>OY292493.1:11026222-11675580 GCA_958496325.1 Nomophila noctuella
CTTAGCTTTTACATATAACAGAGTCACGTTCAAATTATGCGCGATGAAGCTAGTAATTTTTTAAACCACAAGACCTTTGCATACTTGACGTCTGATTTTAAAATTTCAGACTCCCGACTGTACTTCACCACGTATTTAGAAAACAACATTATGCGACAATTCTGTTTTGAGTAGAGTCTGAACATAAGATTAATCGCAAAACAGACTTACTTTCAAATAATATGACTTTGAAATCACAATTCAATATCAACCGTATATCTCGCATAACAAAGTTCAACACAAAACTGTAATACAAAATCTTCCAAGCAAGTAAGCACACAGATAGCTTATCAGCAAAAAGGCCAAGTTGACTGAAATAATGTAAATATCAATCTCCTAATCGGTGAGCATTTTCCCATAGCCTCAAAACAAAGGGCTTGAATCCACATACCTCTGGCATTCGTGGGCCTATCGGCTCACGTGGATCAGACGGCAATCAGCGTCCCACTGCTTTGTCCCTTAAAATATACACTCGCTGACATATAAACTGAATGGATTTACAAGTTTTATAAACGCTATCGTAGTTAACTTTATCTTTTGTGTACTCATGCTGGGGATTTGTTGCTTTTACTTTAAAGTGGTCTGCGTAATAATTAAACTATTACTTCTATTCGTTGATAATAACATTGTTCATCAACATGGCATAGGCTGAAACTTGACGTCTTCGGTTATTTTGTATATTTCACCATTTTTAGCACCATTTTTATCTTAAGAAACAGAAACCAACTAATCCCAACTAATATTATAAATGCGAAAGTAACTCTGTCTGTCTGTCTGTTACGCTTTCCCGCTTAAACCTCGCAACCGATTTTGATGAAATTTGGTACAGACAATCTTTAGACCCTGAGACAGAACATAGGCTACCTTTTATTTTGAAAAAAGAAATCCACGCGGACGGAGTCGCGGGTATTTAGGTTTCCTCGTTAAATGTACAACACTACTGAGCTCCTGAGCCTCAGCCTGTTCAAATCAACAAGTTAACAACTCTTCAGTTTTATTAAATTAGTATTTTTAAGTGACAGTAATACTTTAATTAGGTATTCAGAGTGCGATATGGATACTTTAATCTTCACTTCTTCGAGGTCAAACCCAATAGCTGCGCAAATGAACAAATCTAAGTAAGTAATTTTAACGTGATACATATGTCCCTCAGTATACCGCATTCAAAGACGAAACGATAAAAATAGTTATTCATTAAGGTCAAGTCAGTTTATTGCAGGAAGAACAAAAGTTATTTATTGTTGTTAAAAAATTAAAATGACAATGTTATTGTGCGGGCTATAAACAAGGTTCGATTACTCACAGGTTTGCTACAATATTACCGCGTTTTATTGCCGCGACCACCTAGCGATGCCAACAAAGAGCGAAAAACAGCAGAAATTACGTGTGTGTAAGCCGAGCGAACCGATGCGACTTACAGCGATTAGTCGCGACATTACGTCAAATGGAAAAAAAAATATTATTTGTAATAAAAATTTTAGACTTTCGCGGTGCATGCACTCTAATAATTTTTTTAACGGGACTAAACGAGATATTAATATTTATGAGTAGTATAGGCACCGTGCAGAAACTATAGAGGGCGCTAAAATCCCGATTTTTTTTCTGTGGTTTGGCAGTAAAATTTGACATTTACCTTGGTCAGTTCGAATTCGAGTCTCTAGATGGCAGAATAAGGCACGGTGTTTTCCGTGGTTTGACAGTAGAATTACCGACATTGAGACTGACATTTAGCTTGGTCAGTTCGAATATGAGTCACAAGATGGCAGAGTCATCGCTACGCACGGTGCCTATATGTATACTACTAACTGCTTGACATTTCGCATCACCAGTCCGCTTGCGACCACTGTTGTGGAAACGCAGCCAAAACGTCAAGCAGTAAATTGTATACCTAAACTACATAATTATTATCGCATTTAGTCCCGTTAAATAATATTAGAATTTATTATTAATTGATGGCCAACACTCGCAATATCGGCTTTATAAAGGCTTTACAACATACTAATAGGGCTCTAGAACGTACACGATACCACAGAATACTAACTACGAGACATAGTTTAATTCAGGTTATTTCATACTTGTAACAATGAAACAAGGTCAAAATTACAGAAGCATTATTCAAACATGTTACAGGATATCTTTGCTAAGCATTGAATTGCATTTTGGGAAAGCAACAAATCAGAAATGCAGATTTCTACTGTGGGTGGATAACGCCAGTTGTAGTCCAAAAATGAGTATCTTGTTTAAGTCTTAAGCGCCAATATTATACAATAACGTCAAATTCCTAGCAAGTTCATTGTTCCTCGGACCTGTCGTTTTATAACCCATGCCTATGTATTATTTCTAGATTGTTTTATACAACGATTAATATGCAATCGTATTCAAATCCTCGCATTTTAAACACGTGTAAACGGCCTACTGAACACAACAATAAAATCGCATAAATAAATAAAACTTTACAACTAGTAACAAAATCTTTAGTCGTGTCAGAGCCCCCGCTTTAAGTAGGCGATGTTCAAATGTAACATTATCCGCGGCGAAATTTATGCTGCGCTAGTTCCCAGCGAAGTAAGTTATATCTTCGATTAAATTTATTTTATTGTAGAACATCACGGAGGTACCAACATGAAAAGTGTTTTGCAGTATGACTTATTTTATTGTTCATGACTTCCAGTCGCCGTGGGCTCGTGTTTTTTTGTTTGTAACTTTGTAGGACTTTATACGGTTGACATTGGAAGAATGTGGAGACGAAAAATGAAGTTAAAAATGCGAATATTTCAGAATTTGAAGATTAAAAATAAAGTTATATTTTCGAACCGTACCATTAAATGTACCAGTAAGTAAACATAAATATACAAATAAATATAAAAATTTCATAATTTAATAATGCTAAATTCAACGCTAAGGAGTTTTGCGTTAGAAGTTCTTATTTAACAAGTGAGTATCTGTTATGTGGCTGATCCCCTAAGGGTAATGAGCATAACGTGAACAACTCATAACAGAATCATACTCAGCCCAGACACAATACTCGTAAACCGCGTCTCATCTCACATTCGCAATCCCGGCGCACTAATCGAAATGTCACGTGACACCCGTCCGACTATTTCTCAAAACGTCTAAAATTGCCTCCATTGCCTCCGGGCGCTGATTCCGCAACTGCTGAGTTATGGCGGTGAACCTCGCTGATACGTCTCGCCTGAGTTATAGTCCGAGACTGGTTTCATTCAGCCCTCCCATTCATAAAGCGCAGCCTTTAGAATTATAAGCGTCTAACTATAGATATGCGGTCACGTGTAGGTTTAGTTTAGTTGTCTAGTTAAATTGTTAGACTGGACTGAGGTTTCAGGTTCTGATGTGGTACCTACGACAATAATGTAGCTTTGACTTTACCTTATTGTCAACTATACATACAGATAATAAAATATCGAGCATAATGTTTATGACACCATCACAGGACCTATAAGTCAATATGAACATATCTTTTTAAAAATTCCTTTTGTTTCCCGTAGCATTCGCGGAAATTAATGCCGAAAGAAAACCTGTATATCACTAAATCACATCTGTATGTAACAAGAAACACCTTATACTAATAGGGAAAGCATTTTGGAGATAATATTATAAATCTTCGGATATATTTCCTCTTGCTTCACGGATTGTTTAATATCTATAATTCGTGTTTATTGGCAAATGATCGTATAACCCAGATGTCCTGTTCTATTAGAAAACCATTACGCACTACAGTTATAGTGCTAAAAGCAGGGCGATAGTATAATAAAATAAATAATTTATATTTTAATATCGTGCATTATAGGTCGTCGTCTAGTAAATTATGCATTTCCTATTTCATATTACTTCTTTGAGCAATCTACAAATATTGTAACTTGCGTCGAAAAACCATATCAATCCTTTTCGTTTCCTTTCGCTCGCAAAGATCAATGATATTTTTTTTTTTTATGTCAGAGGCGGCAAACGAGCTAGCGGGTCGCCTGATGGTAAGCAATCACCGCCGCCCATGGACATCCGCGACACCAGAGGTATCGTTGATGTGTTGCCGATATGATTACTTTAGTATTAGCCTACTAAGTAGAAAGAGTTTTTATTTAAAATTATAATAATTACAAGTTTACACAGATATTGTATTGATGTATCCTGTGCTGTGCTATTCTCATTCGTGTCGTGATCATTTCCTTTGAAGGAAACATACTTATAAGTACACGTGTAATCTACTTGGAATGGAATTTCACCGCTATTTTTACACTGATTATTATGATATAAAAGATGACAGAATACAGTAAATAATTACAATTTAGTTTAAATAAACTCAAGTATAACTTTGCAATAGAGATTCTACGGCGTATGAAAATTTTGAACTAATCCAATAAAATGGCATACGTGAGCTTACGTGGTGATCACTACTCATCATCATCCTAGCGCCTCTCCCGGTTGCATCCTCGGGCATTGCCTTGGAGCCCAGGGTACGCTGCGACTATGATCCTGAATTGACATGCCTGGTTATTACAATGGAGCGACTGTCGTCTGACCTCCGTAACCACAAGGGAAACCAGACCAGTTGGATCAAAGTCGGGACCAACGGCTTAACGTGCCTTCCGAAGCACGGAATCATCATTCTTATCGGACAATCAGGTGATTCAAGCCTGCAATGTCCTAACCAAACTGGGAAAACCAACACAAAGTGAAAGTGTTCCCCGCGGGATTCGAACCCACGACCTCCGAGTTCGTAGTTTTAGAGCGCAGCGCTCTAACCACTACACCACGGAGGCAGTCACGTGGTGATCACTACTATCTATAACAAATTCTGTAACTTCATTAAATTACAACCGATTGCTCTTTCTGTTCAAACATAGACAGCACTGACAACTTTATCGTTTTTTCACCTGTGCAAAACGCATAAAAATCCTTTTGTAATCGTTAATGAATTCACCTAAACGAAAACAGTTAAATATCTAATTTTGTTTCAGATTCTGGCCACATAAGTATTATTTATGCTGTCGTTAATCCATGTCACCGAAAAACGGGGATGACTTTAGAACTGAAAGCTAAAATGAGCTTATAAGTTCTTATTCTCATGACAAACTTACATGTTTTCCTTATTTATTTGTTAGGTATTTTTCACCACAAAGATGGACCAGATTCTACCCGCGTAAAAGACATACTGTAGCCTATGAACGATACTAGAACTTCTGATAATTGAACACTATGTACGTCCCACCCGAAGGAGTTAAAGACTAATTTGTTATTGACATGGGAAGATGCCAAAAGAGTAGATATCTTTGAAGCAAGTACTTTCAGTTCAAGTAAACCTAAAATACCCGTAAAAATATGAGTACCTTAACTCCTGTCGGTCGGTAGCGTTAAAATTGAATATGTTTATAGACTCGTAACATGACTTTATGGTCTAACTCGGGCGGGACTACTTTCTTCGGCGGCAGACAGTTATATTTATTTATAGTGCCTTTAGTATTCTATTCAAGGATCTTGGCAATGGCTTTCGAGTGGAATGGAATGGGCCTCCATTGTGCATATTGTGAGAATGTACGACAAATATGTCGCTACTCGTTGCCTCTAGTTTGTTGAGCGGATAATATTTTAATCTTGAATTATTAAATATGGTAAGGGCTGAGTGGTTTACAGACACGTTCTAACTTAATATATTCGAAACAATTTACTTATTCAATTAGTTTTGTTGATTTAAGACGCAGCCTGGAACAAAATGTTACAGTCTTGTTATGGTGTGATGTGTTTCGCAACTGGAATTTCGCTATAACCAATTCATTCCTTGATGGAGTACCTCATGATTACATCATGAATATAGATATTAATAAGTTCTAGTGTCTACCTTTCTATTGAAATTATAACGAACAATGTTTTACAATGTACATTTGACTATATCAACGACAAAATAAACGTCGCATTAAAAAAAACTCCAAGCTACAGACTGTAATTTAGAATTCACTACACATTTAAATAAACATTAGTAATTATCAATCATTGAACTTGTTAACGGAATCGTTAATTTTTATTTAAAGTACTGTTAATGAAGCTTATGGATTCAGTTTTGATTAGTTGTTGTCGAATTTATATTGGCTTCTAGGGTCGCCTAGATGCAAACTGGACCAAGGCAAACAAAACTTTTAATTTACTATTGAACACTTTGCAGAATGTTGGGCCAGTGGTCAGCCCGTAGCGAACATAATACATACAGACTTTCCTATAAGCCCGGCTTACAGCTGACAAAATTAATAATGCGAAGAATCTTTGTGATGCCTATGCTGTTTCGCTTGTGACCTAATTTAATTACTCTTATTTTCAAAAGGGACTTGATTTAAGCATAAAGTTCTGATACGACTCAAACAAACATCATTATTTATTAACAAACCTTTAATTAAATTAGTTTTAAATGTATTTGATGCGCCTGGCAATAATTCACCGCCATTGTTCTTTTAACTGGCCATAAGATCGGAGATATGCAACCTCTGTGTCAGCGAATAAATTAAAAATCGAAATTTGAAAAAAGAACGCCTTGCGGAACGCGCGCCGCAGTTATGACGTCATAATTAAGGGTCCGACACACGATGAAATTCGAACGAGCGACGTGAGTCAGGCTGCACCGTGAGAAAACCGAAGTGAGGTGAACGCAATAAAAAAGTAAAAGTGCTTTCTTTGTACAGGGGCATGCGAAATTGAAGCTCGATTATCGGTGCCTTATTTTGGCACATGATTCATTTTGGTGAGAGGCTTGAAATTTAAGATAACATGTTTAAGAATTTTCGATTAGCGAGAATGATGCGACCGCTGCACTGTCGATGTAACGGAATGGTAGCAATTCATGTCAACGACCTCTGTTCCTTCAGATAATCAATATTTAAGATGCATTTTTCCAGATATGAAGTTTCATTCAGATTTTTTGTTGAAAGTTCTTTAACGTATCTTGAAACACTTCAAATTGAATAACGAAATCATTGAAAGGTGTAGAAATATTGGAAATGAACTGAACCCCTTTGAAGTATGGATATTAATTATTTAAATTGCGTGTGAAATACATTCTATGTCTTATACAGTCATTACACATTCATAAAATTCATTTAGTCACATTTTGCAAGCTTGAGTCCTTAGTACGAATCATAACTTTTTGGTTTGCAATATTTCGTGCTTCATAATAAGATGAAAAAGTATTGGATATATGAAAACAATAAACAAACGTTCTACAACCTCGGCTAACAACTTGGACACATAACTCGACCACAGTTTGTTCAAGAATCCCATACTTCAAACAGAGTCAGCAAACAGGATTATAACTTAACCGAGTCACTGTCGAAAGGGGCCAAACATTTGCGTGTGTAATAAGTAAGGTTAAAAATATATAATCCATATGGGTATTTATTAAAAAGAGAATACAGTCGATTCTTCCGTGCAATATTTAGCCTTGCAGAAGTCGTAAATCGATTGACATATTCCTGATACAGGACAAAACGATCGATGCATCGAATTCTCGAGTTGGGATGCGTCATTTCATAATTGTCCCGCATAAGGATGGACCGTTACTGCACACGAATAAAGATATGATAATTAACGGTAACCGTAACGGGTCGGAGGGCAAATCGGGATCGAGATACGTCACCGAAAGGTCGAACCTTTTAAGGTGCGTGGATTTTAATTAATTTGTTTGGGTGATTAAAATCAACATAATCAAGATTATCACCTAAATGGTAGTAATGGGGATTCGCTTCGGACATTTATTTGTTTTGGGTTCTTACGATATTTTTTATGATTTGTTTAACAATCCCATTAGAAACCGTACCTTTTATTTTTAGGGATTTGTTGTTGAATTTAATACTCTTTTAATATGAGTAAAACACTGTATTCGATTGTATTTAAATGACATTTGATACACTATTATTTAAATTTATTTTTAATTCTTGCAAGCCTTTTACAAATAGTTATGTAGGTATTTGTAGTATTCAATGTTTCTTACCCGTATGGCGGCCGAATCCAATCATTTTCAATGGGTGTCTTATGGGTATAATATGCTATAGTAAAACACTTAAGTATAATCCTATATGGATCAATTATCATTTTTATTTTTGGTTATCGTTAAATACCGCAAGATAATGACAAAAAATTGTACCTACTTCAACTTACATGACAGTTAACACATACGGAACCCTCCGGTCCCAGTAGCCAATAGAGTGAACGACTCGCGTGGGTGGGATCGCATTAACCATTCGCGACCAATACAACAGCCCGGGTCGCGTTACACCAGTGGTGCCTAACATTTTGGGGAAGATTGCCGGAAAGCGCAGAATAGGAGGACGCAAAATGTCATGGCTTAAAAATATCCGCCAGTAGACCGGCATTAAAACAGTTGAACAGTTGTTCAGACTTGCCATGGACAAGGCTAGATTTAAGGAGCTGACGGCCAACCTTCAGTGATGAAGCGGCACCTAAAGAAGAAGAAGAACATTTAAGTGTAGAACCACTCAAACACGAAAAAACGGGACCGAAGTTCGGCCTGACTACGCCAGCAATGTATTTTTGACTAAAGACACACCATACTGAAATTTCGTCGCGTTACATCGTATACAAAATACATTGACGGCGTAGTCACGCCGAACTTCGGTCGCGTTTTTGCGGCATGATGTTTCTAAACTAAGGCATGAAGGACCATTTTACCTTCCTGACTTGCCTGCCAGGGACCACCAAGTTTGTTTATTGGCAGTATACGGTACTTACATGTAAATAGTTGGTACTAACATGTTAGACGTCTCTTATTTACGATTGCTTCGCGGACCACTTGGAATGGCTCCAGGGGACCACCAGTGGTCAGCGGACCATAGGTTAAGAACCAATGCTTACACCGAGCGGAAACGTACTCGTATGTAAATACGTAATAAAACACCGTTGATAAGTGTGCAGCGGCCTTATCAAATAATGAAGGTAATTCGTTTCCGTTTTGTTGAGGATGCTTTCACCCATTTTTCATATTATTTTTATGAATAACACTGATTAATCAAAGTTTAAATGCACGGAGACGAGCATTTGCAATGATGAAATATTTTTCTGATGCAAATAAAATGAATGGAGCCTTTCATTTATCTTTTCAAGTATATTAGCAAATTTGAGCACTGTCTGTACTATTTATTTATATTTCTATTAAAAATAGTTTGGAAAGATACCACTCAAGTATCTTTGCCATGCTACTACGATTATGTAGTTATATATATATTATAAGAGAAAACTAGTAATATCCAACTGTCATTACTGTAACAGGGAGGTCATTTTAATTACATTAATGATCCATTTCTATCTATAGTCAAGCGGATTGAGATAGCAAATATAGAAACGGTTACTTAGCGTTAATTATGTCGTGCACAATTTAATTAAACATTTTATTTAATTAACTTTCTCTCGGCTCGGTTCTCAGGCTACTGATGTCATCTAACTAAATTGGTTATCGCTAAATAGCATTTAATGTTCGAACATGATTCGTGTAGGCAAGGACATGGGTTGTGAACAGTTTTATTGCAACCATAAAATCGAGATTTGGACGGATATAAAATATTAATTGATTGCAGCTTAAGATTATCTCGGTAAGTAGATTATCACCTACTTGTTAAACGCTTTTAAGGCAACTTTTACAAAATAGGTGACCGCAAGAAAACTTTTATGACAGTTCAGAATACACTTTCTAAATAATGAAAATCAAAACTGTTTTAAAATTGTTAACTACGAGTATGCTTCACAAGCTACAATTGAAACTTCACATACACACACATTATATTGAACATGAACGGTATGGTTTTTACAGGCTAAATAATTGCGCCTTTTGTAATCACTACGCTTTAACGGATTGAACGTAGCTGTGATGCCTTTGTATTCAAAATCTACAGAAAAGTAAAAAAAAATGTTAATTTTAGTCCATCATCGAGTACCTTACCCTTTTGTAAAATAATTTGTTTCAACATTACAACAACTTATCCCAAGGAGAAGGAAGTACCAAGAAAGTGGCGATAAGTCTCACTGCCTAAGTTTATGAACGCTAAATCTTTCTGAATTAGTCGGTAAGTACTCCGGCCAAACAACCGGTTCGCAAATTGCCAGACAATTACCGGCCCAATGCCCTCCTCACTTTTTATTTTACCTTGCACGAGTGACTAACACCATGGTGTATTATGTTACCGACTGAGTAACAGCTTTGGTATCTAAATTTCTTCCGTTGACCTTACAGTGTCCAACAATACGGTTTCCGCTGCAGGCTCCGTACTGTCAGTATCCGACATATGAGAATATGAGTGAGTACGTGCCAGACGACACGCAATGAATCGAGCTTAACTCGATAAGACTAGGCCCGGTTTTACCCATATGTTGTGCTGTTGGTGATTTACAATGAAAAATTGTGCTTATATCAGAACTAAAACACAGTATTTAGTGCAGATTGTATTCTAATGAATTAATATTGGGTGTCTCTCAGATTATAAAGTGCCAATTTGTAAATCATGATAGAAATAGATAATAAAGTAGTTAATATAGTAGTTATATTGAATTACATGAGTGTTTATTTGATGAGGTAATTCTAAATAACACCCCAGCTTCGTCACCCATACCTTTATTTAAATGGACACTGATATCATTAGCAAAAACCAAAGGTTCGCGTTTCAATTTGCTCACCATTTGTGCTCCAAAACCACCGTGTCCCATTAAATATACCAAAAGGAAGCGGCGGTGTCATCTTATCGGCAATAAACGAGTTTTAAACGACCGCGGACAGCGCGGACGAATCACACTCATTTACACACCAATACACACTTGCTTCCTTTAAAAGTTAACACCCTTTATCTTTGCAATCTACCTCATACCCTCATGCACTTCTCATTATCCTTATACGAACCGAAGGGTCATTCACAAAGAACGTATTTCAAACTGAAAGCATCCAAAGCTAAATCAGCTCTCAACAATATAAATTTCGCATTGACACACATCGGCTCAGCCATAAATATCATCTCTTTTTGTTTCCTACAAACATTTTTATGTGGACAACTTCAAAAAATACTTCCCAAATAACTCTGGACGTTTATAAATAAAGCGGTGTGGTAGTAAACGTCAATAATATGCAAAATAATGGATGTTAATCTTTTGGGATGTGTGATTTGTGAGCGGGCTCGCTTCAAAGATTAGCCGACAGTTAGAGCACGGATGAATATTTGTGTTATACTCAGGCGATGTAACATAATACGCAATATTTTAGTCTGCATAAACATGGACCAGTTAAGTTATGTCTGCACTTCAAAATTTAATGAACATAAGAATTTTGTTACACTTCCTTTTATCATAAACAGGAATGTAAATAGGTATAAAGATGCCATAGATACGAATACAATACATCTCATACATATATATAAGTTCTCGTAAGACACAAAATGGTCTCACAGTCATCAGGTTCTTTGGCTGTAAGTAAATTTGGGTAACGTTTTTCTTATTTAGAGCATTTTAAATACTAACAATGAAAAATACTAATTATTTACTATACACAACAATAGATGTAAGTTAGACCTAGTAAGTACGCAACATCCACTTCTGTCTCACAAAGGGCAACGCTTCTACGAGGTCACGGCTATCGGGCCACTGGGTGAAGCCCACTCGCGACCCGCTGACATTGTTAGTTATTTTAGCATCGAGATTGATTCGGACACTTTCTCGCGACTCGAAAGAGATCAGGCTGTTGACCCGGCGCGAAGGACGATAGCTAAATCATAAGCGGAGGTACAGTGTAGTGTAGTGAGTTCAGTGAGGTTTCTGACTTCAGTGAGCTGTTGAAACAGATTTTAGTGAGCTTATGTAACAGATTTTAGTGAGCTTTTGTAACAGATTTCAGTTAGCTTTTGTAACAGATTTAAGTGAGCTTTTGTAACTGATTTAAGTGAGATTTTGTAACATATTTCAGTGAGCTTTTGTAACATATTTTAGTAAGTTTTTTTAACAGATTTCAGTGAACATTTGTAACAGATTTTAGTGAGCTTATGCAACAGATTTTATTGAGCATATGTCAATTACGCACTTAAACTTTTAACAATTAAGAACAACAGTGTCCCATACTTCATTTTTCAATGCTATATGAAGTTATCAGTTAAAACTGAAATGCCTTCTAACTGAACAATTATAATATATTGTCATAAATCTTAATAGTCATTTGACAACTAATTATAACGTGAGACGTTCCATTTGTTTCTATCTTACTTCTGAAAAAAAAAACAATTATAAATAAATTGTTTTTTAAGTTAAAGTAATGAATATGCCGCGTTTATTTTAAATGTATTAAGAATATTACAAAATCAGAATGTGTCTCAGTGCTTTACTGCTTTTAGATCAAGTGTTATAATATTATGTTATTATGTACTAGCTTCCTTGTCAGATTTTTAATAAAATTTAATTTAATTCACACTTTTGCTTTTTCCTAATTCAGTTTTAACCGTATGTAGATTATATTGCTTGTCAAATTTTATGATCGTGATATAAAATTCACTGCGTTTCATTTCATTTTTACCAATAAAGGTAAGTACAAATTCATAGATTCTCTTTTTCCAAAAGAGTGTGAAGTTATTAAACTTCTGTATAAATATGTTTTTTCCTGTTTACTAAAATATAATAATATGATCTTGGCACACCACACGTACCAATGTATGTCACATAATGTATCTTGTGTATATTAAGTAATTAAAACCAATGCATGTAAATGATGCCTAAAATACAGAATTTGTATAAAAAGTGAAGTGAAAGATTAATCTGATTCCAATTTCTCCTGTGCAGATAATTAGTAAATTGAGAATTTATGACAAGCAAATAAGCTTCGGTAAAACAAAGCAGCATCGTTTGCGAACATCTAACTAACGTTTTAATGAGAAATCTCCCCATAAAGTATACTCCACTTTGAGCACCCGATTTTTGAGCCCTTGGCTTAATACACTTTGAGCACTGATTGTTATTTTGGTGAGCCGACTCGAATAGGTGTTCAAAATGGCTTAGTCCACTTAGCTGGTGGTGTGGTGCTAAGGTTGCGCGTGTTTACAAATTAGGTGCTGAAAGTGGATCTCCTCCCCATGACATGAGGCTTGAGTGAGACGTCGCCCACTCGCATCCTGCAGAGGATGTTCGGACGCGTCTGTAATCGCCCTAATTGCAGAGTTCACTCCAATTTGACGCGCGCCCTCGTCTGGGAATGGATGTAGGTGTTCGTAACATTTCCATCTCATTGGGCGATTCTTTTGTCGTTCGAACGCTTGCATCAGAGTTTGCGAAATGACATTGTATGTGCAGGGGCTGCTTTCGTACTGTGCTATAATTATTTATTTTTGATTTTTTTTCCAGAGATAGGACATTATTTCATGTCATTAACCACATATCACTTACTTTAAAGCTAAAACTTTTTGTTATTAATTCCTTTCTTATTATTCAGTTACGTAATTAGGTTCACAGCGTGGAATTAATTTTGATAAAAATCTGTTTTGAAAACTGCAACTTTGTGCACGTTTACTATATTTTCAAACAAATTGATTCGCTTTTCATGCTTATCGTTCTTGCAACGATAATGGGACCTTATTAAATAAATAAAAAACAAGCAAAAAAAAAACAATATTTCCTCTTCACATTATATCGAAGCCTATATGTAGATATTTAATTCTCCTGGAAGTGAGAAACATCAACAATTTCCTCGCCAGCTCCGACGCACCCATCCGACCGAGGCAGGCTTGGCACAAGAGAGTCAGGTTATTTAAGACAATAACCCAAGCTCGATTGTTACAAAACCCATGTTATTGCGCCCATCATTGTTTTTGCTCTGCCATTTCATCGCATAAAACGTTATTAGGTATGTGAATGCGCTTTACGACGTGCGCCGGAGTCGGCACGCGGAATACACAATCGCTTTGCGGAGGTGTCAAGTGTGAAATGGACTTTTAGAGTGATCAAAATACCTATTTTGTCATGTCATGTTATGCATTTGTTAAAGTTGAAATAGCATGTGTCGATAATTTTGTTAATACATACTTAATACCTTAAGCCAGTAATATCTTATGTTATAGTAAAATTTTATGCGTTGGTATAGGCTGCTATCATGGGAAGGCTTGCGTCTATGAGTATCAGTGGAGTACCATTATGAAGAAAAATAGCATAAGGGGTTCGATTCGTGGGTCGGGCAAAATGTGTATCGATTTTTCTGAACACAGCCGATTTTTAGCCAAAACCCACCTTTGTAACGATAAACATGATTTCAAATGATGGAGGCCTTTGCCCTGTAGTGGGACGTTCATAGGCTGATACTGTTCTTTTACTTTTTAAAGCAAATAGACGTCATGGAGTCCAAGGTTCGCTTTAAAGGATTTTTAAATCTGTTAATGTCCACCCACAAATGCTTAATAATTACTAAATCATAGGGCTAAAAACATAACCTAATTATCCTCAATAAATCTTCGAATTACATTACTACTACTTCATGTTGTTCGAGTTTTGGAATTTCCAGTGTTCAATTATACATACTTAATAGACGAATATTAGCATTCTTGACTTATGTTGGAATGCTCGAGCATTCAAAGAATTCTGAATGACGGGTGGGCAATTGTCATAATTTGTAATCTGTGACATGCATGGCGGTATTTTATGCCCATTAACTAAGGCGTGTATAATTTAAATGTTTTTAATGGAGGAATTCTGCGTTGTACAGATATTCTTATCGTATAAAAAGCGATCATGTTCTGACAAAATTACTGCCATTGAGGACTTGCGACATGCAGCGGGGGTGCCAATGAGAGCTGCAAACATTTGCATGACTTTTTAACCGGGATAAGTCACACAATGAATCTCTGTCGCCCCGTGAGAAAAAGAGTGAGAGTTCTGTAAGTTTTTAAAATAAACTTGGCGTCATGTCAACGCCATATAAACTTATTGTTTTTATTTCTTTTGAATGCAATTTTAAAAAGTAACGTGCAATACTTGTTGTTGGTACCTACTTTTTATATTAATATTTGTGCTAACAATTTTTCAGTAAGTGATTTCTCAAATAGTATCCTTTATATATAGGTATAACGTAAAGAGTAAGATGATTAAAAGATTTGCTGCATCAGCTGTAACATAGGCAAGTATGGTATAAGAAAGTGAAATTATAGTTAGGGATAGTTTGCAATAACTTATTGATAACTTTTGGTAGGTATTTACATTGTGCTGTACCGTTATTTCTACACACGCTCCCCCTACAGTAAAGACCTCGCCTTACCCACGCGTAAATGGGGAAATAATTGATTCTAATGATAAACACGACGTGCAAAGTCATTTCGAACTGCACTTGCATTTTTGCTGATGTTATGTTGGAATAATGATGTCACAAAAAATAAGAACGAAATGTTAATACATCTGAGCTTGAGTATGCATTTGACAGCAGAAAGGGCACGAAGTATTATTGTTAAACCGTTTGAACGGTTGATTGTGATTGCGGCTTCATAATTGATTGTTCGTGTTTTAAAAATAACATTCATTCGTATTCAATATAGCCTGACTCATGAATTTGAAGACAGAGGTTAATTTCTCAACACCTTAAAAGTTTATGTTATTATGAAAACGCAATGATCAATCGAATTATGCTAAAACACAGAAGATTAATTTGTTCTTCTGTTTATTATGTAGATGAAGTAGTGTAGTTACAAGTTGTATTTTATAACGTTATTATATTTTCCATAAGAAATCTTTCTGAGTTAAGATTTTTATCAACATAATGAAAATTGGTTGGCTAGTAAACTGTGAAGTGATAAGTTAGGAAGGTAGTTACAATTCAGGACAACATCCTCTCTTTCGTACATACATAATTGATTGCACTTAATACACAGCACAAGCGAATAAAATCCAAAGTGGAATCAGAGCTTAAAAACCTATTAAGTTAATTCCTAAAACATTCAAAACATTTCAGAAAAAATAATACGTTTTATAATAACATTCAAAATAACCTGTCATATCAGACGCCAAAAAATAAAGCCAATACTCACGTAAGACCTATTAACGTTGATTTATCTCGCATCGGGCCCATTCACACGGGGCGACCGCGGGCGAGATGAGTATCAGTTAGGCTTTATGGGCGCGGTGAACATCATACGAACTGTCAAAACTGAACAATATCTCGTTGGAGGACGCGGGGTGACGTGCAGACACGCGGGGCGGGGCCGGGGTCGCTCTACACCCCGCGATGAATGTTAAGACATGATAATTAATGATTTATTTTAATGAAATTTATTACGTCAGATGTGGAGAATTTCAGCAAAACATTTACGAACATACGAATATTTGTTAACGAGTTAAATTTTTAACTTACTGACATGTTTTAAAAGTTTAAGAAAACTATCCCCTCCTCTTCCCCTCTTGCGCTTTAAAGTAGTACATAATATAGAATATAAGTTAAGTATAACGAAAAAACGGAAAGCATAGTAATAATGCAAGAGTTATTCCAGCCTATTATAGTCAATTAAATAAAAACATTGGACGTCTGTTTTGTGATTACGATTAAATCCTAAGGAAGTTATAATATAATCTGCAAGTCCAAAGACTAAAATAGCTACAAATAAAATCAATACAAAAATCGGTGATAAAAACAAAATCATTTAAGTATAGAGGTGCATACGCAATAGAGCATTGTGTCGGAGTCAACGCGTATAAATTAGGTGCGGGATCTGAAGACGCAACAAAACTACACGCCGCGAATATCAGTGCCGACATCTAAAGGATGCTTTTAGACCGTACGATCTTATATGTTTGATGATTTTTTTCTAATGTTAGTTAGTAGCTTGCGACAAATGTGAAGCTTTCCTGCATTAAAAGTAACTATTTGTGCTTGCGTGCATTCGTACATATTAGAAAATGTTTATCACTGATCAACACACCTAGGTTGTCTATCGGCCCTCAAAACTAATGAATAAAATTGAGAATAAGAATAAGAATAAAGTCATTTATTCATTGCCAAAAAAATTGGTTAATATAAAATGTTTTATTCCTTCCGGTAAAAATATAAGTCACATACAGGAATGTATTTCAAAACGAAACTAATTAATCAAATTGATTAAGAAATGCTTTATTCCTTGCGGTAAAAATATATAAGTCACATACAGGTATTTATTTGAAATTTGAAATGCCATAAAGGGTAAAGAATACACGGAATCTAACAGAAGCGTGATTGTTTTTTTTATACATCATACAAAAACATCTAGCTGACATTTTACTTCGAAATATTTATTATCAGTCCTGTTATATTTTGTTTATCATTTAATTTTAATTTTAAAATAAAAATAAATTAATATGCATATAAATCGTGTCGTATGGTCCAAACGGGCCTGCATTCACCGACGCCGCCGTAGCACCCGCTAGGCGCCGCTCGGTAACCGAAATGTAGTCTTTTTGCGCTTCTCATCGTCCTTTTTCAGTCTTTTGGGGGTCTACACGCGTCGTTTTTTAACGAATCGGTGTTAACCTTCACATGGAACGAGTAACAGGGTGCCGATTGAAGATAAACACCGACTCGATGTCTTTTTGTGAAGCCGAATGGGAGAAATGACAGGATATTCGGCGCGCTCTTTTGCCCTGAGTCGAGAGATAGCCATCTCTGGCTTATTCTTTCATTAGTGGTGTTTTCGGATTTAACGTTTTGTTTCGTGTGGGTGTTAGGAATGCGGGGATTTGTCGGTAAAAAAGTCGAACATGTGTCGGATTTTACCTAATGGCTGGACATTGGATAATTACCTATGTAGTAGAATCAAACGTTGCGGTTTGGACCCTGATTAATTCAAATGCCCTTTTTGTTAATGTATGAAGGTGTCTAATAAATAGTAGTTTGGGTGATACCTACGACGATAAGCACTAATAAAAAATATGGAGGGTGATTTTTATGGTCGGTGAAGTTTTTGATGGCAGCACAGCTTTGTCGTTATCAAAAAACAATAACATAAACAAATTTCTGGAATAGACTGCTAAGTATATGTGTGGTTCATCGGTGGTTCATAGTGTGATTGAAATATCTACAGTTTTCATCAATACACACTTTTAAAGGTTTGGTAAAAATCTGATCTCATCAACTTAGTAGCGCCATCTAGTAGCAATTTTAAGAACTTATTTTGATTGTCGTCGTAAGTGTTTTTCTGATAAAATACACTTTAATGCCCTTAAGAATTTTACTAAAGTTATTAAAATATTCTGCAGAATTAGTATATTGAGTACCTATTTAAGGAAAAGGCTTATGATATCGATTTATTGTTGAACTAAACATTTAATACCGCTACTCGCCGCTAGATGACAGTAGTTGTTTGGCAAATAAGCAAATTAAAGAGCGCTTTTTAGATGTACCTAGTTAAAATGATTTATGTCAAGTGGAATACTATTTGTGATGATATGTAATATAATCCTATTCATTTTGAAATAATCAACGTTTTTCAAAGTTATCATTATTCTTGTGTCTTCCCAATCAAAATGTGAACACTAACTTTGGACCTAAGTCCCAATAAAATATAAAAATATTTATGGTACCTACATTGAAATCACTCTCAGATGAATGCTAATATTATTTTCTTTCAAACACTACTTAATTGATCTTGAAACAAGTCTGCTCGACATCTGAAAGGCGAAGTGCACATAAAGCATTAATAATCACTGCTTTACACACGACGAAATCGCTTCGGGCGGACACTTCGTTCATTCATAAAAATGTTTGTCGAGAGCAAATTAACAGTTACCGGCGTGCCTAAGCCTCTCTGGATTTATGACTAATCTTGGTTCAGATCGCGGCGCCCTTTCATCTCTAACCGGCGGATTATAAACCATTCGTTAGTTCGGAATCCTTATTAAATTTGGTTGGGAGTAGGGTTGACCGATTTGTTGTTTAGGTGGCAATATAAATATCTGTAAGTAAGTAGGGTAGCTGTGAATGTAATTTGCGTCGAAAATTCCTTCTGACATATTCATGATCAACACACCGCGGTCAGCGTTCCTATATTCGTTAAGGCAAGAAATGGTTATTTTCATTAAACAAAGATGATAATATAGGTAGGTATGTCTCATAAAATTTTCTATCTGTAATTTACACATTGTCAATAATATTAAATAATACTTTAGATTTGATTTGAACAAAAGTCATCTATATTCCAGGGCGCCATATCAATATTTTATTGTTAGGTATAATATGCAGCTATAAGTACCTACATATTATGTACTGCTTATAATATTAATAAATACCTACATTACGACGAGAAGTTATGTTTTAAATTTACCTAACGCCTCTATTTATCTGTCATTCATATTATGCAGTTTTTAAGGTAATATTTTTCTTCAAAACATTGTGTCACACTGCCTGCCAGCCCTAACAAGAGCGCCACCGGATATGGGCGGACCCGATTTGAATTTAGGCGCGTTGCGCAGGCGCCGCGGCGAGCCTTTTTCTCTTTTCGCGCTTTTCCGTTCCACGGTGGTCGTTCCGAGAAGTCTTCGCCTTATTTATGAATAGCCTCTTGTGCCTCCTTGAATGGTTGCGGTTTTCACCGGTCTCACAAGACTCACAACCTCATTTGTATTTCACGCGGCCTCTTTATAGAATGATGTAAACATGTGTTTTATTGTTAATATAAATTAGGGTCGGCTCCGATAGATTTTGTATTTTGTAACGATTAGGTTTAATTGGTTTTGGCGGAAAGGTTATGTTTCGATAAAGTCATTATAAATTATCTTAGTCATCACTTCAGTATTAATGTGCGGATCAACTTTGTTATAATGTAATAAAATAATAGTTTTGGATGCAATCTTTTCGCATTTTGATCCCGAAGCTTTTATCGGTTGATTTAATAATTTTTTTCAAGAATTTGAAATATTGCTGATAACAAAGTGAAATTAAAATAAGGCGCTTGTAAAAATAGCCCTAGTCCTAACATTTGAAGCTGTATACAGAAGAAGAAAAAAAATACCCATCCCATTGTTCACTTAAGTTTCAAAAACACTAATACGCAATATGGAGGAACAACCAAACTTTACTTCATTCATCACCTTCCTATTTACAAGGGATTACGGCTTTCCGCGTCAAAGGACAGATTGAGACGCGCCCAAATCTCGCACAGATAAGGAAACAGTTGTACCAACAAATAGGTGTGAACGCCATATAAATCGGTTCATCAAAGTACGGGGTTGGTTCTGCAGATAACGATCAGGGTAAAACCGAATCCCGTTAAGAATGTGATGGTAGTTGTAGCTTGAGAGTTCCGTATATTTAAAAATAGCGGCCGCCCGTGATTTCTGTGAGTCAGTGTGGATTTCGGCTTCTGCGCACAGAGTGTTATATTACAGCTTAAAGCCTTCCTCGACAAATGGACTATCCAACACTAAAACAATTTTTCAACTCGAACCAGTAGTTCCTAAGATTAACGCGTTCAAGCAAAGAAACAAAAAAACAAGATCTTCAGCTTTACTATATAGCATGGATAATGACTTAAAACAAATACCATTAGATCGGGAAATATTATAGTCACCACTCCGGGCAAGCGGGTTTGTAAGCACTAAAATTTCACAAATGGAACCTCCCTTAGTCTAAGTCTAGGTGGAAACACGACACATATTTTTTGTTCGAGTACTGTATTTTTTTAATATTTCCCTTAATTTGTCTATATCGGCTGCTGTTTTGTTAGTGGCCAAATGTTGCATAAAACCTACAATTGCGTTGGTACATAATGTTATTTTAAGATTCGACTACGAAACCCTAAAATGCGGACAGCGTCGTCGCATTGTTTTACAGATAGCATCTGCCCGAGGTTTAAGGACTCAATGAGAATAACAGTACCTGTTTTCAATGAACGTTTGCTCGTCCCAAGTACAAAAGCGCTAATCTATTAAAGTAGCCGACGGTAATCACTCCCACATTGTGACCAAACAAAGTGTCGGACCCTATTGTACTTAAAGGGTTCGAATGTACGCAGCATTGTGAAAAGTAAATGATATTATTCGAATTTTTGACGCGTTAAAACTTGTCATAATGTGCAGTCGTGTAAATTAATTGATTTACAGATCGATATAATGGGAGAAAACGTATTACGTTGGGTTAGAAACTTTTTTTGTTGGACAAAATGTGGTTATTACTTGACACCAAAAAATTCTGATTCAAATACATACTTTGTTAGTATGTATTTGAATTTAGAAAGTTCTTATTTAGAGAGGATATGTCCTTCATATTTAAAACTTTTTAAAATTTTCATTCACCAAATATTTGTTGAATGGGAAATTGTGTGATTTGTTAATGACACAAAAATTATAAGTCTAATACTGTGAAAAGTTCTTACATTCAATAATTTCAAAAAATGGTTTAAGAACCATCTCTGGCGTAAACAATTTGCTTTGAACTTAATTTATGATAATGAGTATTTATTTGTGGTTATTTAATAGTTATAAATACAAACCGCAATTACGAATCACCAGATTAACTGAGCTGCCTACGTAAAATTAATCATGAATGGGTGACACACTAAGAAAATATGTTGTTCATTCTAATTTATGCGTTGTGATAATGTTTAGCATTTTTGGATCTGGCTTTTGCAGTACCATTTAGCCAAACTCCTTTAGCTCAAAACCTTACGAATATGTATGCTTGATATATACACTAACCATTGTGTTAACAAATACAAATGTAAGTGGTAAAACCTGCAGATGGCACAGTGTGAACAATGTCCAGGAAAACTCATTTGTATAAAAGAGATGTTATACTTTAAAAGCGGAGTACGCCGTTCGCCGCTTCTTATACAATTCCAACGACATAAATATTTTCGCCAATCGGTCCATTCAATCGACCGTGACGCATAAAGCGGCATAATTTCTCAACCTAAAGGCACCGCTAATGTCTCAATTTCGAGAACGGACCTACATCTTAGGGCAAACAGACCGCCCTATCCTACCGAGAGGATTGTAGTGCGCGCAATAAATTAATTACCTGACAACGAAGCTGTGTGAAGTGCTGTGAAGGTGTCGCATTCGCTAGGGCGGTAGCGCCCCGCTGGGTCGGACCTCCGAGGACGGCCGAGCCTTTGTCATGGAAAATAAAGCACAGTTTTCGGTGGACTGTGGACGTCGGCGATGCGTTTTTGTTAAATGCTCACACTTGCGACTGAGCTTCCATAATGACAGATGCAATAGATCAAAGCGATAAAAAGAGTAGTTAAATCGCTGCTTGCAACTTGATTGTACTTACGTGTAAAAGGTATTGAGCTATTAAAATGACACACTTTAATCAAGCAATTGAAAAATAGTTATTAAATATATGCACGAGCAATGAATCTCTTAATAATTTGGTACTCCATAATAATTTAAAAACAAAAGGGCAAATTAAGAAAAGTAACAAAAATACCTCAACTTCCATAATTTTCATGAATTGCTTGTTATTTTTTATGTCATTAAAACGTTTTATTTGCTACGCAAAAAAAATATTCCATGCGGTTTTCCCTGACTCTCATATCACGATGACAAGATAATCTGACAAACCTAAGGTTCTAGAGGGATACTTTTATTTTCAATGCCAAACCGTATATATGTAAAGAATATATGTCCACCTATATGCCCACCATCAAATCTTCTCATTGTATTATCTAAAGTGTGCGCCAGTAAATTCGCCATCTCTTTCCACCAAAAAAAGAAACTCCACAGGGCACTCGTCGGCTCTCTTTGGCGCGCTCATCATTTTTCACGTCTCATTCAATAACTCGGTGCATAGGCGCGAGATAGTGATCGACTTTTGAAATATTTCGATGGGAGACCCAACATTCCCAAGGATATGGTGTTACTTTGCGTGCGGAATGCCGCCTTGCCTCCCCAAGCCGCTCTGGGGAGCTTCGTGTGTATATATAAAATTATATATTGCCGTGTATGTAGCTCAGTTTCAGCAAGTATGAACTTGAGAATGGCTCGGCCGAATAACAGGTTTCATGACGTGATTCAGGATAATACTGTACTGTTGACTTTATCCGCGTGGTTTTCAGATCACTATTTAATAAAATGTTATTTCTCAGGGTCTAAAGATTATCCTACTACTATTATAAAGGCGAAAGTTTGTATGTATGGATGTATGGATGTTTGTTACTCTTTCACGTAAAAACTACTGAATGGATTTGAATGAAACTTTACCACAATATAGCTTATACATCAGAATAACACATAGGATATTGGAAATCGAAATCCACGCGGACGGAGTCGCGGGCGGCCGCTAGTCTGTGCTAAATTTTATCAAAATCGGTTGAGAGGCTTAATTGGGAAAGCGTAACAGACAGACGGACAGACAGAGTTACTTTCGTATTTTTAATATTAGTGGGGATGTCAGTAACTGACAACAACATATCACATAATTCTATAGATCTACATGTTTTTATTTGTATTGAAAAAATGGGAATTCCTGAACTACGTTGATCTGTAAAAACTACTACAAATAAATAGTGATATCGAGCACGTATCCGCAATACCCCAGACATTGTTTGCGAAATATGATCTGGATCTGACGTAATTATAACGTCACAAATCGAACTGATAACTTGCATTATAATCAACTGAAACTGTTTCGTACATAATAATACGTTTTAACAAAATAAAGTTTTTTATCCATTCATGTGACACGTGCGTGATGTGGTCTACAATATGGGATGTAAAAAAAGTAAGGTCTTCTTTTAAAATTTCGGATTCGTATAAAAGATCAGTAAGTACCATAAAACTTAATAAGGCTTATTAATACAACCACTCAGATTTAAATAACTAAACCATTAGTTAAAGTTGCAGAAAAACATTGACTTTTATGCTCGTCGCGTCACCGAACTCCACAAAGTGGCAAAAGGCAATAAACCGAAAAGCGAACTGTCAAAATAAAGCACCACCATAAAAATATCACATCACAGAATCTCGGTGCGACAGAAAACGCCGCTAAAACTAAATCTCAAGTTATGGTCCCTACTGATATGAGACTGCCATGTGTGAAAGGTTTACTAAATGCTTTTCATACTTTAGTGGCCATAAAATTTAGTTTATACGAATATCATGAATTTTATGCGCAGATAATAGTAGAATATGCCTGCTGAATGACGTGGTAAAGAAAAGTGAGTAATAGTGAAATGGTGTGGTATTGGGACATGTAAAAATATCGATGCCCCAAAAATCATTTTATACAACAAACTCATAGCTGTTGAAAGGTTAAAACAAAGTAAAGGTCAATCAAATTAGATAGGTATGCGTACATATTGTTAAACTGCAAAAACAGTAAATTCTTTATTTTTTTGATTATGAATAAAATTTAACTTGATTGTTCAAGTTATTAATTTTAAGAGTAACTTAATATTGCTAAAGATATTGCTATTTATTGTATTCTTGCAAAAATGAATGTGATGGAACGCATGCTGTTTGGGTTATCTATAATGACGAAAACCTCAAATAAATTGATAATTACCGATAGCATCGTAAACAGTTCGAGCACTACTAATTTGAACCTAAACAACTTAATTAAACGTTATAAATTTGACAGAATTGGGTGAATAAACCTCAAAAGAATTCGGGGCCGAGTCGCGTCTGGCCACCGATGATTATCTGCCGTGATAAATGGAGCGCATCAGAATTTATTGTGGGTTCCAGTCCCGAACTATTGTCTCAATGAATACTTTTTTATTGTCATAATATTATAAATACTAGCGTTTGACAAGTGGCGTTTAGCATTATGATCCATTCCGTGGGTCTCGCCTCTGTTACGAGTGTCATTTCTCGTCGGACCATAAATTGATTTTGATGTCTTTTTTATTGAGATACGGAATCGATTTTTGATCTTTATTGACGATGGTTATTCATATGTTAATGTATTAGATTATGTCTTTGAGAGTATTTGCCGAGAACAGGAATTTCTATCTCGGGTTTGTTTTTTTCGCGTAAAGTGTGTGCGATCTGAGATCTGAGACGGGAGCGTTGAGGTTGTTGGCACTGTTTTTATGGTGGTGTCATTACAGTGGCAGCCACGGCCAACAAATTATATCTAACATAAGTATACTTTTAATTTATTGAAGGCACAGTTTATAACGTGTTTATACGTGACGTGTTCACTAAGCGGCCGCTACTTTTTAATGACAAAAGAAGTTAAAATGACGAACATAATCTTTTTATAACTCGTATACTGGATGAATACAAATGGGCCGCGCTGATTCTGCTATATATTATTTCTGAATTGGTTTTATGATACTAAATATTTGGACAAGGGTTTTATTGGTACAGTAACTTGATATTTTTGTGGAGATGCGCTTTTGTTTCGTGGTTTTATGATTATTAGAGTATGCGGAAAGACTGCTAAGATGCATTTCGTGAGAATAAATGCACCATTCATGAAGTGCTTGAGGGGAATTCTTTGGTTTAATTAAAAAACTGTGATCTTTTCGCGTTGTAATGTATCGAAGTAATTATGATGGCTGTGGAATATCGTGTAATGAATAAATAATGTATTTGTTAATGTTTGCATTTGAATATTTTTATCCAATATTAATTTTGTTCCTTTAAATATTATGTATGAATGACCGAAGCTGATTGCAATGTTTTGCTTGTTATTTGTAAAAGTAACTGTTTTTTGAACAGCAGGAAATGACCAAATCATACAGAGGCTTTTATTTTTTACTGTGACAAGGTAAAGTTATGAAAGACACTAGGAGCTGTGAGCAGCGAAGGAATGTGCATTGAATAGGCGTGAATAAGTGATGTATGAACACTTGAACAGCTCGGCGGGGGTTGGTCCGTGGGGACAAGTGACCGATCATTGCAACTGAGGAATCCGCATAAGAGCTTCTAAATGACCGCAGTGATTTTTGAAGTAGACGTAGGTTTCACTTTTGAGAGAATCGTTCAGGTGAATCTACTTATTTGAACAAAGTTTGAATGTTAACTTTAATAAAAAGTTTTTTGAAACGACGTCATTGAGTAAACTAGAAGAACTTATTTTAGGAGGGCATGGTGTTAATCTCTAGCTTGACAACATTTCAAAAACATTTAAACAATCCAAAGTTATACGCAATGAAGGCGTCGTCGGTGAACTGCCTACCAACACCACCTTAGCCACAAAAGTAAAAGGAACTGTACTAATAAAGAATTCGTTTGTTTGTTTGAACGCGCTAATCTCAGGAACTACTGGTACGAATTGAAAAAATATTTTTTCGTTGAATAGTCCATTAGTGGAAAGCTTAAAGCTATTGTAAAAGTCGCGGCGGCCGCTAGTACATTGATAAAATTGTATTTCAATCATCAAGCTAACCAAATTCACATCGGTGACATCACCCAAGCAATGCTCTAAAATTACGCGACAAATTTCTCCACAAAAAAAAGGTTTATCACCAGGACGATATCATTGAAAAAAATCCTTTATCGACACACGCCGATGGAGCCAGCAATCTGTGCGTGTCCACACCTGTCCGGCGCAGCTGCGGTCGCACATTGCACTGAGCAAAAACAGCACACGCGTAGCCTAATGAGATTACAGTGGATATGGACAAATGATCGGGTTTGGTTCAAGGGATGGTGACGTTTTGGTGGTTATGCGTTAATATGATCATGTTCATTCCAGCGTTTATCCCGGTTGCATCCTTGGCCATTGCCTCAGAGCTCAGGGTATGCTGCTTTTGATTCTGAATTGACCAGCCTGGTAAAAATGTGATATCAATTTAAAATAGAGGTAGAGCGTAGTGGAACTTCCACGTAGCACTTCGTCAGTAATGTGCTATGTTTCTGCTGATGAGAAAGGTCGCCAGAGCTCAGTTGGGGAGGGCATAGTATGTCTTAAAAGCAGGCAACGCATCTGCAACCCGCGGGCAGTTGTTGATGTCCATGGGCGGCGGTGATTACTTACCATGAGGAGACCGTCTTAATCGTTTGCCTCCCTTTAACGTTAAAGTAACAGTGGCTAAGACAACGAATTTTGGCGGCTATATTTGTCATGTTGGTATAAATATTTTCAGCCGTTATGCCATTAGTGTAAGTGGAAAATCACATTTGAGCCTACGGTTGCGACGCAGATCTAGCGAGCTATGTAAGTTATTACACTTGTTATTTGTATATTATTATCATCTTCTGATATTTTATTAAAACAA
This sequence comes from Nomophila noctuella, assembly GCA_958496325.1. Taxonomy (NCBI): domain Eukaryota; kingdom Metazoa; phylum Arthropoda; class Insecta; order Lepidoptera; family Crambidae; genus Nomophila; species Nomophila noctuella. Next base: position 11,053,411 of record OY292493.1, read on the forward strand.
ACTCACTTCAAATTTGATCATTTGTTAATCTATAATTACTATATAAAGACCTATTTAGGGTACTAATTTGAGGGCGTACTCGGTACGCGGTTAGTCGCTTCGGCCTCCAAACTTTATGCAAAGCACAACGCGCCCGTTGAAATCTTTTCTTCGTGGCGCCGTTGAATAACTTAAGCACGTTTGCTCGAGTTTTGCTAAGTCATGTTAATCTGTTATAGTATATCAACTTAGTGAGGGGTTAGCTAATTTCATGCATTGTTTTATTTTGTTGACGTAGGTCGTGTTCGCAAAATTTATTTCAACTTTTCCATTCGAGAAGTAGAAAAAGTTTGAGAGTTTTCTTACAGGATTAACTAAGTAGGGATATATTATTTCATTTATAAATAGCAGTTTTAAGACCCATGAATAAATAATTTGACTTAGATAAATAGCTTATAATATAAAAAATATATGCAATCGCTTTAAATTATAAACTTTATGAAAGTCACCTCCAATAAGGTTTACTCGTATATGCACACGGCACTAACCTTAAAAATACCAACCAGTTAGTGATTTGAGACCCTGCCTATATACAGGCACGCAGCGCATATAAAGCTTATTTATTGACACCTCGAACAATAAATGTTCGGTGCTGTAAAAAAAACACACTCGGCAAACGGAAATGCCACCAACGAGCCCCCGCGCAGCCTTCAAACGCGCCGCCTCGCCCGGGACCCGCCAGACCATAAATAACCCTGAAACGATCGACACGTCGCACAAAAACTACATATGTATTTGACGTCTAAATTATTGCAAGCAAGTTTCAGCAACAAACCACCCCTAAGGCAGATGAGCGCGCAACAATAGCACCACCAAATAATACATCAGATAAAAGAATTTTCAAAACAAACTCAAAATACTAAAGCGTTTGACACGAGCATCCGCTGGTTGAAAAAAGGCGGGGCCGATTTCACACCCAAATTGGACTTTAAGTCAATATTTTGAGGGGCCATTTCGTCATGGCGTCGCGTGCCTTTGATCCCGGGGTGGATCTCAATAGCGGTGATTGCAGGCGCCTTGGTTCGCTCAATGCGTTTTTTTCAACACTACTGTAAAAGAATATACAATTATTGGGCTTTGAATGGTTACAGCGGGGGTGAAGTGATCATAAATCGCTCTTTTTTCCGATCGTGAATGTTGGAAATCTTTTAAAATCATAAAGGCGGGTTGGGTATATTTATTGTGTAGGTGTGAGGCGTGTGTGACCAGGCCGACTGTTCGCTAATTATACGCGTCGCTATCTCCCATTCATTGGAGATTAGGCGATTATTTAAGCACCAGAACGAATGACTAACAAGCGTGACATTGGAATTGATATTCTATTTGTATTGTCAATTATTCACGGTGCAAATATTGGCACATTGGTTAAAAAATAAGTACATTTAAAGTACCAAATTAGGGCTCTTTAACGAGTATGTTTTATGAAATTGATATCTTTTGATCAATCAACCAAACCAAATATTTTGCAAGATACATACGTGTAATATGTACCTAGACGTATTGGGGTGTGTTTTTGTGTATATAAAATATAGCTTCTTAAGTCTTACCTAACGATAATTTAGCTTTCTTATGAGAACTGTAGTTAGATTATGTAAGAATTCATTTCATGAAATTTCTAGAAGATGTTCTTATACATATGGAGATTAAGTTAAATACTGTCTCTTAACCGGCGTATGATTCATAAACATTCACAATTAACGTTGCACCTAAGCATTAACAAAATACGACAAGCCGAACAGTTTTCAAAGAGGGTCCGTCGAAACAATTCGACGGAATTGTCAGCATCTTGAACAAATGACCTAATCAGCATGGGTTCGATCCGGTTGTTCTCGCCATTTTTTATTTGACATCTTCATTGAGCCAAGGTGTTAATAGTAGTGCTGATGGTAAGTGGAGTGGAGTGCGATCGTAAATTTGGCTCCCAAGGCCGCGGGACAAAAGGACAAGTCGTTCAATCCCAAAGTCGATTTTACAAGAGGATGCTTGGGACGCGCGTGTGGGCCTTATTCGACGTTGGAATTATGTGGATAAGCCTTTTTGCAGCTAAGTGTAAGTAAGGCTCATATTAATAAATCGCACTCAATTCTGAGCTCGATCTTAAGCACGAACTTGAGGTGCTGTTTTGTATGAGAATGACATATCTAGTTCGCACTAAGAACGAGCTCAGAGTTGATTGCGATTTATTAATACGAGCCTAAGTCTTTACGTGTATTACGTGTGTTTATGTGGGATTAATGAAGATGAACTTAGGACATCAAGTTTATTTTAGTAGGAAAAAACATTGTGTCCCAACAATCTCACAGTAATTTGTATTTGACACGCCCAGTCGCACAGTCACCCAGGCTTAATCAATACGTCAAAGTGTAACTTACTTTTACTTATCACAGGCAATGCCCTAATTCCGTCTAAGATTTTTAAAACCAAATAGCAGATAATTCCAAATCCTGTATATATTTGCTCAATATTTTGAATTATCAATATCAAAAATATATTAAAACACGCCTTATCCACATTATGACATCAATCTCGTATCTCAATAGGTCACCACTGTCCTTATGAATGGGTGGTATCGTCGGGGGCTCTTTACAACGCGCGTTTTGTACGGAATGTTGTAACAAAAAAGACTTAGATACACACCACGATAAACTTTTATTTACATCTCCGGCATACTAAAATACACTTTAAAGTCATATGAATAAAGATGACTTTTCACGCAAAGCTGAACTTTTATGGCGTGTAAGAAATAAGATAATGTAAAGTGTACAGGCTCGGAGGCAGAAGTTTGTTTTTGATGCTTTATTAATTATGTCCAATTAATTTCGGGATGGTCTGTCTGACGCGTTGACTCGCCATTTTTGATACGGTAAGATTATTGCGGGGATTTGGCATGATAAAGAGTTTATTACATTCTGAGCGAAACTTTAAGAGCTTTTTTATATTGTGTTTAAATATGGATGTTGGTCACTGTTTCATATCAAAATATTTATTGCATTAATTTTATTGTGTTGTTAATGTCAATGTTGAAGGCTGGAGAGATTAATTTTATACGCACTAATGTTTTAAGTTTCAGAATGGCTTGTATAATTTCTAGATATAAGATTTCTTCTTGAAGAACATCCATAACTTTTTCATCTTGTGATTTTTCGATCAAAGAATTAATTAACTACAATCAACAATCACAATTAAAATCGTAATTTTCAGGGGTAACCTCTTTAATTAAAAAAAACATAACTGTTGGGTATTAGGGCCAAGTTTAATGAATCCAAATTGATTCGATTTCAGAATCGCATTCAAACACAATATCATTTGTAGCGGCAAAAAAACAAACCTTAACATAACGGCGAGCTCGAAAGCCGAATTTTTTGTTTGTTATATTGGTGTCATCCTGATTTCACACGTTCATAGCTATCCGTTTTATAATATTTCTCGGCTTTGTGCTGAATACCAGTACAGGGTGATCGTTAAGGATCTTGAGAACCTTATTGTGTAAAGAATAGGGATTACAATGGGATATAAGAGTGTAATATGAATGGTATAAAGAAGCGATCGCCTCGACGGCGCCGGCGCGACCGATTATGTTATTGTAAAGGGCCCACTTCTTTTATTTGACCTACGCGACATTCCTCCGAAGGATCCTGTGTTTTGCGGTACCACGGATGTTTGAAAGGAGTTTTTATTTGATAAATATAGATCCGTGAAGATAAGACCAATCGGAGTGATATTTTAAAATTACTGGGCAATATTTGGGACTTGTTGAAATGTGTATGCTGTTTGGCATGCAAACAATTTAAAGGCATTATCACCTTTGTGATCTTTAAATCTTAACAAAGTTTCAGCAAACTTAAATGATTCCTTGACAGGCTTTGTGACCTAGCTCATACAAGCTTGTAAAAAATATTTACTTTAAAATATAAGAGATGGAAATTGTAATATAAGATTTTAAGCTTTCGCGTTGCACTATATCATTAATATTATTTATCGGGACTAAACGCGATATTAATTCCGCTTGCGACCACGGTTGTTGTAACGCAGCCGAAACGTCAAGCAGTAAGTAGTATACATATACTACATAATTAATATCGCGTTTAGTCCCGGTAAATAATATTAATAATAATGGAGATTGTAGTAAGAAAGGAATAATTAATGGATGTTGCCTGATGGACACACCCACTTCAGTAATATAGGCCGCAATGAACGCTTATAAATTGTCACAGTACCTACAGGGAGTTGCGTGGGCTGGCCTTAAATATATTTTTTTTAAATTTCTAAATATTATTTACCAATATTTATTCACTTACTAGACAGGGATTAATAATGTAAGTAACCACCAATTTTCCGTCACATTAGCCCCTCAAACGCTCGCCGCAGAGGGCTTGTAACCCGACACGCACAGACAGATCATTAAATTGTCGATGTGTATTTGGCCAACAATGCCTGTACCATTGTTATAATATCGCGTTACCTTCCGGCTTCGCTCACTTGCGATTTTGTATGCTTTTTGTAATATTTAGTTTTTATGGGGATATAATTATTAATCCTATTTGCCAATTTAAAAATAATGTTTGGTTCAGTAAATTGCATAATATGATTCAGAATAATTGCATGTCAAGTATATGTTTCAAAAGTGTTATCCTTGCGTTAGTTTTTATTTTATTTAGCGGCATACTGTCAAAAATTTAGAGCGAAAATTAGTCAATTTTTCTTGAAGAAACTCTGTCACATCTGACCAAATCCAAGTTGCTTAACAATTTTACTAAAAGTAACTCTCGTACTACGAATAGATTTTCTTCTGCTTGCAGATCGTAAACATTCCTGTACCGAAATCATTTATTTAGTTATTATAATCCGTTAAATAAAACTTCCGAATCCACAAAATCATCACACAATTTCACACACCCATCCATTGTGTCAAGCGTTCGCCCGCGCCAAAATAAATACACATTCAGGACAATATTTTTGTAACCCATTATTACAGAAACAGAGGTCGGATTAAAAAAAGATACAAATTAGTCTTGGACCACCGACAGAAGTGCCAAACGGACGCAAACACGGGCCCGTGACGATGAGAAGCTGAATTATACGGCAGCCTAACAAAACACTGCTCGGGTTAGAGCCGCCATACATATCAATCAATATAGGACACGGTCGGACATTCGTTTTAGTAGTAATATTTTTGTTCATTGACAGTCACTTTTAGGCTCAAAACAAGTGGAACCTATCATATCTTACTCGTATTAAGGACCAATAGCGTTAATTCATGTAGTAACATTCATTTATATTTAAAAATAGTCAATTATGTGTTACACTTTTTGTTACTAAATGAAAGCATATAATTTGCTTTTACCTTTATACTGTTCTATATATAAAAACCCTAATACAATATTACAAAACAAAACTTCATTAAAAATTATCAAATAAAAATCAAGATGATGATTTATTAAAATATGCTAAAAACTATAGGTATCAAAATACTTATTTACACTACCTAATACAGACATCTTACACACTTGAACGGTTATCCATATGTTAATACAACTGCTACATTTGAGTCATCCATTAACTTACTTAGGTTTTTAAAGTAGATTTTAATGATGTATCGTTCTATAAATAATCGTTACATAATAACATGATGATGATGATGAGTAAAGAGATAAGCTTCAATTAAGACAAAAGTACCTAACATTTTTCATCTAATTAGAGGAAAATGGCAGTCCCGGTAATCAAAATTATATGGCCACCGTAAAATAGATCGGCGACTGTGGACCGAAATCAGTCGTCTAAGCCTAACAACGTTGAGCGGACATTCACACGATAACACATTATGGGTCAATTAGCGCGTTCGAATAAACAAGGTTTATGGGAAAAAGATTTGTCACTACAACCTTTTTGTTCTTCTCTACCACAGTTTTAAGATGTGTTATAATCGTAGCATTTACGTTTGAAATATCCGATTTAATTAGTAACGTTATTGCTTTACATTAAAAACTACTTATTGAAGCCTGATGCTTAATAAAATGTATCATATCTTACCGATCATATGTATATGTCGGATTGTCACTGGTCTCCATTATCTATAATGTTATCAGTACTAATCAGCTTTATCACCACCCTTGCCAAAAAGAAAATTGGTAATCAAAACTCGATGTCAAAGAAGTCGGACATCGGAGTTATGCCTAACCCGGGATTTGAACCCAGGCCGATCACGGCCTTGTACTTGAACTCACGAGGCGAACGTTTTGATAGCGAAACTATGAGGAAAAAGTCTGAAAATTAAATATTATGCAAATGTTCTGCATTTCTAGGGAAAACGTTTGAACAGTGATAGGTACAACTAATTATTCAAGAGCATCTCAAGTCAGTGACACTTTGTCGTCACATTCGGCGAAGATGTCTTCAGGAATGAATCACTTCCTAATGTTTTAATTCATAGCCCGTATTAGTGACGTGACATTTACTGCAAACTTACTCACTGCATTAATTTAGGTACCCCATGCTGAATCATTAATTAAACTCGATTGATCTGCGATTCGGTTAAGTGGAGCTAGAGCATACGCAATCCTTTATGTTTCCTATTTTTGCATTCAAATATGAACTATAATTTTTATGTTAGATTATTTACTCATAATGTAAAATAATTAAAATAGAACAATGAAATCAAAGTTAATGTTTTTATGTTTTAATAACATAATTTCGGCAGTGTGAACACTACATTTGTTTTTAACTAACACCCTGTGTTTAATGGCAGATAATCGTATAACAAAAGAGTTTGTGCCACTGGTATTAAGTTAAGTAGCGACTTAGCGACTTAAATAAAAAAGCCACTCTTTTAGTTTTTAAACTCACACAAAAAGTACGTACTTACAGTATGTGTTCTGTAAAGATTTACAATTTTGTATTTAAAATACATATTTTTAAAGTAGATCCCTACTTTTACATTTCTGGCAGTGATAAGGTTTGTTACTGTAAATTACTTGACTTAATAGATAATGTATATGAAATCACTACATTATATGTATGTAGTATAAAACAAAGTCGGTTTTTCTTTCCCTATGTCCTTTTGTATGCATCTTTGAAACTACGCAACGTATTTTGATGAAGTTTTTTATATAGATAGAGTGATTCAAGAGGGAAGGTTTTTATGTATAATACATGCATAATATAGTAGATAAACACCTAATAAACTTAGCACTATTGCGAAGTCGGGGCGGGTCGCTAGTACTTAATTAGTAAATTATTTTTTGTGACCCCAAGGTCCAGTAGTCAACTTCTTGACCACTACACCAAGCGGCTCGTCGTACGTACGAGTACGATTCAAATGCTAGGTCTCTAGATCAATCTGATATACGGAATAGTAGAAGTCTGTCTTCGCTAATTAGACTGGAGTGATCCACAGCTGTGCGGTAACTGACACACATATCATGATTCGCAATTGTAACAGGAAAAGAACGCTGGTTAAAGAAAGTTGTTCCGACCGAAATGCATTATTATGCAATGACCGAAATATATTTTTTTGTGTTTTGTGCTCTGTCGTATTAATGACATGTGTTGGAAAGTTAGTGCTGACATTAATTATCCCGTTCTTCCCTACGTTAAGTGAAGGAAAACATACTTAATTGTTATTTAATAAAACAAATATTTACCATCGAGTTTTTTTTTGCATTGAAAAAATATATTTAACTTTCCACCTTAAGCTGGTAAACTATTTTATAAACTTGACCGAACATTAATTTTAAGCCAATAGAAGACTTGTAAATGGTCAGTAATGTATTTCAAAGCACAAACATACTCGTAAAAATGAATGTTTTCTAAGATTTTACCCGACATTGGAAGGTCTTAAACGCCTCATATCTGGACTTCATGACGTCACCAATGGGAACTCAGGTGGTCGCTCTTAAAACTGGCACAGGGAGATAATGTACTCGAATGCAATAATGCAGTCATTCAACAAACAAGTGTCAATGGGAGCCGTTTGCATGTTACGAGTGTATGAATCACACCACCGTTATGAATAGCCACAGTCTAAATACGAGTAGTACCTACCAGACGATCAGCTGTTTTGTATGGCAACATTTTTCTTTGATTTGATCCGATCTAACACGAATGGTTTTTCGACCATGAGTAACATAGGATTTCTTTAATTTATTAAAAGAACAGTGCTAAAATAATATGATGATTAATAACATCCATCAAAATACAGGGTGGTTATTTGTAATGCCCCCTGATTTGAAAGTTTGTTAGAGAGAGCTCATCCCTATAATTGACCCTAACGATCTATACAATAAAATGAAAGGGTGCAACTTTTACAGATTTAAATTTAGGGTCTATTAGCGAGTATGACAAGCTTCTTCTTCCTAGCGTTTATCCCGTTTCTATACGGGGCCCGCTTTGACCATGATCCAGGATTTGGCAAGTCTGGTTATTACAGTGAAGCGATTGCCATCATACCTTCATAATCCATACAGGGAAACCAGACAGATTGGATCATGGTTACACATTCAGATCTAACTAAAGTCAGAAATGACTGAATGTGCAGGTTTCCTCACGGTGTTTTCTCACCTCACCGCCGAGCTAATGGCACAAATCCGTCCGTACCACTAGGCCACCATCGCTTTAGCGAGTAAGACAAGCGAATTTTCAAAAATCTTTGAATGTAGTTGTCATCTTTTCAAAATTCAACGAATGTTTTTTTAGTAAACTTTTCTGTCTACAGTATTAAGAGTACTTTCAATTCAGAATACAATGTGGTATTACAAAATTCCACCCTATATACTAATTAATTGATGATGATATTGATAAATCATGTTTTAATTGTTACCTCTTTATTTCATCAGAATTTAAATATTTATAAATAAAGATAGTAAGTACAATGAAAGTTACTCAGTTGTATATTCACAGTACAAGTTCAGATATTTGTTCAGCTTGAAGCAGTCATATCAATTGCTCATATCTTTTCATGGTGGTATTCGTAAGTACTATTGTGCATTTTGTGAGTCACAAAGTACCACATTAAACTGATATGACCTTTTGTGGGACTGTATATCTGTCTGCCTTAAAGGGAATTTTCTTAACGTGAATTTGAAATATAAGTATCAGCCTATAAAAGTCCTAAAACGAAGCAAAAAATTCTATAATCATTACCACTCTTCCCAAAACTCAATTAGTCAATTTAAAACAAAAAGTTTTGTTAAAAAATATTATTGCTTATAATCCTGACATTTGGATTGGTATCACAGTTAGAGAAAACACTTTATTTTATTTTGAATGTTCCATTAGAAAGTAGGGTATTGCCTATGTACAAAATATATTTGTTTACGGTACTGGCCGAATTGAAATAATCGGATCCGTTCATCAGTATGTTCAATTTGCGGTCAACAGACGGTTAGTCATTAGCAGCAAAGGCGTCGTGAGAAGAGGCCATGACCTACCATCAAAAATGTCCTCTCCATCCGTTGCGGAGATTGTTTAAAAGCACCTAGAGGTACAATGTAAGTCGACATTGGACCTGCAATATACGTATTTACAATTCTGCTTTCTCAAAAAATTGTATCCCCAATTTATTACCGTAACAAGATCTAATGATTAATTGTTTATTATCAAGTAAGTATTATTTAGTATGTAGTAGTAAAATTAATGGCAACTTTTTTACATCTCAGACGTTGCTAGACATTTATATTTTATGATGAAACAGTGGTCCATAGACTTATATGAAAATATTTTTGTATTACCTTAATAAAAAATAAACAAGTAATCAGAAGGAAATAGCTACTCTGTATAAATATTCAGCTAATAGGATACCGGGACACATTTGTATTTTAAGACAATCGAAACCTATTTCGAGGTTGTGAACACAATCAATTGGCTGCGTAAGGATAATATTTAAATATACATATATTTGATCCGGAACCTCTTGAAAATGATGTAACCATATTGTACTAGTTAGGCCTCCTTGTCGTCACGGACACGCTGACAATTTGTTTCAATGTAAACATTGATTTATGTATTATCATACGCTATAATGAAGTGATCCGCGTCATGCCAGGGGTTCTAAATTGTTATGAGCAGAAGCACAAAATTCATACACGATAATTTAAGCAAGCTGATAGAACTGTAGAACAAGGAAGTAGGGGTTATCATTGGGAAACAAAATAATATTATCTTTGAATACGACATTATTGAATAATTTTATGTTTAATCCAGTTGATAATATGATTGTTTGTTATAGGTAGTTTACCTAATATATACCCACGACAAACCACGCCCCCTTTATTAAAGAGGGCGGAGGGAATATCATTTGCTACCAAACACTTCAAAAATATGCGTGCCGTCCAGAAACGTAAGCTAAGTAAATAATGACTTTGAAATTAAATATGTTTCGTTTAATTTATTTAATTTACTGAAACATAGGTGAAAAATAGTGGCATGTTTAAAGTCAGACCCTTAAAAGCCATATCAGTAAACAGGCGTGCCGTGAATGAATCCACGATCTCCCAAGTATTAGTCAAGCGTCTTCACCACGATCAAAAATGATTCAAATCATAATAACAAGTCACACGACACCGTTATGTCATAGTTCAAAATTGCTGATCACAATCAAAATATCACTTGTATCAACAAACCGCAAGGTTGGTAACACCTGAAGAAAGGTATGCACTGTATTTCCTGTCATAGTTTTGCGAGCGTAATCTCGTGAGTTTGAAACAAAACGTCGTAACTGCCGAGTACTTAATGGTAGATACAACCTTTTACACCTGATTGTTGAATAGGTCTGCGGAACTAAATGTCGTGAAGACAGGAGTAACACTTGTCGCTTACTGCCTTTTTGTTTAATTAAGGTGCCGTGCGAAGTTTCGTTGTGAAGTAAAAAGTCGTAAGTACACTCATTGACGTAACTATACGTCTTTTTACGGAGTAAGAAGGTTTGTGAGGCCGAGCGTAAACGGAACGTATATGACCTTTGGAGACGAAATGATAATTGCTTGCAATCACTTGTCTCCAATCCAGTCTGGGTTTCAATTATGTTTAGAGGATTTATATTTGTACATGGTGTAGTTATTGTCCCGTTTTCTGTTATTTGTGAGGAATCATAGAGAAAATTATAAGAAAATATAAATCACACTTCGACGTCTTATTTTGATACACAGAGATTGCGACTCTTTAAGAAATTTATCATAATAGATTGACTATTTGTAGTTACAAATAGTCAAGGATAAAAGATTCACAGATAAGTGAGGACTTCTTTTTGAGAAAACAAGTCAATATGATGAGTCCAGATTTTTAGGAGAAAGCAAAATATGTATAACAGTTATGCTTAATCCCAGACACTACAAAGTCTTAGAATGTCTTGTGATTGGAAGAACAATGAATAAAGGTGACAAATATCTCACACATTCCTTGCAATAATAATTTTGTAAACTTATTTTGACTAGCTCCTTTATTTTGCACGGCCATTATAATGGATGAATCATGCTTGCCTATGGATGTGTCATTGAGTGATACCTTTTATTACGCCCGCATTATAATTACTTTATTAAGAGCACATTCAGATAACAACTCGCAAGTAAAACGTAAGATGCGTAAATACCCACGTTTATAAAAACTGACCCCAATGATATCCTGAAGTAGCAGTCATAGCTCGTGAATTTTAAGTGTGTCGAATTCAACGTCAAGAAAGCTAAGAATTAGGTCACAAAAACACAGAATAGGCTTTTGTACATTACATAAATTATGATGAATTAGTAATTGATTCTAAGTAATGACTTTTGGGGAAATTGAACAGGATTTGTCCGATATAATCTTTTGAACATTGTGTGAAATCGTTTGTTTTAAAATAAAGAGGTAGACTTCAGCGCAAAGCGCACTTAATAGCAACACATCGAGGCTGTCCGTTATTTACAATATTATTGGGATCTTGTCCAGTCAGGACTATCACCCAAAACTTAGACAAATCATACAGTCATTGCAAACTGATTGGCAGATTTCTTAATGAAGTCAACATAATATTTAAAAACAAAGATCTTTATTTGAAGTCTTTTATTGAAGAGTCTCGTGGTCTTGAATCGCTAGATTGTTTAAAGCCTTAGCAAGTCCGCGAGCTTGACGCAACATCGCTAAAGCGCGTCTGTTTACGTTAGGGCTTTAAACACACAAGTAATGTCAACTGTCCGTCTTTGTCTTTTCCCTGGTCTGTTTGCGCAATCGGTCAGGGCAGACTTGTGGTTTTGCCAGGTCAAGTGCATTCGAGATCAGCCTATTTGCCGTAGCATTGGGAATTTCCGATCTAGGTTCTTCATTTGCGCTCGATGTGGCCATGTCCTATATTTAATAAGCTTTATAATTAATTCTTATGTTGGCTATTAGTGGAAACACAAAAATATATTTAGATGCGTTAATTATAAAAAAAATCTTACTTAATAAATACCGAGACAGTCACGATTACCTATGTAGCACACAAAAGAGGAGATTGCGATCTTGCGATCTATCACTTGATGGTAAGTAGAATTATCTCCTGGTGTGATAAAATTCACTGCCTAAGTGCCTACCTAACGATTCAAACTGGGTAACCTAATTTAATAAAATCAACAATTAAGTTGCAACGACTTGTTCAGCTTCAATGCGTATTTACAGCTTAAAATACACATATCGCCAATGGCAAAGGCCTATATTATCGTACAAAGAAGATCAAAGTGACTGCTATTTTCAACATTAAATACTAGCGGCCGCCCGCGACTCCGTCCGCGTGGATTTCTTTTTTTCGAAATAAAAAGTAGCCTATGTTCTGTCTCAGGGTCTAAAGATTGTCTGTACCAAATTTCATCAAAATTGCGAGGTTTAAGCGGGAAAGCGTAACAGACAGACAGACAGACAGACAGAGTTACTTTCGCATTTATAATATTAGTTGGGATAATTCCTGCCATTTAAATTGCTTATTCACTTCTATTGTGGCCCTTAATCGTATTTAATCTTTCACCTGTCTCCCAATCTGCGATCAATTGTTGTCACACGACGGTTTATTGCAACAATATCCACGAGGAAGTGCATTTATTCTTTAGGGCGATCGAAAAAAGGCGTTTGCACGTGACGTTTTTTTCGTCCTCGGCGCATTACCATAACCCCGTTTTTTCGTCACAACTCGTGACACATCGTGTGCGAGCCCGTGGTAAATAATAAATCTTTCTAATAAATAAAACAAGGGGACGTGAGCGAGATAAAGAGCATGCGCGTTCGGTACGACCTAAGCGCGATTGTGACCGCCGCGGTCGTTAAATGAATGTGGAAATATTTTGTAGCCCTTTTAGGGGTCACGTGGGTATTTGAGTTGGAGATAAGTTTTACGGGACGGAAAACCGTCTTCCGTATTTTCAAAAAACTTACAACTGATGAGGCTACTACGGTTAAACTTGATAAGTCTGTTTTAATCCACAAAATATGTCTCAGAATTTAAAAAAATATGCTGGTCTGTACGGAAATACAATTACCTATAACTTATTCTCTTTCCAAGAATATAAATAGAACAGATTCAATATGCTTGCGATAATCCAAAATAATTTAGAAACGGTCATATTCGCATTATAAATAGCAAAATACTTTGTCAGTTCCTTTTTGGAAGCTGTCACTTTTACGTTTAACACGTTAATAGTCATAATTAAATGCTGGCCTGCGCTTAAATTTTTAATAATATTGAAACATAAAATTCAGTGCCCTTTTGAACACTTTTGCCACATTGAAACCAAAGCATTAAACGAGAAAAAAACAATGACTACTGAACCACTTCCGAGCACAATTAAAGTGAACAGTCAGATTTTTTACTGAAAAAAAAATGTGACCCAACTCGATACACAATGTGGTAGGTCACTCGATGAGTTGGTTGTTAGCGTGTAAATATTGTTACAAGGATTTACGCGCCGCGACCATGTTTGACGATGGTGGATTGTGTGATTGCGTCGAAGAGCTTAAGTACCGGTTTTAATTATATTTAACAGATTCTTAATACAAAATGTATGCGTAGGCTATAAGGTAAAATAAACTTATAGCAGCACTTTGGACTGTACAAAAAAACTGAATTTCCGAATCAGATTTCTTCAGGTTAGTTGACGCGTTGTTGTAGGGACACCGTTATAAATTGCTTACACGCGTTTTCGCAATTCAGCATGAGACATCATAACCTCACCGAAAATTGGCGGCAATATAGGTATATGTTAATAATTCATAGTTGCACAGAAATAGTTTCAAATGTTCTGACGGTTAAGTGTCCGATTACTAAATCAATAACAAAAAAATCAATTGTCAAAAAGAGATGAAAAGACTCACCATGTACTCCAGTCGGACAACATCACTCGATTCTTGATCGATTGGCAGATAATCTGGCACTTATGATGATTCACATCCAATTGATCCTTGCTCCTGTTATAAATCTGAATGCTTCGGGTCGTTGCCGCGGTTACGAGTGTTTTGTATTATAAATAATGGCAGGTCTGGCTTGATCCCTTTGCAAGGGAGGAGAAATTATTGTCCGTCTGTGTATTTAAATGAGTCAGTTCAACTAATGTTCATACGATATTTTCGTAGTACCCACACACAAAAACACTCTTTTTTGATTGATTCTTAATAATTGTATTTTAGGTTATTAAACAGACACACCAAAGTTTGAATCATTTGTCAATCTACGAGTTGTTTTAGTTCTTTTTTAACAAACGTACACTTCACTTCACACAATATGTACATTTTTGAACAAACAGTCGTATGATTCCTCGTTTCAGTAAGAAGTCATTCGATTCTAAAATACACTAAATAACATTCAGATACGCAATGTAGGGGGCCTCTGCGTCTGCGGTCCTTAGCTAATCCACAAACCAAACGAGGCCCTTTGGAACGCCGGCGACAGCGATCACTGGACCCACTAACACATTAAGACAACATCGGGACACGTTTGACAGATTTACTTGTCATCGGTAGCAGAAAGTGTACGTAAAGCATCAGTTTAGGATCTAGGAGGACAGTATTGATATTATTATATTTTTTCTGTCTGAAATAGATTTATTATTTTCGACGATATAATAATAAAATATGAAATTTTAAAATAATTGAAAAAGTTTTATTGAAGTGGAATCGTATTCGATATAAATATAATGTTAAAAGTTTTAAACTTTCATCTCTAACTCACGCTAGGCAAATAATTTTTGACTCCGAAATCATGCCGAAAATGTTTTTTATTTTTTTTTATTTGGATTACCAACATAAGCATTAGTACAAAATAGCTTGACAATATATCGCTAATTACTTATATCTAACTAAACTTATAATAACAGGTAATCTCAGCATTTAGTTAAGACAATGAAAAAATGTTTTTTTCTCACTTGCTTAAGATGGCACAGTTAGTTGGCTATTGTCAAGTATCACTTTATGAACACACATAATATAGATAAGAACATCGAACCCATGTCCCAGAAATTTTCAGATGTTTTGTTACCCTTCCCCTTCCGATAGTCCCCAGTCAAGCAAAGCTCACCTAACTAACAACCTATTACATAACCCCAAAGGTTATTTTCCCAGAGCAGATGAAGGGAATAATGTTTTTTATTATTTTTCCTCGCAGCCGCTCTAATTCGTCCAAGCGGCCGAGTCACCAATGCAAATAGTCGCCATGTCGTGAATATGTTGTGTAAAGACGTGAAATTGTTTCCACGCCGGCTCCATGGGAACATGGGTGATGAAAGGAATGCTCTGACGGTGAACTAGTATCGGCTGTCGTGTAAAGTTACGGCATTACCGAGATACTGTGATTATCCACGGTATCGGATATCGTGATTAATGATGTTTTTTATTATTTAAGCAGTTTAACAAGCTAAAGGGTTCATCTGATGGTAAGTGATCACTGCTAGCTCTTTAACAGCAATTTAATGTGTGATAATTTATTTTTCTATTAGCTCAAAGTCCCGTCAGCGTTGCAGCGTTGTGAACTTGTGACGTACTTTAGAAGTTACAACATGACTCCAATACTACATACTATCAAGGATTATTTTTAGATTCATTTATCAAAATTTTTATTGGGCTTCTATTTTGAACTTAATATGTTAATTGGTCAGAGACTTCACGTTCTTTAATGCTTCATAATAAAAAATACAGAGGCCTTTTTTCGTTTGGATCCAACGAAACCTTGAAGATGACTAGGTACTTTGATGACACATAGTGCTAATTTTGAGTTGTAGGCATATGATCTATAGTGAACACACATTGTGCAGGAACTTATATTTTTATTTTGGTGTGCACAATTAAATAATTTTCATCTATTTCCGGCCAACAACATAATCGCCATTAGTTGTTAAAATTAGTTGTAAAAGCAATGTTGCTACAAACTGATTTTCGATCAGACTATTTTTATCAAAATTAGTTATTTACTTATTATATTATTTACAAATCTTTGAATTCTTGTTTAAATTAGATCGTGTCTTTGGCGTCTTAGTACAACAGTGACCATTAACCCCCTACAGCAGTTTCAAGTGTGGACTTTATTTGTCCAGTTAACCAGAAAGGAAAACATCATCCTGGTTGACGAATTAGTAGGGTCATTAGAATGAGATGATTAAAGCGTTACCACAAAAGGAACCGGTCGACTATTTTTACCTGCGGTCTTCCCCGCGTTATCAAGCTTCCTGTTTTATCTTATAGGAGTATTTAATCGGCATGAAAAGAATCCTACCACTAGTACTACCTAAGTCAGCCCATACACAGTACACAGCCCGTATACCAAATTTCGTCAAAATTTATTCAGAAGTTTCAGCGTGATTAACGGACAAACATCCAATACATTTTTAATATTTAGTATGATTTTATTGCAGACATTTATCCTAATATCATTAAATAAGACTCGCTTTACAAGGGTGTTCAAACAAGGAGGTCTACTTCATATCTTTATGCAGACATTGGATAAGGCTATGTAGTTTGAGTTTGGTAAGACATAACAAACACTATGTTGTTATGAGAAACTAATGAGAATTGTCCTAGTCAATTTATTTTTAGAATAATGTATTTATACTTTTTTAAAGTTACTTTTTACCTGCAGGCTAATCTACAGGAAAAACCACTTATGAAAGTGTAGTTATCGAGTTAGGTGAAGGAAGAAACATAAAGGAAAAACAATTGTAATGTAATAATAATTTAATGTCGCAAACACAGAACCCATGTTTGTTACAGTTATAAATTAGTATTATTTGAACTGTACAAATAATGATTGAGTTATAAATACACTGGCTCTGTACTATATAATAATAATTAACAGCTCTATTAAAGCTAGTCGTATTTCATTGGATTTAACAGTTATATAAATAGTTAACAAAGTGTCAAAGTAATACTAAAGAAAGTAGGAATAGAATGTACTATTAAATTATTTAATACAGCTGCGGCTGCTCACACGAAAATAAATCATAAGAGACAATTATAATCTGTATACAAATAAAAACCATCTCAACTCTCCACACACTGTCACATCATCAAACATCATTCAATAATTTACTTAAAGTACTCATACAACAAATCTGGTGGAATGGAGACTAATACTAAAATCTACATTAAATAATATCAATAATAAAGAAATTCAAACTACAGTCGAGTTAAGTGAGAAATAAATAAGTTAAGACCTTGACTAGGATAATCGGGAAATTTAGAATGTTAATCAGCAGACAATAAATTAATACGTTTTTAAATTCGTCACTATTTACATTAAAAGGAACTAATCCGTTCTAGACCGAAATGGCAATGTAATGGCAATGACGTTTTACTACATTAATTCGCTAAACAACAGCCAGAGATTCAATTTTACTAAGGTCGTTCCGAGCAACTTGGGGAAACTGAGGAACGTGATATGTGCGGGCTTCGATCCAGCCCGAGCTGCGTACATCGCATCGACCGTACAGCAGTTACACACATAGCGGGTGGATTCATAATTAAATTCATTAAAATTAATGTAAGTACTTTGCGAACAGGCTCATTGTCGGAAATTCACACATTTGTGAAATTGCCTCGTCTCACTCTAAAATCTAAAAGCCTTTTAGTTTCGATGTCGTATGTCACCGGAAACGTATCAGATGTGTAAAAAAAGTTTACACGATTCATTAATGTTTTAAAATTACTTCTACATGTGTATTAAAGTTGCCTATCTTTAATTCGATACAATGTATATTCGTATCGGAATGTGTCAAATTTTTAAGACACATTGTTAAAAGTTCATTATCTAATTTGTACACATTTCCGGTAACATGTATAAACTATCGGCTATAATACCATAAGTGGTTCAACCCTTAACTGCTGCCGCGTGAATACGTCAATAATATCGTCCATTATTTTAATCTAGACAATATCGTACGTATTGATAAATGTACTGGTATAAAGCACACGGTAGTTGTTAAGGGTTAAATGTTAAAGATAGTTCCTCGTATTAGTGGCATCTCATTGATCGTGCTAACTGCAGCCTATGATTGTCGCGTTAACCTTCAACCGCTTGATACGGGCGGGTTGATTTCAGCCATTTTCTGGAACACCTGGGATAGGTACTCTAGGTAGTTCAGGGTATCCCGGTAAACGTAGAGGCCGATGTCCAGCTTATTAACCTTGTTGATGTCTGAGAGTTCCGAATCTAAGACGGGAAGGATTTGTCCTTTACGAGCCTTCATCAGGTCCTGAAAAGATAGAAAATAACATTAGTTTTTTTTGTTCAGAAAAATAATGGGGAATTCACAAGGTCACGTAGAAACATTAATTAACAATTCACAGGTTTTCCACAAACGTTTCCATGTTATGATGGCATTTCAATTTTGACTATTCTTGTTGATTTTCAATTGTTTTGAATATTTTAGTAACGTAAGGTTTGTCTTTGGGATTTTCGATATCCATATATTTCCTGCCGAGATCTAGCAGTAGGTATATTCTTTCCGTTAGGTACTTATAAAAACGAATTAGTTATAAAACAAAAACAAGTCTCAATGAACACAAATAGAAATCGCAAAGGACACTTACATAAAAGTAGCAGAGGACCGCTCTCACATCCTTCATGGTGTTGGACACGTGCTTGGCGAGCTCCTCGTCGTCCCGGATGCCGTCGTGCTCCAGGTTCTGGCTGAGCTGGTGCAGGCTCGCCACCACCATCTTCAGCGTCTTGTACATCGCGGGGAGGTGCGCGTCTATTGAGTTCTGTTGGCAAGGGAATAAGGTTTAGAATTGAGTGTCATTAAACTCTTGTTTAGTTAAAGAGTCTCATGTTGGTATCTATGTAAAATGGTTTGGAATCCCAACTAATATTATAAATGCGAAAGTAACTCTGTCTGTCTGTCTGTCTGTCTGTCTGTCTGTCTGTCTGTCTGTCTGTCTGTCTGTCTGTCTGTCTGTCTGTCTGTCTGTCTGTCTGTTACGCTTTCCCGCTTAAGCCTCGCAACCGATTTTGATGAAATTTGGTACAGACAATCTTTAGACCCTGAGACAGAATATAGGCTACTTTTTATTTCGAAAAAAAGAAATCCACGCGGACGGAGTCGCGGGCGGCCGCTAGTAATTTAATATGTCTCTAAAGTGGACGTGGATATATCTAGAAATTTTGTGTTTGATGGTAGCTGGTTGATTTGGATGCAGATTTCAAAGTAACGAGTTGGTCAGTGCCGCGCCTTTAAGCCTATTGTTAGATATATGGTTTTAAAAATTAGATTGACATGAACTTGGTAAGAAATCCATTTAAAACAATACCAAATTAATATGTATATCCATAGTTGATACAATCAAAGCGATATTCAAAATCATGTCTAATCAACCCAATAACCATGATAATTTCATCCAAATTTAACAGGCCACGTCTGATTAAAACGTCGGTATTGCGAAACGATTGTGTTCTCACGTAAGCGACGGACGACAACAATGAGCGCCACCGACGAAGGCGATTCACGGAACCAGCACGAAAAACTCTTACGGATGCACGTTTTTGACGTCAGCGAATTCGCCGCTCGCGATCATTGTTCTCGTTTAGGAAACAGATTTCGGCGGGGCGTTCTCACGATATTATCGAGTTGGAGAAGTTGCGCTTCCGATCGGACAATATTTGGCACTTCGTTTACCTTATTATTTTAATAGGTTCAATCAAAATGTTCGCTTCAGTTTTAAGTAAGTGGTTAGTTGGATTTTAATTTTGAATAAATAATTGGAATTGAAAAATTGCGTTTTGTTTACTTGTCCTGAATTTGAGTTATCAGAATGATTTAGCAAACTACGAGGATTGATCAACAACATTTCTTATCGAGTAACTTTTGATTATGTTCGCTAAGTATTGAAGAAGCCAATTACTACTTCGTAATTCTAGACTTGAGAAAAAAACACTGTACATTAAATTATGTATATCAAATAAAGATATGAAAGAAGATACTCACCACCACCTCCTCGACATGGGTGTCAGCGGCCGGCTCAAAGAGAACCTTGCTTGACGGAAACACTTCTTCACTGACCCAGGAGAACTTCCTCAGCCAATCGTCCTTCCATTCCTTCAGCAGTTCTTCGAATGAATCGAAACTGTGCAGTTTTGCCTGTAACAAAATAATTATTTCTATTAATATCATTGTTGCTAAAGTCTTCATTCTTGTTTGATCTTATTATATAAAATCAGTTATAAACCTTTAGATGAACCATAAACGTAAACACATTTAAGACCTAATAAAAATTGTTTTGTTACGAAGGACCAAGTAAACAACACCAAATAAGATCTAGCTACTATTCTCTACGACGAAGATACGACTCAAGATTAAATAAAAACTGCAGTAAATTCTAAATACTCGTTCTAGAGTATGAATCAGCTTCACGGTCCGTTATTTCTTTGAACTGTGAAAATAGAAGGTACGAGCGTTGATTGACTTCCATGGAATAAGCGGACCGAACGGAAGATGGACAAGTGAGGTATCCTGACACGGTTGTATATATAAGGAGAGCGATCCTGGTACAAGCTAGTGGACAGCTGATAGTTTAGCACGGTAATTCGATATTGCAGTTCTGTGATCAATTTTTCAAGGTGCATCAGATTTTGTCCAGTAAGTTTGTCATATTTTTCATTATTTATTATTTATATGAAGTTTTTTACATTTAAGTAATGCCAAATCAAACTTAAAAAACAAAGAAAAATATGAATCAATTCAATAACTCCATAATTTACAAAGCTTTTACTAATATACTCATTATCTCACCATATCCTGTTATTCATATAAAAATATCAACAAAACAAAATTATGATATTGGAGCGCCTACACGTACGAGCTACCGTCGCAATTTGTTCCACGAAATGACAATCGTTAGGGCACTTAGATTATAGATAAACGTCCAAGATAACCTGACCCACAAGCCGTTAGAGGACAACTTCTAATAATAGAGCAAGTTACGCTGGTGTGTGTTCGTCAGCGCAGATAAACTCTCAACTAGATAATCATACGTATTGAGCACCTTGTAATTCTATTCATTAAGAGCGACATGGCTATTAAGCTTGAAGAGATTAAAACATCTGTCATAACTTTTAAATAGTGTAACATTGTTCAAAATAATAGAGAGGATAAAATTTTATTTTTAATGTTTTCTTAAGCTATTCGTCACAGACTCACAGCAATGTATTGACAATACTAGCGGACGCCCGCGACTCCGTCTGCGTGGATTTCGATTTCCAATATCCTATGTGTTATTCTGATGTATAAGCTATATTGTGGTAAAGTTTCATTCAAATCCATTCAGTAGTTTTTACGTGAAAGAGTAACAAACATCCATACATCCATACATCCACACATAAAAACTTTCGCCTTTATAATAGTAGTAGGATTTGTATTAGCGATTTAATGTGTCGCCCAAGGTCGTGTGAAAGATGAGATCGCAACCGGAGGTTCGGCGTTGTAGACTTGTCACGTAACGCAGCCACACAACCGTTTCAACATTAAAATTTGACACTGCGTCCAGCCATGATCAGACGTGACGTGACGCACAAATCAAACTAAACTCTAACTGACCACGGTAAAGTTCAAAAACCTTCAACGCACACACAAACATTGGCAGATGCAACATCGACGCGGCGAAATGTTTGTGTCCCTATAATAAATTGTTGGTTAACAATACAACTAATTAAAACAGGGATTTTTGCATTACATCTTGCGGATACTCGTATTGTGCAAGCGATATCAGTCGATCGCCGCAATATTCCGAAAACGATAGATTTCAAAAGTATGATAAATTATTTCGTGTTATATTGTGACACCCTCAGATTTTTTGAGATAAGTTGGTCAAAATGTACGTTTATTGCCCGTTGATTTTGATGATATCGTGTAAATTGCAATAAATTCCAATTATTTTAGTCAATGTTAATGGTGTTGCCGTGTGTAGTAATTAGAAGATGAATCACTGAGAATTTGTAAAGGGAATGCAAACGAAGCTTGGCAGCTAAGAGATGGAATGTGCTTAGTTAGTACTAGCCGAATGCACAGGTGCGTCCGGTCCATCACACCACTACCGAACCATAAATTCGAGTCATACATACTCGTTACAATACAAACATCGTATGACTGTAATGTTTTCCTAGTATCTTGGTCATCTATGATATGAAAAACAAAATTACTGCAGTTGTACGCATTTCAGTGCATCTAACTCAGCACTTTTCAAGAGTTACGCATACCTACGTGCGTTCAGTCACAACCTTTATGTTAGTTTGAAATTGATTGTCAGATCTTTCATCATATAGTTAATGAATTTAAAGAATGGATAATTATACTTATTTACATAGCTGCTTCAATATAAAGTCCATTTCACACATGCATCTTTTTTATTTATCAGTAAGATAAAATATCAGGTATGGTATAGTTATGTTTATTATTATTCATCATCGTTTTTTATTTTAATTGTAGGTAAATGTCGTTAAATATAAACTGTTATGTTAAAAGGTATGACTAAGAATCTGATTAAGTTAAGAATAATAAAATATGTGGGTGGTGAGAAATTTGACGACATCCGAATGCCTAGCTCGCATCGGAAGCTTATCAAATAAACGAACACACACAAGCGCACAAATGTTATATTTACGATACACGTACGCACCCACCGTCGCAGACGGCCTGTCGCCTCACTCCAACGATATTGTGCTAAGTATGTATATATCGTATGTACTGAGTAATTCAATGTTTATAGCGTCATAGTGAAGATAAGAGTTGCAGATGGGCGAGTGAAGCGCGGCCGATCGCGCGGCCTATCGAGTTACATCGCAAATATAACATTTAATTTTCCCCTTTTTTATCTCAACAGATGTAAACAGATTAGAGGCGGGCATAAGATGCTGTAATATGTCAGCAGCCAAAAAATATGAGTGCTCGGAGACATTCACACGGTTGCCGGCGGCGAGTCACACATACCGGTAGAGTTCGTTGAATTTATTATTGCGTTCTTAGTAACGCGGTCAGTTATTATACACACAGAATGGGTTGACGACACATGCCCAGCCGGGACAATTTGGATATTGTCTTTTATTTATGTTGCGGCGGTGGTCGCCTGTACTTTTCCTGTTGTCTTTAAGATTGACGAAATATTTTTATGAACCGCTTGGCTTTTAACTGAAACTCTCAGTGAAATAAGTGCTGTTTTGGATGAAACTAAAGACCGCATCTCTTCTTAAAGAAGATTTTTCGTTAGCTTGCAATCAACACAAAGCGGTCATCAACGGCCTTGGTTATCACTTACAATAGCGGTTCATCGACACAGGGTTCGGTCTAAATCGCAATAAGTATGATACATTAGCGTCGAATGACCGACATTAAGGGGAGAGACAGAAAAAAACCGTCGGGCAGGTGTGTAGCGCAATACTAATGCGCAATCAGTATTCGACGCGTACGCACACCGTCCTGTTCTGAGTCGTTCCGGCTACTGTGAGTCGATAATGTCGTTTTACGAGGCGATGGTGGCGGACAGGACGTCGTCGCCGTCGTTACGACTGTAGACTATTACAATGCCACCGTACACGAGCTCCAGTAGCCCCAGTCGACGCAACGCTACCCAATGTTCCGCGTCCATCGCCTGCTCCCTACTGAACCAATCAATTGCATTGTCAACTAGCATCGTAATAGACACGCGATCCATTCAATACCACTGAGTAACCGAGTGCATTGGTAGAGGGTCATCCATAAATGATTCGAGACGCGACATCGACATCGCATTATTGCTCGTTGATCGGCCCACCTTACTTCCGATTCGGAAATATAATATTCCTAGGATTGGAATGATAGATACGTCATATGAATAGTTGTATTAACATGCCGAACGTTGGTTTCTTACAATTCGTGAATGTTTTATGAATACGGGAATGTAGGTTGACACGTCTAGATTATGCACCTACAGGCGTTAAAATTTTAAAATATTCTTAGCTGGTCTTTATAACATTCTTGACAGATACATTTATGTGTATCCATATTTTTTTGTATTTTTAATAAACATATTTTATCATCTGAAGGATATAAATGTTATGTAAAATAAGATGACTTCAAATCCTTTGGTAGTCTCTGGTTGGCGGATAATTTCTATAAAATTCAAAACCGGTTTAATAGGTTTGAAGGAGAGTTATGTCGGAATAAATGCAAACGTGACAAAAAGGGAAGTAACTAGTATTTAAATGTCACAAATAGGCAGAGGAGGGCTCATCCAACTTTTTATATCTCCAATGCATGTAGAGGTACAATGCATCGCAAAATAATAATTAAAAGGGAGGAAGCGTCGCCGGACGCGGCGCGCGGCGCCCGCGCCGATGCAATCTCTGCCGATGCGCGGCGGCTGGGAGCGACGCCGCTAAACGCAAGCCCCTTTAATGGGTCAGGGTTTTTACAATTTCACCAAGTTTGAAATCGATTTTATTTTTCTGTGTTAAATAATGCTGTATTTTTAGAAATAATTTGAGTAAATAAAATTTATATTGCATTGATATGCCATGCCAAGGGATCACTCTACCTTTTTAGGTAAGTTAGTGATAGTGATATTTAATAAAAAATACATTACGAAACGAAGATTTCCAAGATACTATAAGAGATTTAATTAACTAGTCCACTACTTTTATTTATTTAATAGATATTTATTTATAAGTACGTCACATATAAAAGATATGAAAAATAAATAATTTATTCTTAAGAAATTTTACCGGTAACCATTGGATAGTTTTGGTACTTCCGTAATTTGCAAGACACTTCTGAACTAATCTTTCACCTGACTCCGAGCTGTAAGATCGTTACTATCAGATGAGTTTCCTCTCTAATAAGAAAGAGCATTGCGCAGTCTTAGTCTCGAGTTTATTATTAGTATTGATACTATCCATCCACTCCGTCCGCTTATTTAGCGCCACGCGACAGGCATAATGATGCGAACACACCGCCCATCGGCTGCGGCCGAAGAACGAAAGCGAAAAATATCATTGAAAAAACGCCACACTTGCGAATCACTCTTTGTGAATTGCCGCCTAGTACAGGAGCAATGGTAAAGACTGGACATGAACAATACGTCAAAAGAGTCCTTACTCTCAAGAAGTGCTGCCGTGATTCTACATTTGAAATTCTTAGGGGTAGTTTTCCATTTTCAAATGAGTTTTTCATTCGCTTTTTGGGAGAAGCTTACACAAAATTGCATCGACTTTCCATCAGATAGTGTAACGTACACTTATCTGTGACTAAATACTGATACTATAACATTTTCTGCTTAGAGCTGGCATATTGATTTCTATTCCATCCCTCAATCGGCTTCACCTAGTTAGAAGTCAAAAAGTACATGGCACACGCTTACCTCTTTAACTATTCGAATAAAACCCTTGCGCACTGCGCATTATAATAATTGCACAAAAAGTCGATAAAAAAATAACACTTACGAATAAATCTTTGTAAGACGCCGCCTGCTCGTACACGTTTTTTGCCTGTTGCGCGACGTTTTTCGCTGTTTTTGGCGTGTATACCCCCGCTGACTGGAAAGAAAAATTGCTTTCGTTAATAATGATGTCGTTTTAAAAACCGATTTGTCCAACGTCGGATAAGTGCTCCTGTATAAAGATTGAGTTAAAAAATGAAATTCCGCGGCGCTTATACTGTTATAATTTTCGTTCGACAATGATGGGGTCTTACTTTATATTGAGAATTATTATGAAGCTGCAATGTATGATATTACCCAACTTTTAATATAACTTCAGTATGTTTTGATATTAAACCAGAAAATTGATATGCTAAGTGGGCAATTTGGTGTCATAGGCAAGCGCCTATGAGACATAAATGAAGTTCAAATACTCAAATTCTCCTATCTCGCATTGTAACACTCGCGTTATGATGAGGTTGCTGGCCAAAAATGAGAACTCAATTAAAAAATGACAGATATTGAAACAAATGACATCTTCTGACAGGACTGCACTCACATTAGTATCGTTATAGCTGCAAGGGTTGCGCCATAGGAAGTTCTCCTCGTCGCTGGCCTGTCGTTTCTGCCGGTCCATCGTGCGGGATCTGTAGGGCGCTGCGCTCGAGGTGGGGGACAGGCTTCCGATGAGCAGTAGCAGACACACGGCTGCGCAGACGTTGACGTATCCTGGAGAACAGATAGCTTATAAGATATTTGTTATAGATTAATTCATTGTAAACCGGTAATAAAAGGTTTTGATATAACCTTCGTATTCGAACATAATCTTGATTGGACTTTACTATTTTAAGTGAAATTCCCACATTAACGTCATTCCGATGACACTTAAGATTATTTTATTTGATTAAACGTTGATCATAATTTTATTTCCGTTGCAATATATACTCAATTATCACTGTATACGTAACATATTAAACAAATAGTCAGATACAATACAGCCTTATATAATTCTTTATTATTTGTTTATCCAGCTTTAAAAATTAGTTCTAGAATGTGCACATTGAGTGTACAGTTGTGTTGATAAAAAAGATACACGAAGAGTTATTTTAATGACCTACTTTAACTTTTAGTCTTTCTGAAAACTTCAAGTGGCTATTTCATTTGAATTAATTTTGCCAACATTGCTTCAACAAAATAAAGATTCCATTTTCAATCGCTGCATTCGTTCGAAAATCTGTTGAATTCTCAACGAAAACTGACGAAAGCAAGCCCATTCTTTATGCGGCACGCGCGATGATATCGATTATGGTAATCGCTGGACATCCGATGAATAAATACGCAGCAAAGAGGTGGACTACCTTTGCTAATTGTCTGCTGCACGTATGTGAGTGACTAAGGCTCGCTTTAACGGTGGAAGGCGGACATTCTTCCGATAATTATTACTGCTATGGATATCGGGGGCTATTTTTGTTACGATCACTCTCGTAGTCAATAGTTGAGATGATATAACTTTCATTAATGGTACCGAAATGCATTTTATCTTGACTATCTAGTAGTGTTTTTTATAAAAACGTAAATAAACAGGAACTTGAATAGTATAGCAACCGCGAGTTCCCTTTCTTGTGCGAAATATTAGTGGCGTTACTCACGCGTTTAATTTTTTCAGTGTTTTGAGTCAAGTGTGAATCACAATGTTGTGTCTACACTGATGACTAACACACGGTAATCTCATTCTATTCTGCAGATGAGCAGTAGATTCACGTTAACAAATACACGGCTTTTAAGACAGTTTCCTTAACAGGTGTCAAACTTGTTGTTTGCACTTAATTAGCATTCATAATCACCGCTTTCAAAAATGATTCTTTCTTTACTATTGCAGATTATCGGTGTAATTGTCCAATAATAAGAAATATCAAGACACGTGAACAAATATTAGCACCTTGCATGTTTAATGTACTCAGTGAATCATTCGAATGACTCTAAAAATTACTTCAAACATAAACGTAAGCCTTTAAAATCTAACGGATAGCGATTTATTTTTAAAATCCTTTTGATCGCTGACTGTACATAATAACTTGTGGGAACGGAAAGAACTCAAAGTCAAATTCATCAATACACTCGCACAATTAGCTCAAATGTATGCGTGAGTGTTTTTTCAGTTAGTCGTTAGGCAGTTTGCGTCGATTTCGCCCGCCCGCGGGCAGGCGGCCAAATAAAACGAAATTATAGTTATAGGGCTCCGCGCCGCTTATTATTTAACTAGGGCCTGCGAATCCACACGCCCACCTTTTTAGGCAGAGCGGGATGCAACCACTGCACCTTATTCCCTCTGGACACAAAGTGCAGCGATTTGCATAAACAAATGCCAAGCGTTGTGAGATGCCGCAAAGTTAACTAGGAGTGATTTAGTTCTAGACCTTATATTGCTCCATAATTGACATGATAATAATGTTGTAACAGATGAGGTTAACAGCCGATATACAGCCTGATCGGTGGAGGCTTTAAAACCATGGTAGCAAAGTCGAAGACTGAATGAAAACAGGCATTTATTAGTGGACCCATGGTACAAAAGGCGACCGCAAAGGTGGACTGAGGCAATAACGATCATGTCAAAAAGAAGGTCCGACACCGGCACACACGCGTTAAACACACGATCATAACATTTTATTAGTGAGCCGGTCAAAAGCAACCGCGAGACCGCCGTCAAAAGTTCAACCAAAAAAAATAACAGGTCAGATCGTAAAAGGCGTAGAGTCACTGAGAGACAAATATTTTCTTGAGAAACTCAAATCTGAAAGTTCGTTGGGAACAACTTTATCAAGATGAAACATACGAGTATCATATTTAAAAAGGCCATTACTCTGATAAACGTCACGATCAATGTGAAAAAAATATATTAAAGGAGCCTTATAAAATCAACATGAATTTAAATTCAGAGAGTGACTGGTATCATTAATTAGAAGCGACATTACAAGAGCTAATTGTATCTATAACAACAATGAAGAGACTCGATTGAATTCCTTAGCCCATTGAAGAACTGACCGAGCGACCATAAAAAACGTAGATACCTACACGTAGGTAATACACAGGTTATAAGGGGGCATAAAAAAGTAGGGACCGCGTCGGAGGTCGGCCCGACTACCCGAGAAACAAAGAGTTCGTTTATTTTTTAACAGCTCGCCCGTTCACAAAAGGAGGCACGAAAAACAACCCAAACGAGACCATCTTGTTAACCTTTTTAAAAAGAAATCGCGCGGCTGCTAACTAGAATTTCGTTTCGAAAACCGAGAAAAGTCCTCGTCCGGTTCGACACAGGGCGCCAGCGCAATCATTATGTAAATGTAGATTATAAAAGCGTCAAATTTGGATGCGATCATTATTTGTGCGATAACAGCGGGCCACAATTTCCAACTGGCAACATAGGGCTGGACTCGGGCTGGTCGGGGTAAGTCATTAAAGGTAACTAATATCCGCGTGACGTTGCATAGAAAAAGCGTCATGCTTAGCCATAATAGTGGCTTAATTTGAGTCGGTGCATCATTTTGTTAGTGGCGGCTAACAACCGATGCTCGTAAAATTTGACTGCGCATAATAAGAGCGATTATAACGCGGGGACGCGCGATGCGGCCGCCTCACCGCGCGGTGATACACTCTTCATTAACTGAAAATCGCTCTAAATGGTAATAGCGATCGGCCGCCGCCGAATTAACGAAACAAGCGCAAATTTTTCTCGAATTAAATTTAATAAGGTAACAAGTGATGTTACCGCGATTACTTTTTGGCAATATTGAATGGAATTTCAACATTATGTAGAGCAGAGTAATTTTCGGTCTTATCCGAATTGCGTGATTTTCGATTCCTTTAATAATGAGTGCGAAATAATCTCGGATCGACGTCTCCCACTAAAAGGGTGACAGCTAAACACTGCAATTATGAGTGCCCGTCTCACTGAAATAACTGTTTATAATTACGCGGCAGCCTTACTCTGCGTAAATGAACATCGTTTTATGTGAAAATGTTGTTAATGAGCGGGCGGATCGCAGCCCTTAATGACGCGGACATAGTTCATGAAATCGAGCCCAGTACGTGTACTTTGATATAATGACATGACATAGCTTTCTCGTAAGTGACTTTTTTTTAGAAAATATAAACTTAGACGAGTAATTGTCAGCACAAGACGTAGTCTTCTCTCGCTGTGCTTGAAGATTTTATCAAACATTCTAAAATTGTTGACCCATCTGTTGTAATGAACAATATGACCTGATATACATACTTATATTAATGATTATTTGATAATGACAACGCATCGTAACAATAATTTGAACCGTAACCAATCAATATACATTATGAAATAAGCTTTAAACTGTATGCGGATCTATTTATAGTTTCCTTCGGCATGCGGATCTATCCATCAAAAACATATTAAAATACCATTCTTTAATTTTAGATTTAAGCCTTCGATGTCAATTGTTCATATCAACATTCGATTATTTAAGAAAAAGATATTTATGAATACACACACGTACATGAGTCTTTAATGAGTTGTAACAGATTTACCTTACTTCCGGGAAAATGGTGCTAATCATTGATAATTTACTAATAAGACATCTTTACCTCCGTGTTAGCTTAGGTACGGCCTAAGCCGTCATCATAGAATAATAGTTATTTAATTGTTTTTATATCAGTGCGGTTATCGATTAATTATGGTAACGAAAGAGGTACAGATGCAGTCGATGAACTAGATACTAAAATAATGTCAATTAAAGAAAAAATTGATATGCGCAAAGTGCAAAACATTGAACTGTGTATAAGTGGATTTTGGCATTGGAAACTTTCTCAACTACCTGGCGACTACGGGGTTCAGATCAAGAAAATGTTGGTACCTACAAAGTTTCGGTAAAGTATCGGCGGTCAAGTCCAACTTGAATTTTTTGTAAGTATAGAAGAAAACAAAGATATTAATTTATTAGTAAGTTATAGCCTAGTATCATAAGTGATGATGAACTTGTGTAAGAATATTTTTTTTAAATGACTGATATTTTGCTCGAAGGTACTTATTGTGTATTTACTTAACATAACCACTTATATAATGAAAACCTATCACTTTAAGATCTACAACAAAATCCTGTCGCATATATATTTTCCGCACATACTTAAATAATTTCCCGTCGTCTATATAGAGAGCTGGCGATAGCGTCTAATTACGAAATAATCCCCCCCATGCGAGCACGCATGTAACTGTGCGACTATTAAAGGATAGAAACATTTAGTCAGATATGTCATTCCGGTAACAGTACGTTACTTTAATTACAGTTTAAGCCTGGTTAACTACTCTGATGTTCATGTTTAACATTGTGAGGAGATCGAGCTTACTTTTTGCGTGTAATGAAATTGTAAGGTCTGGATGAACGTTTTGCCGACGTCGCGTCCTCTATCACCGGACGTTGTTTATAATTAACCATTGACTTTGTTATACTAAGATACAACTGGGGGTTCACCTCGTTGGATTAATGGATCTAGTCATCACATTCTAATCTTTAAGTGCATCAATAGAGATAATAGCTCTCGTAATGTTTGCGTGCATTTAAAAAGATAGAAACAAAATATTAGTTAGACTTATCATTAAAATTTATGGTATACCATTTTCATCATAATAAATATTTAGTGAGGGTATCTATAGCGTTTTGTCCCTGTCGAATTAGAAAAATTCATAATTTTCAACATTATGGATATCTTGCCAATTTAACTAAAATCAAACCATTTAAGGTGTTTCGGTTGTATTATAAAATCCTTAACCTAAGTTTTGTAATGGCTCATCCTGACGGTCCTTATTCAAATTATGAAAATTATGAATAGACTATTAAGTTAATTGAGTTTTGTGTTAATAAATAATTTGCTTCTCTTTTAATTTATCGCCGCGCTCACAAATTATGAGACGTTTTCATTTATTAATTAATAAGCGATGACTTTTAAAATGAATATGTATCTTTTACGGAGTTTTATCCTTTTTAACTTTTATGTTTATGATGATAGTTTTTATTGTTTTTTTTCTTTAACGCGGTTTTATAGCTGAATAGTATTCGCCTGTGAACCTATACATTAATAACAAAACATG
Organism: Nomophila noctuella; assembly: GCA_958496325.1. Classification (NCBI taxonomy): domain Eukaryota; kingdom Metazoa; phylum Arthropoda; class Insecta; order Lepidoptera; family Crambidae; genus Nomophila; species Nomophila noctuella. Next base: position 11,085,425 of record OY292493.1, read on the forward strand.
AACTTCAAGACACAAATATTTGGACTTTATAATAAAGTCATTTGAGATAAACATAATTCCGAATTGAAATGGTTTTTTATTATAAAATGTTATATAATTTTCCGGTGTGGATATGTTTCCACATTTACGTTTATTTCCACAAAGTGCATGTTTATTTTTATTGCAAGGATTTCTGACAACTACTTGATTATGTCCAGTGCGTCATAGAGACGAAAGGTATGGGACAATTGTTAATCAATTCCTTACAAGTGATCATTTACCGTTTGATGAATAATTAATAATTCATTATTACGTGTCAGTCGCAATCGGAATCTAATAATAAAACTAATTACAGGTAAATAAACGGTCAAGTGTAATTGGATCAGCTATAAAAAGAGTTTATGGTTGTAGGATTTTTTATATCCTGAGTCAGATTTTTCATGTAAATATTTAATTGTGGTAAAAGTTCTGTAATTGGTGATATTTATTTTATGCTTTTTATGAAGTGAGTTACATTATTTTGGGACTTTGGTTATTTGTTTTTCTTTTGAACTAATTAGAACGTGAGCATCCAATCAATGTTTCAATGAGATTACATACATACAAATAAATAAATAAATACATATAAATGTAAAAAATGGTTGTTGATCAAAAATATGCTTACTACTTCTAGCTGCACTGGATTTGTATGACCTGCTTCTTTCCACAACATCACTAACACAGTCACTATACTGGCTAATTAATCTAGTCCAATAGCAACGTTCACATCCTGACGACCTGTGCACGATCTTCGGGGAGCCCGCGACCGGACACGCTTCAGATCGGCCACAACATCTTGACACTTCCATCTTAATTCTGACTATCACCGTGGTAGACTGCCTGTGTAGCGCACACGTGGGGATGTTAATTCGATCCATTGCAATAGACGATCTCAATACCGCATCCCCAAAATCCGGTGTCACACGCGTCGTGTCGTCGTCGAGACTAAATGAATTGGTGTGTCGCAGCGTAAGATAAAGGCAGGTGTACACTCGAGCACGTGGTGCCGGCCCGGCAGTGGGGGGACCGATGACGAATCGCCGGTGGGGCATTCCCGTAGCTGCGCGCCGCGGCCAATGGTGGCCGGCGGGGCGGCGCCCGGCACACCCATCCAACTGTCTCTATGTATCCGTGGACCCTCCGCCACATAAGGGATGGATATTTCACGCATTTCGTAATTTTCCGCGGCCTAAATGCGGGTGCACTGCCCGAGTTCCGCTTGGAAAAACCCGATAGTGCGGCCTCAGCGCAACAGTGAAGTCAGGAATTGATGCCGTCATAATCATCGAACCGAGATGTAATCAGTTACGTAGAATCTGTTCTCAATGACGTACTAATGGAAACAATATGGTAAGACGTATTCCCCGGTAATACAACTAATTCAGGTTGCGGATCAAAAATGTTAAGTTAAAGTACTTAAAAATGACCTCAGTCATGAAGATCCTCTTGTTTCTAAAGCCACACATTCAGAAAACATATCTAAATTATCTTCAACTTAAAAGGGCTCGCTCACTAATCAATCAGAATTCTGCAGGTACATCCATATTCCATGTAAATAATATTTCAGTTTTGTGTAGACGTGAATTCGATCACGTTCAGGTTTTTGTGTAAGTTGTTCTACAATATGTTGCATTAATTCTTTGACGTAGATAACTAAATATCTTAGGTATATATTGATAGGTTGCAGTGTTGGTTATATATTGCATTTAATAAGTATGACGTACGAAATTCAAAGCCTCGGTCTTATCAGAATATAAATTGTCTCGCTGTTAACTCTACCTTCACCAACTGAACTGAAAAACCAATCAATATAATAAAAATTAACTATGAACTCACAAGTAACACCAATCGGACACTTAAATTATTATCTTTAGACAACTTAATAATTCAGCAGTAGTACTTTTTTGTTACACAAATTTAACACCTACTTTCTGTATTTGTTTTACGAGATTCATACTCGTAAGTACATATGATAGTAATATAAGCCAGATCGCTTGTTTTGGCAAACCCAAGGATTTAATATTTTTAAAATTCATAGTATCATTCACAGGAGCTTAGGAGTTAGTCAGAATTGTACAGGAGATTCAACGAACCTATCGTTGAATCAGTGGCCCGTCTAAAATTATCTCTTATCTCTCTAAAACGCCAAGCTGTCTCAAGGATCACAGTTATTTAAAGAAAAATTACGCTCTTTGACTCGATTGGTAATCTGAGTGGCTGTTTTTGATGGGCTTTCCCCAGATTTTAATGGGTTACAACATGTTATTAATAAACAACATTTATGATAATAAACATTAGCATTAGAGGGAAATGAAACACCTACTACAAAAAGTGAAACAATTCCGAAATCCAAAAAAATCATATTGATTTTTTTTACGTAATGTACAAAGGTTGTTATCAAATACTTTGAGACACAATTATGGATCCTGTCGGGCATCCAATATAATATTCTGGTCTATAGTAAAATACAAATAATCAAACTAATTGCAGGACATCTACAAATCTAATATCACACTGCCTCTATTTCTCGCGCGGTTTTAACCTTTACATAGTATGAGTAAGGAAGCCATATTCTTAACTACAGCAGGAAAGTCATCGCTTGCACCATTTCTCCAGTGAATGTATTTCTGACCTGCACAGCCACTTGAGGTAACAATAATATCTTCAGTTTCAATTTCAGCTTGACTCATTACGTACACGTAACTTCTTACAGTTAGTCATTGAAATCTTAGTGAGTCAGGTGCTGTGCGGATATTAAAATATTTGGTAAGATTTCACTTGCATAGTTTCAAAAATCTTAAAAATATGGAACGCAATATGTATATAATTTATTAATTATCTATACTTGCATTCATTCCCACATACACAGTTACCTAATAGGTATTTAATTGTTAACTAAAAGTTGTTACCGAAATCACTAAAATCGAACCATAAAAGTATTAGCACAGTGCCATGTTATTAAAAGTTATTGTCTACAAGATATTATTATAATTAACAAACTAGCACACTTCTTTACATTACTATTTCGTACACAATACTAATTATACTTATTATTACCTCCCTCAGAAGCTAACGAATCTTCTTAATTAGAAACGATCGCATCGACTTTGTTATAATACATGTTAGTTAATGTCACCTGCGTTAGTAATCACCAGTATTAATTAATAGAGCTACTGATTTAGAAGCGGTCTTTATCATGCCAATAATAGAGATGAAGACATTAACACGTCAATCATTAATATATTATGGAATATTGCATCATTTAATAATTTTGTATTTTTTGGTGTTTGAGAAAAAGTTCAACCCAGGTTACGACTCTCGAAATTAAAATTGGCTGAAAATGGTTCACACACCGTGATAACCAAGAAACACATTTTGTCTCGTAATTCTGCAAGTCATTATCAAAAGTGGAAAACCTGCACAATGTGCTTTGACATGTGTTTTGTTTAGTTCACATTTTTTTAAGTTCCACACCATTTTCAACCTTATTGACTTGTATCATTAATGTAATAGAAAAAAATACAAAACCTTATGCTGTTTTTTTTTTCTATAACAGTTCGAAATATGTTATATTGTATGTAATTAAGAATTTTGCTTAATAATCGACACAAAATGTATCTATATCCGGGACCTGCGAGAGTGTATCTGGATAAATAATAACAACTCATTAAAGTTCCAATAGTGCTGTACAGGAGATCTTCTGGGATTCCCAGTACATTCTAAGAAAGCGTGTTCAGCAGTACAAGTGTAGTAGTTGATAGAATGCAGCAATGTGCTTATAGTGCAAATTGTTTGTGGGATTCGGCGTCTCCAGACTGTTTGACGACAGTAATTACGCCTTCATTGATAAGGTAGCCAGATATTGTGTAAAGAAAGCGGACAGTGTTGTAGTAATAATTTCGTTAACAAGACGTACATTTTAAAAAATAACCAAGAATAGATTTGAATTATCATTTTGAAAGCAACATATCATATGATTAATAGACTTTAATCTCTAATAAGTGGCGTGGTTTTAGTCCTGTCCTAATTTTTTAACGAGTAGATTCTTCTATTTAAGTTCGTCATAGGGAGCCAAATCAACCTAAGAAGTTAACTAGATCATCAAGAAAAATAGATCGAATGCCAAAGAACTGACTTGAAATAAAGGACGATGATGACGAAAAGTGACGAGAGCGCTGACAGTAACAATATGAGGGTTGCGTGCTACTCCATCAACTAAGTTGATTTTTAATATCAAACTTATCCGAATTTGATTTGGACTGATCACATGTTGGTTGCATAATGGTCACACTGCCAACTCTCATCGGCATCTCGGAACAACGTTATCGGCAGGAAGCCGGCGGCTGATGCAGTCACAGGTGCGCCGAATGTTCACAGAACTCAGGTGACGCGCTTTCCGGCCGCGAATGGATATTCCACTCGTTATCATCCGCGATTTGCTACACAATGTCATCATTGTGATTGTCAGGTAAATAATCGTTATATGATGTCACGTATCCACGAAGTTAACTGTGTCTTCAGCATATGTTTTTTTCTGATGAAACGTCAGTTTTGTTATGTTTATGTTGACGATCCGTATCGAAATTACGCGCGGTAAACACTTTTTCTGCGCACAAACACATTTCGGCTTACCGAACTTATTCTAGTTATGTAATGTAAAGTTCATAGACGCATACTCTTGTACCGAAAATCTTCCAAAATATTCATGATTAATAGTTTAAAGACAATTTTAAGTTTGATCATCTTTAAGATGTCCCTATGTAATTTATCACTAGTAACTCTTCATAATCTTCACAACATGGTCGCATATTTCTGACTAACTTATATGAAACACACACAATTATGTACAAACCAAAGCTAATACACAACAACGTTTATACTATAACGTTTCCGTTTGAAAGCCCATACACGATATGATCGGGGAAATATAATGTTGTCACAAATCTGACAGCACAGTTTATTTTTAACATAAGCTAATTGTGGACATACTTATAACTTAACTGCGAAAGTCCTAATATAGACAAATGAGACACGTACAAACGTAAGTAAATCCACGCCTTCGCAGCACGTTTGTACTGAAGACGTCATACGTCAATATGAGCGTCAAACAAATAAATTCCTAGACATAAAGGACGGGTCACGGATCTACTCTTGACTACCATTGTTGAGACAAATAACTACACCAAAGTGTTTGCATACTTGGTGCCAAATTCCGCGACTTGCGATTTAATGCCTTATAGGTATATCAGATTGAGATATCCCACAAGTTATAATGAGCTATTTGTCTCATGACAATAATAAGTCGTCATCAATATTGCTTAGGTCGGTTATTTTGATTGTTTCATTGACCCACATAATAAAATCCACAGCCATAATAATTGTCTTGTCATACCACATGATCACTGTTATCATGTGGTATATTGAATAAAGTTAGATAAAACAAACTAGTTACCGGCTCTTCATCGAATTAGAAGTGTGAATCCCGTTTTCGTAATCCAAACCAAACATCGCGAAGTACTTTGTACATATATTTGTATTATTACTACTGACTCAAATAACCATCATACGAGAAAAGTTATAATAATACAATAAATATAATTCATTCAAATTCTGTAAGCCTACGTGCGCTTCAAAAGGTAACACGCAATATAATTACGCAAATACAAATGCATTAAAAAAGTGCATCAACAATATAATAAATAATACATCTTACTGAGAAATTAACAACTGTATAACGGGATCATCATCATGGTTTATTATTAGACTGAGTTCATTATTAATAAAGCCATTTCAAAACACCTACCTAATTAATTTTCTAGGACATACCCAATACTATGTTTGTGACAGAAATCACGTAAATTTTCTTAAACGAGTTGCTAGCTTTTTCAATCTTCGAGCTAAAAGATCTAAAAGAAAAACTATTTACATAAAAGTTTCAGAAATAATTCAGAAATATTTTTCAAATGAGATTACTCTCAATTCATTCACATCTAAAATATGTTTTGCCTTTTCTCTTTAAGTTACACACATTTATTTCCAACAGCTAAATAGAAAACCGGTATTTTAACCGGCATTCTTCTTTTCCTTTTTATCACTCTTAAATAATTCTAGGGAAAGTAAGAAAATATAATAACAACTAAACGTATCCGAAGCTATGTCATCTCCAATTTTAAAGAAACTGGGAATTCTCAGTACACCTGATGACCAGACATATCCTTAAACAGTGAATGGATATATTTGCTCTAATGTACGTCAAGCCACACCCTCAATTCATCATAAGTTGGTCTGGGCAGACGTCATAACCATATCACAAGTCTAACAAGAACCTAAACAGACTTCAGACATTTTATTTGGATTGCCTTATAAGGTCAACGATGATATTCATTCGATATTTTTAAACGATGCGACATTTATTTTTGGCTGAAAATGTTACTAGGGCTTAAATTGGATTTTTTTTGAAACTAGGGTCAGCACTGAAGATAGGTATTTACATTATATTGTTCTTGCCAAATTCAGATTGGTGATCATAAAGTAACGTGAAAAAAATGAGGCATACTTTGGTGAAATTGAAATTAAATTACATAAATGAGAAAATATATTGTCATGTTTCTTTTAATGAAAAAAGAAATACATAATATTATTAAAAATGAAAAGCGTTCACAAACTTGAAGTCACGGTCATTACCATCCATAAATATGAGATCCATTAAAACGTCCATAAAAATTTCGCAAACGGTTTTTATTGACGCTTGTGAAGTTAAACTTCTGAACGGGAGCGGCGCTTTTGTCTAACTCAAAAATTAGTTTTGCATCCCGTTAACTAACTGAAACAATACCTTTAACTTTCACTACGTAAAATACAACGTAATAAAGTACACTATTATGATTGGAATGGTCTCCCTTTAAGGTTTATTTGGAGTCTTTTGTTTTTGTTTTAACGGTAGTCCTCACGGCAATTGAAGTGAGACTGGTGAAAAAATGTTTGTTGTTCGATATATTGTCTCCGATGCGCAAGCGGCCTCATAAAGGATAGGACACAATAAGCCAAGTCCGGTCGGAATACAATAAAATTGTAACAGAGGACACCGTGAAATTTCGCTTCTTGCCGGTGTGAAAAGACACATCATTTGCTGTTGTCCTTGATAAATTGCACGTCAACAATACGCCCTCTTTTGAGTGATAAAAAAATAGTCAAGGGTGGTCGTAAGCACCACGGTATATTAGTTTATTTTCAATTTAATGAAATTATTTTGTTTTAACATGTTGTGACATGTTGATTGCATGAAATAAATTAAAGGGGTATTAATGAATTACTCTCACAAAATACGACCATTCAAACATATCAAAACATTATCCAGTTATATGCGACAGTTGAAATCTGTCCAACGCAGTGTAATAATTAATTAATTACAGAATATATTGACATCCGTATTGTCAAATTCTACATCGTCACGGTTAGACTACGTCCGCTTGGGTTACGAAACGCGAATCGAATACGGATCAAGGAACGAAGCAAACTCGAACCGACAATCATTACACAAGATTTAACCGGAGGCAGTAATATTACAGCAAAGCGACGCGGCGTATGCGAAAACACATCACACCTTCATTACATTTTGTACTTATCCTTAAATAGCATAAGTACAAAATGTAATAAGAAAACACTATATCAAAAGAAATGATGTTTCAGAGAAACAGAATGATTAATACTCGTGTAAGTTAATAGGAAAGATGCTAAAAACTTAGCTTTAAGAGTGAATGCACTTCTTTTAATAAGAGAAAACCACCTATTTTTACTCCACAGACAGGCTTTTAGAATGAGTCAGAGGCCGACCGGAATCACTCTCAATGGCGATTACAAAATAACTTCTACATCTGTTGTATCACTTGTGCTACTTATGCAATCGAAAAACACCAATCTAAGCGCGTCCATCACTCTCTTGCTGCTAAAAGAACAAATAACAACAATACAAAACATTCAATGTATACCACATGAATTGAAAGTGTCGAATAGTGCGTAGCATTTTGTCATACTTTGTAACAGTACTGACGTCATTCAGTGAGGCTGTATGGACCGATCCATTCAATGCTCATTTTGGAGGTCAAGTACGAAAGATTTTTCTGTGAAACAGGTTAGTCATCATAATGGTTTATTAATGGGACTGGTGATTCCCTTGTTTGCTAACAATATCAAATAAAAGCCGTTTATGAAAGTCATCATGATATGGTACACGGCTCGTTTACGACATAAAGTTGGACTTTGACCATGTGGATCATCGGAGAATACCGTAATAGAGCAAAGGTATATTTGCATAATCGTCTCTGTTCAAACGTGAGTCAAAGAACGGTAGCAGTTTTATTTGACGTCGTAAAACGCAATATGCAAATTAATAACCTGTTTTTCCGGTTATTAATACACAATAATCAATCGCTCAATCGATTCTGAGGTTAGAATAACTTTGTAAACGCAGCATAATATCTTAACAAAGAAAGCTATTAATAGATTTATCCTAATATTGTTTTTAGATTTGTATACGCTTTTTCCAGACTTTTTATTTTACTGGCGATTTTTTCTCTGATTATATTTCTTAAAATTAATAATACTCCACCCGTAATAGTTCCTTAGCTATAAATAAACCTTTGCAAGACAACAAACTGTTCAATTTGGCATATTGAAGAAAATTAATAATAATCTTAAAGCAAGTAGGTAACTACTGCATTTCTCATTAAATATTTGACACACATTATAACCATCGAAAATAACTCTCCCGTTTGTTAAATCGATGCTGTGGATGTCAGGTTAGCAACATTGTATCCAAGTGACTTCGATGCGAAAGTAGCTTTGACCATATTGATCATTTTAATTAACTTGGTCGTTTTTACTATTCTGGCGTAAGAGCGATGTTGACGAAAAACTATTTGATATGGTGTAATCTGCCTTAAAAAGGAATGGTTTAAATTGAAAGGAATTAATTGAACACCTCGGGATAGGAGTTTAGTAAAAAGTTAGAAAAAAAAACAGTAAAAATACTGCTTTGATAAAAGATAAAGAAGTTTAGCAAGGACCTGATTCATAGATGATCACAAAACCCAGCAAGCTTCCAATATTGCGTAAATTTCATGATATAATTTAAATTGAAAACTTAAGCCAATGTTAATGCTTTAAAGACATTTACTGAAGACAAAAATCTGGCCCACTTGGGGTAACCATGAAGGTATGTAAGAAACAAACATAAACGTACCGCTATTAAACAAGATATAACAGCATAATTTCGTTTGATTTGACATGCCGAAACAATTTAATCATTATCTCTGTTGGAAAATTAGCTATTGTGTACACAAGCCACTTTTCACTTTCAAGTTAGCGAGATAAGATTCAAAATCGCTTGAAGAAGACAAGGGTTTTATGTCTTGTGGGATAAAGAGAGCTATGGCAAAGGAATTGGCGGTATTTGGCATCGACCGCGAGCGCTCGCATTGTGGCCGGCATGGCAGGCAGTATGGGTGGGCAAGGGCCGCGGCGGTTGGCCAGCACTTTTTGCCACCCAAATTCGAAATCCAAAATTTCGAAACGTTCGAAATGCATAATCTAGCACGCGAGCCTCCATCATCGCGTCGAAAGCACGCCACACGGATATCAAACTCATTAATAAAATCATAAAATCCAAATTGAAACATTTTCTGGATGATATAATTAAAAACTGTTCTAATTGGCAAGAGAACACAAAGAGAAGGGTGTACAATTAAAACATTACTCCGCCGTCGTCAAATTATGTCGTAATTAGCCCTACAATTAAAATCGAAGGTCATTATGGTGGTAAAAACTCGAGTGGGAAGTGATCCTCTTTTTGCTGCGATTACCTAAGAACTAATGTGTAACAGAGGCGCAACGTCGCTTCAATTATGCTGCCTGCCTAGGATACTTAGTTAATGGACTGTGAGCCGCAGTGATGAACTTTTAATAATCCAAGATAATTATTCGCTACAATGGACATTACCGAGCTTTAACTTTTTGTTTAATAAAGGCCGAAATTTCGAGAAAAAAGCGAATGACTGATTTCGTTTGCAATATGTTAAATAAACCTTTCCTACTAATATGTATAACCGAATAACACAGAATATGATTTCGAATATCCTAGCATGAAGAAACCTTAAATTGCTCAACATTTTACATACCTACTAAAGTTATACATACTTTTTATATTTAACCGAACAATTATTCCTGTTGCAGGTAAACAAAAGGAAAACAAACGGTGAAAACAAATAAAACAAAACCGTCTCATCTCCGCGCTATCTCATCTATGCAAGAAGGAAAGGCGGGTTGTGTGAAAACAGACATAAGGAGACGGCGCTTGTCGACATGTGTGGGGCAATTAGAGTAACGGTAAACGAATACAGGAAAATACATTTAGCCCTAAGAACACTGTAATGACGAGCAGATATGCCTGTCGGATGACGGCAGCGGCGGGTATCACACGCAATTGACACTTATTAAATCAATGTGATGGCATTTGAGACGGGAGCCCTCTTTAACGTAACTGTTCTGTTGCTGAGGACCGCGTAGCAATGTCGGAGAGAGGTGGTGGAACACAGATTATACGATATAAACAAACACTGTATAGTTATAATGTCTGTCGGGCCCGTTGTTCTAGTGGTCAGGGACCCTGGCTACAAAACTGAGGGACGTGGGTTCGAATCCTGCTAGTGGCAAATGTTTGTGTTTATTAAAGTATCTATCCGTTCCCTAGCATCCATAGTACAAGCTTCGAGCTAAGTTTGGGACTAGGCAATTATTGTTGTGTTAGTTAAAAAAAATGAATTTTAGTAAAGGTACGGATACACTAGGGGACAAATAGAGCAACGTGTTTCGGAACATTTCGCTCGTCAACAACGTAAAAGAATCTCGGGGACAAAAATGTTGCGAGACATTCTGTATACACTAGCCAGCAACGGAATGGCGACCTGTCCTGCGTCACGTAGAAGCTCCTAGAAATGTTGAGAGACATATTGCGGGTCTCAATGCAACGTCCCAGCGTCACGTAGATCGAGAGTTTGGCGTCATGTTGCAGGACTAAATGTTCCCTAGTGTATCTGTTAAAGTAAAACTATGAATGTCGTTTGTATTAGGCTCTATGGCATATTTGTATATCGCAACTTGTCTTTTATAGAGGTACCTACATCATTTACGAGAAAGTTTCAAATAGAGATTGGACCTAGACTAATTGCGAGCGCCTTTACAAAATTTATGCAGTTTGGATCACGTAGTTTTAACGAACATAAACTTGTAAACACCGTTTTTAGAGGAACGCAATTTTTTTATCAGAATCATTCTTTATGCCGCGGTAGTAATGTCTTAGCATTTTCACAATATCTTCTAACTGCACTAATCAAAGAGGACTACCTATATAAAATATAGCAATGAACCTGAAAATTCTTCGCGTATATTTCTTCTGCCTCTCGATGCAACCATTCGTTCAACATGATGATAGCACTTGGATTTCCGTCTTCGCGCGTCCAACCAATGATCCAACGTCCAATGGCATAAACAATTTATAACACATGATACTTTACCATAACCTCACGTAAATAAATAATTTCTTCAAAAATAGATACACGAAAAATATTCAAAAATCTAATTCGAAATTTCACATTTACACAAAGTGATGTGAACGCTCTGAAGTCCGTTTGATTGAACTGTCACAATGACAAGGCATAGATAAAGCATATTATATGGCTTTTAAAATTAAACACACTAATTCCAGCCTGCCCATTCTATCATCATGACAAAAAAGTTATTTATAAATTGGCTATTCGCTTTTAATCGGTGCAATCAATATTATGTTCATGAACTTTGAATCGTTGTCGTTTTATAATTATGATGCTTTTTGACGAAACGTATTAACCAGGTTAACAGCTCCCAAATGCCTCTCCGATTTAAAATAGAAACACATACAATAATATTTGTTTTAAAATCAACTTTCATAATCTTTGCTCTTTAGGTACTTCAAGAAATAAAATTCAACTTAATTAAAATTATGCAAATTTTCAATACCAACCTTTTGTACATATCTCGTTGATGTCTTTTCTCTTGATAATTTTCAAGTAACTTTTTTACTTCGATAAAAACATGAACTTATTCTTAAATTTCAATCTTCTATACAATCAATATCGTGTTTATTTTAACGAAATTGTGAAAGTGAAATTGTTTCTATGTTTTCATGTTGTGATAACACAGACACAGTCCGGAGTTTGGAAGTTGTCGGTGTATTTACACCCCCGTGCCTCGGAAAGCACGTTAAGCCGTTGGTCCTGCGCCTGATCTCTCTACGGTCGTGTCAGATTGCTGTCCCACCGAATTATGGGAGTGAGGGAATAGGGAGTGCACATGTGCTTGCGCATGCGCTCGTGCACTATAATATATCCCGCGTAAATGGCTAATCGTAAGATTGGCCGCCGTGGCCGAATTCGGCTAGGAGGGTATTATTATTATTTTAACGAGATCTTTTTATGTTAATTTTCATGTTAATAAAAATCAAAGTGATGCTTACCTTTTTTACTGCACTACCGCTTTGAAGTTTTTCTTCCTATCTCCACCAATAGGTTCTGAAACAAACAAAATAGATATTTAGAACAGAAAATGCATGATTAAATATCTGCACTTTCGTGTAATAACTTTTAATTTTTACGATTAAACATATGGATAGAATGATCAATCCGAACAACCGATTAATTATGCAGAAAATTAGTGGTATGCATTAGCAATGACTAACATCTACTTTCAAATCTTTAGCCCATTAAATTACATGAAACTAGGGATAGATCAGAAGCAAGAATAACACAAAATTTAGTCAAGCTGCATCTTGGACTCGAAAATCTAATCGATCAATTCGTTCGGTTAGTCTGGTATTAAGATAAAACATTAACAATTTAAATGTGCAATTTTTTTGCTGCCCCTAATGATTGGTCCGTATTATTTATAATTTAGTATTAAGCCGCCATGGTGAGGCCGCAGGCTCCAGTGTTTTCGTGACCTAGATCTTTTTGAACACTAAACCACTTAATATTGGCCCTTGAACACATTGCCAACTACTGAAGAGGCGATATGGTAAAATGAATTTTATTTGTTGTGTATTAAAGTATACGTTTCAAGTAAAGAAGTGTGTGAGATATATTGCTATGGATTGTGGTCAGAATTAGCGAAATTATTACCTGTCATATCGCAGACCAGATCATGAAGAACATGTAAGGTCATACCATAATTGCGTCTAAAGACATAAAGGGGCGCATTTAATTATATGAGATGCACAAAAACTAAGCTAAGCTTTTGCAAATACTAATTTTATTTCAATCGATATACGTCTAACAAAAGTCTTATTGGGCTGTATATTTTAAGTTACAACAAAATATGAAGCTCTTTGTTTTGAGATCGTTAATCAAATAGCAATCGAAATTAATATAATGGGTATTGAGAGTAAACAGGGAAATATTAAGTCTACATCGGGTTGCCACTTTGATATACTTAGTGATCACTTAGGCATTTATTCTCTCAGATTATTTATATACAAACGAAATATTAATAGTCGAAATCGAATGCAATCTGTTACACAAGAATTTCATAATGTATATTGATTTCAAAGTAGTAATCATAATTTATTTCAGTCTTTGATCATGTTCATGATAGTGAAACTACTGAAAAATTATAACTATAAAAATGGTAAAACCACAATATATTATTTTGTACATACATTGATTCGTCAAAAGCGTAAAACCCACACAACACAATGGGACATTAAAACTCCCCAAATTGTTGATGTAATAAAAATAGGTCAGTAATTACTTAGTATATTATACGATTAAATATTTTTGATGGAGTCGATAATCAAGTGCTTTAAGTATTACGCATTGTGAGTTAGTAAAACAATTTGAATAAAACATATTTATGCCTTAACCTTTTGTACGAATATTCAGGCTCAAAGATCATATTGAAATATTTTTCTTCACAAGGATAAAAGATTCTGAAGGCAGACAGCATTCTTCGGTCAAAAGTGGTGACTATTCCCAGCTGATGGAAGCCAACCCAGGGACCATTAGTTTAAAGCAACATCAGCCACGATACCTAATGCATACTCACGCATCACTATTGGTAAAAAAAGTTAAGTATCAGCCTATTACCTTCAGCGGGACATTTGAAATCATGTTTTCATTACACACATGGGTTTTGGCTTAACCACCACGCTTGCCGAATGCGGGATGGTATCACAATCGACACAAATTTTGCCCGAACCAGGAATCGATCCCAGGAGGTACTTAAACCACTAGAACATCGAGGCTTCACTATTGGTAAAGTATAAGCAAATTACTAATCACCATCAAACATTTGGCACAGTTGCGTATCCCACACGTCCCGATACACGTGTCAGTCCTGCCAAATCGTGAACCAGGATTTCCGTCAGAATCAGAGCACAGAACTAGTGACGCGCAGATCCGTAAGTCATTGTTTTAGGTGATGAATTAGCCTAAAAAAATGCAAGTTTAGAGCAAGAACCCGATTACGGAACTCGTCTGAGGAGCCAGTCTGCACGGCCATTTTACGCCGCTTCCTATTCCGGCTATTGTTGTGCGTCCTGTCACCGAGGTGCGTACACGCACACATTCGACTGGGCGTTTTAGAAGCCATAGACGGACGAGTGCGTAGACGCGGTATTCGATTTTTATTGGAAGTAATAAATGGTTGGTGACGACGTGCATCTTTGAACGGACGAGCCTACTCATGCTATCATCTAACTTTGCTAAACGAATATTAAAACATATTTTTTTTAAATTTCTTAAATGCACGCACGTAAATGGCCTTTCCGCTTTCATCAACTAGGTATTAAGGTAAATAAATCAAAGCTTTTTGGACTTTAGTGCGACCACTACGTGCCCTTTGGGAAGAACAATTTATCAGAATTTTTAACAAACAGCAACTATAAAAAAATCCGATGCATTCTTCACAATCCTGAAATCTCGCAATAATTTTCCACAACGCATTACGCACCGGAATTTCACAACACTAAAACTCCATTCAATACATCCTTGCATCTCATTCACAAAGTTCCATGGCTAGACAGTCAAAGGTCAAGTAGCAACCGTCATCATTAATTAGCAATACTGATCTATTACATAAATAGTCTGTGTCATTGATCAGGGTGTTGCACACACGCGCACTTGCGCACGCCGTATTCACGCACACAGACAGCCGGCATGAATGAACTTGCGTAGTTATACGTATTGCTCAGTGAATGGACCTTGGGCGAGGTTGTTTCACCGCGGCAGCGTTCGATCGCGAGCGATGAACTTCGCGGGAAATTATCGAGAACGGACAATGCGTCGAATGATTTTCTATTGGACTTAGATTTGCGGAGAAAGTGACTATAATACGTAATAAATACAAAATTAGCAGAATAACCCAGAATATGATCCGTTAAAACGTAATTTTTTAAGGCAGGTTACTAGCTTAATTAATGGAAAAGCCATCATTATGCTATTATTATTAATCGCTCTTTTCAAGTTAAAAAGTCAATCTACCTTTCCTATTTTACGAAAGGAAACAACGCTATATGTAATGATTTAAATGCTGTTTAATTTCTTAACTATGTATTACTAAAGTTTTGTAGAATACTCGAACGTAGAGTTTAGAAAATATACTTTCTAACAAATCCCAAAGATTTCATTCAAAAGTAGATTTCATGAATATATTATTATTTTTACGTAAATATTTTCTGTTACAATCAGATCATTGGTATTCAGTAAACACGGTGTATCTGCCAAGTAAATGAATCATTAGATCACATACCTCGCGCATGGCTCGTGCTATCACCGCATTATCTCGTAAAAGTGTTTTGCATCGTGTATTTGACCGAAATGTTTACAAACATTTTACATTTTATTCACATGATGATGATGACATTTTTATTTGCACTATTGAGATTGTTTTTTGGCTTTCATAAGAAAAGCTTATTTAGTAGAGCAAAACATTAGATATCTACATTTGATGATGGGCTGGTATGAAGAAGTGAAAACAGAATCTATGTCAGAGCTTCTATCGCGATAATTTTTTCGTGGCCGGTCCCGGTTGTTTGTACAGTTTCGTTCAGATTCAATCAATCAATCAATCAATCAAAAATATCTTTATTCAAATAGGCATACAAACAAGCACTTTTGAATCGTCAAAACTAATTAAAATAATAATATAATTTAATACATCTTAATACATATATATGTTGTATATACAATATACTGATATACATATACATATTTAATGTGACTCAACCACTGGTTCGGAATGCTGTTTCTGCCGAGAAGATACCAGCAAGAAACTCGGTCAGTTGCTCTTTTCAATCGCCAATTTAGTACAATTCAGTTCATTACAATATGTTCAAAAAATTTTTTTACTGGAATACGACGTCATACAGATTAAATATAATCTGATGAAATAGTAAATATTTCATACATTTAAAATTTTATAGTTTGCAAAAAGTAAGCTTTATTAATTATTATGAAATTAAAATCAGTAATCGTAATCATGGTGAAATAATTTTCGGCCAGTGAGTAACGCATAACGTTAAAAAGTCTTCTTTTCACAATTTTTTCGCGATCTTGGTGAGTAAGCGGTGTAAGATGGCCCCGAAAATAGTTTCTGAATATTTAAATAATAATTGACGTATGACCTTATACTCGTATCTCTATTTCAAATACGAGTAAGACTACAACCAGAATTAGCATAAAAATTGCATCAGCTACGACTATTCATCACGTTATGAAATTAATGAAAAGCTGTAATATAAAGTTGCAATATATTAAGGTTATATTCAGGAGTCATTGATCATTACTTGTATTTGGATAGTCCAAATTGAAACCACATAGTGAAGTCCAGTTTCTTTCAATGAAATGTAACAACCCTAAATTCAAAGGCGCCAACTCGGTCGCGATAAATTTACATTGGCATTTATGAGGAATAAGTGCGTGTTTAGCATTCATAATGAGAAGTTTTGCATATTGTTGTATTAATAACTATTGCAAGACATTATTTGGTTTGCTATTCATAGACTGGTTGTTAACGAATACATATTGTTTTATCGATTTCCGTGTTCGAAATTAACTAACTTTTATAATCTAGAGTTCTTGTCATTTAAAAGACAACATGCAAATAATGAAATAACTCATAGAATTATAATAAACTAAAAAGTGATAATAGTATAGTCACAGATTACATGTATAGTATTTATGATTAAGAACTTAAAATTTTTTTTTTAATCATAATATTATATCCATCTATCTTTCTTCAGTATGTCTTAAATTTTACAATAGTTACTCAAGTTTGTTTTATGAAAAATGTGTGTGACTTAACTTTACCGATGATGCGATTTGTATAAAACAGGTAAAAAAACATTTTATTAATGGCTTAAATATAATATCAGTACGCAACATTAAAAAATACTCACATCATTACCACAAAATACGATTTTACCGCATAATAATAAAATGGTTTTTACCGGAGGAAAATTTCGTGACAATTATCACCTTCCAATATTTATAGGTTCATAATGTTATTTTGGTCATCCGGCATATTTTTTTTAGTACCTATTCCCCAATAAATAACATATACCTACGCTTACTTTATGTTTCTGACTTACTGATTTTCTATATTATTATCTAATCTTAAACCTAAGCTTAGTTTTTCTTGTAGCAGAAAAATGAAATAAAGAATAAATGTATAATAAATTACAAACATCAATTCTCCAATTTGTATCAGAACTTTTTGATTCTGATCAACAACAAACTTTGCCACCGGAGATGGCCAGTAGTCACACACTGAAACAAATATTGATGCAAATAATATTTCTAAGATGAAATACCGTTATGTCCGCGTATGAATTAAATTGTCGTGAGTCAGATGTGAAAGCGACCTTCACGCGGCGGCGTTAGCACACAAAATAAACAAATATTACATAGCTATGTATGACTCAGTGAATGCTCTGTTTTGTATAAAACGATATTTTGCGAAGCTGTGATTGTATGTGGAATGCGATGTGAAGTTTTCATTGCGAAAACTTTACTAATATTTTTACGACCTATAATTATATATTTTCAGCAGTATTTTTTTTTCATATTAACTAACTTATACGTCGGAGTTAGCTGACAGCTGTTGATAGTTATCTACACCTAAAGCACAGTCAAATACGGAACATTCACTCTCCAGGAGTCCCTATCCAGTAGGTATGAACAGAAACTATAAAGAAGAACAGCGCCAATTTTAACACTTTTGTAATGTGGCAAATTATGCGCTACTTTATGGCTGAAACATAAGTGTGGGCTGCTGGCAGTTCCACTTCTGAATTGATGAACTTATGAGTAGTAAAATATTATATTCACACGCTGATAAATTAGGTTCACCACGAGTTTTACCAAGAGGACATTTTTTTCACTCGTTAGAATTAACTAACGAACATCTAACGAAAGTGTCTGTTTGACGACATTCAGTTTCTTTAGAACAGAATTGTTTGAAAACGGTTAGTTTTAGGAAATTTAATTTCCTTATTTCTTTTAACATGCACATAAACACATATCTAAAATTATCCGCAACCGCACAATTAACATCTAGAGGTAGTGACAAAATCGCCTACAGACCTTCTTAACATTGACGTCAACAAAGCATTAAGCGTGTCATGAAAAAGGCATTCAATTTGTGCTAATTTATTTTGGGGCTTTCCGATTGATCACTTTGTTAACATTGGCGGTTCTACTTTTGGACCTTTCTCTCCGTCGCGGGATGCTGACTCAACTGATCTCTTGACGCAAGAACTAAAGTCGTGACTTGAGGCACGGCGGAGTTATACCACCAACCATGCGGCATTTTACCAAGGAGATAGATACTGATTGATATCGATTTCAGGGAACGCATGTTAGATTGTGACTTCAAGGATATTTTTGAGACATTTCCTTGTAAAGACTCCACCATGTCCTGAATACTGTCTGATTCCTAACCCGTTTAAGACACATTATTCCAACTATGCGTATGTGTATTAAAACCATAGAACCATTTTGAGTAAGACTCGCGTCTTGAATCAAACGCAACGTCAAGAATTGCTGTTGATGTTGATGACTTCTCCACAATCGATTTTGCAAGTCATTGATGGTACTGTTTTGTTACTATTGATATGATGTACCTGAGATATTGGTTTAAAATCAAGATCATTAGAACATAAAGTAAATTGTTTTCTTAGCGATAGAAGATCGCTAAGAAAACAATTTACTTTATGTTAGTTATAACAAAATAATATGATATCAAAATTATACGACATGGAGTCATTGTGAATTTAGGACACAAATATTTGAATAATAAATATCTAAGGTAGCTTGGTACAACAAACGAATAATTTTGCGATAAACTTGTACGTCACATACGCCCACAACAGTATATCATTCAACAGGCTATCATATCAAATAGCTCATATGTTGAGCCAGGTTCTGGACTTTGATCCCCAGACAGAAGCGTCAGTACCTATGTTCATTTTATCTGATTTTTTTTCCCGAGCAGGCAACATTTTTGTTTCATTTTACGACACAAACAATCAAGCCTTGCATAATACAATAATGATGTTATACATATCAATCAATCAATCAAAATATTCTTTATTCAATTGGGCTTAATATAAGCACTTATGAATCGTCATAAAAAATTACAGTAGTAAGGACTCGACCACCGATTCGGAAGGCAGTATTCTGCCGAGAAGAATCGGCAAGAAACTCGGACAGTTGCTCTTTTTAAACGCCATAATTTTTACAATAATGCGTATACAATAATGCATCAAATAGCTGTCACTGAGTCATACAGTCTACTGTAAATATAAATTAAAAAATCAAATTAAAATCCTAATTTATTCGGGACTGGTTGCGTCCTAGTAGACCAGTCCCCAAAGGTGGCACCTGTTCACAAGTATGACGTATGTGTCAGCCATCACCTCACTCAACCATCTTAGAGGGAATGAAATGACCCGCCACATAGCGCCACCACCCCAGGGACATTTAAGTGAGCATGACTACTAAGACTCAAGCAGTCCAACCGTCAGAGAGTAAAATATTGAAGAAACTAAAAACAATAAAAATTATATATATAGGGGTAACTGTAGGACAGAGTGTTGGCACATTAACATAATAAATTTAAATAAACAATTTCAACAATTAATTATAAAATAAATATGCAACAATACCAAAGTAAATTAGATACATTTATAAGGATACATTGGATAATTAACATTATAGAAATATACATAAACAAGTAAGCACAAATGGCAAGACGGCCAGCACCACCAATATCTACAGCTCTCCATCACTCAGGTAATCTTCAACTCTATAATACCCTTTCATCATTAACCGAGATTTTATATGAGACTTAAACTGATGTAAGGGTAAGTTAACAAGTTTTGGAGGGAGTTTATTAAATAATTTAATACTTAATCCTATAAACGAATTTCCAATCTTTTGAAGTCTAATCTTAGGGATAGCAAGCTTATGTTTATTTCTTGTGTTAAATCTATGACAATCCGACTTTTTTGAGAACTGTTCGATGTTTTTGCGAACATACATGACACAATCAAGGATGAATTGAGATGGAACAGTCAATATATTTATCTCCTTAAATACTTCCCTTAAAGAATCCCTAGTTTTGAGGCCATAAATAGCACGGATAGCTCTCTTCTGCAGTATAAATATGTTGTTGATGTCAGAAGCCGAACCCCACAAAAGCAACCCGTACGACATGATACTGTGGAAGTAACTAAAGTAAACTAACCTAGCTGTTTCTACATCAGTCAGATTTCTAATTTTCCTCACTGCATACGCAGCTGAACTAAGTCCAACAAGTAAACCATCTTTCCATTACATTATTAACCTTAACATGGTTAAGAAGAAAATCTTTCGAGGAGATCTCAATTTACCAATTACGATGTGTACTCATGCAATGATTCCACGGGTTAGATTTAATTAAGCGACAAGTCGAGGCAGCCGTGACGAACGATTTCACGGTCTCGTAAGAAGCGATCAATGAATGATGCATTGTGCTCATCTGACTCAGTGCGAATACGGACATAGGCTGTGGCTTTACTAGTAGCTAGGCCTAGGCGAATGTTAAATAGCGTCAAACTTTGGTATAGCGGCTAAATGTCATATGTGTACTCGTAAAATTTATTGGAACTACTGTTGTAATTTTTTATCAGTCGTTCCATTATCAAACTGTTCATGGATCTATATATTGGCAACGAACCTAAAATACAGCAGTTATTTCTATAATAGTGAAAAGTAATTAACTTTTTGATGGATGGTAATGTGAGGATGGCGAAAAATCCAGTTTACCAGCGGACACTTTCGGTAGAAAATAGGAATTAACCAGTCAGCCATTGTTTCAGGATATATTTTTTTAGCGTTTACTAAATTATAACAACTTCTATAGAGAGACAATTTCTAAAACGTAAAATGTAACTGCTGAGAAATTTAAGATTTTATTCGGTTTATTGCTTGAATAAACATCAGTATTAACGATTATGCCTTGTAATGGATAGTCTAAAGTAAAATTAGTCACTAAGCAATTATACGCTTACAAAAACACCACGCTCTACATCCGTATTTCGGCCAAACTCCCACCACCATAACGCACATGGGAAAACCTAGTAACGAAAACATACAGATTCACTTGTTCGCGAGATGAGTAATGATATCGTAATGAGATTACGAGTGACTCACTCGCGGCGTCCCATGCTCCTACGCTTGTTTGTGAAACCTGGAGATCCTGGAGTGATTAGGCAATTTCACGAGAAACTGGGCTACGTACGCGGGAGATTTTATGACACAGAGTCTCGCTAAATTTGTTATTGTTCAGATACTTTGGTACCATTAGACATTATATGTATTATGCAGCATTGCATTCAAGCTATTCGGATGCCTCAGCCATGGACAATCATTAGATAAGGCAAGTTTCTAATAGACAACCCGAAGGATTAAGACAACGTTCATAGTTAACCAATGAACACAAATGTTTTGTTTTTTATTACCAACACACAGTTCTACAACTTCAATAGTGTCGCCCGTTTCTGACGGATATATTCAAGGTGCAACGTTTCTTAAAACGAAATAAGAGCGTCGTAAGTGAAAGAATACTCTTACTAATACTGATGACGTATTATCCCAGTCCCGAATGGAATAAAACGTAATGACATAAAACATAAAACTTATACGGAAGTTATATTTACATTAAAACGATATGAAGTTTCTCCTATGCAATTACTCAGTACACCAGACTTGTCATAGATTTTATTGCCTTCATGAATAATATGCATTTCATTACAAAGCCAATAAGCGGTACTAATGGAAACTAGTGGAAGTTAAAACATTCCGTTAAGTGGTTACTTTTTAATGAATCATGAGATCATGACGTACTGACACTATTTGGGTGGGTAGTTTCCCAGCCTTGTGGAACTTTTTTGAATGTCCTGATTTATCACTATCTTAACGGGGTCCTGTTCATTCGCGTATTGGAAATCCACTTCCGTAATGGACCTTGCCTGACATACAACTTGATCGGCGATTTGCTTTATACGAGTTAGTTAAGAAATCTGCGATTAATATTCACACATTCTATTTTCTGTTAAAATTTTGGTGATCCTATTCAATTATGTCATATTGCCTTGATCAATATTTATCAAGAAAACTAATTTACCTATCTATGTTAATATCATAAAGCTGAAGAGTTTTTTCGTTTAAACGCTAATCTCAGGAGCTGCATAACACTACGCTGTGACCAATAAAGAGCAAGGTATCGGTGAAAATTGCGAAAACGGTTTAAGTAAAAGAAAATTGTTATACCGCGTCAAACAACGTTTATTTATTTACTTTATGACACGCTAACGAAGTCATAAAGAAAAAAAAAAAAATTTAGAAAAGGAAAGGAAGAGGATATCCCATATTTCTTTCGTATGAAATATCGTTTTTCCGAAGAAATATCTCAAGGAAAATTGTTAATTGTACTATATATCAAAACTCATTATCTGAATAGATAATGGGTCTGATAAAGATAATAAAGTTTACGCATACTGATTGAATCATGTGCGAGTAGTATTACAGTAATACTATATAAATAAAGTTACTATGAGCGATAGCAAAAGAATAATTCAGACAAATATTCTGAGTAAGAAGTTGTGTAGTAAAAGATTCCTACATATTTTGATAGTGGCTTTATTTTAACGAAAAGCCGAGGACTTAGGAGACAAGAAGACGAAAGCCTTTGAGAGGTGACTTGGCCTATTCTAATCTAAGCAGAAAACAGCTTCTAGCCATCAGCAAAACCCATTACAAATCTTTGCCGATAAAAAGAAAATCACCAAATAAGGGATCTGGTTAGTATTGGCCTTATAACAAATAGTTAAACACAGTCATTGGGAAGCCCGCCGATAAACTGCATCGGTGATGCGTTTGAGAAAAATGGCAATTGCACATCACACAAGAATGTCACGGCACGATTTTGAATGAGAATTTTCTCTCAACCAATAGTATTTTGAGTCAAGTTTTCAAAGGAAGTTATGCATTCTCGACCGCGTGAATCATTGATGACTTGAGATCGGAATTCGCCTACCCATGGGAGCCATGGAAAATCGTAAAGTAGCCGCCATGGAATTCATAACCTTAGTCGCATCGGCATCGACTTATATTTTATATCTGTTTGCCTTTATTAGTCATAAAACCATGAAATCTTGGATAGTTAATGTCTTATATCCGGTCGTTTTGACGTTTTTGCAACCCTACATTTAGCTAATGTTAATGTGAAACCATATGATCACAAATCAAAATCTCACAGCTAAGCATAACGTACAAAGTATGTAATGTCGCATTATAGTAGGGAAAAGTTAAATAAGTACAGATGCTTTAATTAACGTATCAAGTGCACCGCTTAATGTACATTTTATATCTTTTAACAACAACTCATGGTGTAAGTAGAATAATATATCAATATTATTAATTGTTAGTAATCTATGTCTTTGGTAAAGGTCAATAATCTTTGTAGAGGTATTTATATTAGCTAATCTTTCCGGCAAGCCGGAATTTCGAGGAAAACAATTTTGTTTTATTCTATTAATAGAGCGGATATTAATAAACATCGAATAATGTGTGATGATATTTTTTCCTTCACACGATTTACCTAGTTCCCGCGATTAAGGTCAAGGAATTAATTCAGTTCATCACCACGATGTCGTACTCGTACTATAAGGTAAAGTTGTAAATAAACTGTCGACTCCAACTTCCTTATTTACATTGAGAGGACTTTGAACTTTAGGTATTATTTATAGTACTACAATAGTAATTGGATGAGCGTTTGAAATTTTCCAATTTAAATCGGTAAGTAATCGGGATTAAAGTCGTCTTGTATTATCCATTTGGGTTATTATTTTTCAGGATTTTGATTAATCAGGGAATTAAAATTACTTAAAAATAAAATATTAAATTATTAAAGTTGATGATATTAAAGTTTTTTATTAAATAGGAAACACAAAAACAGTTCGATTACCAACATGTAATAAAAAACTTATAATAAAAATAAAGCAAGCCAGTCCATTGACCCGCGTCATAATACGAGATTGATACAAAACAACTTTATCAAACGGCGAACAATATAAAATTCAAATATACAATTTAAAATGCAAACTAGATTATATAACGCAATCGTAACATAAAACGGAACGTTTTCCGTGAACACAACCTTGACTCGCGTCGCGTATCGAAACGTCAGCGTGACGTCATCCGCGTCACGACCGACGGCGACGTTACGTCACATTCATTTACCATTCATTGAGCTGGGGTTTTCTACATCAATCGACCAATTTACTCTAACTCTACATCACGAATACTGGGAAGGGAAACCTTCCGATCTCATATTGAGAAGGATCCTGATTTGACTCAGTGAAAAGATTCCGGCCGGTTTTCCTCTTTGGAAAATATGTTTGACCCTTGAAAGTAGTAACAGTCATAGGTTCATAATGGCGAGACCATGCATCAAGTATCCAGTACTTTGTACTTTACTAACCATGACTGGTGACTTTTGTCCTGACTACATGCGTAGGTATTCTAATAGCTCATGGGTTGCATTTTTAATCGATATCCGCACCAAGGGTTTTAATTTTTTACCTTGAATGGGGCCATTTTATAATTAGTTTTTTTTTTTTCAAAATTAAAGATTATAGTCAGGAATCCAGAATTTAGAGCAGTAATAGAACCTCTTGTTCCTCGTTACTTGAAAAAATACCTATTAGTCCTGCACTTGAAAGCGGTTCCTCCGAGCAATAACCAATTTGCCAAGCCATACTCGAATAACCTCAGAAAAATGTTGATCATTTAAAACAGTGTATAAAAAAGATATAATAAAATTATTTTAATATTTGGTGTGAAGTCAAGTCTTCATATAACCAAACAAACATTAATTAATATTACATATAATTTTTTATAAAGGCGGGACGTTTACGCTGCCAATTTCTTTTACATTTCTTTAACACGGCGGAAAGAATAATGGATTAGTGGAATAAACAAAAATAATGATCTATTTATTTATTTATTTATTGCATTTACACAGTTACTACAAATTTTCAAAGAAAAACAGTAACACATTAAATTTGTGTGGTGTGCTACTGCCTGATTAAAAAAACATTTTAAACGATTTTTTTAAAATAAAGCCGAGATATAAGGACGGCGATGCATTGTGGTGGTGGTCGTGCGTGATCAAGCTTGGCATATTACCATTACGACAACGGCCGGTAGAGTGATTAAAAATAGATAAATATAAAATAAAACTTTCCTATTTCTTTTAAAATGTCCAATAAATTAAACAATAATTCATAATGGTATTATTACCATACATTTTTATTCCATCCATCAATTTCTTAATTTTTCTATAAAACCGTTTCAAACGGTTTAAAAACCAAAAACTAGTAACGACATCTAACGTTGAATAGGACACATTTTTTAGGGTTGTTATATTCCGACCATTTTTAAGTGGTCAACAATAAAATTATTAACAAGCCCGTTTCATGGTATGGATAGGTAGGTAGTATTGTTAGTTTCGAAAAAAGCATTAATATTTTTAGTAAAAAGCATTACCATTTTATGGGTACAGCGCCATCTAGTGTTGAGTAGAATACCTAAAGCTTTTTGATAGCATGCTGACTAACTAGGTCACAGGCACAGGTGATTAAATCTGCATTAGGTACATAGATTACGCTAGCATCGCTTACAAGCAATAATACGTCAGATAGTTGGTAGCCAGCCGTCCATTAATTAAATTAATTTACTTCTGACTTAAAATGAGATATTGAATAGAGTCGTTATAAATTTAAAACGTAATAAGATAGGTATATCGTGTTTACAGTGAATTACAAACAATTCATTAGGTAGGTAATGCGCCGAGCAATTACAATGTAATGTATCATTTTGTTTTTTATTTTTATTGAGTGGGTAGGTAAATTATACCTATAATCTCTCATTAACTCCGATTTCTCCGCAGCCTTTGCAAAAAGTATACAAGATTTTATTACGTATTTTTATCGTGGCTAAAATACCTATTCACCGGGTATAGATGGTTACTACTGATTTTCTAAACGTCCCTACTGAATTCCCTCGATATACATAGGTACCTATAACAATATTATGATGGGCGCTTTGGTCAGGTGGCCAGAGACTGACTACAAAACCACGGGTCGCGGGTTCGAATCCCGTTAGAGGCAAATGTTTATCTGATGAACATCGACAGCTGTTGCACTCGAGTCATGGATGTTTATAAAAAAAGTATACTTAGTAGTACCTATTATTATGTCTATTCGTTCCCTCGCATCTGTAGTACCTACCTACCTATGTACAAGCTCCGAGCTTAGTTTGGGGCTAGACAACCGGTGTGTTAGTCCAAGGCATTTTTTTTTTCTAATTTATATACCTTTATATACAAATTTTCATAATATTGACTGAACAGTTGATTACATATGTTGTATTAAGCCAATCTTTCAACAAGGTATTTCGGTGGTGTACAAACATTTATCTAAATAACTTTTGGTCAATAGTTTTATACACGAGCGGCATTCCAAAAATAGTTTAACACCCATAAATGCCGGCGTTTCTATCGATTTGTATGAAAAGTTGCGTTCATCAAGAACAACCAAATAATAAAGCATCGTGTTTGAACACAAACAGATATGTGCCTAGGATATGGAGCAACACATTTTTAGTAAACGAATACAGTAGGACCCCGATTATCCGGACCTCGGTTATCCGAATTCACGATTATCCGGACTGCCAACTGCGACGAGTTTATTCTAACATTAACAGGTCAGAACTAGCATAATGCCACGCCAACGCGCCCGTCGCCAAATATTTTAAACAAAATTAAACTGTAATTATTATATTTCATGATTAACTCATGCAAATTACCAAATATATACATAATTATTGTAAACAAGGTACAGACTATATATGTACATATGCATAAAGCCCGTTTTTTCTTCATATATTGGATTATCCGGACTTTCAATTATCCGGATGCCTACCGACAACAATTAGTCCGGATAATTCGAGGTCCTACTGTAATTACATAGATGTTTTGTAGCGATGACGGAGATTCGCAGATTGCAGTACCTATGGCTTGGCAAATTAGAGACACTGGGAAACTAGCTGGAATACCTACCTATTTATATTATTTTAATGCATTCTAAATACAGTATTTAACAAAATATATAAGACAGACATGACGAATCTATAAGGAAGGGTTCCGTTTTTTTTGCCATTTGGCTACGATACCCTAAAAATATCATATTAGCTATACTTTGCCAGTGAACTTTCACCTCCTATGAAAATGACTAATGATAGGCTGTGTAGGTCATTTCAGTATGCCTATTGCGTGAGTCACTAGTCAAATAGTGGGTTGGTTGTTGAAAAGCTACGAACATTCGTGTCGTTATGACTTAGCAGTAAAATCGAATTTTATGATGGGGAAGGGTACGAATTTGAACAATATTTTTTAAAATCAATTCTCAGTTTTCTTGCAATATATCATTTTTAAGTCATTATAAAATTGCAGAAGAGGTTGAGAGGTTACCTGACAACTTATTATATTCGGGAACTTCAAAAGTTAAACGCGAATTAAAAAAAAAAATTATAACACTTTCGTTCCATGCTCAATACTCCTTACCTTTCACCAAGATGATTGTTGCTTTTCTACAATCCCAAATAAGGAGTGTATCTCAAACATTCGAGATAATAATTAAGAGAGTCGTGGGTGTATGTGGGCTGGTAATTGACCAATGATTCTATTATACAATGTTTTCTATATCAGTCGATTTTGCTAGTTTTGTCGTATTTAAATGTTGAAGTTTGAATAGATACTTTGAGAGATGCAAGCAATACATCCATATTTCAATTAATTTTAGTATTATGTACTATGTAAATCATTCTGTGAAATAACCTGTAAAGTAAACATGTACATACACTTCTATATTTCTGAAAGTTTATAATAAAACAGCGGCCGCCCGCCACTTCGTCTGCGTGGCCTATTTCATCACCTTAGGGCTAGAATTAAACAAAATCCTTTCTTACCCGATGCCTACGTCATAACATCTACCGCATGCCAAATTTACGCCCAATCTAGGTATCCAATGGTTTGGGCTGTGCGTCGATAGATCTCTATGCCAGTTATTCACCTTTGAGTGTTATAAATTATAATAACAACTAGCGGCCCGCCCCGGCTTCGCCCGTGGTACTTGTTCACTATTTAATGGATGATATTATACATAAAAACCTTCCTCATGAGTTACTCTATCTATTAAAAAAACCGCATCAAAATCCGTGGCGTAGTTTTAAAGATTTAAGCGTTCATAGGGACATACAACAGACAACATGACAGAAAAAGCGACTTTGTTTTATACTATGTAGTGATAATTCATTAACGTATTTTCCCAGTATTAAAAAGGACGATGAACTCTTTATTGCCTTCAAGTAGGTAGCTGTAATTTTCTCAAGGCAGGCGTAAACGCTGATCCATCCGTTTCAGTTTAGGTAATAGGTAGGTAGGTTGGTTATTCTTATCATTAACTTAGCTTAAATGTTTTATTCCGGCTCCACACCTAAGTTATAAGTGCATGAGTGTTATCAGCTGTCAATTAAACAGATACAGGGTTTTCAAAGTATAAACCTAATAACAAGTCATTAATAAGTCATAATTATCAATTATTTATTTTGGTTAAAACTAGAGATAAATTAAAGGATTCATCACAATTTCATAAACAAAAATTAGGGGCCTACCGTAGCTTTGAACGATTGAAAAATTAGGCAACTTTTTATCACAAGATTAAATTAATAACAGTCGTGTTATTGGAAAATTATTGCAACTGTAAAGGACCTATGTTTCATTGTTGTTGGTGAACGTACAATATCTTCCTTACACTGACTATTATGAAGCAATTAAACTAAAATACCTACTTCGTCCAATCTTTACCGTACTTAATTGCATACTCACAAGAAAGTAGTCTGCAACTAATTGCCTATTCCTTATCATAATAACAATGCTATTTGAATTTGCGTGCAAGTATGTTGATAAGAAAGTGTTACACTTTTACTGTCCGAAAAATTAAATGATCGTAACCACAATTCTGGGAAGACGCAAAATTGTCTTCAATTGTTTCAACTAGGTCATTTAGCACTTGCCAAATGCTAAACTAGACTTTGCTTACTATTTAGATGTGGCCTGTTTTATTGATACCTCTTCTCCTACTTATATTCTTATTTTTAGGTAAAAGAATTTTGTGGCATAACCCGTTCAACTCACCAGGGACATTCCTGTTATGCTAAAGATTAGATACCTACCTAACCAGGGTGCGGATTACACTATCTGTATCTTATCTTATCAGATGACAACACAATGAAGGTCATATGACATGATCATATATGATTTGACAGGCCCGTTGGTCGAGTGGCTAGAGACCCTAGCTACAAAACCAAGGGTCGCGGGTTCGAATCCCGCTAGGGGCAAATGTTTGTGTGATGAACATCGGCATTTGTACTCGAGTCATGGATGTTTATAAAAAGTATTTAAGTATGTCTATCCGTTCCCTAGCTTCCATAGTACAAGCTTCGAGCTTAGTTTGGGGCTAGGCAATTGGTGTGTTAGTCCAAGGCATTTATTTTATTTATTTATTTGATCATATAAAATATCTACCTATAAAGTGTGACCTTAATGAATAATATACAGTTGGTAACCCTAAGCTAAACACCTCCGGTTATCTTTAAAGATAGCTTGACGCACGTGCATTCAATCGAGATTATGATCTTGTCGCCGATTAATGTCTACTCGAGTGCAAAGGAAAATTAAAGAAAGATTAGCTTCACACACTATGTATATACCTTTGAATGTCAAATAGCTACTAACGCCAACCTTATTGGCTAGGAGACCATTAAAATTATAGGATTACGACATCGCGCACTCAATAAAAGTTAAACTAGGTATCAAAGTAAAGTAAGTATGAAACGGCATATTTCATTATTTCAAAACTGCAGGATATGCGAAGACTGCAACGCACAAATCTCCTAAAAATCAATTTTAATGACAAAACATCGATACAAATTTACGAGAAATTATTAATATAAAATGTGTTGATGTTTTGAACAACAATGTCTTCCGAAACATATTATTTTATTGTAGTTTAATTATTTATATCATTCAGATTTAATTAATGGGAATCTCACCTATAAAATCCAGACAGTCGGCACCGAACCGTATCTTCACCAAACAATCGCACGCTACACAGCCCTAGACACTCGTAAGAAGCAAAATTCTCGCACAATTAAAATATATATTTAATGAGCGTATCGGCTTAAAAACAAAGTAGCAAAAATGGGCGTTTTCCTTCCTCTATTCATGAACTAAATTACAACGATATCGATTACAGAGTCTTGCACGCTTTGAACCGTTACGACGCTTTCACTGGAGATCGCCGGCGCATCTACTCTGTCCGATAACGCTGCTTCGACTGATAACATCGGCGAGGGAACGTTCGAAATTCGAACACACAACACAACTTCGAAAAAGACGAATTACACCAAACAATCTTCGCGGAAATACACGTCTTGAACGGGTTGTTATCGAGCGAACACTAACATGAAGCCGTGATTTACACACTGAACATCATAACTTCGCACAATAGCTAAAATAGTGCCTCCGAAACCGGTCTGATTGTCTTTGTATATGAACAGATGTTTTAACACTTATTGCGTAACCGCCCGTGCCGGTGACTTTCGCTTCAAAACTACCGGTAAGCGCCTACTTCGCCCGTTCGATCTATTTTTGTATGACGGCATATATTACTATAGACTTTATAGGCAAGGGGACAGAGTTCAGTTGAAAGTAGACACTGTAGTTTAGCCTTTGATTAGGTAGGTACCTGGCAGACGTAGATTGTTTGATGAACTATTTTTATTTCCATTGATGTTAATAAATTAATATTGTCAATTTGGAGATGGATGGATATTATAAGAATTCGAATACAACTCTGCCATAATCGTTAACTAGGTAAAATATTAAGAACTACCGGCCGCCCGTGATTTCGTCCGCGGGATTTCAGATCCCTTTTTTCGCAGTAAAAGGTAGCCTATGTCTCAAGGTCTAAAGATTGATTGTGCCAAATTTCATCCAAATTGGTTGAGAGGTTTAAACGGGAAAGCGTAACAGACAGACAGACGGACAGAGTTACTTCCGCATTCAATAATATTAGCAGGGATACTATCTTTGGAACTCATAGATGACATAGCCATTTATGATATTCTTCTAATAAATTCTAATGTATTTAAATATGTACATGTTTATGTTAATGTATGTAAGTTATTTTGCTACGTTTTTCTTTTTTTTCTAGCAACTAGACTTAATTGATAAAAATAATAAATCATAATTATTATACAATTTACTAAAGATTTTTGTTGACGAATGATTGTCGTGAATAATTTGATACTAGCTCCAAGTGTACAGAGGTACATTCCGCATTGAACATTAGAATACACTGCGAATACGCCGCTTACACGATGTTGATATTTCTAGCCAAACGATTATTATTATTAATGTACGCTGTCTTGTTCAACTATTATTATGAACTATGCTTTTGGTACGATTCGAAATTGGAATCTAGTCTACTATCGACGATTTATGGACAATATATGGAGATTTCTGAGGCTCTAAAATAATAAAAGTGGAAATAATGAACAATCTATCCTGAATCCTAAGTTAAATGGGTGTTCCTTTTTTATAAATAAAGTATGAAGACTTGTAAAATTTCAATATCAAACAAATTATTATTGACCTATTAAAATATTTTTTGCTCTGCTTACTGTCGAAAAAAATAAAAAATCTCTGTGGTGCAATCTACTTATTATTAGTTACTCGCGTGTTACCATTCGTAATTAATTATTGTTGTTGTTTACAACTCACGACAGTTAGTACGTTTCCCAGAAATCTTCTCTTTGAATATGTCACGTTTCCGGGAAAACCATTAGCATTTGAAATAGCATAGGTCTCTAGTTGTAACTAAGAGCTTCATATTATGCAACATTACGTGTCCTTTCATACTCGTGTATCCGTAGTGTACCTATTTGATTTAGAAAAACGTCAGATGAAAAGGCTTAAATACGTTGTTGAGGTTTGCAAACGGACCTTAACTTTTATAATGAGATAAGATCATAAATTGAAAACCTAAATTAGTGATCGTATTTTTTTGGCTTCTATGTTTCTGCTGGTGAGAAAGGTTTTCAGTGCCTAATTGGGGAGGTTATGTTATTTATAGAGGCAGGCAACACATCAGCGACACACGTTTATGGGCTGCGGTGATTGATATCATCATTCAAATATCAAGTATAACAAGTCGTAGTACTGGGCGTTAATAAGACAAAGCAGATACCTTACAAGGCCGCGAACAAGGCTGTCAAAGCAACAGCATGAAAATATGTTTATGAAAATATTTACGATAAAAATCATTAATAATTATAATTTATTGTTACTAAAATAATATAAATGGCATACCTATAAGCTTAGGCTTTTTTTTTAGCCTAGCTATTATTTTATTTCACACTTTTCCATACCGTTTCTTCCTAGAAATTGTGAAAAAAAGAACACATTATTGAAGGTCAGAAGCCATATCTATATCTATACTGATAATAAATCTGTAGAGAGGTCAATTCTGTACATTAAATATATTTTCAAAATAACTATCAGGGGGTGATTAGTGATCGATACTGATGCCAAAAATGTAATCAGTAAAATTTTTGTCTGTCTGTCTGTCTGTCTGTCTGTCTGTCTGTCTGTCTGTCTGTCTGTATGTTCCTTATAGAAACAAAAACTACTGGACCGATTTTGACAAAACTTGGTACAATTATTCTTCATACTCCTGGGCATATTATAGGATACTTTTCATCACGCTACAATCAACAGGAGTAGCGTAGTGAAGGGAAATGTGGGGAAAACGGGAGAATTTTCTCCATTTCTTAAGCTTCAGTCGCGTGTGCAGCCTTAATGGTTAAAGTCACATAGAAATCATGTATGACGGAAAGATTTTACATAAAATTTCCTAAAAAATATCCCCCAACAGCATATGTCTATCTTTTATGGTTGACTCACAATAACACGTGTAACTCATGATCCATATTGGTTTGCGCGCCAACGCGTTAAACTCAGGAACTACTGGTTCGAATTCACAAAATATTTTGTGTTGGATAGTCCACTTACCACTTACCATTTGGCGAGGTAGGCTTTAAGCTATCTATAGTAACACTGTGTGCGAAAACCGTAACCCACGCGGACGGAGTCGCTGGCGGCCGCTAGTTTGTAATAATACAAGCAATACTCATAAATTTTGGTGGTCGTACTATGTATTTCTGTCGACATCTACCTATAAAATCAAATTTTCCCTTACAATTATACCTTCAAAAAAAATTGAAATTAATTAATGGATAATTGTAAACTGACCATAAATGTTGTTTTTTATGTTGCTTAAAACGAAGTTAAA
This sequence comes from Nomophila noctuella, assembly GCA_958496325.1. NCBI lineage: Eukaryota > Metazoa > Arthropoda > Insecta > Lepidoptera > Crambidae > Nomophila > Nomophila noctuella. Next base: position 11,119,548 of record OY292493.1, read on the forward strand.
AGCAGAACATAAAAGTAGTAGTACCTACCTATTTATTTTTACTATTCAAATTTAATGTATCATCTGTTTTTAAAAGTTTTTGATGAATTATTTTTTTCAAGAGAAGGTAGGTAAGTGAGTGAAGTGAGTTCTAGTAATATATGATTTTATCGTCCCCTTATTTTAAGTCGGTATGATACAAAACAAATAAATGTTTACAGTATTAGCTTGCTTTCTATGTTAAAAGTAGAGTGCATTGACTGTTAATAAGATTTATAATATGGATGTGTGTAGTTAGTGTCCGTATAGATAAATTGCAGTAATTAATTGTAAACGTGCTGATAAGCGTCATTCCTGATGAAGTTTGATAATAATAATCAATTGCGATTACTTTGGTCATTTCGGTTAAATAATGCAATTTATTAGCAAACACCTAATCACATAATATTGTGTAGGAATGAAAGTTCATAGTTAATTTGGAATAAATGCAAATTCCTACCACTTTTTAAATAAATACTGGTATTAACCTAGGTTGCTCATTATTGGTCCCAGATAAATTCTTATTCGATAGCAACGGTAAAATGGTGCAAACCTACTTGACAATGCATTCACATCAATAATTAATTTTCGTTAAATCGGGTATTCTATTTTTAACTTAACTCTCTTCCAAACCCTATAACCAGCTAAGAAATCATTTATTGGGGCTACTTTAGGTTGCTTGTAAAACGAATCTATTAAAATACGAGTACCTCTACCTTATCATAATTATTATAAAAACGATAATATACATTTTAAGTCTTCTGATCTTGGTTAGGCGCAAGCATATCCCTTGCATTATTGTATTGATTTTGTGGCAACACACGTTCATTTCCGTTTCCCCCCACTATACTTTGACATTTCACTTCTCCTTTCACTTTTGCTACTCACGGATCACGAACAAACCATTTTGTAATAATTTGAGAATTATAGAAACTGCATAAGCTATTGAACTTCTACTTTCTTCAACCCGTCCTGACTCCTGATCGACGTGCAACGATTGCGACCATATTTGTGGACCTTCATCGCCGAATATTACGAGAATACGGCGCAGCGGCCTTCGGATACCACGTGTCGAATATCACCAAAGAAATATTCGGCTAAGGAATCAGGCGTGGTTTATACGTTGGAAGGAGTGCAGCCGGCCTACAGCTTCAAATTAATACGCATTTCGGTACGGTCGGCCATCTTTCCTAACCATCCTCCTCGCCATACTCTGTTTTAACATCGTGCTAATTTCGCATTCCAGTGCTTGTGCTTGGCTTGTGGGTGCAGCTTAGGATCTGCGCAAGCTCCTGCTGTCCTCACAACCAGGATAAACGTAAGTGTTTGTTTCCATAATTCTCCAAAATGTCGAAAGAAAAGTCACCGTTTAGGTTAGATATTGCAAATGACAGTAAAACGCATAAAGATCTAGTCAAATCGCGCGGAATTCTCAAGGGCAGACTAACAAAGTTGACAAATTACATAAATAATCTGATTAATCAGGATTTGTCTACTCAAATGCGCATAGATCTTAAATTACGCATCCAAGGAGCCGCGAGTCTGTTTATTGAGTTCAGTGACCTTCAAACAGAAATAGAAAAAACCGTACCAGACTCAGAGTTAGATGACCAATTGTCTCAGCGTGAAGCATTTGAAGATTGCTATTACGGTACGCTGGCTCAGGCTGAGTGTATCCTTAACTCTTATCGAGAGGGTCATGAACCCTCCCATGCTAATAATAACCATTCACAATCAATTAAATTACCAACAATATCCATTCCTACCTTTGACGGTGTGTATGAGCATTGGCTTGAGTTTAGGGATACTTTTATATCATTAATCCACAATTCTAATGATATCAGTGACATTCAGAAGTTTCATTATTTAAAGTCATCTTTAAAAGGTAGTGCAGAGCTAGTTATAGATTCCTTGGAGTTTTCTGCTTCTAATTACTCAGTGGCATGGGAATTACTTCTCAACCGTTACAACAACAACCGCCTGTTAGTGCACAACCATGTAAGATCCCTATTTTCTATTTCTAAATTAAATAAAGAGTCTCCTCAGTCTCTGAGACGGCTCATTGATACTATTCTTCGTAATTTGCGCGCATTAAAATTACTAGGTGAGCCTACGGAGCACTGGGACACTTTAATTATTTATATTATCACTTGTAAGTTAGATGATACTACGGAGCGTGAATGGGAACAGTATAAGGGCACTCATTTCAATAACAAGGAGTCTCATGAACGTATAAAAATAGATAATCTTATTAATTTCCTTAAGGATCGTGCGGACATGCTAGAAACATTGCTAGTATCACACAGTGCCAACAAGCTTAGTAATGAAAGCCGCAAACAAAACTGGTCTTCACACAATAACAAAGTGCATTGCAATCTTTCTACTAATAAGCAACAGCATCAATTTACTCGCTCCTGCTTGATGTGTAATGCAAATCATCAATTATACGCATGTCAAAGATTTTTAAGTTCCAGTTTAGACACTAAGTTAAATTTAATAGCTAAGCATAATCTTTGTAAAAATTGTTTACGTGCAGGTCATACGCTTGATAATTGCAAATTCGGGCCGTGCCGCAAATGCAATAAAAAACACAACACGCTTATTCATAACGACACGTCTAACCACGATCTAGCTGTAAGCCTGCACTCGGCGAGTGCAGCTGCTGTCTCCGAGCCTGCGCCCCCCTCCGCTCAGCCGCCGCCTGCCAGCACCGTACCCGGTATTCCTTTCTCGCAAGTAAACAATGCACACATCCATGGCGCTCTGTGTGACATGGATGTATCTGTGCATGTGGGTTCAGTGCTTTTGTCCACGGCTGTGGTTGAGGTGGCCGATGAACATAATAATCATCATCTTGCTCGCGTGCTTCTCGATTGTGGCAGTCAACATTGCTTTATATCTAAACAATTTTGCGATAAATTAAATCCAAGTTTATTACAGTCCACTTATGAAATACGAGGGATAGGCAACTCGATTACTCAGTCAATGCAAATATGTGACATCGAGATTAAATCGCGAATAACAAAATATTCTACGCCTATTAAATGTTTTGTTTTGCCTATTATTACGTCTACGTTGCCTTCTGTATGTAAACAAAGCGCACAAAGGTTCAAAATACCTAACAACATACAGTTGGCTGATCCACAATATCTAGAATCTCAGAATATTGATATTTTATTAGGCGCAGATATTTTCTGGGATTTATTATGCGATGGTAGAATTAGGTTACAAAATGGACCTTATTTACAAAATACAGTGTTAGGTTGGATAGTGTCTGGACTTATTAATAATAATTCGCTTATAAAATATAAGTCTGTTCATTGCAATTTCAGCCATTCTATTGACGCGCAGCTACGCCGTTTTTGGGAGCTGGAGGAGCTGCCCGCGGCTAGCAACACGCTCACCGCCGAGGAGCGGGCGTGCGAGGAACACTTCCTTCAGACTACGACGCGCACTAGGGAAGGAAGGTTCTGTGTTAAAATTCCTTTTAAAATATCGCCCATAGAATTAGGGGAATCATTTCAACAGGCTGAACGCCGGTTTATGTCTCTTGAAAAACGTTTAGAGCGAAATCCCGAGTATAAACGTTTATATACTGATTTTATACACGAGTATATAAGTCTCGGTCATATGTCACCGGTGACGTCATATGGAACGCCACATTTTTTCATGCCGCATCACGGCGTGTTTCGTGAACACAGTACTACTACAAAGCTGCGTACTGTGTTCGATGCCAGCGCAGTGTCGAGCAGCGGCAAATCATTAAATGATTTGCAGCTAATAGGACGGACTATGCAAAGCGATTTAATTGATATTTTGTTACGGTTTAGGCAATGTAGGTACACTGCATGTGCTGACATTGAAAAGATGTATAGGCAGTGTTTAGTGCATGAGTCACAGCGCGACCTACAGCTGATTGTGTGGCGTGACAATCCGACTGAACCGCTAGGTATCTATCGTTTAAATACTGTCACTTACGGAACCGCTTCCGCACCTTTTTTAAGTGTTAGGTGTTTACAACAACTCGCGCTAGACTGTGAGGATCCAGACGTTGCTAGAATAATTAATGACAATTTTTATGTCGATGATCTGATTCTTAGTATGGATAATAAATTCGAATTGTTAAGGTTATGTGAAAAAACTAAGAACGTTTTAAGCTCAGGTTGCTTTACTTTGCGAAAATGGAATTTTAATTTCGAGTATGATCAATCTTTAACTTCATTTAGTGAATCAAAGGACTTGTCGCTGGGTGAAAATGTTCAATGTAAAACTTTAGGTATGAGTTGGTATAACGCTAGTGATGAGTTTTATTTTAAAACAGAATTTAAGGTTGATTTTTCTAAAATAACTAAACGCACAATATTATCGCACGTTTCTCAAATTTTTGATCCCTTGGGGCTTCTAAGTCCTACTATAATGATAGCCAAGGTTCTATTACAGAGATTGTGGTTGTTCCAATTAGACTGGGACGACGAAGTGCCAAACGACGTCGCGCGCGCATGGTCTCGCTTTGTGACTGGCTTGTCTTCGCTCGGTGCTATGCGCGTGCCCCGTCAGGCTATAGCTAGCGATGCTATGCGTGTAGAACTACACATTTTTACCGATGCCTCACAGACGGCATATGGCGCTTGCATATATATACGCACAATAACTGATACGGGGATCACGGTAAGAGTGTTATGTTCTAAGGGGAAGGTAGCTCCGATTAAACCAGTTAGCATACCTAGATTAGAACTATGTGGCGCTTTGCTCGGTGCTCGGTTATATGACAAAGTGCGCAAGGCTATTAGTCGTCACTTTGATAATATTGTATTTTGGACCGATTCGACGATAGTATTAGGCTGGCTACACATGTCACCTAATTTATTAAAACCTTTTGTCCAGAACAGAACAGCTGAAATACTTGAGCTGACGAAGGAACTTCCGTGGCGTCATGTAAGCGGGAAGGTTAATCCAGCCGACCTAGTATCGCGCGGGGTTTACATGGAAGATCTGATTAACTGCTCATTTTGGTTGGAAGGGCCCGAGTTCCTTCGTGACTCTGATTTTAGCTGTGCTGATTTATTAACGACACCTTTAGACAACTTCGAAGATCTGCCAGAATTGCGGACAGGTGTTACACATTCCTTTGTGTCTGGACAGGAGCAGCCGCTTAGTTTCTTTCCTTTTACAAATTTTTCTAATTTTCTCCGCATGAGGCGAGCCATGGCATATGTACATCGCTTTATTTATAACGCGCGCAATAAAATTAATAGGCGATCAGGTTTGCTCACTACGGACGAATTGAGGGAATCTGACGTGGCGTTGATTAGGCTGTCTCAGCTGGAATCGTTTCCGGATGTGTACATGTTGTTGGCAAAGGGAGATAATTTAAGTAATAAACATAATTTAGCTAAACTGCATTTGTTTATTGACGAAAATAAATTAATTCGAGTAGGTGGTCGTTTGAACAATTCGTCTGAATTTACATTTGATAAAAAGCACCCAATTTTAATTGCGGCTAAACATCATTTTGCGTTGTTGTTGTTTCGTCACTAACACAAACAATTACTACATGCGGCCCAACAGGCACTTTTATTTAATTTAAGGGAGACTTGGTGGCCCGTAGGTGGTAGGGGCCTCGCTAGGTCTGTTGTTCATGGTTGCGTTACATGCAGACGGTTGAGAGGTAAGACCATTACTCCCATCATGGGAAACTTGCCAAAGGAACGAATAACTCCAGGGTTTCCGTTTTTATCATGTGGGGTGGACTACGCGGGGCCAATGCTCGTGCTCAATCGCAAGGGTAGGGGTTCCAAGACCATAAAATGTTATATTTGTCTATTCATATGTTTTACTACTCGCGCTGTACACTTGGAACTCGTTAGCGACCTTTCTTCGGATGCGTACTTATTGGCTCTTAAGCGCTTTGTAGCTAGACGTGGAAAACCACTTAACATTTTTTCTGATAACGGGAAAAATTTTGTTGGTCTGTCAAATGAATTTGCAAGTTTTTTAGATAATTGTTCTTCAGAAATTCTTGATTACGCTACCAGTCAGAATATTAATTTTAAATTTATTCCACCCTATGCACCACATTTTGGAGGATTATGGGAATCAAACATAAAAATTTGTAAATATCACCTGCGCCGTGTAATAGGAAACGCGCATTTAACTTTTGAGGAATTTAGCACGGTGTTAACTCAGGTGGAGGCCATCCTCAACTCTCGTCCGCTGAGTCCCATGTCCACAGACCCCAATGACTTGAGTCCTCTAAGTCCGGCTCACTTCCTTATTGGCCGTCCGCTGACCGCACCAGTCAGCCAAGACTTTGAAGACATACCTGCACATCGTCTCACCCGTTACCAAAGAGTGGAGCAAATCCGGCAGCATTTTTGGTCTCGTTGGTCCAAGGAATATATCTCCGAACTGCAAACCAGAACCAAATGGAGGAAGAATATGGCGGACCTGAAGCTTGGAACACTCGTCGTTATCAAGGATGACCGGCTGCCTCCGCTGAAATGGTCACTTGGGCGCGTCATCAAGACGATTCCAGGGAAGGATGGAGTCGCCAGAGTTGCGGACATCCAGACAGCATCGGGCATCGTGCGACGAGCCTTCGCGAAGATTTGTCCCTTGCTCGACTGATAGATTTGTTTTGGGTTATACGTTTGAAAGCCAGTGCTTTCAAGGCCGGGGGTATGGTTAGGCGCAAGCATATCCCTTGCATTATTGTATTGATTTTGTGGCAACACACGTTCATTTCCGTTTCCCCCCACTATACTTTGACATTTCACTTCTCCTTTCACTTTTGCTACTCACGGATCACGAACAAACCATTTTGTAATAATTTGAGAATTATAGAAACTGCATAAGCTATTGAACTTCTACTTTCTTCAACCCGTCCTGACTCCTGATCGACGTGCAACGATTGCGACCAGATCTCATCATACCTAGTTAATTTTTAAGACCAAAAACGTGACTGGTATGTTTTTTGAGTTGCGTCCTACAAAACATACCTTGATCAAAATAATAGTCAAAATGTAATCTTAGCTGTAAGTCCGAGGAAGCATAATTTTCAATATTGAATCACCTCATTACTTCTAAATAAATAAGAACACTTAGGTATTAAATTCGGAATTATTGTTACGAGTATATCGTGGAAAAATAAAGAACATCTGTTATTTTCAATGCAGACGTCTGAGCAAATATGGGATCATTATTAACAAACGAATTGACATTTATTAAACGGTTATAACCACTTTAAATGGACTTTTGACTCACTACTCTTCTTGCTGGTCTAGGGGGTTAATATTTTAAAAAATCAGTCCGCACTTCCGTTCTCAGCAAACGATGAGAAACCGAACTAGGTACAGAACTATTTATATTACTAGTGATCCCCCAGCTTCGGACGGCTGCAATGTTAATTAATCATAAACCTTTCCTTTCAATCACTCTAAAGTTATAAAAAGAACGAAAATCGGTTGCGTTGCTTTTTTTACATTCTATAGAGTGTAACAAAATATACCTACTGCAAATATTTTAGGGGCGAATTCTTTAGTGGCAATGTAATCAATATCAGATATTAAAAAGTCAAAATTAATGCCTACCAAATTTTGCATTTTCTGCATTGGCCAATTTGCTCTTTTCGTCCTGTAAGCTTCGCCCCTCTCGACCACTTTGCTTTTGGGGCAGGACAAGTGTAGTAATTGTATTACACTGATAAGACACGACCAGCTGTCTTGCATATGACAAATTTTGTACTTTTCCCAATTATTCACTCAATTTATTTTGGTGTTTTTCACGGAAACTAGCGTATTAACAAAAAAAATACTAGACAAATTTATTACATTTCCACTAAACTATTCGCCCTTAAAATATTTGCAGTAGGTATATTTTGTTACACCTTATATTTAAAGACAGAAGAAAGCGAATTTGACTGTAGTAATTATAAATTGTCGGGATTTTTATAATATTATCATATTGTAGAAATCCTGACAATTTTAAATTATCAATAGCCTTAGCGTTATGAAAAATATATTTGCTTTACCTGTGACTAGTGGTGTTTCCCGGGCTAGCGGGCGAGGCCGAACAAATAGCGATAGCCATCAGCCCATTTGCAGCCGACCTCGGCGACCCAGGTCAGGTCACGTGACGCATCCGTGCCTAGTTCATGTCTGTAATAATATAGAAATACGATAATTAAAATAATTACAAACCACTAATTATAGTTAGTTTTCAAAAGTTTTATGACTGGTTGTTTCCTACTATTTTGCATTAAAACTAAAACCTTCTTTAGAAGTTGGAGCTTTTTGCCTACTTCACTAAGTCGAATTACCATAACTATAGAAAGTATACTATTCTTTAGGATCTCCAAGTCATAGTAGCAAAAAGGATATAATAATAATTTATTATACTTAGGAAAGTGACACTTAAAATTAAAAGATTTCTTTCGTTTCACAAAACCGTGACAGGATTGGTTGTACTACAAAGAAAATCACGCGTTAAAAATAACTAGAACTTAAGCAAAACTTCGTCGAAATAAGGCAATCCCACCGCGCCATTTACAATTTAACCGATCCAATTGTATCCGAACAAAAAACCAGCGGTCTCAATTCACACACTTTCAATTTCAACCACTTTGATTACTCCCTTAATGTCCCTAGATCATTAGGTCCAATTACGGGAGAACAAAAACAATCCCAGTGAATACAGTGACCTAATTAAATACCTATTAACTATTGAGCCTCGCCGAACTATGCCCGGTCCGTGTAGATACGCAATTTTGTTTTTTGAGACGTTGCTTTTTATTTGTAAGTTTGACTTGTTGAGGTAAGAATGCGGCGGTAAAAAGCTGCCATTGATTGATTATTGGCCATGTCTGTGAGGTTGGTGTCCGCTAGTTTGCTGTCAATGCTAGTGTGGGAATCTTTGTTTTAATTAAATTAATGCAAGTAGTGTACAGAGCACGTTGTGAGTTGCCTGGTTTGCCTTGTCAATGTCACTTAGCAACACAGAAAAAGTTTTAGGCCATATTTGGAAATTGTATCCAACGAATGCGAGAAGACAGAAGTAAAAATAATGGAAGCAATGCTTTTATATTATTTATGTGATCAATACTCGTACGAGTATAACAAAACTCAACTCCTTAGACACCTTTTGTAGCAAAAATATCATCCCTAATTTAATTATTATCGATCACAATGAATTCATTCTAAATGTGATAATTTATCCAGATTTTTGCCTCACTATCTGTGTGTTTCATGAGAGGGAAACAAAAGTTTGTAGGTATTAAATGATCTGTGATTGGATATTGAGAAGTAATTATGTGCACGTTTCCGTCATTGTTACTTTTCAATGATGGTTCACTGATTTTGACCTTAATACAAAAGAAAAACCGGCTCCACTACAATGGGATTCAATGGTAAACATTAGCATAAATGCAATGGTTCTTCTATTGCTATTTTTTAAATCGCACGTCAGCATTATACCTTTGGATATACGTATGATACACCATGATTATTGGTTTGTCAGTATATCGTTTGTTTGTAAACAAAGTTTACGGATGCTCTTGAAAATTACGTTGTTTGGACGTCAGTCACGTTTGAATTCTTAAATAAATTTTAGTGACTATTACTTCTCCTGCGTCTGATAAGCCCAAAGACTATTAGAATATTATGTGCCTAACGGTCGGTCTCAGTATACATAAAATTCTTTTTTGTGTTCTGTGGGGTCAACAGACTACTCGACTATACTTTACCTAAACATAAGAACACATACATATTTGACTGGCATTCAAATTAACTTCATAAAGCGATACAAACCTTACCACCACCACTAACCTATTTACACGCTTAATTACGTAACAATGGCATGTTATAGCGGACCCATTTCTTAGAAATGTTCCCCGACTTTCATTAGAGGCGTCTGTCTGTCTGTTAGGCCTAGTGAAAGTGAATGTGGGGTCACGTACCTTTATGATTGGAATGTATTGTTGATGATAATGATATTGATTAAATATCTACAACCACTCATTTTATTAGGTTTTCTTTTTCTTATGATCAATGGTTTACAATCTTTCTTTAAGTAGGTTCATTAAGTATCTATACAGTGTGTGTACTTGCCTGATTTTAGTTTATTATAAACTAGCGGCCCGCCCCGGCTTCGCCCGTGGTACTTGTCCACTATTTAATGGATGATATTATACATAAAAACCTTCCTCATGAGTTACTCTATCTATTAAAAAAAACCGCATCAAAATCCGTTGCGTATTTTTAAAGATTTAAGCGTTCATAGGGACATACAACACACATAGGGACAGAAAAAGCGACTTTGTTTTATACTATGTAGTGATTATTATACTCGTATAGTCAAGGAATCGTCTCAGAATTATTTTGATGAACTAGCGGCCGCCCGCTACTCGTCCGCGAGGAATTCGGTTTCCGCATACATAGTGTTATTCTATAGCTTATAGCCTTCCTTGAAATTTGGACTATACAACTCAAAAATATTTTTTTAACAGAACCAGTACCTAGTTCCTGAGTTAAGCGCGTCCCAACATACAAACAAACTCTTCAGCTTCATTTAATGAGTATAGATTTAAATATCAATTGCTTTTAGAATAAATAATAAACAAATTTTCAAATGAGAATAAATACCTACCACAAAAAAAAAACTAAATAGCTTGAGAAAAGTCTGGATACCATACTTTTTTCTTTCAACTCCCTCCCACAAACAGCTACGGTCGTAACGAGATACGACATTCCACTCCCTGCGTGACCCCGTCCAATTACCGGACTTATAATAAGGCTATGTAATTTACAAAATAACATTCCGACCGATACGTGTCATTAATATCATTTGTGGACGGCATTACAGGCCAATTGGCCTGGAGCTGCCGGCTAATGACCAGCGGATGACATACCGGGATCGAGCTCAATGATTAGTATGGATTAGACAGAGTTGCGCACTTATGAGCAGGAGGTAAGGCTGACTCTATAGATATGTTATGTTTAGTAATGCCGGTGTTGCAAGTACGGTTGAACAGCCTATGTAACACTATACCCCTATTTAATAAATTAATATAATATCTACCACAATTTTCAGTCATATAGGACAGACATAATGTTTGCACAATTATGAGCTTACCAGAGCTTTGTACTGCATTATCTTGGTCACAGCTCTTGATCATCCGGGAATACATACTTCTTGATATCTGTTGGCCGTAGGCTCAAATCAGGTACAAAGACGTATCCCGCCTGAAATAAAAAAAAAATGGTAAAGTTTGGAGGCAGTTAACACTTTTTAGGAGAGGTAGAGCTTAGTAGAAAATCCATTGGAATGAGCTGCTCGTCTAAGGAAGAATCTCCACCTTTCAGAAGACCACAGTGAATTAGCATGTTGTAACTGTTGTGCTACGTTTCTACTGGTGTGTAAGGTCAGCAGAGCTCAGTTGGGGAGGATATGGGGTCTTACAGGCAACGCATCTGTGACCCTTGTGCTGTTGTTGATGTCCATGGACAGGGGTGATCACTCACCATCAGGCGAACCGTTTGTTCGTTTGCCTCCCTTTAACATAGAGAAAAACATTTTATACCTAACATTACTGTGCGTGTACGAGTAAAGACATAACATCTGGTGTTTCGTCCACCTTGTTGGATTGCTATCCTGTCCAGCTATGAGGGTAATATAATAGTACTAGCGGGCGCCCGCGACTCCGTCGCGGGGATTTCGATTTCTAATATCCTATGTGTTATTCTGATGTATAAGCTATATTGTGGTAAAGTTTCATTCATTCAAATAAATAAATAAATCCATTCAGTAGTTTTACGTGAAAGAGTAACAAACATCCAAACATCCATACATCCATACATCCATACATCCACACATACAAACTTTCGCCTTTATAATAGTAGTAGGATGTTCACCTGTAGACTATACAACACTAAAACTATGCCTGACATGATGTCACGTTCACAAATATAAAGTTGACCTTGATGCGCCTATTTTAAGAAAGATTGTAATTTACATTCATCAGAATCATAACTCGCGAAAATACTTATGCCTTCACGTATTATATTAAAAATAGATTTGGCAGCGATTCAAAAATGTCGATTGAATTTCCGGAATACCCAGACTACCTAGCATCCAGGTTAATAATAACAATGGATGGTTCATCGAAACATAAATCGATCGTTACGTGTATGTCTATTATTGTCCAATGACCGTCCATGTTACTAAGAGAATCACAATATTCACTGTACAATAAGTTTTTATCCCCCGTCCTTTGACGGAGTAAACGTTTTCGTCTTGGTTTATTTGGATAAAAACTTAAACAATAAAATAAAATTGATATGGTTAATAGTCATCTTCGCATCTTACATTATGTAAACAAAGAGGCTACGATTTTAGATAAAAGTGGTCCAAAACCCAAAAGTGACCGATAACCGTGGGCATCTCTGCATAGATTTAAAACGGCTTATCTGCATCACAGTCTTATAAAGAAATTAATTAAAGTCCTCCTTACAATAAGCAGACAAGTCGCAATTAGGGAACCGTTGCGTTATACACCTGCTTACATAGCAGCTTATATGCAACACTGTAATTCTTCAATCCTATATAGGACAGCCGGTAAATAAGCATGGTAATAACCAAGGTGTGTTCGAGTAAATTGCAGTGACAAGCTGTGTATGGTGTAATTTAACGACAGAGTGCGTCTGAATTGCCGCGAGGGACAATTTCGCTGGGGCCACTCACGCGCATTGCTGGGACCGAGGGGCGGCGCTAAACAACTATGGCGGCGAGGATTTGCAATGCAAAACGGAATAGAATAATCATTGACCACTGCTGATGGCTAATTTTAGTAGCAAAGTAATGCATTATATGAATAAATCGTCACATTTTTAAACAATAACATCAAGCAGATGGGTGCGTATGGGCCGTTTAGTTCAGGTCTAGAATACTACCCCATATCATCCCGTATCCCCATTTCATATACATAATAAATAGTATATTTTCATCCCGTGGACTAAGGGACTTACCAGGGGATGGGTGCAGCGTAAGAACCCTGTGTTGTATCGTCGCCACGTCGTCTTACATACTGCAGTCACCAACCTGCCAGCCCAGCGCAATCGGTGAGTATCTGGCATTCGATCAGCACTGCAACAGATATGAAAGAATAAGTAAGCAAAAAATTGCGGTTTTTTCATGTTACAAATTTTACACATACCTATGGACTGAGTGAGTAGTCAACGTATCGTATGTATACTAAAGCATCAACTTACTTTATAGACCGGTGTTGCGGAATAACAAATTTATAATCAGAAGATCAGGATAATAATAATCTACTAAAATTTTATCTAATAAGTAGCGGCCGCCAGCGACTCCGTCCGCGTGGATTTCTTTTTTTTCAAAAGTAGCCTATGTTCTGTCTCAGGGTCTAAAGATTGTCTGTACCAAATTTCATCAAAATCGGTTGCGAGGTCTAAGCGGGAAAGCGTAACAGACAGACAGACAGACAGACAGACAGACAGACAGACAGACAGACAGACAGACAGACAGACAGACAGACAGAGTTACTTTCGCATTTATAATATTAGTTGGGATTAGTTGGGATAATATGTCTGCTTAAAAAAAAACACATTTAAATCCGTTGCGTGGTTTAAAATCTAAACACACATCTAAAATGTTTCATGCTGGCAAATTGTATCGTAACCATACAAAAAAGCAAAAAAAAATCTACTTACCTACATTATGAAATCGACGAAGATTGTCTTTTCACATTATGAACAAGGAAAAAACCAGTGTTAACAATTTTAGCAATAGGTAATAGTATAAAATCATAAATTAGAGATAAATAAAACGCACAGAAACAATTTCTTTTTAAAAGTAATTAAAAACACAAAGAAACTTTAACTTGCGCGCCATAAAAACAAATGTCACTGTCATAGGTTTTTTTTTTTTCGTAGCCAGTTAACTAATAAGAGGGATGCCGGAATATGGCCAAGAAGTGCACACGATGTTCCATTTTATAAAAATTGCTAAAATATTCGTTCTTAATTATTCGCGCTATTTGTATGTCGCTAAAAGTTGGGGTTAATATAACAAAAATTAAAAGAAATTGAACTATTTATTAACCCCACCGGAATTGCGTCCTTTTGACAGATATGTGTAAACAAATCTATCTACGCCCTACCAGCATTGAAGTAAAGCTCAAATTCGTGTGTATCGAGCCGACCCGCGGCGGGCTCGTGTGTGTTAAGAGTTGCCACTACAGAAATATAATTTCAGATAATCGATTATAAGAGAATATCGAATATTATTACGTTGGTGGATCTTAGCTAAAATAGTGTCATTATCCTATTTATCTTTTAAATATTTTATAATCTTAGTAAAATATTTTCATGAAACGTATATTTAAGGCTGCATTATTTTATAAAACTATATTAGAATCGAATAGATCTAAAATCGAATATCGATATTTTTTTACGCAATGGAAACACTAAATTAACTGCCAATTCAACTGTCAAAGTTCAAAATATCAAAAAGTAATTGTGTTTTTCTTGCATCAACAAAGTGATCGGTTTTATTTCGTGCGTTTAACTAAACAACTTCATCATGAATACTGACTCCGACGATCCGGGTTCAGCCGCAGCAGGTAAACAAATACTTTTTACAACCTTCAACAGCTAATATGGTGGAAATCGTAGATTGTATTACTGATGGAAAATAATGAATATGCATTTACCCAAAAACACTGACTTTTTTTAAACCCTTTCTTTCGCCAGTTAACTAATGACTATTTACTCTATATTTCCATAGTACTTTCATATGTGTGCACTGTGGGCCTGAACTTCTATGGCACGCCGGCGTCCCCCTTTGGAAAGGTAATTTAAAATGTCAAAATTTTTATCATAAACACATCAATCGTTTAAATATTAAAAAAAAGATAATTGTTATAAATTGAAACATCTTAACAAGATTCATAATACCTAAATATGTACTATCGTAATGGATGTTTTACTGCGCCATCTAGTGTGGAGTAGATGTTTTGTATATTTTTGTACAGCATCAAACAACAGCGACTTTTATTCCTCAACACTGCAGTATACAAAATAATTGGACAATCAATTAATCTTTTTTTTATTCCAATGAATCACTAAAATTAAGTGCTGTTTTACAAACCCGTCATTTTTATTTAATTTTTAAAGTAATAAGTGCTCCCTTAACAGTGCCATCTATTTTGTAGTTGTGAAATTAAGTCGTAATTTCAATCAGCACTGACTGTTTGCTAACTAAGCAACTGTTATGGTGCTTAATATTATTGCTGATAGATGGCGCTAAAAATAATCTCAAATATTTTCCGCATTAATTTTATTAATTGTATTTCTACAAAATATTAAACGAGAATAAAATGGTCACATCAAAATTTTGTTAATAAAGTGGAATAATCTGATAGTGCAAATTAACCAGCATAGCAATATTGCTTAAAAGGTAAATGAACCGTAAGTCTGGCTAGTTTATTGATTGACAATGTTGCGAACTTTGTTTTAGTTTCGTCTTGCACAACTTATATCTACCTAAACTGCGAAAGTAAGTGTAGCCGCAAGTTTCAATCAAGGCGAATTAACCATTCATGTTTCTGAACGACAGAGGACGGATTAAACTTGCACGCCAGCTCTGTGGAAATTTCCGGCGTTCTTGCCAGTTGACGAGATTTGATAATAGTGGGTTCGGTCAGAATCAGATTTACATAAATTAGGGACATTTTAAAAATGGTTAAGCATTTTTAAATATATATTTTTTATATTCTTCAGTCTACTTTACGTAAATAAAATAAAATTTGCATATTGTTTTTTGAGAACCTATGCGATAAAGAATAAACCTGGCAGCATTTTTAAAATTTAAGAAAAAAATATGAGCAAGAACGCGGTGGCGTTCGAAATTTAAAAATTGCTCGTCATTTGTTTTTTCTTTCTTCTGCCTCTTGCCAACCTGACTCATTTTGTGCATTTATTTATTTGAATTATTTAAACAGTTTTAACTTGAGTGCAAGAATGTTATTCAACAAATCACCTACGTCGCCATTTCCCATCGCTAATGATTTTGCCGGTACACAAGGTTTTCCTCCTCACTACGTGGGAGAAGGTTACAAAATTTAAAATGTGTGTTCCTGCCTGGAGTGGATACGGACTGTAAGTAGGGTTTAACATCAAAAGATTTCTTCTTTCTTATCTTTGTTCTCATTTTAGTTACATCTTTCTAAGTAGGTATCTTAGGCAGGATTAAGATTGCGGTAGACTTGCCGTGGCACCAGAAAACTGTGGCATTATTATGATTGGTTTGATTACGTGAGTTACCTACTTGCTCTCACTGCGATATAAAGCGAACGTCGCTTCA
The DNA here is from genome assembly GCA_958496325.1 of Nomophila noctuella. Lineage (NCBI taxonomy): Eukaryota > Metazoa > Arthropoda > Insecta > Lepidoptera > Crambidae > Nomophila > Nomophila noctuella. The sequence goes on from OY292493.1 coordinate 11,135,943, forward strand.
AACATTTAGGGTCAATTCCAGCCCTCAATGCAAAGGCAAAACTAATGATTTAAATCTATGCCCTAGGTATCGCGACATCATCCAGAAATAAAAAGATAACAAGCACAGTTCTCACTGGGAATTTTGTAAATTTGCGCATCCACGTGTATCACTGGCAATAGAGAACATTATTTTATCCACCTAGTCCTAACATGAAAAAGGTCGGATACAGTTTTGAATAATTCATAAGCACCTATGTGCCACAAATACGGTGTGTGGAAGCAAACGAACCGTAAATTTGGTGAATAGAAAACTCGGGAGTTGCACGCACGAATAAAGGAATCCTTGAATTTGCGACGACTCGTCGCCGAAGATATTATATTAAGCACTTATTAACTGCCTCCATGGCGCAGTGGCTAGTGTGTCGCACTTTAAAGCGGCGGCCGCGCCGGAGGTCCTGGGTTCGAATTCCGGGTCGGACCGATGAAATTGTGTCTATGTTTTCATGTTGTGATAACACAGACACAGTCCGGAGTTTGGAAGTTGGCGGTGTATTAACACCCCCGTGCCTCGGAAAGCACGTTAAGCCGTTGGTCCTGCGCCTGATCTCTCTACGGTCGTGTCAGACTGCTGTCCCACCGAATTATGGGAGTGAGGGAATAGAGAGTGCACCTGTGCTTGCGCATGCGCTTGTGCACTATAATATATCCCGCGTAAGTGGCTAATCGTCAGATTGGCCGCTGTGGCCGAATTCGGCTAGGAGGGTATTATATACGCATATTGCATAAAATATCTGTAACTATCTACTATTACTATAATATAATAAAGCTGAAGGGTTTATTTGTTTGTTTGAACGCACTTATATCAGGAACTACTGGTCCGATGTGATAAATTATTTTTGTGTTGCATATTTCATTTGACGAGGAAGGCTTTAGGCTATTGAAAATCGAACATGCACTTAAAGTGTTGAACAGTTTGTACGAGATTTTGCAGCCATCACTTTAAATACCTACATATTATTATAGCCCCAACAATTAGACACGGTCTGATAAAGTTTGCCCCTTTCAGTTATATTGCTCTATTTTCAAACAAATTGTGGAGAGATTGCAAAGGGAAAACCGCAATGATAGCATTACCGAAGAGGGTTTTCGTCAGGCAAGCGGCCAGCTGTAAAATTGAATGGTGTCTACCTTCTGTAATGGACTCACATAACAACTATAATACCCAAAGTTGTAGAAATTGACCTAACTGTACGTTTATAATACTAAGTATAAATAATGGTGAATAAACTATTAGCTCATTACCTAATCAATGCTTATAACAGTAAAGCTTGTCAGCATACAAAAATGTCTGGAGGATTAATCGAAATAAGGAATTCCAATGTTTCTTATTTGCAATAAATTCCATTTCGTGACAAAAAAAACTTTTGCCACATTTCACTTAATTGGAGAAGTAATTTAAAATAAGTATAATAAATGTTTAAAGTTAATTTGCATACTGAACTGTAATAAAACATTTCTGTAAGAACACAGCAATTTATCATTTGATTCCACTATTGCCACAATTAACGTCGCAAATACAGTGGAACCGCCAGCTTAATTCGTTTTGTAAGTTATGCCGGCTCGTAAAACTGTCTCATTAAGTAACTTGAAGTAAAAGGCTGGAAATAAAGTTTTAGTTATTCAAAATGTTCTAATTTAGCGTTATACTTTTAAGTTCCTTGAAACAATTTTTTTTTTTCAGGGAACGAATTTTGTGCGCCATATCTGTGGACTTGCAAGACCTACAGCCCTGTGTGTTATATCTACGGGACAAAAATTCATCAAAAGCCACTAAAGACATTGTGTATTTCATACCTGCGTGATGACAAAGATGACGAAGAATTTCTGAAGACAAGAAGAAGTGCAGTTTTCATTATATTGGTGATTTGTAAAAAAGAAAAAGTCCCTTCTAACTCAGGTAAGTAAGAAGTAAATATCATTAGTAATTTTATTCCATTAAATTCATAAGAAAAGCCATAAAAGTCCTCCATGCATAAAGATATGCCACTGAAGTCAAAGCGAAGCATCCAAGGTGAAACATCCTGCATTGTTCACTGAGCTACTTAATGCTTTGATATAAAAATGAGTAACAGCTGTTTCATTCAAAGCTAAAATGTATGAGATCTTTCATGGTGTAAAAAATTCTATACGCGCACAATTTTGACTTAATTTTGCTTTTAGGAATTGTATTGAATTTTACGTGCGCAAAAATCGCTGTGATTCTGTTTAGCGGTCTACAAGATTTCTGATTTCGCCATAAAGTATTTGAATACAATGAGCACACTAATATTGTTCGCTGTATTTAGAACCTCAAAGCATGTTTAGAACCACATTCGTATCAGTAAATTATAGATAGCCCACAGAAACAAATTTTATGATGTAGCTATTTTATAAGATACGCTGTAAATTCTCAAAATGCTCAGCTATGCAGATATGAACATGCTAGTCTTTCCAATATGCGCTCTCAACGTAATCATCTCGCCATATATTATTCATTCAGTAATCTTGCTAATACACATCAAGCTTTCTTAGCGTACACAATTTAATTCCTCTTTCCCCGCGTGGGAGATTTATTGAATTTAAGTAAAGTTAATATTGCCTTTCTTTCATCACTCTGTATAATGACAATGTCAGACATAATCCCCTTAGAAAGATACCATCGCCATTACTGCACCGACCTAATTAAGTTCAAATAAGGCGGGACGGGTTAAGCCGATCTCGTTGCCTGTAAGAGGATTATTTTAATTACTCTTCCCTTAGTAAAGTACTAGGTAATGTAATTTCATTTTCCTAGACTCAGTGCTTTGTAATAGTAATGTAGAAATAAGGAAGAGTCTGTAATTAGTTCACAGCCAACGACGCCAGGTTGCAATTTGTTAAAGAAAATGATAATTATCTTCTTTCGTCGTCTGCTGTGTTATCTAGTCGAATAATCATATGGCAGTAATGTGATTGACCACTTAGAAATTAATAGTTTTGGTTTTTTTATATTGTAGATTTTCTGTAGCTGTATAAGACACAGTACCACCCATTGCAGTGAGGGAGTATCGCGAATGTTTAAGTGGGTTATACCCTGCACTATTTCTTTTCCTGGGGGCCAAGCGTCCTGTTCGGGATGACTGGAGTCCCACACACCACCCTGACCCTCGTGTGGTTAGACAGCGCGAAAAGAATTTCCTTCCGCGTCAAAAAAATAAATATTATGTACATTGTACATCCTAAAATGTAGGTAGGAACACCAAAATCAGAAATTAGTTCTACAAGCAACAACTTACTAATCTAAATAGCTTAATATCTATCTTAGTATCTACCTCTTAACCACATCTAAGGGTACAACAGCAATCACAACTATCAGAAGTCACGTCCTCTAATGGAAATGGAAATTAGGATGTCCGTAATTAGCGTTCCGGGCTAACACCAAAACGTGGTTTAATCTCGACATTCAAAACAATTGCGGTGGTAAAACTTCGAGCAACAAACAGGTGGTGTACCTATACACAGTACTATAAAAATCCCAAAGAGTCTCAAATATATTTTTTCCTTTATTAGATTTTGTTATATTCTTTGAACGATCAATAGTAAGCGAGACGTGCAATTATATTTTTTAAAAACCTTACTTATATGCATTCTTTTCAAATAGAACAGAATCATACATTTTTCATAATACTCTTCCAGCAGAATTTTTGATAAAAAGTAAAATAAATAACGTTGTTAGTAATAAACATACTGTCATAATTAGTGTTTTTATTCATATTACTGTGAGCTAATTAGATCTGGGGTAAAACGAATTTGAAATGCCTGCTGAAACTAAATTATGGTGTATATAAACATAAACGGAAGGTAAATATACTGTTTGTTAATGCTATTATAATTATTATTAGCAGCGTGAAAATACTTTCTCAGACCTAATGAAGGCTTGGCATGATTAGTTAGATAGCCATTCCGAGGCAAACATGTTAGTAACAAAGTGTATTTTTTAAATTCTTTAAATTGATTCTCAGACCATTTTGTAATAAAGCATCATATAGCTAATCAATATTGGCAACCTAGACAAGAGCATATATTATATTGAATACATGTCTGTGGTAGAGAGGTTGGTTTGAAAATAGTTGTCGAAACTTTAGACTATTCTCGTGTACCATCATAGTACTCGCTTCCCATCAAGCATCTCGTTTGCTTCCGTTTATCATACGAGCATAAAGGCACCACATAAGCCATTCCTCGAGTCGCAAAAGATGAAGATTACAAAAATATAACCGTGCACTTTTACAGACTGAACGGGTATACGATATCTCGCTCGTAAAACTTAAGTAAACCGTCTGAAGTCTATAAGAAATCTCCACAAACATGATTCGAAATGCTAGCATTTGTCAAACCAAATCCGGCGGGAAGCGATACAATACGTTCGCGTCGAGGGGAAGCTCGCCATTTCACAAAGCTTCCCAGTTCCCAGCCACTTTTCGCCGAGTCTTTCGACGTTTCGCACCACGAATCTTTCGTCTCGCAGGCCGAATCGCACAAGTAAATTTTTGATTTTCCTGTTTGGGCCCACTATTTTTAGCGTGGTGCAAATCGGCGGATGCCTTTATCGGACTTACGTCGATATGTACCGCGGTCTTTAACAGAAAAGAAGTTTTTCAGATCATACCAATGATTTAGTTTTGACGAAGTCTAAAAATCGTATTGGTCGATTGTGCCCGCGGTCCCAAACAAGTACAGTCATGAGCACCAACATGTATATGAAAATGAAAATGAAAGTAAAGTTCCTATTTTAATGTGTTTGTATACATGTCGGTGCTCATGACTGTACAGGTACAGGTGTAGGTACATTTAGACATTTCGTCAAGAGGGACGAAAAGCAAGTGCGACGAAACAACACAATATCCTTGGCGGACGACGCAAAGCAGATCCGTATCTGACGCCATGTTTTATCTAGACCACAAACGAGAATGCAGAATGCTAAGCGTTTCATTAACGTGAACTTATCCCGCTGACTATTTACTTCGCCAACTAACGTTCATGATTTAGCAATTTTCAGTAACAATGAGAAATATGCTGCTTTAATTGCTTATCTAGTTTTGAACAATGGTTTGTTTTAGATATAACTTTAAAGGAGAAATCCGTTTTTCATACAAACTGGGGCCTGGATGTGCACGGCTAGAAATTGGTCACCAATTATAACACTTCAAAAGATTACATTTGCCCAATTTTTATAGCTGAATACAACGGCCAAATATGTTAAAATCATGCATGAATATTCATGATTGTTGCCGTATCTATATGGTGTGTGCCGGTATTAGCGCCAAAGGTTAATATGAGTAGCAGATACAGTGTCGAGTATTCAAGCAAACGGTTGGCCAGAAAGGAATCGAAGTCGGAGTCAGGTATTCGAGCACAAGTCGTGAAAACAAAATCCAGAAAAACATCTAAGTAAAACGAAAAGCGAATGACATCAAGTGACAGGACTGACATTGGCGTATGACGTAAAACCAAAATGCACTGACTTTTATATAGACAAGATATAGGGCAGTGCCAAACTGGCTCCATTTCAATTGTACTGATCGTTTAATCGATCAATTGTTTGATTTTATTATTATCTTTATTATGAAGACGTAAAAAGTAGATCATTATTAAGATATAACTAATATTACAAATAATAAATGATTGTAGTTTTTCAAAACTTAGCAAAAAGACACTGAAACATGATGCATTTCATTTAATCTCCGCTTATCGATTTTCTCTAATCGATTATTTAATCTGTTATGTTATTAGGTGCGTTTTCGAAGACAGTTAAAAAATAAAGAATATAGTGCAATGTCGTTTATAAAGTGTGTTTGATAATGAAAACTATATAATTATGCAATTAACTTAAGTTGGCCAAAGCCTATTCCGTTGTTATTTATAGAGGTTTATTAACAAAAATATACAGTTTTTTTGGTATTTAATTTATCCATGCACAATCAGGCCCAAAATGGATCGTGTCCTTTCGCGTTGCATTATAATTATTTAACATTACGGCTGCAGCATCGCAGCCGAAACGTCAAGCAGTAAGTACTCAGGTTCTTATAAAAATAATATCGGTAGCTTTGAAAAATAATCGTAAGGATAAGGAAGTCCCTCCTACACACGACACTCCCTATTCTAGAAGACTTACATCCGTTGATAGACCCGGGATAGTAATTATTGAAATCGGAATGGGCAAACATTATTTTTTCCCTATTTTGAAAATATGTTTCCAAAATGCTTTATGTTTATGGTAGTTGGGAATGTATTTAAAAGCTCATAAATTATTTCTCTCATTTAACATTAACTGTTATAATATTTGTAAACTTCAAATTAGAGCATTAATTTGGAAACAATCAGAAACGAAACTATTAACGTACTTTTTAAACACGACCCTATTTCATTTCTAATGGATACAAGAATTATTATTTTAAATAGTTTTATTGCGCTTACTTCAATTAAAAGGTAAGTATTCACATATTTTCATCGTACATAAGTCAATTAAAATCTAATGGGGACCAGCAATTAGGGCCTTCATTTTTTTAAAGTCAGTAGGTATACTAGTCTAGGTAGTACGTAGTTACTTCCTGTCATATTTGAGTTTTGACGTTAATTAACGAATGCAAACTTTCGTACCCACTGATTAGAATGAAAGAGCAGAAGTTTTTAACCGACTTCGAAAAAAGGAGGAGGTTCTCAATTCGTCTGTATGTATAATATTTTTTTTTTTTTTTTTTTATGTATGTTCATCGATAATTTCGTCAATTATGGACGGATTTCAAAAATTTTTTTTTTGTTGGATAGAGTTCAGTTCTGAGGTGGTCCCATTTTCACCAGTCCAGGATCTGATCATGGAATCCAGGAGAAATCGAGGGCAACCACCGAAAATTGTATGCTCGTATGGTGTTTTTGTTACGTAATCATGTCTTACTCAGGTATATGCTTCAGGGTGTCAACATTTTATGCTGCTGTCCTGATGATGATGCTACAGTACTCCTTAGCGGTTAGGAGTTGGAAGGCAGAACTGCAATTGGTCGATGGAAACTATTTAGTAGTGTGTAGGGCTTAAATGTTGCTTGTGAGGTATGCTTGAATCAACCTCTGATGCTACTGTGCTGATGATGAAGCTACAGTACTCCTTAACGGTTAGGAGTTGGAAGGCAGAACTGCAATTGGTCGATCGAATGTATGTAGGGCTAACGTGATACTTGTGTATATTACATCCAGACTATAGTTGTAAAAAACCCGTTAGCTACCGTTAAATAACCAAATTTTTGGTTAGCTACCGATAAAATGCAGTTGTTAACGGTTAGTTATCTGACAGTGACAGCTAAAAAGGGTATAGTTTTTTTCCTTTGAGAAGAGAAAATCGATATTCAAAAGATAAATAAAATTCATTTTAGATGTTATCCTACTACCTAATCCTACTAAGATTATAAATGCGAAAGTTTGTAAGAATAGATGGATGGATAGATGTCTGTTACTCTTTCACGCAAATACTACAAAACGTAAATGTTAAATTATATGTCGCTTTAATTTATAATTGCGTCTAATATACAATCTATTACGATTATTTTTATACAAACACTTATTTACATCTAGCGGAATCTAGTGGAATTTAACCGTAAAATGCATAAAATGCGGGTTATTAACCGTTTCTAACGAAAAATGCATATTTACCCGCATGGTTAAAATCGTTAATAACCGGCGTCGCATCTATAATCCAGACCCACGGCGAGAAATCTTGCCGAGAAGTCTCGCTGGGCCTTCTCGCGAGAACAAGTAATTTATCCACACTCTCATTTACTTTTAACAACAACTAAGTTCCTATTAATAATTAAGTTCACAACGCTTGAACACAACTAAAAATCATGAAATAAACTGACTTTTAAAAAAAAAATTAAACCGACTTCAAAAAAATCCTGAACACAAAAATAAACTAAAAATTAAAAAATAATTCCTAATATCTATTACCTATAAATATCTAATACTATAATTTTCCTAAACTATGTCAAAGTAATCTTAAACAAACTAACTGAAGTCGGTGCCTGCCTGCCCAAAAAAGCAGAAGAGAAAAAGCACCGACTTCAGTTACTTTGTTTAAGATTACTTTGACATAGTTTAGGAAAATTATAGTATTAGATATTTATAGGTAATAGATATTAGGAATTATTTTTTAATTTTTAGTTTATTTTTGTGTTCAGGATTTTTTTGAAGTCGGTTTTAACAAGCTAGAATTATTCATAGATCCATACGTTTTCCGTTTTGCCCCAGTTGCCGTATGTCTGACTTTTTATGTTTATTTTCAAACCGTCGCGTACCTCCATATATCTTTGTAGTCTCAAATCAATGTTTGTGAATTTGAATTAGTTTTCATAAGTTGTTAAATAGTACTTCGGCATAATGATTTGTGCTTATTTTTTAAGTTTGTTTTTAAAGTATAAGTTTCTTTTCTTTGCAGTTAGCTGCAAATAGTAAAATAAAAATACATTTTTGCACTAGACATAACTTTTGTTTCGTTGGTTTAAAAAGTTTCCTAATGTGCAGTAGGTCTGAACAGCGAATGAACTTAAGTATACTTTCTCTGTAATAGGAAACTACCATCCATAATTGGTGACTTCCTAGATATTTCACAAATTTAATTTCGCAAAGCGGACGAAATTTCAACTCAAATTACCGCAGTCGAAAACTTGAACAATTCATTGCAATCCTCACATTCACTACAATATTAAACAATTAAACCTACCCGACAAACGGTAGATCAAATATTTATCCTCATAATTGCATCAAACATCATCTGCCAAGTTACGAGGGTACCCGCGGCGCAAACAATTTTCCAACTAATTCCCTCAGACACGGTGGAACTCGCGCAACTGACAGATTTTACTATTGTGGCCTGTAATTGTTGAACACCGTCTCGAGATATTGTTTTGCTTGCGAGTTGTAGATTCTATAGATTTAAATCACGTAAACTATGCGGCTAAATCTTAGACTCTGTCCGCTTGCACCTGAACTACTTACTATTAAATAATATGTCAGGTACTTCGATGTGTATATTCGGTTTGAATTCTGCACTAAACTGTTTTCCAAGAATCGAAAACTTTGAATATAACTGATACAAAAATAAATAGTTGGACTAACCTAGTGATATTCATTGGTAAGACTAATAATAATAAGTCACAGCATCTTAAACATAAATTCTTTTAGCTCCAGCTGAAAACAAAGAAAGTTAAACAAGCTCTTTAAACAACAATTGCACAATTGCTTTGCATTGAAAATAATAAACATGGAAACAAATCTCCAGGTGACATAAAAAGGGATAAAGTGGCGAGAACAACCAGCTGTAAGGAAAGCAGCACTTGAATGTTTACAAAGACTTTTCAGCACGTTTATTTCATGACCCGATATCACGTATTACTTGCAGTATTTCATGACCACGCGTTGCCGGTCTACGAATGAAATAGAGTATTTGTTTTTCTGTGCAGATTGAATCGTGCAACTTTTAATTCATATTGGGAAATTAAATTCTTTAACTTGCAATTTGGTGTTTTACCTCAGACCTTTCACTTTATTATTACAACTTTTTCAGCCTTTATAAGGGCTTTTAATGAAGGGTACTGTGTGTATTATTTTATTTTAATTTTGTTCATATGTTTACTAGTTTGCGGTGGTAAGAGATCTCCGTGCCCATAGAAAATTTCTGTCCGTGTATAGACTTACAAAAAAAGGTTACGTTTACCGCCTCAGCCATATACAAAATAATAATAACCGGGTGGGAAATTCTTCACATACGAGTTTACAGCGCCATTTCGTGGCAACCGAATTAAACATTAATTTCGCTCGGCTGGAGCTGTCGGCCCAAACAAAACTCAAAGATACTCGCACAATTCAAAGTTGAGTACGTAAAGTCAAAACTTGAACCATTTTCACCCGAGTGTGTTCGGTTCAACTTCTTCCAATTCTTGTTTACGTTCTAAGGTCTTACAAAATTTGTTGATGATTGCCAGAATTTAAATTACAAAATGGGATTTAACTGTTCTTCCGAGTTGTATGTTAACAATTCATAAGAAACTTTATGATTATTACTTATAATTTATTACATTTCGATTTTCAAATAGACCACCGCTTTCTGGAATATTATTGGAAAATGTTTGTTATTCGGGAATAAGATTAAATGTTAAATGTGATCAACCTTTCTTGAAATAAACTTTTTCTTTTAGATTATGTGACGATTCACAAATATTATCGATACATTAATTAAACAGTTCAAATCAGCAATGGTGTCACGCGGGTTTGTATTTTCATTGGTATAAAAGTTTTCAAATCTTTAAGCGTTACAAGCTTCGCGTGTTAAATAATCATGTATGATGTGTTTCTGCCATTCATGCTTTTCATGCTGAGGGCTGGACAGCGGACATTTTTGACAGAAAACATGCAGCCGTGCCCTTAATATACTACATACATATGTAATTAAATGGGTGGTTGTATCCGGTTTGCGATGCTTTCTCTGAGTGACAAGGTGGGTGAGAAATTAAGGAAATAGGAACTATTATTTTTACATCTCACAATTATTTTAATAACGCTTCTAGCCCGCAGCCTTGTGTAGGGCACGTGATTATTAATCCCACCAACCACTTACTTCCTGCGGTTACCTTCCCGGCACCCTTGCTTTTTTGGCAAGTACTCTGTGCCGGCAGCTAACCTCAACCACTAAATTTACCTTTAGCATCTGTTAGTGATATTAAGTATTTATTTGGATATTCTTATGATATAATCATATCGCTAATAAACGCAAGAAGAAAATTTAAGCAATTCCTATCTAGATCGCCTCAAGATCTTACCCCTAAGATCCATCGAGGGCCTTCCATTAGCCGTTATGGAGGATATACTGTCGTTATTCTGTTTTATACCTAATGGTTATGGTAATAGTGGCACTATGAGCTTGATCACCTATGATAGAAGTTAGCCTTCAATGTTGCTTGATATTAATCAGTTGATTGGCGAGCTGACCGTAAATTTAAGTGTTCTCGTGAAAGCTGAGAGCTAGGCTATATAGTTAGATAAGTAGATAGTTATGTGCATTTAATGTATACCGTAGTTTATCACCATTAACACGTAACAATACACTATGTTCATTTAAACCGGTGGATTATGTTAGAAGGAGAAAATGGCGTAAACTTATCCGTTAAGTAGATGTTTCGGCTCACAGGGGAGAAAAATAATAAAATCTATCTAAGCAATGCCTACAGCGTACTTGAATCAATCAAAAACCACACGCAAAATGTGTTTTTACGGTCACACTTAACTTTCACATCACATTACACATTATAACGTGTAACAAAATATTCTGCAAATATTTTAAGGCTGAATTGTTAAGTGAAATTGTAATGAATTCAGATAAAAAGTCAATGACAATGCCTACCGAATTCGACACATCCTACATGACCAACTTGCTCTGTTCGTACTGTAAGCTTCGCCACCCTCTATCTAACACGTCGCTTATGGGCAAGACGAGCGTAGTAATTGTGTTATATTGATAAGGCACGAGCAACTGTCTCGCATAAGGCACAATACGTACTTTTTAGGGTTCCGTACCTCAAAAGGAAAAAACGGAACCCTTATAGGATCACTTTGTTGTCCGTCTGTCCGTCCGTCCGTCCGTCTGTCAAGACCCTTTTTCTCAGGAACGCGTGGAGGTATGAAGCTGAAATTTATATCAATTACTCAGGTCTACTGCCCTTGAAGCTGTGAAAAAATCAAACTTCTAAGCCAACGCAATCAAAAGATACAGCCGTTTATGCCGCACGACACTTGCAAGGGAATCAAAACCTACAGGGTGCTTCCCGTGAACTCAGAATCTTGAAATTTGGTACGAAGCAACGTCTTATAGCATAGATAAAGGAAAAATTACGAAAACCATAAATTTTTTGTTACATCACACAATATATATTTTTTTAATAATTTTAAACATACTACCCATTTCCTCATAAACGCGTAGAATTATTAAATTGAAATTCATACCAAATACTCAGGTCTATAATACCTTTAAGCTGTAACAAAATCAAACTTTTATGTCAACGCAATCAAAAGAAACATCAATTTAAGCTGTATATTTTGAAACTCGCCTTGCAGTTTTGTACGGAACCTTCGGTGCGCGAGTCCGACTCGCACTTGGCCGGTTTTTTCAATTATCCACTCAATCTATTTTGTTGATCTTCTCGAAAGTTAGCATAATATCATTGAATTTTTACTTTCTGAATTTGTAACACTTCCATTTCCAATAATAATTCACCCCTTTAATATTTGCAGTATATTTTGTTACACCTAATCGTTCAAAAAGTATTAACTGTCGTCTTAGCATCTTCAAATCTGCATAGCTTTCCTGTTTAAAATTTGAAGGACGTCCTTTATCATAGAACGAAATAGTTCCCTCTAACTGGCTGCATTAGTCCCAGTCAGCCCCCAGCATTGTGGACTTATCTGCACTATCCATCACTTCACTGTTTCGCAATGTCCCGCGAATATCGCTCTGGAGTCATTAAGACAACTTTTGTCCCTATTTTGTAACGTCACAAAGTTTGATCGTGTTTCCTGTTTCGAGATGACTAATTACGATGTACGACCGACTTTGGTCGAAGTTACAGATTATTTAAAAATGCTGAAGTATCTTATTTGTATTATTAATTTTATGAAAGCGGAAAAGATTTTAGACTATCATATTATGACATTATAACAAGGTATAACAGGTTAACAGGACTAAAAGCGATATGAATATTATAATGTTCGTTCATAATGTATGTACGAGTATACTGATTATAAATGTTCTACATGATTGAATATCGCGACTAATCCCATTTTTTATGAATGTTCTTTTCAAAAACTGTTAATGAGTTTTAAATATTTAGTTTAAGTAGTGCAAGAGTACAGAGAAATATAATTCAATTTATTGATTAAGGTGTATCGACACTTAATTTTTATATATTTAAAACATCCATATTTTACAGGATACTCGTATCTATCTAAAAAGTATGTACTTCTGGTCTAAGTTAAATGTTCCTACGAGAACATTCGCATTATTCAATTACGCACGTTATTCGCAGTTCCATAAGTTTACGCCGTGATATTTCGCATGATTAATTGAAGTAGGTGGGGCGATGGGCACAAATCTCTAATGGCCGCTTAGGTTTACCGAAATGGCTTCTCCAGAGATCGTGGGACTATTCCGCCATGTCGCGCTAATACGTTAATCCTGAAGACTGATTTGATTCCCTTCATTTGGAAGCACCTGTTGAGTATTTTCTCGAATCAACTATCAAACACATGAAACTCTCTAGCGATGTAGTATTTTTTCTTTTTAGGGTTCCGTAGCCAAAATGGCAAAAAAACGGAACCCTTATAGATTCGTCATGTCTGTCTGTCTGTCTGTCTGTCTGTCTGTCTGTCCGCCAGTCTGTCACAGCCACTTTTTTCCGAAACTATAAGTACTATACAGTTGAAACTTGGTGAGTAGATGTATTCTGTGAACCGCAACAAGGTTCTCACACGAAAATTGAAAAAAAAATAAAAAAGCGGGGGGTCCCCATAGTCAGAACTGAAACTCGAAATATTTTTTTTCATTGAACATATACGTGTGGGGTATCTATGAATAGGTCTTTAAAAATTATATTGAGGTTTCTAAGCTAATTTTTTTATTTAGTGAATACTCTGCGTGACAGACTCTTCCAAAGTGGAAAAAGTGTGTCCCCCCCCCTCTAACTTCTAAAATAAGAGGATGATAAAACTGAAATAAATATATAATGTACATTACCATAAAAACAACCAACGAAAATTGGTTCGAACGAAATCAATTCAGTAGTTTTTTTTATACGTCAAAAATAGAATTTGTACGGAACCCTCAGTGCGGGAGTCCGACTCGCACTTGGCCAATTTTTTTAAATATATAACAATAGGTTCCATTTTTTGTTGTCACTTTTTAACTCTAAAATGGGCCCATCTTTCTAAACCAAATCAGGGTTTGTTTTCACGGCTCAATTCAGACTATTGAGTTTATGTGAAGTTTGCACAAAATTGCTGGAGTGGTTCTTCATTTGCCACAAGTGGCGAAGAACGTAACGGGCTGCTAGTTATCCAATAAATGAAAACTATCAATTTAGAACATATTATAAAGACATACTGAGCGTTAGATAAGGTAAAGTGGTTTTAGTAAGCGACCAATGTCCTCGATCGATGTCGATTGATGTTCAACTTATCGATATTGAATAATCCATTTTTCCATTAATCGATACCCTCTTTCTACGATTTAGAGGCTGCTTGCTGTTGTAGCAACACGCTTACAAGTACGATTTGCTGCAGTAATGTTCATCCTCACAAAGTCAACAGAAAAGTTTATTTTCTCAATTAAAGTATGAACATATTCAAATAAAGTTTCGTTTTCAGAATAATGCTTTCGGGATTAAAACTGACACAACCTTCAATTTGAGCGCTTTATTAAAATTTACTTGACACCGCTGCGAATTTAATTATATTCTAAACCTTTTGTGTACTTTTCGGTTCAGATTACGCAAATAAAGGACTCTGTCAAGACTCGTTATTTATTACATTTGGTTGAGAGGTTAATAGAGATTTATCGTTTATTTTTTTTCTTTTTGCGTCACAGTTTTGTTATATTTGGGAAGATTTACAAAGTTCAGCGAAACAAATAATTTCTAATGTAGTATTCCTTGGTACATGTTTTGTAACAAAGAAAACAAGCATCCTCTTTAGACATTGATGCCTTTAAATACGTTTTTACATAGACTCGGATTTTATGAGAATTAAGCCTTTAAAAAATTCTGTCGCTCAGTTAAAACTGTTTTCATGCTCTTTTTCACTAAGTTTGTATAAATCATATCAAATCAAAAATCACTACGTTGCATATATATTTGACCATCATGTGAGGAATTTATGTTCATGCCAATGGTTAATATTAAAATGTTAACCATTGGCATGTTATGTGTTCATTCCTTGAATAATTTGCTATACAGATATTGATGGCATGTACGTAATGTTTTAAGTACTGAAACCTAGAACAATATGTCACCGCCAAAATTAACACTACAATAAACCACATCATTTATTCAAACGAGCGCAAGTTTCAATTTCATCCGCCACCAGAAAAACTTCTCCCATTCAAAACACGTGTTACAGGCCTATAACGAACAAAAAAGATATCTCCATAACCGGCAGAGAAATACTTAAATTCTGTTTGAATATTTGATGGAAGGATTAAAGAGGCCACTTCTTTTACACCTCAGTTGTGACTTCATGTTAGGTTATTTTCTATGGAGTCGTGAAGACAATGTAGGTACTTCGGTACATTTTCATTTAATCAATACTAAATAAAGTAACATCAAATGATGGTCTTCTGGTCCTTATAAAGTGTCAGCTTATTTTCTTTAAATTGGTGCTTTTCGCTACTCCTAATGCGCCTCAACGATATTGTGGGACTAGTAGTAGGTATATCGATTTTGTGATATACGAGTAGTAAGACCTCGATTGGGTGGTTGTGAATTCTAAGCAGAAGAAAGTTTAAGGATAATTTTCAACACTTGTATGCCAGTTCCCTATCAGTCAGATAAACTATAACTATTTGGGATTTGTTAATCAGGTCTGAAATTTAAATATCCAATCTATAAAATGAGTTAAAATATAACGACTACACTTGTTTGTAGTCAATTCTCACACGTATGTCTAGAAATAAAACCCGTAAAAAGGCTAATAGTACTTACTATTGAGCTGTAAAATGTTCAAGTGACCAATGAATATTTAGTGCTAATGTGTGCAAGGTCGCTGGCATCTCACTTAAGACCGCTAAGTGTTTTCGAAAGTCGCCATTAGTGTGAAATATGAATTAATGGCCGTGGAACGACGCTGGTGTCGTTGTGAAGAACAGGGAAAACTATGGAGACGTGTGGAAATACTGGAAAATGTGATTGGTATATTTTTATTACTATTTCCCAATCACGGAGTCTACAAAATAATGATTTCTGCTTTTTACTTTTTCATTATTTTAATCTTATAATAAACTGTAGTATATTTTATGAAAGCAGCGGTTTTCTCATAACATTTTACCACAAGGTATGTTCAGTATGAATTTTGAAGCAACAATCAAAAGTAAAGTTTGCTAATTTGAAATGTACGAACGGTTATTACAAAAAGAATTCAAGTAACTACTTCTACTCATTTGCCATTCATAATTTAAATTATTAAATTTCTGTAATGGAAAGCGTAAATTGGAACACTACCTACTAAAGTTAATAAAACTATTAAAAGAAGCCTATAATAGTCTCCAGTTGGTTTTGATGAATTCATTAGCTTATACATTCGTCGTCTCCACACCACTCGAATGACTAACGCGCATAACCAAGTAAGCCGAGACGGGTCGGTTATGATTGATTATGTCGTATTTTGTTACCCGCCTTCAGAGCTCCATAGGCCGGTGGAACACTCACCTCACAATCTACGCGGAAACAATAATTGAAAATGAACAAGGAAAAACAAATGTTCAGAACAAATCAGATCAACGGCCCGCAGAAAATAGAAAAGGAAAACGCGGGAGGTAATATTAGATAAAGAAAATATAAAAATACAGCAGCCCTTAAATCCGAGACTTTATTACAAAAAGTTTTAAGATTATGTCCACGGAAACTCTTGTCTTTATTGCTCGATGTGAAATAAGAGGAACAGTGTCTACTTTTTCAATTAAAATTAGCATTTACATTTTACGAGTATGATCTTGCATTGTTTTGGGGTTTGTTGTGGTTCTAAAATGTTATTTAGCAAATTGAGTAATTGTAATATTTATATTCACTTCACCGTCAACGAGAACTTTAACAAAGATCCAACATTAAAATATATCATTGTTTTTTTTAAAGCAAAATAACTTCAATCATTTTACTTATCTGTAGCTGCAAAGCATATTTAATAAGAAATTTCAAACCGTTTCCTAGGAAATAAAAGTTCAGGATTCTTATTGTATAACGTTTTGCCTTATGTTTTATTTTTAGTTGCTATAGATTATGACGAGAAAGATATTTACGGGCCGAAGATCACGGACAAAGATGGAGCCCTTTTGGATGAACATGACAGCTTCTACCACACAACCAAGAGTCTTCTTGTACTGTTCCAGATTATGGGAGTCATGCCTATTATGCGGGTACCAAAAGGTAAAATGTTCCTTCAATTAAATCCCAATTTTGACTCTTATTGTTTAACACCTTTTTGTAGGTTTCTTAATAATATGGAAAATAATAAAATTAATTTACAGATGCTCAAACAGTCAAGCGTACGACATTTAATTGGATATCAAAAGCAACCTTATGGGCATATTTTGTCTGGGGACTTGAGTCTATTATTGTCATTAAAGGTACGATGCTTTAAGGATTTTAAGGATAACAATAATCTAAGCTGTTGCATAGGTTTTTTTATTTATGATTCTTCGAACATGCCTAGAACGAACCGCCTACAAGAGGCCCATTTATTGTTTATTTCAAAGCTATATATTAAAATAACGGAGCAATTCCGGGCTCTAAAGCCCCAAGACGTATAGGGCAACCCAAACTGTTCATCCTTATCAAAATGACTACTAAATCAAGTTGACAAATTAACTGTGCTCATTTATGTCCGACTTTGACGCATAATTTTAGTATTCAAATGTTTATTTATCACTAGATCTTGTCTACTGTGTTGTATTAAGAATTATGTATTTGAATTGCCATAATGTTTCAATCATTCTCATTGTTACATTTATATGTAGAGGAATTTAAAAATGTGTCGTGGCTGATAGGCATAAATACCTTGAAGTTTATAAAAGTCATAAGGGGCTTTTATCATTTCCAGTGGGAAAAGAACGTCTAGAGAATTTCCAGAAAAATACTAACAAACGATTCGACGAGGTGATATACAATATTATCTTCTTGAGCATACTCATCCCACACTTTCTACTACCTGTTGCTTCGTGGAGGCACGGTCCCCAAGTGGCAATATTTAAGAACATGTGGACCCATTATCAGGTGGGTATTGCCCTTTTATTCCCTCCTCCTACTGGAAAAACTGCCGGAATAAGGATATTTGTGGGATAAGGCTCTTTTAGAAAGAACCTCGGCTCGAAACGATTCGGAAGTTATGTAGATTATATAGCTCCGTTTGTTTCTTTGTTACCGTTCCAGGTAAGATATTTTGTTTGTTGGCATTGCTTCAAGAAGATTGTACTGTTTATTTTACAACAGATTGCTGTTTTGGTTGGCGGAACTGGGTCGTTAGATGGTTTAACTTTCTTCGGGTAAGGCGAAAAGACGAAAGAGATTATCAGTAATATTAGCACTGGTGTGAATTTTCTAACTATACTGTCTACGTTAAAGCTCTAGCGTTCTAGCTTAAATAAATTTGTACTCAAGTCATGGATGTTTATAATTGTATTTAAGTATGTCTATCCGTTCCCTGGCATCCATAGTACAAGCTTCGAGCTTAGTTTGGGGCTAGGCAATTGGTGTGTTAGTCCAAGGAATTTATTTATTTATTTATTTATTTATAAATATGTATGTTGCAGTTGAAATACCTTAAGATCACTGGGACGCCAATAGTGTTCCCAAACCTGTACATCCTTACGTGGGGGCTATGTGTCTTCTCGTGGGGGCTCAGCTTTGCCGTGATATTGTCCCAGCACTATCTACAGGATGACTTCGAGCTATGGCACTCATTCGCGTACTACCACATCATCGCCATGTTGGACGGATTCTGTTCCTTATGGTAAGTAGTTTTAGGCCACATAATTACTATAATTTTTAGGTCAGCATTTGCAAACCTGTATGTACATCCTCAAGTGGGGCTTCTGCGTTGCCTTGTGGGGGCTCAGCTTCCCCGTGATCCTGTGCCAGCATTACCTTCAAGACGACTTCAAACTGTGACACTCTATAACTTTAACAAGTAAGCACATATAACTTTAACAAATTAGCATTCTCTTTAAGACAGAAGCATGACGAAGGAAATAGTTTTAGCCTATCTGAGCTACTTACTAATTCTTTGTTCTAAATAAACTACATATATTGTGTGATAATAATGAAATAACTCCATAAGATACGAGTGTCTCCAATATGCTTCTGCTACTTCCAGGTACATAAATTGTAACGCATTCGGTACAGCTTCTAGTGGTCTCGCTATGAATCTGCACAAAGCCTTGGAGGCTGACCATCCGTCTTTGAAGCTTGCACAGTACCGCCATCTCTGGGTAGATTTGTCGCACATGATGCAGCAACTCGGTAAGTCCATAAATTAAACTTATATTTATTTTAAATGATTGAATTATTTTAAATGATCAGAGAAAATAATATGGTTGTAAGACATTTACATTGTTGAATTATTAGAAAATATGTGAAATCTAATAGCATCAAAAGTATAAGTGGATATACAGATATCTGATATTATCATAACGTGGCGATTTCCTGGTTACAAAAATAATAAAAATATCATTACAAAACGCATCTCAGATACAGTCCCAAAATTTTCAATACTAAAACAAAATCACAAATCTCAATTGTTAAAACTCTGATCCCTACCTTAAACTTTAGTTTTAACACCAATAAACGAGAAGAGAAAGTTTCTCTACTCCAGAAAATCTTATAATTTTACAACCATAGAAGGTGGAAGTAAATCTCCGCTCGTATGAATAATGCATTTTGATGCTGAAAACAGTATAGATAGTGCTCGTAACTGGCCATAAAGCAGGGTCGTTAAATATGGCACGGTGTTGGTCGTTCACAACACCTGTGTAATGTAGTACAATGCACGTACAAGTACAGACAGAGATTTGCACAGCCTGCGGAATATCGTCAACAGCTAGTAAAATTACTTTCATTGTATCCGATATTGCTTATTTGTAGGTATTTCTTTTTTTTGCTTATAATTTTGATAGAATTTTAATAGAAAAGCGGTGTTTCACTACTTCATAAATATATTTAAAACCCAACGTTATATAGTAATATAAATATTAATTAACTAGCGGCCGCTCGCGACTTTATAAGAAGGTAAATATGAATTGTAGCATAATTATGTGTGTTAACTGTTAACACAGGCTACAATGCATTATTCTGATACATTTACTTGAGTAAAAGTTTCATTAAAATTCATTCAGAAGTTTATTCAGAATGTTTATATAAATGTTCATTGCCTATTTTATCCCCTTAGGAGTGGAATTTATCAAAATCCTATCTTAGCGGATGCGCACATGATAACATCTGTGTGACTGCATGCCAAATTTCAATTCGATTTGTCCAGTGGTTTGGGCTGTGCGTTGATAGATCACTATATTATCAGTCAGTCATTCGAACAGTCAGAAACTCATTTGAGTTACACTTACATGCATTTGCATATTTTTAACAACAAAGGCATAATAACCACGTATCAATCACCGATAAAAGTTACTATGTCCAATGTTCGGTCCATTTAATTCATTTCAGCTGTCAGTTAAAACCAAAGATTTTGGAAGTACTAGATGGAGAATATGATTTGACAGATTTTTTGTCCTTTTTCTCCTTATTAGGAATCATGTGTGATAGAGCAAGATACCAGACACCCGACAAAAATCGTCTAAACGTCATGGAACTAGGGATTCCAGTACATGCGTACCGATTTTCATCGATATCGACTCTCCGTTTATATGTGTAGTTTATGATCTACTGCACGTAAAATTTTGATACAGAATATTTTTTTGATAATAGAGGTGGTATTATAAAATAACTTGAATGACGACATCATTTATAAAAGTGGCTATTTCAATAATTTATTTATTTATTTATTTATTTATTTAATAAGGTACACCAACAGCATACATACAAAACACATATAGAAGCAATTAAACTTAAATTCTAGTACATATGCCTTTTATAGGCGTACACAGCATTCCCCGAAACAAACAACAACGTAAGACGTACATAATATTAGCTTTAAGTAACATGCATATAAAATTTTAAATTTAAATCAATTAGAAATGAAATAATAAACAACATTATATATATATATAATAGAATAACATGACTATTTCAACATGAAACTAGGCTAGGTGAGCTAGCCGACTAAATAGTTTAACCGATTCCCTGAGTGTGAGCCAAGGAATCCGCCAATATTCTTTTGAATTTAGGAAGGGAATCGTGAAAAATGTCTGCTTTAAGATTTACGTTGTAGAGGTCACAACATCTAACTATAGGAGCATGGCGACCTAGATTACTCTTACAAGCAGGCAGAGAGAAGGATTTCTTGATAGGGTGACGAGGTATGCGAGCTGGAACTGTCAATTTTACTTGTGCCAAAAGTTCGCTGCTTACAATCTTAGAATTGACCAGGCCGTGCAGAAACAGTAGGTCTTGACGATTGCGCCGGTCACGCAACGTGACCATTCCTAGAAATTTTAGCCTTTGGTCGTATGGAGCGCGGTGCGAGATGCCTGGAGTAACGAAGGCAAGGTGCCTCGTGAACGCGCGCTGCACGCTCTCCAGGCGCTGGGAGTGGACGGCATAGACTGGGTTCCAAGCAACGCAGGCGTACTCCAGATGACTTCTGACTAGAGCATTATACAATATTTTCCTAGTATAATTAAGTTTGAACTCGGCAGTATTCCTTCTTAGGAAACCTAACATACTGAATGCCTTCTTAACAATATTGTCAATGTGAGTTGTAAATTTAAGCCGATTATCCACTAAGACTCCCAAATCTCTCACCACATCTAACTCATTTATAGTTTTACTGTTTAATTTATATGCTGATAATAGAGGAGTTTTTCGTCTAGTAAACTTAATGTGAAAGCATTTGTCTATGTTTAGATACATATCATTTGAACTGCACCAAGAATGAATACTGTCCAGGTCTTTCTGAATGAGAATCGTGTCCTCAACTGAGTTAACCTGTCTGTATATTTTTAAGTCATCAGCAAATAAACCAAACTTACAATGCTTTATATGGAGAGTGATATCATCAATGAATACTAGAAATAGGACAGGTCCCAAGTGTGATCCTTGTGGGACACCGGACGTTGCATAATAAACATCAGACTCATATCCATCTATAGCCACAGCCTGTGGCCTTTGGTGGAGGTAGGAACCAAACCACTGAAGCAGCATACCGTAGATTCCCTTGGATTTTAATTTTTTTATAAGGATTGAATGATTGACCTTGTCGAAAGCACTAGCAAAATCAGTGTATATGGCATCCACCTGTGTTCCACTGTCCACCCACCGTGCCACATTTGAGATAAATTCTACTAAGTTCGTTTGGGTCGAACGGCCCTTGCGGAAGCCGTGTTGAAAATCACTAAGATAATTATTGAGATGACTACACAACAGGGGATTGACCAATGATTCGAATAATTTAGAAAATGTTGACAAAATAGAGATGGGACGGTAATTGCGTATACTTGAAGTTTCTCCTTTCTTATATATAGGTGTTATTTTCGCTTTTTTCCATTCATTGGGAAATATACCCTCACGAAGCGACTGATTGAAAATCAGAGTAAGAGGGAAAGCTAAAAGAGAGCCACATTGCTTTACGAAAACAGGCGGGATCTTATCTGGTCCGGCACCCTTCTGAGTATCAAGACGCTTGATTGCTTGTAAGGTATCAGATACGGAAAATTCTAGGTTAGCTAGGCCGTTGTGCGTGGTGTCTGCAAAGTTACCAGAGTGTATGCTAGTATCCGACGAAAAAGTAGACGCGAAGTGTCTGGCAAAGAGATCAGCTATCTCAGGACCACAATTAGCAATATTATCGTTTAAGTGCATTCGTGAAGGGATAGTAGACTTGTTATTGCGTTTATCTTTTACAAATTGCCAAAACGCTTTAACATTGCGAGAGATACCATTTTCAATATTCGTTTTATAATCGTTATAGCATTTATCAATGAGTTTGTGACACCGGGTACGTAAAAGATCATGCTCAAATTTATCACGCGGGTTACCATACTTGCGGAACTTTAAACGTAGTTTAGTTTTTTCAGATAGTAACTTGATAAGAGGTTTACTGAACCATTTGGGATACTTAGAAGATTTAAAATTGCGTTTAGGTACAAACTCATTTATAATTTTATTAAGCTCATGGTAAAATTTATCAACTGTTTCATTGACGTCATTACAGCTCCCAAACAACGCCACCCAATCAATAGTCTCCAATTTTGATACAATATTGTCATATTCAGCTTTATAAAAATTTAAGTCAGCTCGTTTTTTGGGTTTAAGGTAAGTGTAATCACATTGCTGGAGGGTTATTGACAAATTAGGATGTTTACAGTCTAATTTGCTAAGTAAGTCAAGTGGTTTAGAGACACCGATGCCTGGAAGATTACTCATGACAAGATCTAAGCACCTAACATCACTGTTTAGTATATTATTATGCTGCTTGAGGCTATGCATAGTCATCATGTCAACCAAAGCACAACCTAAAGCATTGCTATAATTGGTTGGGATCAACTCATCTACGTCATCTATACCACTTTCCCAGTTAATAAATCCTAAGTTAAAATCACCCATTATAATAACATTATCGGTTTGATACATCACATGATCAACCTTGTCTAGAAACATCGATAAAGCATCCAATTTGACTGGTGGAGGCAGGTACACAGCACATATAGCAACACTAGCGGGCGCCCGCGACTTCGTCCGCGTGGATTTCGGTTTTTTATGACCTATTTTTCCCGTTAGGGTGGATTTTTTCAAATAATCTTTATAAGGAGATGCCTACGTCATAATATCTTTATGTATGCAAAGTCTCAACCCGATAGGTTTAAAATTGACAGTTTCATACAAAAGTTCATCCCCTATTTTACCCTCTTAGGGGTTGAAATAATCAAAATCCTTTCTTAGCGCACGCCTACGTCATAACATCTACCTGCATGCCAAATTTCAGCCTGATCCGTCCAGTGGTTAGGGCTGTGCGTTGATAGATCACTATGTAATCAGTCAGTCAATCAGTCAGTCACCTTTGAGTTTTATATATATAGATTTCAGCCTGATCCGTCCAGTGGTTAGGGCTGTGCGTTGATAGATCACTATGTAATCAGTCAGTCAATCAGTCAGTCACCTTTGAGTTTTATATATATAGATTAGTCGTGACATTACCACTATCTAATTGAACAGTAACCCACAGGTCCTCACAACCACTTTCCCATTGTTCAAAACGCGCAGAAGGAATATTCTTAGATACTGCTATAGCAACACCTCCACCATCCAACTTGGACGACCCAGAAAATATACGATCCCTTCTATACACTTTATACCTGGAATCGAAAATTTCACTATCACTAATGCCAGGATTCAACCACGTTTCAGTGAACACTATAATGTCGTAATTGCTATTTAAAATAGCCTTAAACACAGCACTGGTTTTGGTTCTCAGACCACGCACATTCTGGTAGTAAATTTCGATTGGGACAACTTTAAGTATTTCAGGATCTACTAGCTGGACCAATCAAGTCCAGGCTATCGCGGTTTCGGATCAGCAATGAGGGGCTAAATTCATCTTTGCGTACGTATATGCGACCGTTGCGAACCCACGTGAACTTGTACGATTCTTTATTGGCCTTTATACGAGCAGCGGCATGCAGGGACTTGTTAGTCGGGGTCAGGTGTTCCGCAACAAAAACAGGCTTCGGCGAGCCTGCAATGCCAAGATGCTGCGTAGAAAGCTTGCTCTTAGGGTTACTTTTATTAAATTTAGCAACAGCTGCAAGCATTGAATCTCGGTGACGTACGCTGCGCAGTTTAACAATCACTGTACGAGGTCTATCACTATCTTTATTTAATTTTGCGACCCGAGTTACATGACACAAGTCCTCTTCCTGGAATTTGCAGTCCACTGTTCTGGCAATCTGAGCAATAACAGTAGAGAGATTCTCTGTTTTGTGTTCAGGAACACCATTTATTTCCAAGTTACATTCCCTCAAGTTTTGTTCTACTTGATGAAGTCTATGATTGAGATCCTTAACATCAGAGAGCAGAGCCTCATTGTCCTTCTGCAGTCCAACAATGGTCACTGACTTTTGCTGCAAGTCAGCCTTCATCTCTTCATGCTGCCTATTAAAGTAAGCAATAGTCTCACTGAATTCAGATATTCTTTCATTAATGCTACTCAGTTGCACAGATACCAGTTTTTTTATTTTATCTTCTATCAAGCCTGATAATTCTTCCTTCAGTATTCTCCTAAGCGAGTCCTCAGTTACGAAACATTCACTAGATGATGTAGTTTGCGACTGCTGACCGCGACGAGCTCGTATATTTACATTGCTAGTGCCCGAAGTGGCGTCGTCTGAGGTGCTTCCGTCAACAGGGCTAGGTTGCGTACATTGAGCCGGCTGCCGCAAAGGTGTGTTGGTATTATCGGACTTAGGCTTTTTACTCAGGCATTCAGGGCATTTCCAAGAAGTTTTTTGCTCTTGGCTCATAGCATTGAATTTTTTTATACCTACATTCGAGCACAGCAAGTCATATTTAGAAGAACAATTGCAACATACCAGATATTCTTTAGCAGTCATGATGTGACGACAACCCGAGCATTTATTTCCAACAGGAGCCATAGCAATATAGTTTTTGATCAATGTAGGCTTACATAAAGCGCGCGAAGCGATGAAAGCGCTTAGTTGTAGTCAGTGCACTGTGCAAGCGATGCGTATGTGTGCGTAGAAGCGGGCGGCCCGCGGGTTGCCCTAGGTCAAGGTTAACGGTTTTTCGGATGGTTATTAGTAAAGTAATTTTGAAGATTACTCACGATATCACTTGAATTTCTATTGTACTAATGTGTCACTACAAAGCTTGCACTATGAACTATCGATACATATATAACACACTATGTATTTTTTGGATTTTACACTGTTTTTGAATTAAAATGCTAAGAAAACGTAATACGTGTTGTCACTCGACGGAGCCGCGAGGCGAAATCGAATAATGTATGTATATGGGTAAAGCTGGTCTGGCTATTATGGCGGTAATTTTTTAACGGGAATCGAATCCAGTGTTATTCGTACTTCGAGCGCAATATTGTAAGAAGTGCCGTAAATATTGTAAGAATATTGAATGACAATCTCGAACAGTTACTTTATAACATTGCATTACACTCAGATAAACGGATAATACTTTCCTTTCCTCTTTCTCGCGATATGAATCCACGCACAATGCATTGCATTGTTATTAGATATGTATCTGTCTGTAAAGAACTTGCACTCAATCTATGAATTAATAATTTTAATCGACTTCTGTTGAGAGAAACAAACTTTGTAAAGAAATACAGGCGAAGAGATGTGTTGAGTAAATAAATAAATAAATAAATTCATTGGACTAACACACCAATTGCCTAGCCCCAAACTAAGCTCGAAGCTTGTACTATGGATGCTAGGGAACGGATAGACATACTTAAATACATTTATAAACATCCATGACTCGAGTACAAATGCCGATGTTCATCACACAAACATTTGCCCCTACCGGGATTCGAACCCGCGACCTTTGGTTTTGTAGCCAGGGTCTCTAGCCACTCGACCAACAGGCCTGTCACGTACGGGTCGACTTAAAGGTAGGTAATATAAATTTAAATTACCTTTGTTGAACTGAATCGGGTAATATTGTATCTTTTCTTTACACTTTTTGGCTTAATGATGAACATTTTCAATGATTATTATTTACTAGCGGCCGCCCGCGACTCCGTCCGCGTGGATTTCTTTTTTTCGAAATAAAAAGTAGCCTATGTTCTGTCTCAGGGTCTAAAGATTGTCTGTACCAAATTTCATCAAAATCGGTTGCGAGGTTTAAGCGGGAAAGCGTAACAGACAGACAGACAGACAGAGTTACTTTCGCATTTATAATATTAGTTGGGATGTTGAGTATTTTCATATTAATAAATAAAAAAATCTCTTAGTAGAAAAACGTCTTGTTGGCTCGAGGACTTTATCGATAGGCACGGCACTATAGGTGTAAAAATAGGTGAATTTTTGACGTTTTGGTGGCTTCACTCAAACCTGACATATGGATTATCTATTGATTTTTCCAAAATCTTTGGTTAAAACAAATGCAATTTGCTTGAAAGCGTTGTTGATCGATAGTGCGCATTTTGTTTTATTGATGCACACAAAATTATGAAATTATAAGTATCTACAGCAGATTAGTTAAATCATTAAACTTTTATAATTATAGGAACGTTATTGGTGCTTTCTTAAGAACTGCCAAAAAAAAACCAAATATACGAAAAAAGTATCAATTACTTCATTAAGAGTTTTTATAATAACTATTAATCATCCATTCGAACCCTCGAAGATTACCCAATCATGGTTGATTACCCGTTGCACTAGTTGGTCCTAGTGCCAATATAAAAAGTTAATTTATGGATTGCAGGCAGAGCTTACTCGAACATGTACGGCATATACTGCATGGTAATATTCTTCACCACCACGATATCCCTCTACGGAGCACTATCAGAGATCTTAGAGAGTGGTCTGAGCTACAAAGAGATGGGCTTGTTCGTCATCGTCGGGTATTGCATGACCCTGCTATACATTATATGCAATGAGGCTTATCACGCCACGAGAAAGGTCGGTATCGCTTATTATACCTCTTGTGGAAAGGAAGTGGGCAATAATGTGAGTGCCCGGTCATGCTATGTGATTTTTTTCTGTAATAACAGTACTAAGAGTAATTACTTTTTCAACGAACAATATACTCTTTGGTTGTTCGGAAGGAAGCGTATTGTAATCCATTACTTTGGTTGAATGTTGCAATGTTGTGCCAGAGTTATCTGATTTTAATGACTTGTTAATTCCGTTTTACTTTAACGGTTTTTAATTTTCATAATTTTCACTTGACGGGCCCGTTGGTCGAGTGGTCAGAGACCCTGGCTACAAAACCAAGGGTCGCGGGTTCGAATCCCGCTAGGGGCAAATGTTTGTGTGATGAACATCGGCATTTGTACTCGAGTCATGGATGTTTATAAATGTATTTAAGTATGTCTATCCGTTCCCTAGCATCCATAGTACAAGCTTCGAGCTTAGTTTGGGGCTAGGCAATTGGTGTGTCTGTCCAAGGCATTCATTTATTTTATTTATTTACTTCTTTGAGTGCATTACGAAATACTTGCCGTGACATGCCCTGACAAGGCGCATGAGTTACAGTTTTTCTTTGAAAATTTGGAACTGTGCAAATACAATGAATACATAAATAAAATAAAGAAATACTTAGTGGCTAATGGAAAATTGAATGCCAATAATAATAGAATTGCTTTTAGACGTCAAATAATAAATTACATAGATAAAAACAAGTTGACATTGCCATAGTAATTGTATTGTAATAATAATGATCACCTTGAATAAGTACCAACTTTTTTTAGTATCATATCGGCTTGAAAACAATTTATTTTCAAGATAGTGATTTTCAACGATCAATGAAGTTTGTCCTCTTCTGCGGTCAGTTCAGTACACTGAGGGGTTATAAAAAGTAATGGATATTGTTGTCATATTTCCCGCCCATTGCAACTTTCAGTCTAGACTCACTTAAAGAGTAGCTTAGAGGTCTTATTTTAGATTGTTTATTTTCTCTCTTCAAGAACAAGTTACAATTTATTTGTTCACTATGATCGGATAACAAACAATTGATTGATTCTAAAAATAGCTTTCGCTTTTTCTATTTAAAGAAGTTATTTAAAACTGCAAACATCATAATATTATTAGGTATATCAATAGATTATACCAAAAAGTAAAAACTACTTTCATCTTCTTAAAAAAGCATTATAAAATTCAATCATTAAAAAAATATTATTATTTCAAGGTGGGTTTCGAATTTCAAGTACGACTGCTAAACGTAAATCTTGGAGCTATTGACCGCAGCACTCAACGCGAAGTTGAAATGTTCCTGGTGGCAATAGCTAAGAACCCACCTATCATGAACCTGGACGGATTTACTAACATCAACCGCGAACTGTTTGCTGCTGTGAGTATATTTTTATTCAAATTCCCTTTCTTTTAACCACAAAACTGAATGTTGCTTGGTCGCTAGATTGTACCTTCTACCGCTGCTCACAGTTTTTCTTTGAAAATCTCGGGTACAGGCAAGCAAAACTATCAAATTTTGTTTTTTCGTTGATAAGAAAGATCAGGGGTGATGACGATTTTTCACAAGCAAGCAAAATATTTTATTTATTTTAACTAACTATTCTAAATTTATAACTAATAATTTTAATGTTAAACTTTGTTTCAGAATATTTCCTTCATGTCAACATACCTGATAGTATTGATGCAGTTCAAATTGACACTGTTACGGCAAGGCGCAAGGAAAGCTATGAGGGCAGTTGTCAAAGCTATATTCAATACCACAGAGGAACCAGATATTGACGATGATGAAGATGACGAAGAAGAATAAATTATGTTAAAATATGAATAAAACTCCCGGTAAACTAAAATAAGTAAGTCCGTTTATATTGAAATTTTAACTAGGTACTGTATTATATTGCGGTTTATAAAGATTATATCGTAAAAGTTATTGTAAAAAAATATTGTGGTGTGTGAACATAAAGTGAACGTGACTAAAAATAAATGATATTTGTTACAAAGTAATAACCGCTTGCTCATTATTTTAACAAGAAACATACTTTTTATAAGTAATTAAGTAGATTGATTATGTCTTGCTTAATTATGAGATTACTTGTTTATGGTTAAAACATTCCGATGAAATACAAAGCATGTTTTATACAAAGAGTAACACCCCACTTATACTTTTATTTTGTTAAGTGCAGTTATATTATATTACAAAAAACACCTTTACTAAAGCATATTCTGTAAAGTTTATTGCCATCGTTTTCGTCAAACTCTCTCATTCTTATGCTGTGAAACGGCAAAGAGTTCATTTGTAACTCACCGGGGCTTGCCCCTAAAACACCAATGATTTACGGCTCCGCAAACTATAAACAGACTTATAATAAAACCCGGTGTTTGTAGTCATTTGTTTTGACTTGTGCTTATGCGTGTTGTTACCTAACTATCATTTGTTTTAGTTTCGGTGCGGAGACGTAATTGACTTCTATTGATCGTTAAAATGTGTTTGACACTCAAAATTATGGTGTGGCCAGAAGTTTGGACTTGGATAGTATTTGTGGGTCCTCGCTTCACTTTTGAAAATAAATTACATAAAATAATCATAATTTTATATGTGACTCATATTCTTATTATCTGTAATGATCTTATTTTAATTCATTATAGGCGTAGGTACAATATGTGCTTTTTCAAAAGAACTTCTCCGTTCATCCCAACTAATATTATAAATGCGAAAGTAACTCTGTCTGTCTGTCTGTCTGTCTGTCTGTCTGTCTGTTACGCTTTCCCGCTTAAACCTCGCAACCGATTTTGATGAAATTTGGTACAGACAATCTTTAGACCCTGAGACAGAACATAGGCTACTTTTTATTTCGCGGGCGGCCGCTAGTTTTACATAAGTGTTATCCTAGTAATCAATCAAAATCAAGAAGTAGTTTCATTGTACAATTATCGTAGCAATGAAAAAGAAGCTTGATGAAAACTCCACAACATAAGGTAGCGAACTGAGCACTTAAACTTAAAGAAACAATATTGTAAAAGCTACGACTAAAGTCTCTCCAATAGTACACACATATGTAGTTCTGACAATGTCCAGGCTACAGGTACCCTTTGGAGTAAGCCAATCGTAAACACGGCGAAGCGAACGGAATAGATCTCATTGAAGACTCTTACAATAGTAGGACGGGATATATTCTAAAGGGGTTTTAAATTTTATTAGAGTTTGGTTTCATGAAATTGAGTCGGGATTTTGCAACAAACTCGTCTGTTTTTGCAATGCTAGAAATTGCTATCGAAAAAACTACCAATCCATATGATGTTGTTTTGTTTAATTTTTAAAAAAATGAACTTTTTTTAATGACTTTATTCTGAGAAGATTATTGTATCTATTGTAGTCATATATATCTACTACTATTGCCAATATCAAGTGTAAATTGTGAAACATACATATACCAGAAATCTTGGTATACCAGAAATTCTTATTATATTTTTATCTCAAGTAGGCACAGAACTGTCGCAGGCAATATAGGACCAGCTATAGCCTATAGCCAGCTGTATTTATTAGGCTATCGTTGTTGCGAGGTCGTCCACACCGATCCGTTGGGACATTTTCAACATGATCGTGATTGGACTGGGATTGAACTTGGTTAGAATGCGATAGAAACAATAGACTGTTTTTACTCTAGATGTAAGTCTCGTAAGTTAAATTGAAATGTGCTTCGCATGTTCCAGTGTTTATTTAAAAATTCGATTTG
Organism: Nomophila noctuella; assembly: GCA_958496325.1. Classification (NCBI taxonomy): domain Eukaryota; kingdom Metazoa; phylum Arthropoda; class Insecta; order Lepidoptera; family Crambidae; genus Nomophila; species Nomophila noctuella. The sequence goes on from OY292493.1 coordinate 11,167,307, forward strand.
CTCAATAAAATATGTTTCAGCTGGTCTCAAGTGACTACACATATCTGGGAGAATAATATTGTTTATTTTGTTTCTGCCAAGCCAATTAATAAAACAATTCCAAAGTGATGGTAATGTAAAAATAAGAACATATTAGAAAAAAAATATTTAATATCAGTCACACGATGTGATAATAAATAAAAACTCCTATTTTTACTTCGCAACACTCGGGATGAACATTGATTTATGCTAATGAACTAACAACTGCCAATTAGAGAGCAGTGTTCTGACTTTGATGTGTCAATGTAATGTAGGTAATGTAGTTTCCATGGTATAAAACTTGTCTTATATTCTAATAACTTCTATACCTAAATTATATGAATATGCACGAGTATAATATCTATCGTATTCCCAACTTCGCTATTTATCTAAAATACTTAAGCTGGAATGTTCAATGAAAATGAGCAGCGGTATATTTTGTATATACGAGTAATATAAGATTTTAAAAGAAAGCAAAAAAGCATTTAGTAAAAAGCATTTAGTAAAAAGTCTAAAATTGGCGTATTTTAAGCATATAAATGTGAAAAAAATACTGAAATCGCCGTGTAAATTACTAAGAAAACTTTATGATTGACGTTTAAACATCAAAATATACACGAAAAACGAAACACTAACCGCCACACGACATAAATTCGTTAACCCAAATTAGATTTGCCACTCAATATTTCAAACTTCGATTGCATGAAAAATTCAGCTGTCCATGAAATATTGAACGATGGGAATTAATTGCCTTTCTGGTCGCCATTTTCCCCATTTTATCTTTGATTTTCAACGAATTAATCAAAGCTCCTCCGTTTCTAAACGAATGTTGAGCAAACGGTGCGCATAATGGAGTCCGTGAAATACGAAAGAGACATATTTTTATAAAGTACGAGTATCTCACAATCTTCGAGTTTACCTGACTTTGAAAACAAAGCTTTGGATAAGAATAAATTCCGACTGTATTTTTAACACCCTAATGATGGGCCAAGCTTCGTACACTACGATATCTTTAGTAGGCAATTATTTGCTTCCTGCGGCAAACTCCTCATAAATATAGAAACATCTACATTCCCTTGGAAAAGCTTATTTGTTGCAGAAAAGTGGCCATTTCCGAGTCAATAAAATGTTCTAGTCACGTCACTAATCCTCGGGCCCGCGTTTGCAACTATGTGAAGTGAGTTAAGCGTTACCCCTATTTTCTACTTTCGACCACGCACTTGCCATGCAATACTAAACCCTATGTGTTAGGTGTTAAGGAGTTTAGTGGCTGTCTGTCGTCGAGACCGTATATCCGCACTGCGGTACCGGAATCTCAAGTTTCACCGAAGAGTTGGATGTAAAAAGAGCAACATTTTTGCAAACTTTCAGGATGTTTGTAAACAATTGCGGGTTATGGAGAATGTTTTCTCTGGGAATTAAAAGTTACATTGTTATTTTTTTTTTAGTTTTAGCCGTAGCAGACAAATTATGTATTTAAAAAGCAGATTAAAGTCTCTTAGTGCGACCAACATAAAATGGTAATTCATATTCATGAAAAAAGTGTGTGAGCAGTTTCCTGTTGACCGATGTGTTGTAGGTTAACCTTTGTATTTTTTTTTATTTCTGTAAACATTTACTTTTCTGTTATATTCTTATTTATATTAGTTAAAAATAAAAAGATATTACTGTCCCTTTACTCATGATTTCTTAAATATTAACTTTGTACAGTGGTATAGGTACTCCTGGCCTCTCAATTGACGGAAACCTCTTTGAGTGTATAATAAAGTCTAATAAAGCCCTTAACGTTGACTGCATAATATAACCATATGCGTGACTCATACACTATTTATTTTTCCCAAACGTGTGTGAGGTGCACAGTTACTCTATGAAATATGATGATAATAACGGTCATGACGTATCCCTATTCTCTGCCCTGATTCTGGAGAGAGAATATTATAGTTCAAAACGTCAATATCAAAATCTGAGCGAAGAACTCATCTTATATGCAATACGCATTTTGCGTTATTCTACATTATTCAACATGAAAAACTATAAAAAGATAATAAATGATAAAATATAAAACGCTTAAATTTTATAAAATTTGTCTTTTTTCTCGATTGGAATGTCTGAACTTACTTTTAATAATTTATTCCGCAAAATATTAGCTAAAGCATAATGGCAAAACGAAAACCTATCAAAGCGTCCACAAATTACGAAAAAGCAATTAATAAGATTCATAGCTCTTCAGAAAGGAAAACATTCATTAAAAACATAAATCGTTTTCACATAGCTGTGAAAGCATGACAATGTTCGACGCAATATCTGATCATATCAGCTGAGCGTACGAAATACCATAAGTTGACAATTTACAATGGATTCTAAACCTTATTGCCTAAAACGTGTGGGCTATGGAAGATGCACCTATGAGTTTGTGATTCTGTAACCATAGCAACAGGTGGTCCCCTCCTACCATCGTTGTGAATCAAGTGAGGCTGAGTTATAGTCTAGATCGCTTAGTACGTTACTTGATAGTCCTTACTATGATGAAACGTGACTGTACACTTTCACGTGAGATGCTGAAATGAAAGTGCATTTTTCTCGTTGCTGCGACAATCATAATTGCACAACACTTTACTAGGCCGATGGCAATTTTGGTAACGATCTTTTAATAGTTGTTTCTTATGTTTACGATGTTACTCATGAAATAAAACTACTTTTAAACGGATGGCATCGCGGTAAAATTTTAAAATATATTTTCAGGAAAACTCGATGTTTCAGCTACTTTTCAGCAGCCGGGATCACGAAATGACTCAGATTTTTTTGCGTCACTTGTCATTTAAAGTATTACAATAGGGATGATGACTCGGAATGAATGATCACTATGAATTTTACAATACTGTTTTACAAAAAGAAGATGCTTTTAAAAACCAAATGTCTTGGTTTGCATTCTGTGAAATTCATTAGAATTATACAACACGTAAAAACAGTAATAAGTTGCGCAGTTGACTTCACAAATAGTGACGTCATAATTTAGTATTTCATACAAGCTTCATAGCCTATTATACATATAAATTGGTATCTAATCACAATCACCATGATTCACATTTAACGTTCGTAAAGTTCCGCCCTCGTAGTAGAAGCTGATGATGTCTTGAAGTCGCCCGTGGTGTGATGTCGACTGGAACCCATTTGATGTATAACTGGGGCATAGATTGCAGACATTTTTCCTATTAAAATTGGGGTGTTTTTAATTTCAAATGCCTTGCGTAAAGAAGCGGTTTAATCTCTTGGAATTAGGAATGCCAAAATAATAAGACGTTCGTGAGCCTCTGTGGCCTGCTTGAAGACTGTAAGCGCATAATATAGCATTCATAATCAGGGTCTGGAAAGCGTCTAAATTGTTTTCATAATTTGTATGGATGTGAAAACCAATGTGTCTAAATTGTAGCATAAACGTAGTTCTGGTTAATACTGCCATAAACAATTTGTCCGCCTGGCTGCGATACAAAGCTACTTACAACGCACCAAGAACATTTCAAAGTGAAAAGGCTGGAAAAGGTAAAGGATTGTAAGCATTCAATATTTGCCTTAGGATCTACAAATAAAGTAAAGGAATGTTACCTGCTCTTAGAAAAAACCGTAGCCCTCAAACATTGAAGATTTTTTGAAATTGGAACCTTTTGAAGACGCTATTTTATAAGTCTTGTCATTTGATAAAAGAATAAAAGGGATCTCTCCCTATATACAGGGTGGAATCTTGAAATGGGTTTTGTTGGGCAGGTACATTAACCGTTACAGTTACAAGAAAACGTCTTTAGGCAACCATCCCTAACTTTTTGAGATATTATGACCTACATTCACAGATTTTGGAAAAAAGTTACAGTCAGCAAAAAAAGTGCTGAAACTAGCAAAATTTTTTTTTCATGCCAATCGACCCTATTTCATGTAAGGATCAAATGACTCTATGGGACCATTTGAGGTTTGAGTACTAGAAATGTCAGAAATCGCAAAAAACTTTTCCCATACATTTTGTACTAAAAATTCCAAAAAAATTTTTTCGTGCCATTCGGTCCTGTTTCATGTATGAATCAAAACTTTGTATCAGACCATTTAAGGTTTGAGTACTGGAAATCGCAAAAATCGCAAAAAATACTATTCCCATACATTTGGTACTTAAAATTTTCGAAACCCATTTCTCACATTTCTAGTAGTCAAACCTTAAATGGTCTTATACAAAGTATTGATTCATACATGAAACAGGATCGAATGGCACGAAAAAAATTTTTTGGAATTTTTAGTACAAAATGTATGGGAAAAGTTTTTTGCGATTTCTGACATTTCTAGTACTCAAACCTCACATGGTCCCATAGAGTCATTTGATCCTTACATGAAATAGGATCGATTGGCATGAAAAAAAATTTTTGCCAGTTTCAGCATTTTTTATGCTGACTGTAACTTTTTTCCAAAATCTGTGAATGTAGGTCATAATATCTCAAAAAGTTAGGGATGGTTGCCTAAAGACGTTTTCTTGTAACTGTAACGGTTAATGTACCTGCCCAACAAAACCCATTTCAAGATTCCACCCTGTATAATGATTTTCCCTTATAAAATCTATAAGAGATGTATCTATAACATGTTGATAATTTGATACTACATATGTAATAGTCTATTTCATAATATAACAAGATCTTGGATAGTGTCCTTGTTAATAATATAGTAAAACAATCTTTGGTAAAAATCACATCTTCTTGTATTCAAAGGAGACGATCCATTTTGGGCTTGATTGTGCATGGATAAATTATATACCAAAAAAACTGTAAATTGTTGTTAATTAACCTCTATAAATAACAACGGAATAGGCTTTGGCCAACTTAAGTTAATTGCATAATTATATATTTTACATTATCAAACATACTTTATAAACGACATAGCACTATATTTTTTAATTTTTAACTGTCTTCAAAAACGCACCTAATAACATGACAGATTAAATAATCGATTAGAGAAAATCGATAAGCGGAGATTAAATTAAATGCATCATGTTCCAGTGTGTTTTTGCTACATTTTGAAAAACTGCAATCATTTATCATTTGTAATATTCGTTACATCTTAATAATGATCTACTTTTTACGTCTTCATAATAAAGATAATAATAAAATCAAACAATTGATCGATTAAACGATCAGTGTCAATTGAAATGGAGCCATTTTGGCACTGACCTATATCTTGTCTATGTATAGATCAGTGCATTATGGTTTTACGTCATACGTCAATGTCAATCCTGTCACTTGATGTCACACCATATAGATGTGGCAATAATAATGAATATTCATGCATGATTTTAACATATTTGGCCGTTGTATTCAGCTATTAAAATTGGGCAAATGTAATCTTTTGAAGTGTTCTAATCGGTGACCAATTTGTAGCCGTGCACATCCAGGCCCCCGTTTGTATGAGAAACGGATTTCTCCTTTAACTTGAATATATGTACAGAATAGGGATGATGACTCCTATCACTATTAATTTTACAATACTATTTTGCTAAAAGAAGATGCTTTTAGTTTTTTTATGAGCTGGTTTGTATTCTGTCATTCATAAGATTTGTATTTTTAAATCACATAAAAACAGTTATTAGTTTTGCAATTGACTACAAAAATAGTGACGTCATAATAGAGTATTTCCATACAAGCTTCATAGTTAGAAATCGTTTTGACAGTTAATAAAAGAAAGTCACATGACTGGTGGTGTCATCATCCCTATTAATTAAACAGATACTCTTAATATATTAGCAACTATCGACATTATACTATTCCGGGATGGTGAAATAAATTAATGGAGGCTGAGGTTGAACCAAGTTTGCGTAGTGTCAGCTGTATAACTACGCTTGCTATCTTTGCTCACACGCGGCTGTCACGCCGAACCAAGCAAAACTTAACAAGTTAATCGGGAACTAGAACGGTCAAGCAACCTTACGATTAGATAGTTAATTTTGCTAAAGTTAATTACTTGCATGCGAGCATATTTTCGATGTGTATGTCGTTTCTAACAAGTATGAATGGTATTTATCATGAATTTTCAATTGCCAATGCTACGTAACGATCTCGAAAACCAATATTAATAGCTTATTAGTCTATTTGCTATGTTAATACTTGCAAAGGCGGTGAAATATTATAGAGCTGAAAAGTTAGTCAGTTTGTTTAAACTCGCTAATCTCAGAAAGTACTGGTTCGTACTTGAAAAAAATATAAGACTATGTGTGCAGAAACCGAAATCCACGCGGACGGAGTTTACAATTATATAAGTTAATTGATTTGAAATGTGTTTTACATAAAATATGCTTTACCAATTAGAACTAACTGTAACTTCAAGTTGCGAAGTGATCTTTATATGTAGCTTTGAATTCCTAGTGAATTCACGAGCTCTGAACATCTAACTTTTCAAACTCTAGTCAAAGGGCTTTGCGTTTAGCATGGCTCAAATATAATCAGTTTCCCGATTTTATGCTCCAACTAGTGTAGTTGGTATTTTTAGTTAAACTTGATTATTTTATCTAATCTTAACTAACCATTTACAATTTTAAATTATCTTGTATTTATAACATAATGCTAATAGTCGCATTTTATAATCAAGCGATCTTTTTCAAAATATAATTTATTTGTTAATCTTCAAGTAATAAAATCGAGTCATGTTTAATCGAATGTTGAAAATAAAATAATGAGTCGAAAATAACTCAAGCTTGACGTGCTAATGGATGTATGTGTGAGTATGTAACATGACTTACTAATGAATTCCTTTAATCAATGTCGTTCATTTGGTTTCACTACCGGATGATAGGCCTTCATTTCCATTTCCTCCGGATAAAGCAAGGTCAGTCGGTGTCCCACATATCTCCGTTTGATGACCTAGGGCGAAAGAATTAGTTAAGGCATTCATCAAGTACTACGCTATGCCCAAGTGAGTTTTGAAGTACAAGTGTCAGCTAATTAAGTGATTCTTTTCTGCCTCTGATAATGTGAGTTTCCATCTTGGACCGTTTCGCGTCGTATCCTGCCAGTCATCCGCTAAGATCCCTCTGAAACAGAAATTCACCAAGTATAATAAAATATAGAAGTCAATAAGTAATATTACTACGTTATAGCTTTACTTCATTTCACCTATAACCGCCCGAATTTATGTACTCGAAATAGTAGGACCTCTGAAAACAACTGAGATGTAAACAGATAAAATAGAAGTTAATCGTCCTGAACAAATAGGAGCGTACCTGAGCAACTTTTATCGTTCTTTGCCATTTTATTGCTGCCTTCGTCGATTTACGAGGCACTGTGGAAAATGTTTCAATAAGATATTAAATACTACAACAGCTTTCGATACAATAGTTAAGTCTAAAGGCTATGAGTGAGTTTTTACTCGCGTAGTTGACTAGTTTCTCGAGTGTTCTATCGTCTTTATTTTATTGAGTCCAAGTGAGATATACTCTATACAGTTCTTTTACAGTTATATTTTTGCTGTAATTAACTTCCTTTAGTACTAAAGTACGTGTTTGATTACTGACGTGTTCTTGCACTTATTTAGTCAAAATCTAGTGGCCTTGCAGAAAGTTTATTCTAATCCTGGAAACTTGCAAAGTTCGCACAAAATCTCAATACTATCAACTGGCCTCTACGGCTATTGTCTACGTACGTCTGCATCAAAACTTGAAACTCCTTGGAATACAAAGGTTTACTTCGAATTAGTCCTTAAACTTCTCATCTCGGTCTCATCAGCAACAATAGCTTGGAGACGTCCTCTAAACTATTCCTCAGTGTCGTGGGTTCAAAGTTGTGGAATGCACAACGTGCACACAAACGTCCTTGATCGCACTTTAGTTAGATGCAGCTTTTGTCTGATTTAAACTCGAACAATTTTGCTTGTGTCTAAATGACTGTTCTATCCTTTCGCTTTAAGCCGATGACATGTGCTAAATATATGTATTTAAGACTATTTTCTGTACACGTGTAGCTCGAGTATTTTTATCATCTGTCTTTACTGTCATAGCCTTATATTACGCAGCCAAACCAAACGTCGTCTTGATTGATGTTGATTCCTTTAAACGTTTTGGAGTTCTCTCAGCAAACCCTGGGCTACACTCTCAAAGGACGTCTACGCAATTCTCTACTGTTATTGTCTAGCGTCTTCTGATGTGTACTGTGCACTACAACGCCAAATTCTAGGAATGCGTAAGTTATCATCTCGGTCTTATCAGTAACAATAGCATAGAGACGTCATCTAAACTATTCCAGTGTCGTGAGTTCAAAGTTGCGGAATGCAGTATGCGCACAAACGTCCTTGATCGCACTTTACTTAACTGTAGCTAATGTCTGATTTTAACTTGAACAATTTGCTGGTGTCTTAATGATTGTTTTATCCTTATTTTAAAGTCAAAGACAACCATAAATCCGCAACCAAACCAAAAGACGTCTTGATTGAAGTAAATTACTTTAAACGCTTTGGAGTTCTTTTAGCAACCCCTGGGCCACACTCTCATAAAACGTCTACTCAATTTTCTTGCGTTTTCTGATGTTTGCACCGAAACGTAAAATAGAACGTAAAATAGTAAATGTGTCAAATTCTAGGAATGCATAAGTTATCATCTCAAAAACAATATAATAGAGACGATCATCTAAACTATTTCAGTGTCGTGAGTTCAAAGTTGCGGAATGCAGTGCGCACAAACGTCCTTGATCGCACTTTACTTAGCAACCTCGGCTCGGCTCGACTTGAATCAATTTAATCTACGCGATTGCTTACTGAAACAGAATGCACCCAGGATACCGCTCGGGAAAGTGAACAGGGATGGAAATAAATAGCGTGGAAGGTTATTTATAAATGAAGTATTTATAACATTTATTAACTCGTGAGATTTTACTGCTAATGGAGTGGAGGCTCTAAAATTTAAAATAGTTTTCTTTTTTTTTTCGACGATAACGTATCCAGCATGACAGCGTATACAACAAAATTTTCTTGGTGCATCGTAGTTCCTAAGGAAATAACTAACGCGATGTGGGCAAAACGTAAGGTGCTCAATTATTTGAAATTGCATCTTTATTCAGTTCCTTGGTAAGTTCACTAAAACTAATAGACCCTGACTTATTTACAGCATCGATTTAAAAATGTGTTAAATGGTGTTACGGTGTTAAACTATCTGTGTGGACTTTAAACATCTGCATTAACATAATCTCTAAAAAGACCCGGCGAAGCTACGAATAACGTACTAATATCTTCAAAGTAAAATACTAGGAAAAGCGTTTTCACTTACGACTAGTCTCTATTCGAGGAAAACTAAATTACTGGCATGCATTAAAACTTTCCTAACTTTTACACACTCACTTGTTTGTTCTCTTATAGTCCAGGAATTTTAGATTTTATCTGCGGAATAATTCCTAGTGAGCTGAATTTTTGTATACACCTTTATAATGATATTGTAATGATGATGTGAAAAATCGACATTGATATCGTGCCGGCTAAAAAAGTTGTAGGGGTCCAAACGTCACGAAAATCAGTTTTTCGCAAATATCTCGCGATCTATTGCTCAGAGGTCAATAATGGTTTCATAAAAGTTGTTCGTCGTAAAATTGTCTACAAAAAAGGTCTGTTGTATTTTATGTAGAATTAACCGTTTTTGAAATAGAGACTAGAACGCACTCACATATGGTATTGAATACCGTGCGGCGCATACCAAGGCATAAACCCTATTGTTTGTTTTTTACCCTTTTTTGTTTGTGTGTTTTTTGTTAGTATAATGATCCTCATTTAGAAATATAAAGGACTTGTAATACTAGCACAGTCAGGAAAATAGGAATATCAACTATAAAAAACTAAGTGGCAATTTTTTTTGTCACTTTATAACTCAAGAACGGGCTTATCGATCCAAACCAAATTTTCAGGGTTTGTACAGACTATTAAGTATATGTTTTATGTGAAGTTTGAACAAAATCGGTCGCTTCACTTTATACGTAGCGAAGCACATACCGGGCCGCTAGTAATGATATAGATGCAATGTGAATTTTAGCAATTTTGATCCACGATCTGCGAAAAAAATCCTAGTGGGCTGAATTTTTTTATACGTCTTTATTATGATATTGTGATGAAGATGTGAAAAATCGACATTGATATCGTGCCGGCTAAAAAAGTTATAGGGGTCCAAACGTCACTGGACATAGCATATCTATGTCATTACTAGCGGCCCGGTACGTGCTTCGCTACGTATAAAGTGAACGACCGATTTTGTTCAAACTTCACATAAAATATCTACTAAATAGTTTGAACAAACCCTGAAAGTTTGGTTTGGATCGGTGAGCCCGTTCTTGAGTTGTAAAGTGACAAAAAAAATTGCCACTTAGTTTTTTATAGTTGATATTCCTATTTTCCTGACTGTGCTAGTATTACAAGTCCTTTATATTTCTATATGTAGATCATTATACTAACAAAAAACACACAAACAAAAAAGGGATAAAAACAAACAATAGGGTTTATGCCTTGATATGCGCCGTACGGTATACAATACTATACGTGAGTACATTCTAGTCTCTATTTCAAAAACGTTTAATTCTACAAAAAAATGCAAAAGACCTTTTTTGTAGAAAATTTTACGACGTTCAACTTTTATGAAACCATTATTGACCTCTGAGCAATAGATCGCGAGATATTTGTGAAAAACTGATTTTCGTGACGTTTGGACCCCTATAACTTTTTTTGCCGGCACGATATCAATGTCGATTTTTCACATCATCATTACAATATCATAATAAAGGTGTATACAAAAAATCAGCTCACTAGGAATTATTCCGCAGATCGTGGATCAAAATTGCTAAAATTACTGGACTATTAGTTTTATTGTAAAAACATGTTTTTGTTATGTCACACGAAATATGTTTTCCAATCATCAGTAACAGATGAAAGGAAGTAAGTAATAGATGAAAGTGTTGACTTAATTCATTTATTTACAAGCAATTGAAAAATTCATTTTTAATAAACACGGATTATTTGACTCTACGATGCAATTCCATGTTTTGATAATGGAAACTTCTTAGTAAGTCTTTAAAGATTGTTAAGTTTGCGCAAACTTCTATTCTCGGTAAATAAATGTTAATAAAAATAATGTAACGTTTGTGCCAAATTCATTCCGCCCTTGAACCGAGCAAATAAGGTCAGTAACAAATACTCCAAAAACTTTCCCACTTAATTAGAATCACAACTTACTCTTACTTATGAATGTAATCATTTTAATCAAAGCAAAACCTTTGATAAATGTAAGGTAATATATCTGACTATCCCGTCCCATTATAGGAAATATCAACTCCGTTACACGACGGATATTCCAACAACAAAATAAAATGCACATGAATTTCACCGCGAATTCTATAGGGATTGATAAATGTGGACGAAGCTCATAAAATATGATGCAATATCATCCATTTCCGTCGTATATATTTTGCTATGTTTATTTTCCAAGCTTTGTTTAGATATCGGGACCTGAGTTGAATAGAGGGAGGCTATTGACGTCGAAGTAGTGGAATAAAAAATAATGACGAGCTGAAGTGTGCTGATTCTATGACATGTAACAGTTCCAATCAGTTTTAATTGATTAACACATTGTTTTTATGTGATTTCAGATTGCAGATCAGCATGTAAACTTTGTAAGTTATAGCATAGTTGCTATTATCGGACATTATTGATAAGTGTCCATTTGTACTGGGGTTTCTAATTTAGACAAGGGTTTTATAGCCTCCAAAAAGTAGCTAGATATTAATTAGTTGCTCTTAATGTAAAACGATTTTGGTAAACTTTATGGAACTTCTACGATGTGTTATCTATAGCTTAATTAAGGCATTCAAAACTAGCGTTACGGGGAGTAATAATCCGGTACCAACAAACATTCATAAACTATATTGGTTCCTTATAAAACCTGGAACATTTGACACTACTAGGAAACGTACTACACAGATAGTTCCGGAGATAATAATTCCGGATAAAACCGGTATCGTTATGGATGCATTTCCAGCCTGTACCGATGGTCGTACGTCGCATAAATTTGAACCATGTGCCTGTAGCATTTGCTGTTTGTCCTGTGTTATGCCTTTGCGAGTTGGCGACATTCTGCTGTATTCAGGAAACATGTCGCACACCGATAATAAGACTAGCTCAACTCAAAAAAACACTTTTTATAGTGTGTCATTAGACATTATTGTAGTTTTGAACGCAGAATCTAGTCATGTCAAAAAGTCAGTTTTCAATAAATTTGAGTTATACTATGAGATTTTAGACTTTCGCGTTTCATTACTATAATGATATTTGTTAACGGGACTAAACGCGGTTTTAATTATGTAGTACATATATACTACTTACTGCTTGACGTTTCGGTTGCTGTAACGCATCCGAAACGTCAAGCAGTAAGTAGTATATATGTACTACATAATTAAAACCGCGTTTAGTCCCGTTAACAAATATCATTTGAGTTATACTAGTCTTATTTTGGGTGTGCGACGTGTTATTTATAAAGTGAGGGAATAGTAGAATAATGCTCTTTAACATTTATTTTATTATCGTGAACTGAACAAAATAGAACAACTGTTTTTTAGATGTGGCTGTCAGCGATTTAATTACTGAATAATACTGAACATGCTTATAAGATTATTATTATCTTTTCTTTATGCAACAGTACTCTGATTTTATTGTTTCTTAGCAGTAAACGTTTTACTTCTCTCTTAGTCTTAAGAGGTAGTAAAACTTGGTTGTCAAATCTCAATGCAACGTTGACAATAATTTTCATGGTGAAACTCTGTACTATTTTACTTGGCAAAACTATTTTGTTTTCTCACAGATCAACTTAAAAGTAGTAAACATTTAACTTCTGTCCAACTTCTTTTAAGACAGTATACCATCGTTGTCAAAATTCAACAAACTTATTCGCTAATTTACTCGGTGAAACTTTGTATTACATTTATTTGGCAAAAAATACTTTGCAATCTTTTAGTAAAATTAGGGAGTAGTAAACATTTTGCTCTGCTCAAACTTGTAAAAAGGCGACAAGGTTGTATGGATGACGAAAAACTCTTGGTATTCTTTTAGTTAAATTCAGGAGTAGTAAACATTTTACTCCGCTCAAACTTATAAGGGGACTTCAAGGTTGTGCCCGGTTGTCAAATTTCTGACGTGTTAAGTTGTCGTAAACTATGGACGGAGGACATACAACGAAGTTACCTGGACTAATTGGATTCCGGGGAGCGGATGAGCTGGTGGCCGGAGTGTTTACTTTGGCTGGCAAATTGCCTGCCGAGATCTAATTAGGTGCAGCCGTCTGCCGCTACGAAGCCTGCAGTGCTAATAGTATGAGACAACTGCTAAAACTGGAAGAAAAAGTGTATAAGACCCGAGGAACGCTTTACATTGTCACAGTGTAACCCAAAGATATATTTTAAGGCTTGGAAAGCCGAATTTCACTGACAAAGTAGGCTATGACGCAGACTGTGGCATGCGTGCCTATGGAATAATCAAAATAATCTGTAACACTATGCACGTTTGAAACAGGTTGTCTTATATTGCATTAGTAAATTAAGTTTAGGCAGTATGTACCATGTCTTTTTATTATAAAAAAGTTCTTAATTGTGTAGCTTTAATTCTTCTGATTAACGCTGGTTTCCATCAATTATCTACTTCTTCCATTAGTTGCAATTTCGTGTCCCATGGCAAACATGCCATGTTTTAAGCGACTAATACAGGACAACTTCACGAACTTGCAAACTGCAATAAAGTAGCGAACATTTCCAATAAATTAAAAGTGCCAGTGACGTTCTAATTCATTTTCTTACGCATTGGTAGTAAGCGGGATAAGCCACCGTGTTCGGTGATCAATCAAAATCTCATTGGAGCACGTCACTCCGTTCGCTCAGCGCTATCCGTCTTAGAGAGGTGGTCCACTTGAGCACCCAACTTTGTAAGAGACATAGTTAGCACGCTAAAGAACTAACTTCATTAATCTTAATGCAATGCGCCTATAATACAAGAAGTACCAATCAAATAACAACATACCAGACATACCAATACCAAAATAATATCATAAGCTTTTCTCATAAACTAAAATCCTTTTCATCCTGAATCATTCTGGACAGTGCACGCTAAAAACAATTTGTGAGAACTTGCAACTAGTGTACCTGACCCCGGCCTAGTCCACTTTGAGCAACGATTGATAGTTTTTGGAGACCTATTAAATATTTTGATGAGCTTGAAGACGCCATGTCTGGCTGCAATTGGTAAGTTAAGCAACTTTCGCAGAGGCTAATTATAATAGTTATAAATATGTATATATTATAAATATGTACATCCTGCGTACCTGGCTGATAATCAGATCGGCTGCCATGCTCGAAAACGGACGGAAGGATTTTTTTTGTAGTAGTGGCGGCAAACGAGCTAGTGGGTCACCTGATGGTAAGCAATTAACGCCGCACATGGACATTGGCGACACCAGAGGTATCGCTGATGCGTTGCCTGAGTTTAAGACTCTTAACCCTTCCCAGCTGAGCTCTGGCGGCCTTACTCAGCAGCAGAAGCATAGCACAACAGTTACGAATTGCTGTTTCACTGTGGACTTCTGTATAGTGGAGGTACTCTCCACTCGCTCGTACTAAATATTATGCTACACATTTTCAAAGTTGACTGAGCTAGGTGCTCAAGGTGCGCGAGATCAAAGTGGACTACCTCGTCTTTTCTAATTTTGCTACACATTACGCCGTAGTCGAGGCTTGTCGATTTCGCGGTGATAATATAACCAGAGATCCATTTTATTAGCAAGTTTGGAAGAGGCGTGATTGGGCGGAGCCCTAATTGGTTTGATGATAAGCAAAATATAGGGTCTAGGTTCCACGCAATATTTAAAGATGGCAATCATTAAGTTTTATTTAGATAAATCGATTTACTTGCATGAACATACACACATAGAATATAAATAACAAAAAGAATAACACAACTGTGAGTCTAAATACATAAAAATTGCAACAATAGTCTTTCGTTCATTAGAAGTAAATTGACTGAATTTTTGAAAACTGACTTAATTCAAAAACTTTGTTGTGAAATTTTCATCTCATTCACCGAAAATAGTCATTATTGTTATAGTATTTACTTATAGAAATTAAACTAACACTGCCGAAGCCAACTCGAAACGGCTATTTGCCTAAGAGCCTAAGCAAATATAACAGAAAAACTACGACGTGAGAGAAAATATCCCGAGGATAGATCGATGAGTCCATGAAGCTTATCAATTAATAGCCGGGTGATCTAGAAAACCAACACTAGAATTATGAAACTAAAGACACGGTACGGTTACGCGCTTTAGGTAACCTAGTTTTTCTAGTTTACTTACGCAAAAAAAATATTTAAACAACACTACATAACATTTAAACACGTTTCTAATACTTGTGTATTGTATTAATAATTTATTTGGCAAACCAATTCACAAAGTGATGAATCTGTGCTGTGATTTCATCAGTAATATTCTTGACTTTTTAATTTATCACTTGATTTTACTATAAACCAGAAATTAACGATACAAGAATTTAACCAACAAAAAAAGTTGACACTAACACTTCGATTTTAGGTGTCCAAAATACCTTTCTCCTGAAATATGACAAAGGAAAACTTGATAAATACTCTTTCACCTAAAATTTATAAGTATTCGAATTACTAAGCTGTTGCTTTGCTCAACTCAACTATTTCTATTTGTGAGGACCTAGAAATATAAGTGATTTGTGCAATTATCATTTTGTTACCATAGATAAGTTTGGATAAATCTTGGTCTTCCTTAAATAAATAAAAAAAAAACCTAAATTAGCATTGAAATACTACTTAAATGTAGATAATTTCATGATACATGTATTACATATATTTTAAAATAAAAAGTTCAACTTGTTCAAAAAAAATACTAATCACATTTGACATTGACAGAAATAATTGTCATGGTAGTCCGCCGTACAATCCCACTGAAATAAGTGGCGCCCGAATAGCATATCGCCGTCGCTTTATCAGGAAATTGCCAAAGAGCTATTACGCAGACAGTAGACAGTAGCGCCTATACGTAAACTGGGTTGCGATTCCACTCTTCTAGGGCGGCGGCCCATCTAAGGGGGTGGAATCGGGCGCCGTATCGTAGCAACCAACCAGCATCCCTGCCAGTATGGTGTTCGGTCTCGCCCTGAGCGCCCGCGCGTGGTGCCTCCCGAACGCTCCGACGGACACCGCTCTCTAACATTCCAATACAAAGTTGTGACACGATACCAATATGTTCATGCTCTTCATACTCCTCACTGTGTACCTAATAACTCTCTGCCACGGTTGAACAGTGCGTGATACTTATTGCAATGACGGATTAGTTATCAGTGAGATAAGAAGCGATTGTTACTTCGACGTAGACGCGACAGTTGGTAAGTTATTGTATTGTTATTACGTTTAATATTCTCCGGCTACGAGGGGAAGCTGTTGAGTTTTACTGGGCGTATTTATAAGGCAATGAATAACTCGATGGGTATAACTGTCGGCGTATGAGGGACGCATGTATTTGTTTGTTTTATCCGATGTTGCTTATTACTGGTATATTCAATAGACTCGTTCACGTTATCGCGTCTACCGCCCCTTTCTCATAATGTAATTGCTTTTGTTAGGTAGGTACAAATGTTTTTGTTTTATACGTATACATTCACTCCCGGTAATTAAACTTACAAATTGTTTTAATTGAATTACTTGCGCTAGTTTTTGCGTAGCGTTACATGGAAACGCTTTTGAAATGACATAATATGAGTAGGGAAATATGAATACAATAATGTTTGACC
Source organism: Nomophila noctuella (assembly GCA_958496325.1). Classification (NCBI taxonomy): domain Eukaryota; kingdom Metazoa; phylum Arthropoda; class Insecta; order Lepidoptera; family Crambidae; genus Nomophila; species Nomophila noctuella. The sequence continues at coordinate 11,184,163 of OY292493.1, forward strand.
AAAGTGTAAGCGACGGCTGTTTTATTATGAATACAATGACTTGGATTCGTTTTGATATCATGACGACCTTTATATATAGATTTTAAATATCTTCTTGATGTATTTTTACCAAGCCAAGGGCAACGAGACATAAGAATAGATGTAACAACAATTTTACAACCCATGACGTATGTTGAAACATTGTATTGCTATTTAGGATAAATAAGTATGCCAAAAACTATTCTATTTTACGAGCCCGCTTTATAATTTATTATTTCTTTATTTATTATTACAAGAATATCCATTACAAAAAGCTTCGGTCTAACTCAGGTGTCCCATAGACCAGAATGTTTCTATTCTATGTAGTATCCCAGTTCTTTTTTTTATGTCTGCATCTCTTCGGTTGAAAATTAATTACAATTTGTCAAAAAAAAATGTTAATTCTAGTTATCTAGTTGCCTGACTTAACAATTTAGCATCTCGACTTTAATATATTGCAGCACTTTTCATCAGGAGAAGAAATTTTAGAAAATACTCGTAAATACAAATACTGGCTTACAGGTTAACTTTGCAGGCCCAAATATCCACACAGGGGCCATTTCTTACATTTATTATGCCATTCTCATTGTCTATTCTCTCTCTTGGTATCTCACCCACATGGAAAATAGACTTACTATTATGAGTAGGATCCTTACACGATATAACTTAACTGCTATTATGAGAATACAAACACTTACTATAGGAGTAGGAACTAAACATGCACTATAGTATTTTAAATTTTGTATTCTTTAAACCATGCTGATTTTATTTGTATGTGTTTGAATGAGTATCCATTATGGTTTCAATAATACTCTTGTGCAATGCCAACAAGCGGTTAACTACCGAATATAATATGAATTACTGTAGGAGAATCATTTGGCTCGAAGCCAATGATTTCTTTAAAATTATTGATTGCGACTGTCATTTCAATACAATTTATTTCCTAAAACACTGATAATGTTTGTTCTTCAACGGAAAGTAGAAACAATGCATGAATAATTTGAACAATTCGTAGCTCCGTTAATGTTCCAAATTTGTCGGCTGATAATATCGATTTTCGTTTCACTGAGTAAGAAACTCGAAGTATTATTTGATAAATTACTTCTCTTAGAACCACATCGACAGCCAATAAAGGGTTCTCATTTGCCCACGGGAAAGTTTCGCAGTGATTACCAACTTTCTTATTGTCCTCCGGGTTTCAGGGATCACTTTGTACTTTCGCTCTTAACTTTGTATTAAAAAAAACTCGGCATTTTCTCCGATAGCGATCTTGTTTTGTTTGTTTAATGTACTTTTGGAAAATTGCGCCGCTGAAGACAAAACGTTATTGCTTCGTCCTGGGATGTTTGCTCGTGGCTTTCGCTTTTATTGCGGCCGGCGATCTTGACCCTATCTAAGCGTAGAAGGATAAAGTGGACGGAACGGATTCCGATGAGTTGCCGAGCTATTTCGTAATTGTCACGAAAATACAGATATTTGTGTTGATAAAGTTTTTATAAGATAGAGGTAGATATGATTGAGATTGAGCAGATGGTGTTAAATTAAAAAAGAAATATATTTTTCTATATCAAGGTTTAATTCTAGATTAGTTGTCATGCTATGCAATTAGAAGAAATATTCAATAGTCCAAGACAGTGCAAACATTTTCATGAAAAAGAAATATTATTTCTCAACACCAATATAATAAGAACCACTTTTATGTTATTATTTTTAACTTATCAAAAACAATGTTTTCTAGAATTTTTTATTTCAAGGTCAAATACGTTCACAATAATAAACATCGTACAAGCTGTCAGTTATAAAAAAAGTGTAGTCGCTTTCACCGACGAAATTGTTTTTCTACATAAAAGATGTGATGGATTATTAAGCGATTTACTTTGAGTCAAAGGTATTTTTTAATATTCAATTCACTTTGTCATAATTGATTTACCATACAGGTCTACAACTATTAGACCTCCGCATCCTTTTGAAATAAAACCCCCACGCCCATTTATCGATCATGGCGGCTGATCTTTTACGATTAGCCAGGTACACAGGATATTTGCTCACTCTCATACTCGTAGTTCATTGGGACAGCAATCTGACTCGACCGAAGAGAGATCAGGCGTGGTACCAACGGCTTATATTCATGTTATTAGCGGCCACCCGCGACTTTGTCCGAGTGGACTTTAGATTCCTTTTTTGGCAATAAAAGGAAGCGTTTGACCATTCTCAGGGTCTAAAGATGGTCTGTGCCAAATTTCATCAAAATCTGTTGATTAACTTTCGCATTTATAACATGAGTAGGGATTAGTAGAGATAAATAAACGCCAAGACTCAAACCAGCCATTCTTTATAGTACTCGACAATCCACGTTGAAGTAAAAATCTACAGACTGATAAAATTAACTACAAATCTACAAAGACTTTAGGGAAAATAATGCATACAGGACGAAAGCAATTTGCAAACGTATGCAAAGCCACTCGTGTTGCCCCATCCATCATTGCAGAATATATTAACGTTGAACATGAGAAAATGTCGAGGAAATCTCCCTAATCTGTGAGCCACTGTTATTAAATTTTCCCCTGACATCATCGAAATTTGCTTAACAAAGCAAAAACCGATAAAAACTATCTAAATTAGAATTAGCTCAAAATCTTTGATTGCTGACTTGTTCTCGTCTGGAATCTGCAATTCGGAAAGTATCTTAATCTTTGTGTCTTATGGAAAATTTACGTATGTCTTGTGTCTAATCACGCATAATGATATTACTGTTCCAGAAAGCAACTCGACTTTTGTTTAGAGATCTCTTAAGGTGGTCACTTTTTAAGCTATTTATATTGACAATTACTTTCTATAACCACATGTTTAAATAAATATGACCTTTTTTGCCAAATTCGATGAGAAAGTAAACAAACATGCTTCACAAAATTCTTGCAAAACCAACTTCATTGTGGAGTCAATGAAGCATTTGACTCGAAAGTCCTCAAGAACAGCTCCGATTTCGATGATTTTTTTTTTGTTTATTTAGTTTTTTTATATTATTTAAAATCAGAAACCTTTTAGAGCGGGGACGGAACTATTTAAATTGTTTAAACAATATCAACGATATGGATATAAAAAATTTAGTTTGGTCTATATTTTTTTGTAGAAAAATCTCTATAATAATCTTATTGTAACAAATAGTTGTTACAAAAAGGTTTTTAACAATAATTGAATATTATTTTCGTCCGCGTTTATTTGGGTTTCATACAAACTTTCATCCCCCGTTTAATTCTTATATGAGTGGAATTTACCAAAATCGTTCATGGGGAATACCTACGTCATAATAACTTGATGCATACAAAGTTTCAGCCCGATCGGCTCAAAATTGACAGGGTTTCATACAAACTTTCATCCCCTATTTTATCCCCTTAGGGGTGGAATTTATCAAAATGATTTCTCAGGCGATGCTCACATCAGAATAACTTTATGTATGCAAAGTTTCAGCTCGATTGGTTTAAAATTGACAAAGTTTCATACAAACGTTCATCCCCTATTTCACCCCCTTGGGGGTTGAATTGCTCACAATCGTTTCTTAGCGGATGCCTACGTCAAAATATCTACTTGCATACCAAATTTCAGCCCGATCCGTCCTGTGGTTTGGGCTGTGCGTTGATAGATCACTATGTCAGTCAGTCACCTTTGAGTTTTGTATATAGAAGATCGAGCTTTATTTTATATATATAGATTTGAGTTTTATATATATAGATTGTTTATAACATTAATTAATATATTTACAAGTTTTTAATGGATATTGTGAAGGAGAATTTTTTTTGTGCATAAACTATATCGTAGATATTGTTTAAACAATATAAATAGTTCCGTCCCCGCTCTAAGAGGTTTCTGATTTTGAATAGTATAAAAAAACCAATTTAACAAAAAAAAAATCATCGAAATCGGAGCTGTTCTTGAGGACTTTCGAATATTGCCTGTTTTATGTATTCATTGACTCCACTACTAAGGAAGGTATTATCGTATCATAAAATAAAATCGTTAATCGTCTAGTGTGAACCATCTATTATAGATTGAATCTTCACCTTGCTAACCTAATCATGCTGATGTGCCTGCCTGTTTAAAACTAGGAGCACTACAACATAATGAACTAGAACCTATTTGTCTGTCGAGCGGAAATTAAGTCCGTGACCCGCACATGCATTACCTCATATTCCCATAGTGTTTTCTAATAATAATAATAATAACGTTACTAAAATGTATTTACAACTTTTTCTGTTAATACAAGCAAGCACGTTTGAATCTGTTACTTAGATTTTTTGGCGCTTTTGTGTTCGCAATTGTCCTACATGATTCCCTATGGATTATGGTGACATATTTGAAAGTTCCATCTTCTTGGTTCTTCCATGTTCATCTTAATATCTTCAGCGATGTTTAATAAACATTGAAGATAAATGATTTTATATTATTGCCTACACTTACGACACTTACGCAAAGATAACAATAGCGCCAATTCCAACTCTCCAAAGCATATTGGTAAGAACACCTTCTAGCCTTCACTTATTCTATTCACACCCAACTACGCGCGTGAACATCCGAATAGATTTTATGAGCAGCGCGAAGTTTTGTTTAAAGAATGTTCCTTAGACAGGTATTATAAGTGTCGCAACACACTAGGCTGAAACTGAAGCTGAACGGCTGATGTTCAGCGTGACTATGCCAGCAAAATATTTTAAATGATTGACACACACCATGCCAAAGTGACGACGCGTTATATCGTTTAGAAAATGCATTACAGGCGTAGTCACACCTAAGTGGACAAATACACCAGGCTCAAAATACGCGACTGAAGTTCGGCGGCAATGCATTTTTTATTCAAAATTACGCGACATAATTTCGGCATGGTGGTTCATCTTCCATTTTAAATACATTGCAGGCGGAGTCACGCCGAACTTCGCCGCGTTTTTTCCGCCTTTCGTGTTTTCTATACTTAAATCGGTCGCGTATTTTCGGCCTGGTGGATTTCTACACTAAAGAATGTTCCTTAAGCAGGAATAATGATAAATCTTGGGAGCAGAACACGATTAAGGGAGTATGGCGTATAATTCTTGGGGCCGTTCGTCAACACTCTACGTGCTAACTGCGCGGGGTCGTTCTCACGTGCGTTATCTCATCTCGCTGGAGAGCTGGGGGTCTGGCAATATGGTTTAATAAGCCTTTTGCATATTGAGGTTGTTCACCGCGAATAATATTTGCTGAAGGATTTGATGGAACGGTTGGGCAATCCACTACAGCAGAGATTGATAACCAGATACCTGATAGCTGAAATATTTCTCAAATTTGACTATAATAACGATATAAACACTTAAAAGTATAATTTAAACTTTATATGATATAAGTTAATTTAACATAATAATGTGTAAAAAGTCATTATTAACAAAAATGTAAAAAATAATCCAAATAGATCTAGTATCATTCTAGTGCTAAATTATGGAAACACAAACTATAATGATATACATAAATAATTATTGATGATAAACTATTTATTCACACAGATCAATATTTTCATTTCCTTATTTTAAAAGGTAAAATCAGTAAAAAGTTATATCGTATTTTATAAAACGATATTGACTAAGTATAAATTGACAGCGTCGATTCCGTATTATAATCGCGTAAACACAATTCTCTCGCAGTCACGTCTTGTTGATTTTCCCTGTTTCATTTCCTCTCAGATGTTTAAGAAAATTGCAGCCCTTGTAAGATAAAGCCGTATCTCATCCGTATCTCATTTTAAGCGTATTGCAAGAAATAAGCCCTTGACAAGGAAACGCCTGGCCTAATGACCTTGCCAGTCCATTGGGATGGAAGAACCTTAATTAAGGTGAGGTTATCCAACCATTATTGGCCCAAAATATAATATTTAAGAATAGAAGAGAATATTTACGTTGGCCTCTGGAACTCGAATTGGGTCAAACTTGTTGTAAACTTAGGAATATTTTGTAAGCAAAAATTTTCCGAAGCTTGGAAAAACTTGGGAAAGGTTGATAGATAAATCTTTATTTCAACGCGGTTTAAATGAACCAGTTTGTGGTAAAACCATCTGAGCTGTTAAGTATTCAATCCAGTTTTATTCACCAGAGATGCTATTAATTTAAGGTTTAAATCTAATGTACGAGTTAAGTTATTTACTGTTTATTAGGTGCTAAATCAGTTTGCTAGCGTATTTGGTAACAGAAAGGCATAAGTATCACGGTTATTTGTGTGTCCCTGTTGTGTATTGTGTATCACTTCTTCGAGATTATTACAAGCATTTTAAAAAAACACATATTGAAGTAACATAGCAAAATTATTTTAAGAACTTCTATATGCACACTGTTACATTGAATTAGTGATATAGAGTTTGTATATTTATAAATAAATAAATGCCTTGGACTAACACACCAATTGCCTAGCCCCAAACTAAGCTCGAAGCTTGTACTATGGAAGCTAAGGAACGGATAGACATACTTAAATACTTTTATAAACATCCATGACTCGAGTACAAATGCCGATGTTCATCACACAAACATTTGCCCCTAGCGGGATTCGAACCCGCGACCCTTGGTTTTGTAGCCAGGGTCTCTAGCCACTCGACCAACGGGCCTGTCAAAACTAATAAAATTTATAAATAACATGCGACCAGCCCAGCTTCGCACGGGTAAAATTCTAGTACAAAAGTATTCTAAATAATATACATGGAACGCCTTAACCTTCCCCTTGAATCACTCTCGCTGATAAAAAACCGCATCAAAATTAGTTGCGTAGTGTTAAACATTTAAGAGTACATAGGGACAGAAAAAAGAATGCTTTTTTATACTATGTAATATATCACACACAGTGCATGGTTCTACGCGATCACAAAGTTATGGTGTTTCACGATTGAGTTACGTAGTAGCTACAACTGTGCAACTTTATTTTGAACATGATACATTTTACATGGAGTGATGTCGAAATATTCGAGTTGATAAAAGTTTCCATCAACGTCGAGCACACAATTTTAAATTTTCCTGACCTTTTGTGAATACCGCTTTTATTACCTGAGTGATAAAAAGCCAATATTTTTGGGTTGCATGTCATGTTTGTTAACTATGGAAAATTGTGTACATTAAAAGTAGTGCTTCAAAAAAATGTTGCTTCCTCATCACTATTTATTCAATGCAACATTTTTTTATAGAATATGGAGTTAAATTAATAATGTTTTTTCAATGTAAAGATAAACTTACTAACTAAGTTCCAAAGTTCTAACACAGATAATATTTCCATATTGTCGGAGCAAAAACTACAGTTTCAATGAAAGCACAAAGTAAGCGATCTCTTCGAAGTTTGAATTTAATTTTACATATAAATTATGGTCCTAAGTAAACCAATGCGAAAGCTTGAGCAAATATGAATCTCGTAAAACAATATTTAATGCATGATGTCGAAGTTAAACTCAGATAACGAGATTTGGTGACCTTTTAGAACTGATAAAAATAATGTTGCTTGTTTTGTTCGAGTACACGTGTATGTTTTAATTTCAGAAGTCCCTCGGCAAATGATAATATGAATTTCTTTCTTTTTCATTTTCTTTTGCCCTTTAATCTAGTCTGGGGTTAACTGATTTTGTTCATTTGTTTTTATTTTGCTAGTTTGCTGTTTTAATAACGCTGCTGTGTGTCAGCGGGAAAATTAATAAGTTCATGTTTTGTTTGCTTCATTTTGGAACATACGCGCTGAAGATATTAAAATAATAAAACTTTTAATAACGCGAGAAATGATTTAGTTAATTATAAGTTATATCTGTGGACATAGCAAATAGGTTATATTATTATTTATAAACGCCGTATAGTAGTAGCAGACATGTACATTCAAGTAGCCTTTCATATGGTGGTTATTTTTTGTTCAGTCTTTTGGTTTCTGTTCCTTTGATAATTAAATATTCTCAGGGCAGTCATTATTCATTTTAAATATTTAGTTATTTAGCAAATAACTAAATATTTAAAATGAATAATTTTTTTGTGTTGTGTCGAATAATGTCCTCAAATGTGTTTTTTTTTATTTTTATTTTAATTTTTAAGAATTTTATTTTCTTACCATAAAAGGTGTCCGCGGAAGACCAGCGCTGTGGCTTTTGCCAGAGCATATTATGCTGAGCGGTGGCCTTTTTGGTGCAGAACAACAAAATGTCATTTCACATTTGTAAACTATGTAATTTCTGTGCCAAATAAAAACTTTTTCTTTCTTCTTTTTTTTTTTAATATGTTTACATTTTCAACTTGAAACCGCTGCATTACACTGGCTTTTACATACACCACAGTTCTTCATTTAGGCTATTATAATAGTAACCAGGGAAATATAGTGACAATAATAGCAAACTCAGTTGTCCCATATCTGCGAAGGGAAGACATATAAGATATATCCACGGTCCAAAAACTAGGTCGACATGATTGATCTTTGCACGATTGCGTGGTTCCCTATTCGTTTCGTGGTTTTTCTATTAGCTAATATGATACTAAATGGAAAACTTTCCTCGGAGTAATTTCCACTAAATAAATAAGGTACTAAGCGAAACTTAATTGCTCAGAAAGCTGAAGATAAATAAGGGCAAAGTTTGTAGCTGATTTAGTAAGTCTCGGATAAGTAATGTATTAAATAAAATTAATGGAAAAAAGAAGCCTATCGGAACGTGAATTTCGTTGGTAAACTGAATTTATTAGCAAGACAGATAGAACTAATGATGACTTGACTCATAAATCCGTACAGTCACTTATACACACATAAGCATTAATTACATTCCCATACATAATTTGAAATAATCACGTCATAGTGCAAAAGCGTAGCAATTAAACGACAGAGAAGTGGCATAGAGGTGAACACTTCCGTGCATTATAATCATTTAAAAAAGAACAAGTATAAATAACTGTTTTAAATAACTATGGATTAATTAACTCACGCCGAATACTTGACGTCAAGTAAATTTATAAGCTCTTCATGTTGATTTAGCAAATCAAAGAGGAAGAACCTATTCATCACGAACAAAATATAGTAAAACTTAATTTATTAGCAAGACAGATACCTAACTGTAATGATGACTTAGCTTTATAAATCCGTACCGTTACAAATAAGCATTGATTACATTCCCGTACATAATTTATAATAACCACCTCATTGTGCAAAAGCAGAGCAATTAAACGAGAGAGAAGTGGCGTAGGCGAACACTTCCATGGATTTGCATATCATCCTCATTTCAGCGGCGTCGTTTGAATAATTGTTTAATTCCATTTGTTGTGGATGCGTTCAGTTGGATTTACTGATTTATCGTTGCCTTCACTCAGTGAAGATAATTTGTCATGCTTTCATCGTGTTATTCAGACTAAATATAACCTGCAGGTAAGTTTCGTCATGAGTATTGTTGTGGAAAATTACCAATTTTTTTAGTCATACTGGAATTAATATGAAACGTTTTTGTTATAACCATTAGATGGTTGATTTTGTAAAGACTTATAATTATAAATCGATTTTGATGTCTGTGAACTTTATTTGTAAGTGAACCTATTGTCATTTGACAAAGTCATTTAAAAGTGATTGTATCAGAAATTAATAACTCAGGTAGGTTATTTGTATATATAGCCACTTTTCAAAGTGCTATGGTTATCAGTATCGAGATTAATATAGTTACTGTCGATCATCTGTTGTTTTTTTCACACAACAGATGTCCCTTAAGCCACTTATATATCACTATTATCAATGCACGTGATATAATCATCAATTAATTACAGGGTCTTCATACGATAATACTCATCGTGTATGTAAATCAAACAGCCTGCTCAGTGAAAACCCTAAAAAAGAAGTTAGTAACTTTTCAATAATTTGCAGCGGTCGTTGTCACGAAACCCGCTTCCCATCTGCCGCGGGTCAGAAACACGGAACAAATTGTACATTCAAACATTCAAATTGTTACCGTCTCGGCACGTTCCGAGAGAAACTAAATATTAAATTATTTGCCAACACAAATTCATTAGGGTCAGCAATTTTCTGTACAGAATACATTTCAAGTAATTTACTCACTACGCAAATGAGTAGGTATTTGTAAAAATCAATAACTTGGTTTTATATAATGAGTTTCTAAGCCGTTGGGATTGAAACTTTTATTAAGGACCCAATATTGTTAATCCTGATACGCAAATGAGTATTTATAGAAAATCAATGAATTGTTTTCGTATATTAGTATAGCCTTTTTGAATGCGAGTATAAAATTGTAGCTGCTATGTCTGACATGCAACATTACATGTATTTGTTTCTAGATAGTGTTCTTGAATGGTATGGTATACAACAAACGTTTCTCGTGTCTCACTAAAATTATATAATCATCTTAACTTCATCTAACAAACTGTTAGTCATGCTCGTTATCACGGAAATTGAAGTCGGCACGAATATGCAATGGTTTGCTAGTCGTCTGTATTTCCCAAACCGATTCACATGGATGCGCAGTCTTCCTTCAACGCCACTTGAGATGAGACGAGCGCTGCCCGGAAAGTGAGGGTGTCAACAGAGTGTGAATTACTCTGAAGAACATTCCAACAACGTTTGGAGATATTAGTCGTATGTTCGTAGTGATATAATCCTAAGTTAGACCAAATTTGAAAAGCTTACCTTTAGAAGTAATTATTAACAAACGAGTTTTATTGCGTCTTTAATTGAGATACGTTTAATAAAGTATTATCACATCTTAGACAAGCAATGGCGCTATATGATGAGGTTTTATTAAATTTATTACTTTCCTTCCCAGCACGAGGAGGTTATAACATAGTTTAAGTAAACCCGAGAAATCGTATTCTCTGAATGTCTTCATAACTTAAGGGTATGAAGGACCTATAGTGGACCGATGGCTCTAGTTCGTAGATCGACACTTTGTTTGAGTTCAAACGAATTCCCAATGTTATATGACATCAATAAACTAACTTTCTACGACGCGGTCACATCAAAAGGGATAGACGGGGTGGGTATGGATATTAATAAAATTCTTCTAAGGCCGACCGATCCTTAGACGGTATGGTATGAATGAAAACGGTGGCCGATAAAACTCGGCTGACTATACGTACTCAATCTTTTTATGACAGGACCCAAAGTCTATAAAAATACTTACTACTCATCTGGTGATGGTATATTACGCATACATATTTACTGGGCACCTGCTGGTGGATAAACTATTACCATAAAGTGGGAGAAGTGGTGATAAAGGATGAATAGTTGGACCTTCTAGGACTATCTAGGAATGACGTAAGCGTTTATAAGGGTTACTGAAACATTTCTTACATTAATACTAACATTTTTTGATACTGTTTAGGTACAAAAAGTTCTACACAATAAGATATACTTATTCCTTGAATAAGGATCGAAATACAGTATGAAAAGAATCCTATAATCTTGGTTTTAGAGGAAAAGTCAAATCTTCTTTCAAAAATATTATGACTATTTGACATCTTTAGACTCTTTTGAATATCTGAGCTGGTTTAAGTAAGACGCATGATTGCTAGACAAAGGAAAAAGTTTTCTAACCACCATTTACAAATTATATCCAAAGGTGACCCAAGGTCCTTGCACTTAAAGCTTTCAGACAACTTAAATGCATCGTATAACTTCTATTGCGAGGGCAATAAAGCCTCTTTTTCATTGCATATAAAATCTACCAAGAATATACAAACATCTTGAAATGTGAAATAAATCACTCACTTTGTGCAGTTCAATATCTATAAATAATGTCCATCCAGTTATATTCTGCATTGAAAGAAATGGCGGCTGAGAAATGTATTTTTATATTTTTTATGAGAAAAACATGTACGTGCGTTTTATATTTACTATCTCATATACACATCTATCTTGATTAAATAATTTTGATGCCCGCAACGCTAGATACTATCTCTTCCATATAACATTTAGTCGAGGTAAATTTAGTGTTATACACAACTATATGAGCGGATGTTTATGGTCAAATACTTTATATTATTGGAATAATTATTTCTTCATTTGTAATTACACAAGTTAATCTTGTATCCTACAATTTATGGAATCATCCAAACTTGCGCTTATTACTGTATTAATCCACCATATTTTGTTAAATGTTTGAAACTTTAAGAAGCCTCCACCTGACCTTTATCTCATGAAAATCCTTTAAATGTCATACATTTCACCCTTCCACAGCCTTGACCTTGGGGGTCCTTATTTTTAGACATCGTAAATATTGTAAATCAATATTACGGTTATTAATACCTGCAATATAATGTTTCTTCAGACATCATGTCATTATTACAGTTGCAAATACTGTTTTAATACTACATACTTTTAACAAAAGTATGTAGTATTAAAACAGTTAATCCGAATCTCAAATCAGAGCTGTCTTCAAAAAAATACTAGATACTTACAATCCAATACAATTTCCTTGTAATTTTAGGCAGAGTCTACAAATTGAAAATTCACGCTATGTAAATAAATCCCGAGTATTGTTCGGCGAATATCACCGTCCTCCGTCGAAGGTGAAATATTAATAAATCATACTAATACAACATTCATCAACGTCGTTCTCGTCTTGACACAGTGCGATGCCATCAATATTCCACGTGTACTGGATTAAGGTGGAAACAAACTGAAAGTGGAACTAGTGTTTTCTTTTTATCCCTCCTTACGTCGTGTTCCTCAGGAATGAGGGTCGTGACCACCCAGTTCCCACCACCCGGTTCAGCATCATTCGTTCTCGGACGATCTTCCTCCGGCCACTCCTGTCTTTGGCTGTATGCAGGGCGTTGTATTGAGTATTAAGTGGAGTCGAGTGCGGTGCGGATCTGATCGAACCAACGTTTGGGGCTGCGTCCAGCCTCGTTATTTTACCAAATATACATATAAGTTTTGTATAAGTGTACCAAAAAATCAACATAAATGGTTGTCTATGTTGTAAATTTTCTTAAGGTCAGTTTAATGCATTTTATACGCTGTACAATATTGATAAAAAACTTTACTTTTCCAGATAACCAAACCATTTTTAATTGATGTGTTTTCTGTGTCGAGGCTTGCGATGTACTTACTTCTCAACAACGCTCTAACTTTTTAGTCAATCAAGGTACCTATGATGGAAAACATTGGACTTTTAGTTTTCTAGTTATGAAGTCTTTTAGTGAAAATCTAATGCCTCCTACATTAATTTTGTTGGAACACAGCCAGACCTTCGGATAATTTCACCTGGGAAAGCGCTACAGAGAAAGTCTTGATATCGACTAGAACTAAAATATTTGGATGAAATCTGACTGAATGGACTACATCGTGTTTTACAATATTGACTAACCTATATCAGAAATAATAGATATACTTGTTTTAAGACTCTCGCTTCTTATAATTTTCAATCCTGCTTGAATCATTTTTACCTAATAATCTGCCTACATCTCACCATATTCACCCTCACTCGTCAATTCGAAATAGGTACTATCTACGAATTGAATATAACATGCAGAATAAAATAAATAAAGTCCTATTTGGGATTAAAAATATGACGATCTTTGCGTGTGAAGACACGCAGCCGGCATATTTATTAGAAGTAAATTGAAATAAAACTACTTTTAAACGGATATACCGGTTTTATTTCATGAGTAACAGTCGCGTAAACCTTAGAAAACATTAGAAGTAAATTGTATTTAGCATTCAGATTTTAATGCAAAGTTTCTTGATGATCACTGTTAAACCAGTTAGCATTATGAAGCATTATGCGGCTTCTTTGTGTGGCTGCGGGGGACGTCTGCGCTGACAGCAAAGGCTAGAAGTCTAGTTCGAGTATTAAGAACGAAGCGACTTTTGCTTTGTGAATAAATTACTTAAAGACCCTTGGATTGCTCTCTGCTGATCAATTAGCTTACGCCCCGTGCATTTAGTTTTGCTCGTGTGTTTTTAATGGAAGAAAAAAGGACACACATTTATTTGTTGGATGAATCAAAAATATATACTTATCATTATACTCGCAGTGCATACTTCGTATTTTGGGTTTATAAATATGAACCTGTCTTAGTTATTCCAGAATGAAATCAGTAAAAGAGACAAAAATGTATAAATTTATAATTACTCTGAAAAATTAACACCTTATCTGTAAACAGTTTTCAGATGACAAGTTCAAACGTACTAAAGTAAAAATTAACAATCTTTAAATTTACAAAACTGTTTTTCATAGTTGCCTTATCTCTTCAGCTCCTATTGTTCTCAAGAAGTTGCGCTATAAAGTCAAGTGCCTTAACCCTTTTCAAAGTGCATCGTGACGTGCACATCCATGTGCAAAGCTTTACCGTAATGCGACTCAGTCGGTTTAATTAAACTCTTCTCTGCAATAGTAATTAGAACCACGCCACTTAGCAATTCTATTACGCTCTAATGCCCTGCGTTGTTGAGCAGTTCACATAATTCAATGCAAACATTTCAAAGTTATTTTCTTAAATAGTTCCTTTGATAGTCTAGGAGACGTGTATAATCCTATTTTCGGTCTTTGCAGTCATAATTCTCTTTTGAATATGTTGGCGCTGTAAGTCTCCTGTGCCCGACGCATAATAAATTTTCTATTGTGTCTGGTGTTCTTGTAGTGGTATAAATGTGTTTGCATTTAACATTATTTTGTCGGAAAAGCTGATTTTTGTTTTGATTTAGAGAGTTTAATTGTAAAAAGATAGCTATTAATGCCAAGTCAGCGATTAAACACTTCGACAGGCTCATTGGTCTAGTGGTCAGAGATACTGTCTATGAAACCAAAGGGCTCGAATCCCGCTAGCGGCAAATGTTTGTGTCATGAACATCAACATTTGTACTTGAGTCATAGATGTTTATAAAAGTGTTCAAGTTTGTCTTTCCGTTCCCTAGCATCCATAGTACAAGCTTCAAGCTAAGTTTGGGCTAGGCAATTAGTCCAGGGCATTTATTATATTATTTTTATTTACCATTGACATTTGTTAAAGTCATATTATCATAACAAATACTGCTATCACAGAAATAACCAAGGCGTGCCATCCGCTTAAAGAAATAGTTGATTAAACTTCTAAATCTCAACTTCGAGAAACTCATTACTATAAAAGAAAACAAATTGGGAATAAGCAAGTTGCTTAATTAAAGGGTTGACAGAAGGACTTACAAAGACCTGTTCTGAATCCAAACTAGCCGTTGTCTTGACACGATCCTGACCGCTTTCATCACTCGTTGAGTATTTACGGCACTTGTTTACATTGCAGTTTGAAATAGCTATATATTTTTAGGAGGTATTTTATACAAGAACTTGCGGCTGCCCTCGACTCCGTTCGCGTTGAATTCAGTTTTCGCACTCATAGTGTTATACTATAGCCTGTCCGGACTAATGGACTACCAATGCAAAAAAAAAACAAATACAATTCGAACCAATAGTTCCTGAGATCTTCAGATTTAATATATTAGTAAGTAAGTATAGATTGTAAGAGCAATGTCTTCTAACTAGCAAGTGCAACAGCATATTGTAGTGTATTTTATATTGTTTGTGGAATCAAAGTTATAGCTGTTGGAATCCATTATTTATAGCGTTTTAGAACTAACTTGACGCCAACGGTGCAGTAAGTAATTGTAGTAAGCTGACTACGAGAACGTAGCACTTGTATTCATTCGTAGCACTTGTAGTCCTCGTGGCGTAAATGTCACTAATTTTCATTTAACTTTCTGTATAGTACAGTTTAATAATTGCATCGTTTTGTCGACTATTACAAGTATAGAAATGCTTTGCAAGTTTCCTCTGTATAATTTGTTTACTGTATGCGCAAAATCCAGGACTTAAATTTTTGCTTATGACCAAGCCTAGTCGCATAAGTGCAATGTACTACTAATTATTCTCTATTTTTCATCTTTTTTCTTTCAATACCAACATTCTCTTGGATCTTATCCAATAAGCCATGCTGTGAGTTAAGTGTTTGCTGGACTGGACTTTTTATTTTGCTCGTTAATGCAGTGCTTTTTTTTCAACAGGCGAACGATATCGTTTTATGATCAATAAAAGAAAAATACAAAAAAAAAATGTGATATTTCTCAATGATATTAGGGCTAATCAATTCACGCAAAAGCTACTTCTTAAATAACATCTAAGTTACTTTTAACTTGAAATTATATTTTTCGTTTAACTTATTTCGTAGCAAAAATCGTAGCACTTGTTGAAACAACGTTGGTAGCACGTGCATAAATGTATAACCGTCTCGTCCACTGAAATTGAAATACAGTACCAGCCAACTTCAAGATTAAAATAACGAATGATAAATTAAAAGCCGAAGGCTTGTACTCAAACATTAATTAACTGAGTGCAGAGATCGGCCGGCAATGGTACAACGCGGGGAACGGTGCGCTTAATGACTCGAGCTGGTAAAGATTTTTAAATATGACTGCCTCCGTTGGGACTAGCTTTCAGTTTTGAATAGCTCTTTTTTTAATTATATTTTTGCTGTCTAGCTTAACTTAGTAATATGCATGGGTAGAAGGATGCATTATTACATACAAATATTTGACTGTAGAGAAGCCCATATATTTTCTTTGCCAGCTTGCCCAAGACCGCATAAGGTGGAAAGAGGGTAGGGATGCCTTTTACTCACACAGACTCTTAATAATAATAATAATGAATTTGGTATCCGAAATCATCCATAACAATCGCTGTCAGTTAAAATTTTATTTTATTCTTCTTTATATATTTGGGAAACATACAATTGAATATATGTTACCGGCAATCTGTACAATCCGGCATTATACACAATACCTAGGCAATGAATAGAATCCCAAAAACGTAGGTGATGTATGAATTATTTTGTATTTTATACTTTGTCTAGGTACTCTATACAATACCAAATACGCACCCGGTAATGTACGCAATGAAGAGTGGAACGAGGATAGTAATGTTGGGTATCGTTCGAGAAGTGTCGAAACGATTAAATATTAGTCTACCTTTAGTAAGATAGAGGTTGTTTTCATTAAATCCATTTCTATAGTATCAAAATGATTTTAAATATAAAATATTTTAAAGGGTTTACAAAAAAAAAATAACCCTAACCTACTTTTTTTATCAATCCAGTTAGTCTTCCGTCCCAAAGATTGTAGGTTAGTTAGGTCTTTTTTGCAAAATATTTAAAATAAAGACCAAGATCTATTCATTTACACATTGCCTGTGCCACAATAGGTACTCTAAACAATCCCTAGGCATTGCATAGATTACCTCGGTAAAGTATGCAATGGAAAATATAATTCATAGTATTTCATACATTGCCATAACGCCCCAGGTATTCAATGCCTTACCTAGGTAATGTATAGAATACCTCGATTATATGCTTTGCCGGTAACATATATAACACTTAAACATAGACATATATGAATAACACACAAATCAGTAGTTTTTAGATAAATATAACTTTCATGATAACCAACGCGTTTAATCATACATAAGTTGTTTTCAGCCGTCTTTTGTTATTGTGGGGACATTTTGGGCCTCTCAGTTAGTTAGTTTTACGAAGTAAGTTTTTTCAACCACGTCATCAGGTCTCCCTACTTATTATATTAAAACAGACTTCATTAACTAGCTACAAAGACACTTTGCCTTGACTGGATGATGACTCATCCTAAGAAATTGTTCTGGACCCAAAAGAATCTCAAACTAACAGAATAGTTTACTAACAATTCAATCTTAACATTCTTATTTTACTTGCGCTAAGAACGTTTTCATCATACGTAATAGCTTTTTCTCTTTGCGACGCAAACTTAGATGGACTTGGCTTGACTTTAGTAACCTCTTTGTGTAGAATCTAGTTAGTCTTATAAATGGGGAAATAACCTTAGATTTCTCAGGAATGGTGTCATTTGAAGGTACCTTTTGTTATGTTGCTATCTCATTACCGAAGTGGAGACAAAGGAAGATTAGAGTTTACTATGTTAAGTGTAGCCGGAGTGGAAAAGTTGGGCTTATTTAACTTTGTGCGGACTATCCGATTACAATAGCTTATTTCGGCCAATCCTGAGGACGTGGGCCTCCTTCCCAGATTAACTAAGTTACAATCGAATTATATCCAAAACCCTGGCATTAAATGGCCGTCACGTTTCGCTTTGAAGACGTCGTAATGAGAGTTTATTGAAGAGAGAAACGAAATATGCATCAAATACGCTCCGATGAGTGGGAAATATTGCTTGCGTTGGGTTTGGGGGACATTTTTATTTGTAAGAAATTTGTCTGTGATTGCTGAAACATGATTCGGCGTTGGTAAGTTCACGTCATTTTTGTTTGTTTTGTTGAAGAAGCCACCATAGTTAAACTAAATTACTCTCTTTCAGCAAAAAATATATTTCTTTGTTACAAAGAAACACCGAGGCAGTCATTACTTAAACTCCGATTGGGTAAAAATAAAGTGCGTGGCCGGTATGTCGCATGTTGCATCTTTCAAAAAATCTGCTCTTTTACATTTACATTTCAAGTAAAGATTTTGTCCTAGAGGTAGGTTACAGATGCGTTGGAAGGACGACATTGTGAGAACTGCAGGGGCAAACTGGATAGCGGCCGCACAGGACCGAACTAGATGGCGTTACCTGAAGGAGGCCTACACCAATCCAATGGTTGAAAATGGCTAAGAAGAAGAAGAAGAAGAACAAGAGAAAGATGTTGTCATGTATTTTAATGCATTCATGCTTGCATTGCCCTTCCATGATGAGATAGTCACGCTATCGATCTCTCTTGGCAATGTCTGGCTGACTCTGACGACAAAGTTATTTGACAATATGCCGCCATCTGTTGCGGTACAACGGAACTTCCATCAAATTTATTAGTAAGTCTTTATCTTTTGACTATGTACTGGTTCTAAGAGTTAACTTTGATTTCATTTCGAACTTTTTTTGGCCTTGAACCTTGATTAATCGTAAAAAAGCTGTACTACTTATTAACTACTAGCGGCCGCCAGCGACTTCGTCCGCGTGGGTTACGATTTCCGCACACAGGCTTACTAAAAATAGCTGAATAAAACAACGGTTTATATGCAGACAGTCAACTTGCACACTTTTAGGGGACTATAAACTCAAGATAGAATTAATAGTCAAATTAAGTGACGGAAAACGCTTATCAATATTTTTTTTTTTTCGGTCGGGCGTCTATACTATAGTGGTTGCAGAATGCTCTGGCTACCATAACAGCTTAACCGGACAATTGTGGGAGCGGATGGCTCACACCACACTAAATTTTAGCAGCGACTATCTTATCAATATTAACAATAATCTGAAGAGCTTATACATTTGAGAAATCATCTGTTCACCGCGATTCAGATCCGCGGCCGCGCCTCTAGCGAGGTGCGCCATCTATCGGCACATTTTAGAACTAAATAGTTCGCTAGCACAATTTACAATGATAAAATAAAGGAATATACAATAGCTTAAAGCCTACCTCGACAAATGGTAAGTGGTAAGTGGACTATCCAACACAAAATGTTTTGTCTATTCGAACCAGTAGTTCCTGAGCTTAGCGCGTTCAAACCAATTTGGATCTTGAGTTGCACGTGTTATTGTGAGTCAACCATAAAAGATAGACATATGCTGTTGGGGAATATTTTTTAGGCAATTTTATGTAGAATATTTCCGTCATACATGATTTCTATGTCACTTTAACCATTAAGGCTGCACACGCGACTGAAGCTTAAGAAATGGAGTAAATTCTCCCGTTTTCCCCACATTTCCCTTCACTACGCTTCTCCTGTTGATTGTAGCGTGATGAAAAGTATCCTATAATATGCCCAGGAGTATGAAGAATAATGGTACCAAGTTTCGTCAAAATCCGTCCAGTAGTTTTTGTTTCTATAAGGAACATACAGACAGACAGACAGACAGACAAAAATTTTACTGATTGCATTTTTGGTATCAGTATCGATCACTAAACACCCCCTGATAGTTATTTTGGAAAATATTTAATGTACAGAATTGACCTCTCTACAGATTTATTATAAGTATAGATGACATATCAGTATGAAAAGTAAATATCAGATCTAACACTGAGAGGTAAACCTTAAGTATTTGCCAATCATTTACAGCACCTTGATCTTACTGAATTTGCGAACGGTATGATCTAGAGACACAATCACAAAACGTAGTCACGTCGAAGTGCGGTTAAAAGAGATATGTCGTGCAAAATAATTTCTATGTTAATCAAATTGCAAAAAAAGACACTTTGACTTTGAGTCTTGTGAGTTTGCTTGCAGCTATCAGATTTCCACAGAGTAAATAGTGCCTCTATATCTACAAATCTACGAAGATAGTTAGAAGTTACGGCAAACCTAATTTTATTGTGGTATTTTATTGCAGACTGGCATAGCATAAAAGGTCATAAAAAAATTGCAGACATTTAAAATAATCTTCCCCCACTATTTCACGCTCTGGTTTACCACGGCCAGAGGTCATAAATTATTCAATCATAAAACACAACAATAAAAAAGCTGTGTTTCTGTAATCTGTCCGGAAAACTCGGGTATAGTCCATCTGGAAATTGTTGTTGTATTACCCTGTTCCGTGGATAGCATAAAACCCTCTCAGCCATTTTTTAATCATGGCGGCCGATTTTACGATCACCCAGGTACGCATTTATAGTGCGCATGTGAATGCGCAAGCACAGGTGCACCCCATATTCCCTTACTCTCATAGTTTCGTGGA
This sequence comes from Nomophila noctuella, assembly GCA_958496325.1. Classification (NCBI taxonomy): domain Eukaryota; kingdom Metazoa; phylum Arthropoda; class Insecta; order Lepidoptera; family Crambidae; genus Nomophila; species Nomophila noctuella. Next base: position 11,204,866 of record OY292493.1, read on the forward strand.
ATTCCTATCGATCTGACACGACTGTAGAGAGGTCGGGCGCAGGACCAACGGCTTAATGTGCCTTTCGAAGCACGAATATTTTTTGGTCACCTATCCGATGACTGTTCTCTGCGAAAGTTTTTTAACTTGGCATTCGCAGGCCGGACGCGCTAGCCACTGCGCCATGGAGTTTCTTAGTAGATAGTGGATAGCATATGTATATTATGTTTATAGCCGTTTGTCCCGTATCCTATCAATTGACGGTCGGGTAAGATTAATATCTCACCGAGCTATGAGACACTAGACGTATTGCGTGTCGTAGGACATACGAATAAACCATTTACTCAACCTTCATAACATTTTATCAATTAGATAATTGTAACCAGACGCAGGTTACAATTATCAAATTGTTCTCCAAACGAAAACTTCGATGTTATTGCCATTGAAATGACTAAACATACTCATTTCAAATACCGCTGTGTAGATATGTAAATTTGTATGCAGATTATGCAATGCAGAAACGTGATCTTATGAATATTCATATTTGATACTCGACCAATCTATTACACAAATATCCGTGAATATAGATCGTACGTGCCTAGCTGGTAGGTTTGTTCCCGTGAGTCTAGGAAATTGAAACAAATTGGTAATTACATTAACGTTGCGAGTTTAAGCAAAGGCTTTTTGGAAGTTCTGTAGTAAAATTAGTATGATAATCTAATTGGAACGGACTAAAAATTATGTTGTCCCATTTTAGCTTCGGATATAGTAACCTATCCTAACTATGCGTAATTTAATCAATAGCTCAAGAGATAGGTCACTCACACATAGTGAGGACTCATAACAATAAGACAAGACAGTAGAAATAACAATAGCATATTTACGTTCTTAACGACGTTCAGAGAATTACTTCACTGGCAACGTCTATATCCCGAATTTATAAACAGAAGGCGATCCCGAAAACAGGTAAAATAATCCTAAAACCCCAATAAAATCGTAAATGGAAAAGTTGGTGGACGTAAAGTTGTTTATGTTTATTATTCTTTCCTACAAAAACTATTTATGTGAGTTGAATAAAAACATAAGATGCGAACCCGCGTTGCGTATCGTCTATAAAGATGAATAGCGCTCAAAACCATCTGTTAATATTTTTGGGTCTCCTTTCAATGTCGGGCCACGCCTTAGCTGTAAAACATTAGATAGGGAACGAGCACGCGCGAATATGAACCTTATTGCGTGCACATAATTCTACACCAAGCGTGACTATACATTTTATTGCCCATGGTGTAGGTTGAGATACTAACTACTCGTATAATGGCAAGCTGACGCACCCTCCGACGAGCTTTTACTACCCTGCACTGTCTAATTACTCTGTCACTTGCGCTGAGCAAACGCAACGGCAACTATGTAGATGCTTTGAGCATTATACAGTATCTAGCGCCCGCCCGCGACTTCGTCCGCGAGGATATCAGTTGCAAAGTTACATACAAACATTCATGTATTACTATTTTATCCCCTTGGGCAAGCCCCTTTGTTTTTACTGAAAAAATTTTTTGTTTTAAATCAACCGAATGACCTATAATGAAATGAACTAAATAGGAATAAATAAAGATTATCCGTTGGAAAATTTTAATATGTATTAAATCAAATTAATCAGGGAATCCAGAATTAACTTTGTTTTCAAACTCGTAGTGGTGCTTTATCTAAACAAAAAGATGGATAATTTAGTGAATAAAACGACTGAAATCTCATAAAAATCGCGATTTAAATTGAAACAAACAGTTCACATATTTATTTCCTAGTATATGAGGATTCCCAGTACACTTAAATAATTAACTTCTGCTCGTGAAACATAACCGGGGTTACAGTCACTGTAATTACAATGTCATTTCCATGTGTCAAAATTAATACGTGCATGGAATTGCAGGAAATTGCACACTGCAAGCTGCATTAAGGTCAGGATGGTTAAAATACACTTTGCAGAATTAGGAATAGCAGTTTCTTCGAAATTTCTATTACTTTTATAGTTATACTTTGAACTGATAAGAAAATGTAGGAAAATACGAGGAAAATATTAAAAAAAATAAGGCTAGCATTGCCCAGAAAGGCTAAGCCTTCAACTGAAATAACAGCGATGCCAACACCTAACTTTAAGCTCCACGTTTTATGAATCGCCCCATTTTGTTTCAATTGTTTAATTCTATTGAAGTTCTCATCTCGGTTTTATGTGTATCCATTTTGAGTACGAAAATTATATTTTTTACAACGTCTTTAGTTTTCTTACATTACTCTTTAATTTATTTGGGTTTTATAAATAAAACAGTAGATATTATAAGCAAAACACAGAGCTAAATGCTCGTGATGCTGCTTTATCTTACAAAGAAAATTGATAATTTAATAAATAAAACTATTTATAGCTGAAAAAAAATCGCATTTTTAATTAAAACAAATAAAACTGTCTTTAATATAGCATTACCATAGAAGTAAACCTTTCGATAAATTCCCGTGACTTTCGCATATATTCGCGGGTCGAGCAACTCCAATATAAACTGCCCTCCGGTCATCCCCACCTGCGCCTAGGGAGCAGTTCACAAGTTAACTGGAAGCATTTCTCAGCCAGTAATAGGGCGCATTTGACCTCGTAATGGGATCGCGGGCCGCTAACTATTCTCATTACCGCCAACCTACTGTTATTATGTCCTTTCTGGATGAAGTCGCAGAAACGCTATGAATTTTGTAAGAAACATCTGGAACTGAAATAGGAAAGGGAGTCATTCAACTCGGATAATTATGTTGTTTTTGTTTTAATTTTCTAAAAATTCAACTGAAATATTTTTAGGGTTTTAGTCCCTTCTTTGATTGACATTTCATCTAAATCAGGTTTCATTAGCATTATAAAAATAAAAAAAAACATAATAAAAAGTTTGAACTCACACCAATCCGATTGCCTGGTCCCAAACTAACTCCGCAGCTTGTACTGAGGATGGTAGTGAAAATAATAGGGATGATGACACATATCACCATTAATTTTACAATACTATTTTTCTAAAAGAAGATGCTTTTAGTTATCTAATGAGTTGGTTTGTATTCCGACATTCATAAGATTTGTATTTTTAAATCACCTAAAAACAGTTATTAATTTCTCAATTGACTACAAAAATAGTGACGTCATAATAGAGTATTTCCATACAAGTTTCATAGTAAGAAATCGTTTTGACAGTTAATAAAAGAAAGTCACATGACTGGTGGTGTCATCATCCCTATTATAAACAAAAATGTTCATAACATAAAAGAACCCTCAAACTAAATTCGCTCCAGTGGCTTTATGTTTTGTGGTCAGGGTCTCTAACCACTAGACCATCGGCCCGTCAATATCAATGTAAGATAATATTGTCTAAAATAGTCTAAATTAAATATTATTTTTAATAAACTGTTCCTTGTAAGGTCTATAGAAATTGAAGTGTTTCATAATTCAATAAAGATGATTGCGTCATTTCCAACCGATGAAAGTTTGAATAATGGAGGTATCGGTGCGATAGGAGTTTAATCCATTAACCAATTAATTTGATGAAACCTGTCCGTCGGGAATATTTATTAGATATTTGAATGCAGGTATTTCGTTACAAAGGGAAAACATTTTTTTAAATTGAAAAGTTCTACCTAAATATCTAACGATAATAATCTAACGATGGTATTCGGCTAAAATAGTGTTACTTAAATAAATCATAATCTATATATCTGCATAATAATGTGAAAAAGAAAAAATGTGACAATGTGATGATGACAATAAATAAATAAATAAATGCCTTGGACAAACACACCAATTTCCTAGCCCCAAACTAAGCTCGAAGCTTGTACTATGGAAGCTAGGGAACGGATAGATATACTTAAATACTTTTATAAACATCCATGACTCGAGTACAAATGCCGATGTTCATCACACAAACATTTGCCCCTAGCGGGATTCGAACCCGCGACCCTTGGTTTGGTAGCCGGGGATCTAGCCACTCGACGAACGGGCCTGTCTACAATGATCGATTCATTGTCATAATTATGTTTCAAAGAACTAATATTCCCCCAAGCTCTCACACACTGAAACCCTCATTATCAAATTAACAGTTAAAGTAAGCTAACGCAAACTTGGAACGGAGTTCATTGAATAAAAACCAAAAAAGCAAAGTGACAATTTAAGGTCGTCTTCCCTAACTGTCATTACAGCGGCCAAACCTGCACGTGTTTAAAGTAAAGCCAAATTAGCAACTATGTCCAAGAATTGTCGCGGCAGTCCACTTTGAGCAACCGCAACCGGAGCACCTCGCCTAGTCCTCTTTGCGCACCTATTTATATTATTTGCTTGCGAAAACTATCAAACAGGCCTGGCAAAAATATCATTCGGTGCTCGTTTTCATTGAACTGGCGGGCGCGTCATTTGTATGAAATAGTATACAAGTGTTCAAATCGAAACGTGGATGGATGATTTTGCCGCGCCCGCGAGTTTAATGGAAGCAAGCACTAAGCCAGGTACCTACTGCAGTGGCGGTTGCTCAAAACATGGGTGCTCGAAGTGGTTTACCTTAGCTTGTAACTGCGGCACATTGGTACATTGTCTGGTAACAATATTGCCTTGGCGCTGTGCCACGCCCGCGATTGCGATCACAACAGGATCTGTTTCACTTATTTGTTCTGGACGTGGTTTGCTTTTATGATTTCGATGCTGATGCTCCAAGGGTACGGGGTGTGGAAGTGAAAATTTAGAACTTAGGAAGGCCTTTGACTTTGATCGTTTGGCAACTAGACAGAAAGGCAGGTTACTGAATTATTCTAACTGGTAGAATATAAGATGACTAAGAGGAGTCTGTACTGTTTTGGTTTTCATTTAAATAACTAACTAATGGCATTTTAATAAATCTGTAACTGATTAAACTTTATTTTACCTACAGAACTACGAGTAACTGATCAATAGCTGTGCGATGTTTGAATAATTATTAATTATTCAATGTTTATTAAAACGTATTTTATTTGTTTCAGATTGGAAATAAAAGTGATATTTGGCGGCAGCTGTTATTACAAGCCCGTAAGTTCATGCATATTTATTTAATTTCTAAAATAATGTTTAACAGGTTTATTTTTAGCCGCAGCGAAAGCCAAATAAAAGATTGATATTCATTCTTTATCACTATTATATCGCTTATCGTAAAGCCTGCATAAAGTTGAAAGAAACGTCTTCTCGGGGATGATACATACAAAGATGTTTTTATCGATTAAAATTTATAGAAACCATAATGTTCTCTAATACATAAATGTTATAATAACTACTTCTAATATGAATTATATTGTATAACCTTTTACTAATGAAAATAAATCGCACTATTTCCAACCGTAAAAGTCACAGTAGGCGTAAAAACGACTATTTATAGAAGCACTAAAATAAATTATATCTCCGTAACAACAGCATTCGTATTTCGTAGGAAACACTTTTTATGATTTAGACCTAAGTTATTATTCTAGCTTCGTTTCAACACTGCCAGCTCTCACGTCTGCTAATAATATAGGCCTTGGTTATTTACTTCGAGGCAATCTACCCTCGGGGCGTTTTTACGTTCCCTCATTCTTTCTAAATGCTTTGACCAAGCAGCTCGGTTTGTAAAATGGGACCTGTCAATAGCAGATGTCAATGATTGCGTTGGAATCGCCGATCTATGGAACCATATTTTTTATTTTCTTCGGGATCAGATGCGGGGAAAATTAGATCCTACATGTGTGGATTATCTGATTTAGTAGGTCTTACAATTGGTCATATTTACTTTATTGTGTGTAAGTAAAAAAGGAAAGGCTAACGTCAATAGTTACTTACAAAATCGTATCTACACAAATATAAAGTCTAATGTCACAGCAAACATATGAACGACCTCAGCATTATTTTTGCGGTATGACTATGTTTCAGTAGTATGTAGCATGCACTTTAAAAAATATGCTTAAATATTTTCAACAATAATATTATTAGAGAATTACGACCATAAATTCAATAAATTCTCACATTTACATGCGATAAATGAACCCTTAAAACGCACTCAAAGTTTCTACACTGAACAATGGCTAAGTATAAAGCGATACATACCGAAGCGTTTCTTGACTTATTGTCTGGGACGTCTACACAAGATAAGTTATTCTTATCAGCTTAAGGGAATTATTCGTACAATGAAAACACTCACATTATTAGGTTGTTGGGGTCAGACATTGGCTATAATATTACCAACATGCTGTTACTACATTTTGACAGTACTAACAAAATAACTTTGTCATAACCTGCAATAAGCGATATCTGCGCCCTTTTATCTTTGTACTTTTTTTATTGTCATAGGGAGTCAAATACGTGTCACCTGATTAGAAGTGATCACCGCTGTCCAATGCCCATGGTCATCAAAATCTGCTCAAGCGTCGCAGATACGTTCCCTGCTTTTTAAAACCCTCCCCAACTGACCTATGGCGACTAATAATAACTATAAATCTTTCCTAATATACTGAGGTAGCATTACCTTTAACTTTAAGAGAGGTTGATCATAGTAAAACTTTCACTCGTATTAGCCGGGTAAGTAACTTCATTTTACAAAATAACACAATGTAGCCAGTTGTGTCATTGTGTTTGTTTCTGTCGATGAGTCATATCTCAATCGGAAGGAGTAGATCAATTCTGGAGGGCATGATGTATAGTGTTGGCGAGTTTCACATCTAGTAAAATGTACAATGCGCAACGGTAACCATTCATCATCAGGGGAGTCGTGGTTTAAAAGTTTTCCTAGTACATAGCAGAAAATCATACTAATATTAAAAATGTGAAAGTTTGCATGTTTGGATGTTTTTCCGTCAATCACGCTGAAATTACTGAAAGGATTTTTCATGAAATTTAGTATACAGGCAGGGTCTATACCCTTAAAGGCCTATAGTCAGCCTATGCTAACTTAGGTGATGGATACTTTAAGGATACTTTTTATCCCAATTTAATGCTCCCATGAGATAAAACAGAAATCTTGATAACGCGGGCAAAGCCGAGGGTATAAACTAGTGAAAACTAAATATATTTTCGTACTTATAATTATTGTGAATTATTTACGTCTCATCGCTACCTTAGTTGCAAAAAACAAAATGTCTCGCCCGGCAAATATATCGGCGTGGGGTTATCAAGGGCGTCCGTCTACGTTGACCCGTTGGCCGTCTGTAAAGCATTTTGCTAATGTAATTTATTGGGGTGCCAATAAAACTGTCTCTATCGCGATTTATGACCGTTGTCTTCGGCCGAGTTGTGAAACGATTACTTCGGGAGGTAACAGTTATTAGCCGTGAAATGTTTCATTTGTTACCTCGCTTTGCATGAAGCGTTAATAAAGTGTTTTATTTGACTTTGCTGTTGGAAAATTTGACCGGTTTTCCATTAGGTTTTATTGGGGAAATTCAATTAGCTCGACATTTTGTTTGTTGTTAATACAGTTTGAAATAATAATTTAATCAAATGCCGATAAACTGCGTTACCACATTTAACCATTTAAAGAACATGTAGATTGTAGCGAAAAAAAAGAATACAAAAACATCGCAGCATGGCAAAATATTATTATAATAATGGTCCATGAAAGAGTTCTGTTATATTCTGCAAAACGTAAAAAAAACAGCTTGGAACCAAGGCTTTACGTGCTACGAACAAAACCTCGTTAAATTCATTAAACCCATTCAACTCCTTATTTGCTTTCAGAGTGGTAAGAAAAATGCTTTTAAAAGTTATTCGAGAGAGCACTGCAAAGCATTATGCGCAAATTATAAAAAGAAAGTATAGTGTGAACAATGTAGCCCTCGCAGTAAGAGTATTCCGCTTTTAGAATAATTAATGGATTTATGACTAGCTATGTTTACTTTTTTTATGACAAAATGTAAATTTATTGCTCAAGAATACAATGACAATGTGAAAGGATCTTTCTTGCAAATTTTTAAGAATTTTTATGTAGGAGCATTCTGTTTTTTTAACTTATTCTTGCCGAAGTCTGCTATCATGTTATGACAGCTGCAGCTAGTTAAAATCCATACAATAATTTGCAAATCGACCTTAGAGCAAACATACATCTGTAAACAACAATTCCTATTAATATTATAAATGCGAAAGTTACTCTGTCTGTCTGTCTGTTACGCTTTGCCGCTTAAAGCTCTCAACCAATTTTGATGACGTTTGGCACAGACAATTTTAGACTCAGAGCTTTCTCAGGGTCTAAAGAATGTTTGTGCCATAGCTTAGGTTACTTTTTATTGCGAACCAATGGTATGGTATCTGATATAATCGACGTCGCCAGCGGGTCCTAGAGTCTGATAAAACACAATTGCGAAACTTATTAATACAAGAACGAATCCTAACAGCCGTGACCTTAAACAGAACTGCTTTTACAGAAAACTCGATAGTTCATTTCTAAAACAAAACACTAGCGCCCGAAACGATTACGTCTACAAAGTGAGACGTTGCTTGAATTGAATTAATTTGGAGTTCTACACAATGTAGCGGACATTTTGATCTTCCCAGATAATTGTCGAATAACGAGAGTGTACCGTAGCTGGCGGCAAGCCAGCAGGCCCCAGAGGGCTCACAATTCTGCTGATAGCTAAAAATTAAATCCATCCATGCTCGGTTTTCAGTTGAGAACTTTCGTATTCAACTAATTTAGTATTGACTTAGTTCATGATTGGAAACGATGGGTTAGCAAATGAGTGTTATGTTAGATCACTTAAAACTCTGCAACGGTTATCTGTTACCGTACCTTACCTTACGTTGAGCACATCTTTCTATTGAAATTAATCCTAGCGGTACACGGTACGCTCAATACTTCTCACCCTATGTCCATCTTGGAGGATACGGTGGCTACTTACGGTATTCGACTTCAAATAACTTCTTATCATCAATTGGAGGAGCCGCCACACATCTCCAAGGCGATGTCCTGTCCTAAGAGGTCACTTAAATGCCCAAGGCTTAAGACAGATGATACTTCAGTAGTATTCTCAACACCATACGCCGAGCAAGTGCAATCCTCAGGGCTCAAGCATTATCCTGACATACGAGGGCTACGGTTATAATATGACTCTAAGTCCAAATTGTTGACCTAGTTTACAAAGGAACGCAGTCATTCAGAAAATAATTTTAATAAATAGTGTTTTTACGCCAGCTCATTTTTTTTTTATTTGGAATGAAACATTTTTCAATGAATATTTTATACTTCAAACTACCAACCAAGCTAATGTTTAGCTCGCTAATTGATACGTAGATAGCAGATTTTCTTTATTGAAAAGTATTTTTCTTAATTTTTGAGGTACCTTAGGTTATTCCTCTATTGTTTAGTATATTTCCAGTCATATCAGATTGTTGTACCATCATATTTATAGGCAAGGTAACAAAACATACGCTTGCGCAAACTTAACACTAAAGTCTCACAATGACATTGTTAATCATAGAAATTACTTCAACCAAAACTCAGAAACTAACCGCCATGATTAATATCCTGTACTGGTACTAACATAATATTCGCCTGGTTCAGTTCCCCGCTCAGCCACAATAATGCCCTGCACATGATTAGGGGATAATCATCTAATTAACAAAAGCCGCGAGCTAGCTGTGTCTGCGTCACGCCGGCGTTCATTATGAATGCATATGACGCTGTCACGCGTACAACACGCTCTGACGTCATAGATAGGCTTTTGTTTTATTAGTTATTACCCTGCTGTTTGAATCGAGGGCATGTACTGAGCTACATACGTAAATGTTGGTGTATTTCGCTGTGTTCGCTGTATAAAATTGCGAATAAGCTTTATCTATTTCAAATAGTAATAGGTCCATTTGTCGCATTATGGATTCATTATCAAGTAAAGTGCTGTATTTATAATTTGCATGTCCTTGTGTCATGTTATATATGTATCAACACACGTGTTATTAAGGAAAATTCTGTTAAGAAATAGATACTAATTAAATAATCAGAGTTTGAAAGATTGTGATAATAGCGACACTGATTGCTACAAACACTATGGTACAAATACATATTATGAAATAAAGAACACAGACGGTAGCTTGGTCGCCACCAAATTGGTCGAAGAAGGCTTGAGATGATGATGATGATGATGTTGCTAATATTGATGATGGTGATGATGATGATGAAAGCGAACACCTTCATTCCAAATAATTTCTGGTATGTATTTAAGAAAAAATATAAGTCGCTATTTCTAGCAGATGACTAAAACTCCCAGCTTATTGAAACCACTACGTATAAAGCCTATACTTATAAAGCGGTGTGCGACCCTCTCCCGCAGGACCTTGTGATTTATGTAGGAATTCCAATCGACACGTGGTCCTTATCGCGATACCCAACACTCGCCGAGCGGTCCGCAGGGCATTCCGACTATGAAGTGAAGTAAGTTTTTGAATATTTCACAGGGTATATTCATTGGCTATTTGCTTACTAGTTACTTTATTTTGTTTACTGCTAAAGATATAAAAAGTAACCTTATACCCATTTTTAGGGTTCCGTAGCCAAAATGGCAAAAAAACGGAACCCTTATAGATTCGTCATGTCTGTCTGTCTGTCTGTCCGCCAGTCTGTCACAGCCACTTTTTTCCGAAACTATAAGTACTATACTATTGAATTTTGGTGAGTAGATGTATTCTGTGAACCGCAACAAGGTTTGCACACGAAAATAGAAAAAAAATAAAAAAATGGGGGGTCCCCATAGTTAGAAGAACTGAAACTGAAAATATTTTTTTTCATTGAACATATACGTGTGGGGTATCTATGGATAGGTCTTTAAAAATTATATTGAGGTTTCTAAGCTCATTTTTTTCTTAAGTGAATACTTTGCGTGACAGACTCTTCCAAAGTGGAAAAAAGTGTGTCCCCCCCCTCTAACTTCTAAAGTAAGAGGATGATAAATCTGAAATAAATATATAATGTACATTGCCATAAAAACTACCAACGAAAATTGTTTCGAACGAAATCTATTCAGTAGTTTTTTTAATACGTCAAAAAAAGAATTTGTACGGAACCCTCAGTGCGGGAGTCCGACTCGCACTTGGCCAATTTTTTTTAGTGCTGAAGAAACAGTAAGTGTCCTTATTTATACTCATATAGAGATTTATTAGTGTTAGGTAATTGAGTATTTTGCAATAATGTTTTCTTATTTATTTTTTGAACATAGTATCGAAGAACATGTTCAAACGCGTTGAAGCGAAACAAAATGCAATTGTGATTATTTGTAGCACGATTATTTGTTGTTATGTAAAAATTGCATCAATATATTTGATATTTATAACATTAAATTGATAATACGGCGATTAAGAATGTAAAACTTAATCATAATAAATATAAACAGAGTGTATCTTGTATCATAGCCATAAATATTTATTACGCATGTTAATCAATTCAATATTATAAACTGGTTCACTTTCACTTCACGTGACCGGCACTAGTTTTTATTTTACGTCTGCACTGTCATCGTTTCCGTGGTGTAGCGGTTATCACATCTGCCTAACACGCAGAAGGCCCCCGGTTCGATCCCGGGCGGAAACACATACTTTTTGCATACTGTTTATTATTTTTTGTTGATCTGGTTGTGATACACATATTTATCTACTCGTACCTACCATGGACATCAGTCTCACACAAACTTTGACCATTCTATTTACCGTAGTTTAGAATATTTTATTTTTTTCTATTAAATTATTTATTTGTAGCCATTATGTAAACTGCCACTGAATAAACATCATAACGATAAGTACATAATTATGGTTAATTACTCATAAGCAGAAGTGTTATGTTAAGTTAAGCTATTCGGCACCGTTTACTACTATATAATTTATGTTAATAATACAAACAGATGAAATGATCAAAAATCGAATGCTTCTGCTTGCACTATACCCACTGGCTGGAGTAAGCCTTGCCTGTTCCGTTTGATTAATTGTTAACAATTAATTAAAATATTACTTTGTTTAATGAACTCTTATAAGGTCAATTAATCATAATTAATCAGAATATGCTTTTTCGTACGCATTACTTAATTTATGTTCACAATACAAACAAATTAATAATTAATGAAACACAAATGCATCGCTTTCTGCAACCCGGCTGCAGTAAGCCGTGCTTGGTCTGTCTATTTAACTTGTGGCTTGCGTCCAACGGTATTACGGAATATAATATCGGCTTTGCGAGTACGTTGGCTCTGTATGAGCACGCGGAAATGTACCGGATGAGCCGGGATTTCCAATATTACAAATGGTTCCGGGAGGTTTTACTTTTTTTTAAATCTGGTTAAAACTATCTGTGTGGAATGACAGCAGTGGTTAGTTAAAAATTGTGAGAAATTAGGTAACTTCTGCTACAACCAAAACTAGAAACTTACCACCATGACCAATATTCTGTACTGGTTACAAGAAGGTCTTGTTTTGGGTTTAGGCAACTACTGAACTAATCTAATCGTAAAATTTTTTTGAAGCTCAACCTTGTCATTCATTCGGTTACTAAGACTTTATCTACTTTAACTTTGTTAAAACTATTATTCTGAAAGAAGTCTGGTAGTGTTTTAATTATTTATCTCTGCATACGAAATGTAGGCCGCTAAATTCAAGTTTATTCTTGAGAGTACTCAATGTATCCGGAGGTTGAGAAACCTTCCAGATTCCATTACAAGCATTTCTTACATTAAGCGCGACCCTTGGTTTTGTAGCCAGGGTCTCTGACCACTAGACCAACGGGCCCATCAAATGACTTATAATTAATCAGAATACGCTATTTGGTACTCATTACTTAATTTACGTTCACAATACAAACAAATCAATAATTAATGTAACACAAATGCATCGCTGTCTGCAACCCGGCTGCAGTAAGCCGTGCTTGGTCTGTCTATTTAACTTGTGGCTTGCGTCCAACGGTATTACGGAATATAATATCGGCTTCGCAAGTACGTTGGCTCTGTATGAGCACGCGGAAATGTACCGGATGAGCCGGGATTTCCAATATTACAAATGGTTCCGGGCGGTTTTACTTATTTTTAAATCTGGTTAAAACTATGTGTGTGAAATTATAGCGGTGTTTAGTTTAAAATTGTGAGAAATCACCTACTTGTTTAGGTTTTGGGCAACTACTAAAGTAATCTAATAGTGTAAGGATAAAAAAACATTTTTTTTGAAAGCCCAGCTTTGTAGTTCCTTAGTTTTACTATTACCCTACAAGTAGTCTGGAAGTCTGTTTTAATTATTGTCTCCGCATATGCAATTTAGGCCGCCACAGTATAGTTCATTCTTGAGAGCACTCAATGCATGTTTTGCACCCAAAGTTGAGAAACCTTCCAGTTTCCATTACAAGCATTTCTTACATTAAGCCAATATTTCTCTAGCCCCAACTTAGAGATAACTTCTATAGCGCAGAGTACAACTTATTGCAAAATTAATCCCAACTATAATATTATTATAAATGCGAAAGTAACTCTGTCTGTCTGTCTGTCTGTCTGTCTGTCTGTCTGTCTGTTACGCTTTCCCGCTTAAACCTCGCAACCGATTTTGATGAAATTTGGTACAGACAATCTTTAGACCCTGAGCCAGAACATAGGCCACTTTTTGACCCATTCCAACCCCCCCACTTCCCCGAAATGAGGGGGTGGAAGTTTGTATGGAAAATCTAAACTACTTGAGTTAGACGCTTGAAATTTGGCATGCAGGTCCCTTAGTAAACTTGATGCTCAGTTGCAAAAGGATATTACAAAATTCCCACGGGAACGGGAGTTAGCGGGAAAAAACATTCGTATAATGAAAACCGACATCCATTTCTAATATTTTTAAAAACAATGTGTGGCTTAATGTATATTTACATACGACAAGTTAAGTTTTGTACATAAATAAATTCCTTTATTAATTATCTTAGAATATACAGATGTTAGTTACACGGCTAAAATAACTCCGTTCATAAATTAAGTAGCTAAAAATAACATGAAACTTACAAAGTTTTCCGTTCCTTAAAAATACCTTTCTCTGCAAAATTGCCATCATTTGATACTTTTATCTACTTTTAACTATTTATCGCCCTTCTCCGACGTTGAATATTTAATCACTTTTCTTTTCTAAGACTAATATTTCATTGGGTTACATAAGAATCGATAACAGTATCTGAATGAATATATAATTTTCTATTCTATTGTCTGAAGTCTTAGAATTTTATTGGTCACTTTAGATTTCGGGAATCATGTTGTGACGATCATTAAAACGCCTGCCGATTCACTAAACTCGTTAAAAATGTATTTGGGTGATTTTTTTGTAAAGGTTTTATTTTATAATATGTCTGTGGTACCTACCGACCTCCGATTTGAATGAAATTTTTATTCTTTAGTGTCAGATTGTTGCTCTTTGCAATGATTAACTTGTTATATTTTAAATTGAAAAAGATCAGTGTTCTTCTTCTATTCGTATGCATATAAAATTTAATCTTTAACTTTCTATGAATTATAATCACTGCATTATATTTGTTGCGTTATTTCATATGTTTCACATAACTTTTTCTCGATCCTCAGACATGATCACATGAGGGACCGACTAGAGAGACTAAAATCTTTAAATGTTAAACTATTTCCTAAAACATACAATATACCGAGTATAATGTAATTTCAATAATTTCCTCGAGCGAGTGTACAGTACACTGCATAGCCCCGGCTTACACACTACACGTCGACTTTGCTTGTGCCTGCATTAGTTCCCGCCGCCTTCAATAATGTAGGATCTGATGTGGAGCCGAGACCAGGATCAGAATTAATTCAAGACATTGTTGCTAGTTGCAGAATGTCTGTGTTGCATCTAGTTCTGTGATATTGCGGTGCTTGCAAAACTTCGACAGGACTGAACTTGGACAGCTAAGATGGCGGAAGTATACAACATCGTGGATATGATATAATTGGAATTACATTATACGTATTTCATTTAAATTTATTTGCCAGCCTTTCGAGTAATGACAATAAGTTAAGTTTCATTAATTATATGTAGTAACTGCGTCGTACGTACCCTAATGGTATTATACGTTTTTAAAGGAACACCATTATTCGCGTAACTTTTTTAAATGATGATTTAATAGAATTTTTATATATTTATTGTTATGTAACTGCATACAATATACATTATATTTTATTCTAAACTTACAAAGTCAAACCTACAGTTATAATATGCGTTGATTACGAGATTTACGAGTCAAAACATTATTTTTTAATCACCACTAGATCCCGATTTGAGCTATCCAACATACAGATTATTGGAATCAACTATCAAAGTATACTCAGGAGACATTGCCAAGAAACTTTCAAACATATGAAATAACTTTTTATAGTTCGCTGAAGAATGTACCCTAGAAAAGATTCGAGGAATTTAATAAATTACGTTATCTACGGGCGAAGATGCTGCCTTGTCTGAAATAGGTGATTTATTTTTGTGACTAGGTGCAGAGCCATTTCAAGCTTTCTAGTAAAAGTGGGCCATACATATTGTATTAAAGTTGTAATAAATATTAGATCATACATATATCTTTGCCTGTCAAACAATGTTTAAAAAGTTAAACGGTGGTTGTTTATTGACAGACCTTCTTCCGGTTTGTTTTTTGTTAGCGTTTCCTGTTTTTTCTTGTGTGTACCAGTGCGTTAGAAGGAAACGTGTTAAAATATAAAATATTACAATATATTGCCACACAATGTTCAAATTAAATTTCAATTTCCAATAAAACCGTGAGTGTTGTGCTCCTATAATAATTTTGAATAACTCCATTCTAACAGCACTTTTTTACACTCGTCAAATTCATCATTCCTTTGTGAAAGCGTCTCTATATTTTCTTGGCCGTTTTTATTATACTCGCCTTTGATATTGTGCCAGTATTTTCATCATATCGTATTTTTTCCTCCATAATAAAAAATTTTTTTTATGAACTATTCAAAAACCCGAAATACATACAAACACTTGAAGCGATCGTAAGTGCTAATAAAATAAACAATGAGAGCTAATACGAAGTGCAAGATTTCTAGCAGAATGAAATAGTTTTGTAAGTAAAAATATATCCAAAGACGAGTTTATCCAGACTCTATTAAAATTAATATGAAAGTGTTTTAAAGGAAATAAGCAATACATACTTTCATATATACCTATGTATCGAAAATAATAATGAGATCAATTTCCGAACATCCAAAAAACCGATTAGTATTATAGCAATACAAGTAACACATTACCAAAATCGATCTATCTGAAAGGGTTTCAGCTGATCCAATAACAGCATGCACCGTTAGCTCGGTTCGCCCATGCCTTGCCCCGGATAACAAACATTTCACAATTTGATATTGTACGAGTTACGCGTCGTTTCTCAAACTTGATTGACTTGATAACCCCCTTTTATATCTTGGAGTTATACATATTTTGTATGTAATATTTGCATAATAATTCGAAGTTATTTAAGCCATATTATAATCCATTTTTGTCAACTAAGTATAAGTACAAAGTCTCTACTCATACATTATATATGACAATAATATACAGTTACAATAGCCTACAACCAGAACTATACAAGAACACGCCGATAATGATGACGATGAAGATGATTATACAGCCTTTAATTACCTATTTTACTTGTAAACAATATTATGGAATATGAAAAAACAATCTAGCCAGAGAAAATTACCCCTTCTGAAGGGCACTTTCTATCGGAAAGGCGTTGGGACTTTGTTCAGTAATGAAATGAGTCTTCCAAACCATTTGTTTTGAGCTAATGCTCCAGTTAACGATTATGTACTTGTTGCTTTTACACCCTCGAGATTAGCATCGGCGATAATGTGAAATTATATACTCCTTTTTAGAAATCTGAAGATTTTAATATAAAACGACTCGTTTTATATTATTCGGATTTGTGTTGTGACGAGATATTTTTTATAACATATTTAGTGTCAGGTTCAGTGGATTTACCAGCGAAGGTAGTGGATAGGTAGCCGAACATACTCTACTGCGATACATTTTATGATTCAAATAGCTGTTCTATACTTTAAAGTACTCAGTATTGGTTAAATGCTATTAAATTCTGAACTCAATCCTTGGAAATAACTCCACTCAACTTCTCTTCACAAAGACGCGAGATTATCACGATTTATGGTTTGAGAATCTATGGGAAGCAGATTAAATCAGTGCTAGCTATAAGTCAACTTAATCGAATTGAAATGGGTGTACGATAAGAACCCTTTGCTATAGCATTGTTAATAAACGGCTCAAAGGAATATTTTAATGCAAATTATGTATATTAGCAAGGACGCCGGAGGAATGTTTAATGCATATTGATTTTCATCTTGTGAATTTGTCTGGCATACATTATCCGTCTGTCTATCTCAGCTGTCACTTGGAAAACTGTTTAAGTCATTTGTTTTCAGAAACATTGAGTTTTGTTATCAAGCTATCGTATATTTTTCATTTTTTATGTTTAAAACTTCATGTTTAATATGTACTTAAACCTTGTGTATTTCTCTCATTTTTAATTTTGATATTATGATTGCTTTTCATGTGTCATTTTATTTGGACGCTATATAAATGGTAAGGCGCTTACACTTAAATAGACAGATAACAGTGCTGTACAATAATTTTAGGTTAAGAGTAATGGAATTTATGTTCAGTAAAATAAGTTATAACGTAAACTCAGTAATATTCAATAGATTCATTCGTCATTCCTCAGTTCGGGAACGCCTAAATGTTTCCAAGATTCTTTCATTGTCAGTTATTATTGGCATCATGTAACAGTACAGAGCGGTTGTACTTTATTTTTATTTCATTGCCCCTCGGGAATCAAGGCTACTGCGGCGGCTAAAACTGAGTGAAAGTGAGCATCAAATAAATGGTAAAGCGTCGTCGATAAAGAATTCCCTTTCTCTTTCGTTTTTTCAGAGGCCCCTTTTGCTCGGTGAAATGTAAATTTGGTGAAAGCACGATCCTTTGCGCTTGTGGTTCCTCCATAGATTTACATCGTTGGATATGACCTCGCCATAAATCGACTCGTTCTGAAATTGTGACTTTAATTTGAAGCGACGGTCTATAGGCACCGTACAGAAACTATAGAGGGCACTAAAACCCCGATTTTTTTTCTGTGGTTTGACAGTAAAATTTGACTCTAGCGTAAAAGTTTTGAATATGAGTCACAAGATGGCAGAGTCATCGCACGGTGCCTATTCTTATCGCAGTGGCGCATGTTGACACGTAACGTAACGTCAAACAAAATAATGTTACAGATTTCTGGTATCGGGGCATATCTAATGATTTAAATCTATGGTTCATTCCGTGTTAGTACTTGCAGAGCAAGAAGTCGATTCACATTTGCTCTTATGTCAGTGCGATAAAGTCTAAAGAGCGCTGTTTTCTGTGGTCGACTGTTACCTATGCGAGATTGACGAAGTAGTTCCTGGGTAACCCTTTTTTGGATTGGTTATTTGTGCTTGAAAGCCTTGACTTGCAGAATATACTAGTGAGTGGTAGTACGAGTACATAAGAGGTGAAGGTAGTTTGAATTTTTTAGACAACAATTCTCCTTTTTAAGCTACTCATGGTACAATAAACGGAATGAAGATAGAGGTAGAGATTATAATTTATTTTGCACCATTTTGTTAAAACAAAAACTAGAGTAAATAGTTATAAAAAAGACTAAAGTTAAATAAAGTGTAACAAAATTCAATCAATCGCGTAATCGTGAGTGAAAACTCAGCGGAAAGCTTAGTATTGTTTTAAAAAGAAAATTGAACACTGCCAACACTTACCAGACTATAAATAAAGTTTTGTCGAATCTACAAATTGAATAGAAAGAAGAACCAACTGACAAAGTCGGTTTGCGAGCCGAAACCCTTCTCAAAATAAAACGTGTAGGATTCCCTAAAATCTGATTGTTTCTAATATTAAATTTGCCTTGCCTTTTTCAGCATGTACCGACATCTGTTCCCAAATTGGGGTCCGGAGAGAAATAAAATCGCCCACTGATTAGTCCCTTTGCTGATCTCAATCTGACCCTAATGAAGTTAGCCATAAAACCGATTTGACCACAGGATTTTATTAATGCTTTTAACCTTTCATAATGATCAAATCGAAAAAGTAATGAGATCTGTCTCTGCGATAAGCTCTGAAGTTACAGATGACTAATTAAATCTACCCTTTCAAGTTAATGAAACGAATCGTCGAGAAAAAGAATGTAATTGGAACAAAAGTTGGTAGTAAAAGAATTGGAATTTTATAGGTGTCAATCTTTCTTGGTAAGTTATCTATTACTGTAACACAAAAGACTGAACACTTATTATCTATCTATACTGATATAATAAAGCTCATGAGTTCGTTGTTTATTTGTTTTAAGGTGCTTATCTCAGGAACTACTGGTACGAATTGAAAAAATATTTTTGCGTTGGATTGTCCGATTGTCGAGGAAGGCTATGGTACAACAGTATGTGTGCAGAAATCGAATTCAGCGGGGACGAAGTCGGTGGCGGCCGCTTGTATAATCATATGGCGTAGTTTCAATGAGTTATTTACTACTGGTTAATACGCATTTAATGTAAGCGCTCTCATATACATCGTTGATCGACGACATTAATTTGACCTTCAAAAGTTTCCGTATATGAATACAACGTTAATTATTTCGTATTGAAATCATTACCGTAGCTGGTCTGCGGATGGGGTTAACAATATATGAAACCACATTTGTTATTGCTCATTAGAGTGACCCTTAAAATCTAGCCTGGGGAAGGCTAAAGTTTAATTAAAACCATAATTGAATTTTCCCTTTTGGCTCCTATTGCCAACATCTGTAATTAGTTTTATTAACCACGTTTAAATCATTTGATTTCATTATTATTATTATTTAAGAGCGTGCATTGAATAAGTGATCATGAAATCTAATACCTAATAAGTGTTTAATTAAATAGAAAGCAAGCATGACGAAATAAAAATTAACTAGAATTACTCGTAGAATATCAAAGTTCATTTTGTAGAAATGTTTCGAGTTTTCCGGAGCTACTTAAAGATGTTAGTTGGCCATTGATAACATCAGGTCAACCCTCAAAAATCAAAGTCAAAGCACCTATTTTGCAACTTTATATCTGTATCAAAAAGTATGTTATTTAAAATAAATAAATAAATAAATGCCTTGGACTAACACACCAATTGCCTAGCCCCAAACTAAGCTCAAAGCTTGTACTATGGAAGCTAGGGAACGGATAGACATACTTAAATACTTTTTAAAAACATCCATGACTCGAGTACAAATGCCGATGTTCATCACACAAACATTTGCCCCTAGCGGGATTCGAACCCGCTAGGGGCAAATGTTTCCCCGGATTATTGTCGGGATTTATTTTAGTTATTTTATTCGTTTTGCATTTTGTGGGACTATGAAACACACACACATTAATACCTATAACTTACTGAATGCTAGCTTTAGTGCGAGACATAATAGTCCAGAAAATTAACAACTGTCGTAATCATAACGCGGCAATGGCTGACCCCAATTCCTTCAATTGCCAAGTAGGGTTCACTATATACTAGTTCATACTGCTAATGTCCAGTTTAAGATAGCAAAAAGTCGTTATCCCTTTAATGACTGAGACCCCGGAATGAATAGTTCACCAGGAAGTTGTTATTTCACTTTTGAAGGCTACGTGTTGTATGAAGATAATTGTTTGGCAAGATCAGCACATATGTCATAGTTAAGCCATCGTTAAGCAGTGAGTTTACTAGCACGATGCTTCTCTGCATGCCTTATGCGCCAAAATGCTTGGAATTCTACCCAGCTGAAAAGAGTAAACATTCCTTTGGTATTTTTTTCAGCTTTGATTCCTCGGTGACATCAAGAACTATAAGAAATCTCTATTATCCTATTATTTAATGTTACATTTTACCAAAATAAAATTCTAATGGGTCATAATTAGGTTGTTGCTTTTTTTTTCTTTCTCTTATTGTGGAGTAGGCGCTTCCGTACTGAATTTCAATATTAATTTAATTATTTGCTAGGGATATGAAGAGAAAAATAGTAAAGTTTTCATAAGTTATTTATGATCCAAGTGAATATACATCAAAACAAAAGCCAGTAGAGTTGTGAGTGCCAATCGTAGTACCGACTGAATTTTTAATGATGCCAGTTTTAGCCGGTTTGGAGATGGCGAGATAAAATTTATGGACCGATCAATGCCCTGATTACCTAATATTTAACTGTCACTAGAGTCTGGCAGAGACAAAGTTCACTAATAGAACTTTAATGGACGCTCGTCAAAATCAGTTACATTTAAGCCACCTTTTTACGAAGCGGCAAAATTTGGGGTGTACTAAAATGTCACTGTTGAAACATGTCCTTGAGATGTCAGGATTAAATTTAATGGTACACAAATTGAAGGGCTTGAAAGGTCAGTAAAAATTACAAAAAAAAAGTGTTGAAATATAAAATTGATAGGTCCCTTTGAATGTTGAATTTTGTTCAGCTTTCGTTCAAGGTATTACAAAATTTATAATTCGTATTGATGTACATGAATTGAATTTTGTTTAATATGTCGTAAACATTACCATCTACCATTTGTGGTAAGATTTAAACAAAAATTAACAAGAAATCATTGCTACTTAAATTGCTGCCTTTTTATCTATAAGTTTTAAAATTGTAAAAAAACATAAATTCATCAGATAACATGTTACTCGAGGCTAGTGTGGATTTCAAATTGTGAAAGTATATTTAAAATCGGTCCAGTAGTTTTTCTCTTTATAATATTAGTAAGTATCTGTAGATGGAACCCACACCGCCCTTGATTCCCGTTGACGTCACTAGCCTGCAAAAAACCGGCACTGCCTAGCTATTAATTTGCGACCTAATGGGTTTTAATACCACTTACCGCTTTCATCTAATCTAACTAATGTAATAAAAATGCAAGCACCGTCTGTTCGTTTGCTCTTTTGCCTTAATGAACGTACTCGTAGTATGAAATAGCATCAACTGGTATTTAGTTAAATATTCGCCACAATACATTTTATAATTAGCCCAAAAATTGTTACTTAGTCATAAAAATGTCATCCACGAACGCAGTTGTTTTGTTTATGACTTAGTGTAAAAACACACCTAGCCGAAAAAACGAAGCCGAAGTTTAAGTTGTATCTACTAGATTTTATACTTAGCCCGGTAGCATAGTGGTAAGAACGCCGCTTCACATGAGTGAGGTCGGCGGTTCAATTCCGGTCAGGCAACTCTGGATTTTCAAGAATCTGTGTATAATTTCATACCAGCTGTACGGTAAAAAAAAAACACTACGAGTTAGTGTGTGAAATTGAGAAGAGAATGGTAAACCACTCCATTCAAATTGCCAAGAGAGTTGTTGTGTGTTTCATTTCAAACAATGATCACGACCCTCAGTAATGAGGAATACGACTCAAGGAGGAGAACTTTAGCATAAATACTACTTAGTTAATACAAAAATACTCATACCTTGGGCCTGTAAATAAAACTGTACAGTTATGATTATTTTTCTATTTAGAACTTGCGCGACTGCCATTTTATACCATTCCATTAAACAACTGAACCATCCCATTACTCTTCATTAACACATGCATAGTGTAGCTAAATGAACTGTCTGAATGCACACGGATCAAATACGATTATCTAGCAAATTATACCTACCTATTTGCCTTTCACTGCTGCTAGGTAAAATACTATAATTCATCTTTCCATTCATTTAATATAATTGACGGCGAACACACCTTCTGTCATAGGCGCGGCGTCCAATTTAATGTAACTTCCATCACTTTACTGTCGCCTATTGAATTTCTAAGAACATAAAAGCTCAATTAGGATGACCGTCTGTTACGTGATTTGGGGGTTTATAGGAATGTCAAACATGAATGCCGCTCCTTAGAGGTCACAGTAATAAAGTTATAAGGTTATAAAGGACCACAGATTCAAGTAGCGGCCGCCTGCGACTTTGCCCGCGTGGATTTCGGTTTCCGCACACTTGGTGTTATAAAATCAAAATATACTTTATTCATCTAGACCTCTGCAAGGCATTAATAAATCATCAATAATAATAGCAAAATATGTACCATAGGTCCATAGTTGTAGGAGAATTAATTTAAAAGACATTTTTTAACATCCTTGTAGCTATGTACAAGCTTTATTTTTAACACATCACTGAAGATTATTAACATCGAACGATACAAACATCAGCTTAGTAAGGTTAAGCGTCAAAGAAAATAAACCACAATATTGTCAACTCACACGCTTCCGTAGAACAATAGGTCGCCCATTCAGTTTCAATTGAAGACAGACGCTCATTTCGAATGAACGAGTGTGTTTGTCTACATTTCCAATAAAACGGGGAAAAGGGCTAGCGTGCCAAGAAAATGCAATCAATTTATTAAAATGGTCAGAGAAAAATATTTTCGCCGTTTTCGCATGTAATTGTTGTAATTTCATGTTTGATCATAAGCATTTCATTGCTTTCAATTTTTGAAATATAATGCTTTTTCTTGCTGCACATTAACTAAGCTCAATGGACTACATAATTCCCTGCTAGCATTTTTCTTTCTGCGGTTCTCCATTTCATGTTGCTTCCTCATATTTCACAAACACAGCCAGAGTTATTTTAATCCCGTAATCAAGCACACACAAATGAGTTTTATTTTCTTCCAGTGCATGTAAAAAGTCACGCCCAACTTATATATTAACAGAATTTAATCTGAACTCTTGCAGACCACGTTGGTTCCGTATCTCATCTAAAACGGATGAGGCGACCGAGCGAAGGCGACTTTAATTTCGCGATGCCAGACCGAATGAACCGCGGTTCGGATTCAAAGCTATTCACTCACTCATTCATTCATTCGAGCCGAGAATGTGGCTTCATAAATTACGTAAATACGGCTGTCCCTGAGAAACTAAGTCGGCCGAATGAAACATTTCGCAGATTGTTAATCAAGTTACGCTCATCCGTGGAGATTATGTTCGATTTCGTGCTCATTACGCGTCGGGCAGAGAAAACCAAGTGTGAAAGTCTTAAGAATCAAGTGTCTCACTTTCAGTGCTTATATTATATCAGTATTTTTAGGGTTCCGTAGCCAAATGGCAAAAACGGAACCCTTATAGTTTCGTCATGTCTGTCTGTCTGTCTGTCTGTCTGTCCTGGTTCGTTCTCCGCCGTTTCTGAACCGATTGCCACGAAAATTGGTGGAGAGATGTATAGTGATAATTCAAGAATTGGTTTTTAAAATTATCGAAAAATAATCATTTTTTACCCGCCCTCCCATACAGCGAAAAGTTAATTCTAAAAAAAAACTTCGACTTAACCCATCGTGTAGGGTATCGTTAAACAGGTATTTTTAAATACAATAAAACTCGCCTTGAAACCATGTGGATCAAACACCCCAGTCTCGAGATATATTAATACAAAGTTAAAATTAGAGCGTCCCCCCCCCCCCTTAACTTTTGAAATACTATTACAATAATTCTGAAAAAAATGTCCTGTATACCTCCAAGTAAGTACTTTCAACGAAAACTATAGCGAACTCTGTATCATACATAGTTATTTTTATACAACTCGACCAACTTCTGACGTGCAGTTGCCCTTACTAAATGGTGTCTTAATCGGTCGGGCCATCTTTTAGCTACGGAACCCTTTCATTGGCGTGTCCGACACGCTCTTGGCCGGTTTTTTTAAGAGATCCTTTAATGCCTCCTCCGCCTTGAGTGGTCGAATAAAGGTATGTGGGAGTCCACTGGGTGCGACAATCCACTAAACACCAAGTACTTCCTCACGGTCACCGTCTATGTTCTATTCTGTCTCTATTATGATTGTGTCAAATTTCTTTGACCGACTCATAAAAGTGAGGGAGGAAAGAGTATTTAATGACATAAATAACCCACATGATTGATTGTGCTAATGAATAGCTACTGTTGACGGAACATAGCTAGGAGGATAAGCTGTCTTTGCTAAAGAATATAGCGAGATAATAGCGGTGTGAAATCCACGAGTATTATAACATTAGGAATAATTGAAGCAGAAGTATAATTGCTCCGGCACAGATGTTAATGGACTGCTGTGGTTTTCCAATGCCCAATTAAATTAAACACGACTCGCTTATCCCCGCTTTAGGCTCCAGTAGGCATTAACGCACCTATTTGTTATTTCAGAATGCCAACGTTTTATTTATTATGCACTGCAAAGATAAAATTTTTACCACATATTTTTTTAACTAACTAAGTATCTCCCATCGCAGTTGTTCTTAGGGGACGATAAATATTCGTATGAGCTAAACATCAAACCATACATTTTCGTTTTCATTCAGTTAGGATGAAAAACAAATTCAACTTCACAATTGCATTATTTATAATAAATTTAGGTGGCAAACGTTTTAAAAAGTTCTGTTAGATATGTAAACTCTGTATACCTGGGAAAATCATTTAACTCATTAGTGTTAAATAAATAAAGGTTAAAATTGAGTCACGAAAAACAAATTTACTATTAAAAACAAAACCGTTTTTGTCTGTCCACTGAGCAAACAACGAACGAATTTATCAGAACTGTTCTGATTCTATCTATGAGAACAATTACGTAATTTACCATACAAACATAACATTTATAGTATTTGTGACTTATTATCAACTTTATCATGGTCATTCGTCGTTATGGCTATTCCTCAAAATAGTCGACATTTGAATATCGTTACATCGGTGGGCACTACGGTACTCGGTGGTAATAATAGGCAATAGATATGAATTGAACATAATATGACTTTCAATTTGTTAATTTATGAACTTCTTTCAAATTTAAATACGAGTAGAAGCCGGATAAATATTATGTGGAAATTATGATGGCTTATGATTTATTTATATAAATATTTAGATCAAAATTAGTATCAAAAGTCATTTAATTATTCAATCCCACGCACTTTATGAGTAGGTGCTTTATTAAAACTCGACCCCCTCCCCCCCCCCCCCCCGTAATAGCCCCGGTAGAAGGAACCAAGTTTCTTCTAAATAATTTCACTAAATATGTTTGTTAAATTATTCCAAAGAACCTCTTAACTGAGACTAAGCCACATATGTGATTGTTAAAGTAACTCAAACTGTAATTAGATTAATACTCATAGAAGGTCAAACGCACATTGACACTAATATGCAATATTATTAAATGAAGTGTAAAGTTAACATGAGATCTTGAGGGTCGCACGCGACAAGAAGCCTTAGTTTGCGCTAAGCCTGTTACATGGCAGGTCGGGGCCGAAGGGACAAATAGATCAGATTGTATGGCTAATTTTGTACATCTGCAGTAAATATGTAAGCTTAGAATGGTTAGGACGATTGTCTAAGAAGAACATTTGATAAAAACGATCATTGTACTGCGATTTAAAATCTTAACAATTTTTTTTTTAATATTTTAATTACTAAACGATGAACTAAGTCAAAGCCATAATAATTATGTAATGTTTGGTTTTGTTGGTGAAGTGAATTAGTTGTGCTATGTTAAATGTCGAAAGTAAGAAGAAGGATTTGCAAATGTGCGACAGTTTGTCAGCTGGTTGTCTTTATTATATCCTAAGGTGAGTAGCAACTTAACAATATTTAACATTATTTGATTCCATTACAATGAATCTCCAACACACTAATCTGAAGTTTGGAAGTCAGCAGACCTTTAAACTTTTTTCTCTATATGCAAAACTTTTAGCCGACTCTGAAACAAACTGTGTTCCTTCTATTGTGCTATATTATATAAGTGCCTTATAGAGGCCTACATGAATAAAGAATATTTATATTTTGATTTGATTGAAACAGATAGACAGACAATTTCGATTCTTAGACAATTACCACAGAATCTCAATTGGAATGCCATAATTCAAACAATGAGACCCGTGAATGTATTTGACACAATGACGCGCTCAAAAGTAAGCCGCAGGCCGCAACCGCGGGCCTGATCGCTTGAAAGGCCATTATTTAGGGATAGATCGTGCACGGCTTAGCGATTAATATAGAACGAATTATAAATGGTATTGGTTGAATTCGTATAACCTAACAGTTTGAAAGTCAAAGCGATTTCAATGTTAAATTATTGTTATCGGCAATTAAAAGTTTAATTTTAAGCAGGATTTACAATATTGAAAAGACCTGAAATGCTTGACAAATTCCGAGTTTGAAGATAAGTCAAGTTTCACATAATCAATGCATGCTCGACCGGTGCGTGATCAATCCCGCTTTAAAAATACTAAACTGTGCCACAAAGTGTTATATTTGGATTGCGAAGTAAGCATTTTAGTAATCAAATAAGTATATCTGAGCGTCATAAACGATGCCTGTGAATGATTCGGATTTTTACATCAACAAAACTTCATCAAAAGTAGCTGTGCACTTTAAGCTTTTTTATAATTATTTAACTACTCTCCAAACAGATTATGATGGTCAGTTAAGAGCCAGCCGCATTTTAATAACTGATACATCACTGCATAGGTTTAGGTTTAGGTTTCCAGGGAGTTTTCCGCGCTTAACCTCTAAGGTGGGCTGTTACACGTGATATCTTAGACAAAGGAGGATCTGTTACCTTGTCCGTTCCCATAAACCCTTACTCAAACCATTTGAGCTCCAGCCAGAGGTCCAGAACTCTCGCGGCGTCGCTGAAGGCTGCCCGTAGAGTCTCGGAGTCTGGGAGTAGTCGAGCTCGTTGTTCAGCCACGCTGTTGCATCGAAGCAGCACGTGGGCAGGCGTTTCCTCGGCGTCCATGCAGCCCCTACATAGTGGGCTGTCGGTGAGGCCGATGTTGTGTAGATGCTTATTAAGCATGCAGTGACCTGTAATTATGCTTATAGCATGGCGTAGGTTCTCTTTCCGAAGACGCAGTAAGCGGCGCGATAATCGTCCGTCGAGCGATGGAAAGACTTCTTTTGTTAGCCTGCACTCTGAGCTAGATGTCCATAGTTTTACATGTTCTTTCTTGGTTCGTTCTTGTAACCATGTTATAATCTGACAGTAAGGTAGTGGTATTATTGGTTCCGGTCCTAGGATGGTAGTTCCGGAGCCTCTCCTAGCCAGTTCGTCCGCAGCATCATTGCCTAATGAGTTGCTGTGGCCCTTAATCCATTGCAGTGTTACCTTGTTGTCGTTCGATATTTCCTCAAGTCTTTTGTGACATTCATGGATGAGACCACTATTCGTCCGGTTGCTCTTGAGGGCTTGTAATACTGCGGTGCTGTCGGTTACTATGCGTATAGCTTGTCCGTGCACCTGCCTTGATTTTATAGCCATAGCGGCTCTGGTGATCCCAACGCATTCTGCTTGGAAGGTTGTGTTGTGCTCGCCTAGAGCCGTGGATATGCTGATATTTAGGTCATGAGAGAAGACACCGGCACCTGCTCTCGTTTCTGTCTTGGAGCCGTCCGTGTATACTCTTACCTCTTGTATTCCAGAACTGTCTTTATTCTCCGCGCTTAGTGAGATATTGTAGTTCTTGTTGAAAATATATGTTTTCGGGATGATGTCACACGTGGCCTCTATCATTGGTATTTCGGCTTTGACGGTTTTTAGGAGGCGTGTGTGGTTCTTTCTATCATCCTGTTTCCATAGACCGATTTTCTCGAGCCGCGCTGCTGCCACAGCTGCTTCTTGTTGTATGACCAGGTGTAGCGGTCTTAAATCGAGAATGACTTCGAGAGCCGATGTTGCGGTCGTTTTCATACAGCCAGTTGTGGCAAGGCAAGCTAACCTCTGCACTCTCTGTAGCTTTGCTTTTGCCGTGGCTAGTTCTGTTCTTGGCCACCAGACCAGAGCGCCATATGTTAGCATGGGTCTGATTATGGCGGTGTAGATCCAAAGCGTTATCTTGGGCTTTAGGCCCCATTGTCTATCAAGCAGTCTCCTGCATTGCCAGAAGGTGTTGCAGGCCTTGCTCGTTTTCTCGTTTAGGTGCTTGTCCCAATTGAGCTTGCTGTCGAGAATTACTCCTAAGTATCTTACCTCATTCGACAACGTCAAGTTTGTGCCGAAGAGTTTTGGGAGTGTTGGTGTGCTGGTTTTCCTTTTGTTTGTGAAAAGGACCAGTTCTGTTTTCTTTGGGTTTACCTTAAGGTCATGACGCATGCACCATTTTTCAATTATCCTGAATGCTAGCTGCATGCGTGTACATATGTTGTTTTCTGACTCGCCCTTAATGAGTATGGTGATGTCATCTGCATATCCTGTGGTATAGCAGTATCTTTCATTTAGGCGAGATAGAAGTTCATCTACAACCATGTTCCAGAGGAGTGGCGAGAGTACACCTCCTTGGGGGCACCCCCTCGCCACAACTGCTCTGGTGGTCGTGTTAACCGTGAATTCGATCGCTCTCTTTTTCAGGAGTTGATCTATCCATCCGCTGATTGTTGTTTCAACTCCGAAGGTATCGAGAGATCTGTGTATGCTGTCGAACTTTGTTTTGTCAAAAGCTCCTTCTATATCGATGAAGGCGCCTAACGTCATTTGTTTGTCGGCAAGTGCTGCTTCTATGGTGCCGACAACATCGTGTAGGGCCGAATCCGTTGATCTGCCTTTCCTGTAGGCATGTTGTTTGGAGTGAAGCGGTTTACGTTGTAGCGCGCCGTCCCTTAGGTGTCGATCGGTTAGCCTTTCCAGAGTTTTGAGGATAAACGAGGTCAGGCTGATCGGCCTATATGCTTTCGCTTCCGTGTAGTCCGTTTTGCCAGGCTTCGGTAAGAAGACCACCTTTACTGCTCTCCATTGATTTGGTATGTAGTTGTGTGCAATGGAGGCTTTGTAGATTTCTACAAGTTGTGGTGCCACAATTGACAGGCTTTTCTGAAGTAGAGCTGGGAAGATTCCATCCAGGCCCGCCGACTTGTAGGGTAGGAAACTGTTGACGGCCCAGTCAACGCGCTCCCGTGTGACCAGTTGTTCTGCCACTTGCCAGTCTGTCTGAGTCGGATGCCTTGCTTGCACATCTTCCCAGGTAGGGTTGTCTGTAACTACACAGTCGGGAAAATGAGTCTCTATGAGGACGCGACTGATTTCTTCGTCTGTGTTTGCGTACGTTCCGTCTGGTTTTTTGAGGGAGCCCAGGGTTTTATGCTGGTCATGTGTTAGTAGTTTTTTAACCCTTGCAGCCTCAGTTGTCTTGTTAATGTTGTTGCAGAAGTTCGACCATGCCTCATTCCGTCGGCTTCTGATGCGCTTATTGTAGTGATACTGGGCGATTTTGTATCTGTCCCAGTCGTTATCTGATCTGGTGTTCATTGCTCGATTGAATAGTTTCCTCAGTTTGGACCTGAGCCGGTTAAGCTCTGGGCCCCACCAGTCGCTTTTACCTGCTTTGCCAGAGCTGGTGGTTGGACAGCTTTTATGGTAACAGCTTTCTATGCACTTGGTAAGTGTGTTCGTATTGTGTTCAATGTTGTCCGTGCAGCATGTCATATCTTTGAACACATTGTTGCTCAGCTCTTGATTCAAGAGTTTAGTGAACTTTCCGAAGTTCGTTTTTCGCGGATTGCGCCGCGGTGTTTGTATCACCTTGTGTACTTTAATCTTGAAGCAGATCCTGCGGTGGTCAGCAAACGATGGTTCGGGAGAGACGTGCCATTCCTTTACCATGTGCAGAACTCCGCTCGACGCCAGGGTGATGTCTATCGTTGTCTGGTATCTGGAACTGACAAAAGTCGGCTCCGAGCCGATGTTAGATAGGAAAAGGTTTGTTGACATGAGATATTCGACCAGAGTCTCACCTCTTCCATTCTGTGTTTTGCTCCCCCATAGTGGATGGTGAGCGTTGGCGTCAGCTGCGATAATGATGTCCCAGCCGATGTTTTCACAGTGTCGGACAAGCGTCGCCATTTCTACCGGGGGGATTTCTTCCTCTCCAGGCATGTAGACTGACGCCAGTACGAGTGGTTTTTGGCCCTGTTGCGTGTTACCTAGTATTACTGCGGTAACATCTCTGGAACAGAACTGTGTTAGTAGCATAGCTGTTATCGATTGGGGTAAGTAGATGGCTGTTCTAGGTTTAGGGACATTATTTGGGTACAGCAACTTACCACCAATGTTGTTTAACCCGCAGATCTTATTCCCTCTGATCCACGGCTCCTGGATGAGGGCTGCGGTGTTGTTGTTGACCTCCAGCAAGCGTCGTAGTGTGGCCGTCGCAATCTGCTTGTGCTGGAGGTTCGTCTGCACGACGTCGAGGTCAGTCAGATAGTGATCCGAGAACGTCACTATCCAACGACACGTCGGCGTCATTTCCCATCGCTTCGGCTTCGACGGGGTT
This sequence comes from Nomophila noctuella, assembly GCA_958496325.1. Classification (NCBI taxonomy): domain Eukaryota; kingdom Metazoa; phylum Arthropoda; class Insecta; order Lepidoptera; family Crambidae; genus Nomophila; species Nomophila noctuella. The sequence goes on from OY292493.1 coordinate 11,236,148, forward strand.
GGCGTGGGTCAGGTCCACGTTGGCGGAGGTACTCGGGCCAGCCGTTGGTTCCGTCGGCTCAGTGGTGGTCGCCGAAGTCGCTGGGGCGGTGGCTGCGGCGCTGCGATCGCCCTCCTCCTCGGCAGTGCGAAACATTACGTACACACTGCCGCAGATGAAAGCGACTCGCCGATCCCTTTCCATGATCTTTGGCTTCTCCGTTTCTGGGATACCTACCGTCAAGTATATCCCCTTGTTCTGCAGAATTGCCCCGTATAGTTGCCAGCTTCTGATGTCGTACCAGGGGTTCTGCGCTGTCAGGATGCGGTGAATGCGGGTGAGGTCATCACCGACCGTTTTGGGTAACCATATAGCAGCCCTTACCCTCTTAGGGATGTTTACCTGTTTGATGACAGTCAGGGTGGTTGCTGCTATGGGCGATGTCATGCCGGCTACCGTTCTTTTGAGCCAAGCAAGGGAGTCCTCGTTCTCGCACCACAACCTCAGAACTCCTCCATCAATGATGGGCTTACCTCTGAAGGAGGGCACGAAAACGTCCTCACCTGTCTCCACTAGGCTCATTGCTGCCCCGATGGTGACTTGCTCCAGGGCTTCCTCGAGCTGTCGGGCTTGGTCGGGCGAGAAGTCTATGGGCGGCGTCGTAGTTACGGCAACCATCAGATGTGACTGTGCCGCATCCGCATAACTCCTGCCTGTTGTCTTGGGGGTTGAGCTCATTTTCTGGCGCTTGTGTGTTACCTGTGGTGACACCGTGTCGTCGTGGCGAGCCCTCTTCGACTTTTCAGTCGGATTGGGCCCGTCCCGACGACCCGCCGCCTCCGGGTCGATCCTGCGCGCTCCCCTCGTTCCTCTGGGCGAAGGCCTGTGACGAACCTGCCGCCCTGTTGGTTCAGACGCCGCCGGTCGATGACTGTCCACTGGCGCCTGCCGGCTGGGGCCCGCAGCGGCCTCGGTTTGTTCCGGGTCGCGCCGGTCCCGCCTGGCATGCACCGACTTGTGGGCGTCTCGTTGGGCGGTCGGAGGGGCGCAAGGCAGGTTGCGTTGCTCCCCTCTCTCCGTGCGTCTGCCACTGGGTTGCGTGTGCTCGGCGTCTCGTCGATGTCGCGTGTGCTCGGTGTCTCGACGATGTTGCGTGTGCTCGGCGTCTCGTCGATTACGCTTGTCCCTCTCGTGGCGTTGTTCATGGTTCGGGTGCGCGCGATCGTGACCCGAGGGGCCCCCGGCTGATGCCGAGTAGCCCCTGCGAGGTCCTTTCGCAGCGTCGCCGAACTGTGTTGTTTGAGGTGGTCTAGCCCGACCCTCGTTTTGGCGGCGGAAGTCCTGCCGGTGTTCAGGTGCGCGCTGTCTTTGACTGCTGCGCTGGTGTTGCTTCGTGGTGCGGCGCGCGACCACCTGCCACGAAGCTGTGGGATTGTCCCGAGGTATAGCATCCTCGAGAACGCTGAGGTCCATAGATGATTGCGAGGTTTTGCCCCCCCCAGAATACGTGGGGCAGCCCGTTCTCACGGGGAGGGATTCTCCAGCACCTGAGGTGCTGGTACCCTCCTGGGGTAGTTTATTTTTAAAACTCGCCTCCATTTGGTTGGTTGGGTAGGGGTATATGGGTTAGCGGGACTCCTGTCTCCAGCAGGGGCCCGCGGTGTGTGTATGCGTGTGTTTGTTTGTGTGTGTAGGTATGTGTGTCGGGGACCTTAAGGTCGTGTGCGTGTGTGTTGTGTGTAGGTTGGGGTCTACAGATCCAAGTATGCCCGCCTTATTAGGCCTGGTGGCTCCTTGGGATCTGTATCCCCCTGTTTCCCTCCTCATTTATCCGGGCTTGGGACCGGCTCCTTGAAGGCCATTGCGCCAGAGCACAATGACCAACAATGAGGCTGAGTTCAACATCACTACATAGTATAAAACAAAGTCGCTTTTTCTGTCATGTTGTATGTTGTATGTCCCTATGAACGCTTAAATCTTTAAAACTACGCAACGGATTTTGATGCGGTTTTTTTTAATAGATAGAGTAACTCATGAGGAAGGTTTTTATGTATAATATTATCCATTAAATAGTGGACAAGTACCACGGGCGAAGCCGGGGCGGGCCGCTAGTTAAGAATAAATTGTAAAACCCCGCACTTAAACAAATTACAGAATATCCCTGAAAAGCTATATTTCACAACACCAAAGTACAAATGGTCATATCTCATTTTTATATTTACGAATGCAAATGAACAAAAACAAGTATTTGTCAAAGGGACATGGTATTAAAAGATTTGGCCATCCCAATAAAAATGATTAATTCGAAAAAAAATATAAACGAGATAAGGCAAAGATAACGCTTGCTCTTTTTATTACTTCCTCCTTTTTTGGAAATTTATATTTTCCAATGTAAATTAGGTTAATTACGGGGTGGGTTAAATGATAAATGTTGGCCCTTTAGAATTTACGTCGTGAGAAAGGAGTAAGGCCGTTAGTGTCAAGCGCGATGAAAAAATGTCGCGTTTATGTAGACTTGCGAATGTTGTAGAATATACTGTTTGTAATTAATATGATTACGTTTTTTCCGATGTAATACCCATAAGGCGTTAATATAAATAAACGTTATACATTTAAAAATAATTTAACTTGGACTAAATAAAGGTTCTGTTAAATTAGATGCTGTTATCTTCTCATTAAGAAATATGTAGTAAATTATAAAAAACCTAACATTATTTTCTTTAAGTATGCTACGCCACTTAATTGAAAGAAAATCTGTGAGCATGACTCTCTAGGTCTTGCTAATACTAGAAAATTTTCAGCGATCAAACTTCCTGCTCGCTCTCTGAGTTGGAAATAAAATAAAGCTATGATATAAATTGATCCTAATGTGGAAGGCAGTGTTCCAACATCAATCCCATTTCAAATATATGCTAAATCAGTTAAAGTCGAAATCATTCTATCTCAAACATCTGCGTAATACAAATTCCTACTGCGTTAGTACGAGTATAATGTATTGAAAATCCAATTACGAATCATTAATTCTGTGCCGTGTCTATTCGCAGTAGCTCGGGCCGGGATGAAATATTGACGAGCGCAACGTCGTCGAATATTTCATTAGGGCTCCTTCTAGGGCGTACTCTGTCTCGTTACAGAAGGAAATCCACTTGGCGCACCCAATTTTTGAGTACCGGCATGTTTAGCACCCACTTTGAGCATATATTCATCTATCTGGTTTTTTTTATGGCAGAGGCGGCAAACGAGCTAGCGCGTCGTCTGGTTTGTCAAAAAATATCAATAGGTCTACCAAATAAATTAATAGGTACTCAAAGTGAACAAGGCCAAGTGCTCAACTTATGTGTGCTCAAAATATGGGTGATCAAAGTGGACTCCCTCCTTTACAGCTATTAAAACAGCTAATGCCACGCGTTTAATTATAGCTTGACGGGAGCGGATTACGTTGATGTGTTTACAAATTATTACTGGATCTCATTTTAAGAGTATGCCGTAAACATTATCCTTTACGTAAATTTCTTACACTAATCCGGATTGAATTAAATTTTTTAACATATCTACAGTACTATACGGGCTAGTAGCAAGCATAGTATATATAAACGTATAATTGTATTTCAATAACACACAAAGCCAACTAATTATAACTTCATTCGTTAAATATGCATGAAACGTCCATGTACTTTAACACATTTCGGGAACATAAATGAATAAAACAATAATGATTCATAATTAATAAAATCATTCATATAAGTGTGTTTGAATTAATACTCAACACACGGTATAATAATGTTGCTAACCAAAACAAACGTGGACAGTATACGGAACAATAAAATGTCACTTAACATGTGGCCTACAAAGCAAACCGTAAAATTTAAGACAGCACTAAAAACTCTCCAGCATAAGCACTTACTTACGATCGCGTTCCCTCCATCAAAACAAATTGTGAGGAAACCAATGAAAGTAATAAAAACAGATAAAAGGGTACTAACGAATATATTGAAAAAGTTACTTGAAGATATCCGATAGAGATTCCTGTCACGCACTTTCAGCCGCCAAGATTTACTTGGGTGTGTATTTTTTCTGTTTATCCGGAGATCTTTCATGTTTTTCTTTAAAGAAATGAGCTAGCAATGTTCTGTTTGCAGACGGAATACTTGGGAATCTCTCCTAAATGATTATTCTTTGAAGAAATTTCTAGGCATTTTGTCGGGTATGAGTTAAAAGTCTTAAATAAAATTGTAACAAGAAACCAATCCGCTTTTGTCAAGCGTGGTGATTATGCCAAAACCCATCTTTATAACAAAAACATGATTTCAAGTGATAGAGTATTTTTTTCTGCAGAGGGGCATTAATAGGCTGTTTTTTTTATAGAAACGACATCTAGCACTAATGTTTCTCAAGAATACTACGTCATGTCATGACATCTCATTTAGCCTGAGTGACGACGTTCTCGTATTTGGTACAAAAAAGGAATGGTTTTGCTCATACAAGTATTATCTCATGCTCTTAATATACAAATATTTATTCATTGAATATACTCGTACATTATACAGAGTTGAGCCGTTAGAGTTAAAATTCAGGTGATTGTTTAATTAAGTTTAACCATTTTTGTTGGTCTGCGAGATTTAAAAACCGGCCAAGAGCGTATCGTACACGCCCATGAAAGGGTTCCGTAGCTAAAAGATGGCCCGACCGCTTAAGACACCATTTAGTAAGGGCAACTGCACGTCATAAGTTGGTCGTGTTGTATAAAAATAACTATGTATGATACAGAGTTCGCTATAGTTTTCGTTGAAAGTGCTTACTTGGAGGTATACAGGACATTTTTTTCAGAATTATTGTAATAGTATTTCAAAAGGTAAGGGGGGGGGACGCTCTTATTTTAACTTTGTATTAATATATCTCGAGACTGGGGTGTTTGATCCACATGGTTTCAAGGCAGGTTTTATTGTATTTAAAAATACCTTTTTAACGATACCCCACACGATGGGGTAAGTCGATTTTTTTTTTTCGAATTTACTTTTCGCTGTATGGGAGGGGGGGTAAAAATAATTATTTTTCGATTATTTTAAAAACCCATTCTTGAATTATCACTATACATCTCTCCACCAATTTTCGTGGCAATCAGTTCAGAAACGGCGGAGAACGAGCCAGGACAGACAGACAGACATGACGAAACTATAAGGGTTCCGTTTTTTGCCATTTGGCTACGGAACCCTAAAAAGTCTATTATGCTCACTTATACCCTAAATCTATAACTTTACTATGTTTATGTTAACGTTCTTCTATTAACATTTGAAAGTATCTCTACTGGTAAAACATCTCTTAAACTTAAAACACCACTGGTCAGCTTTGACAACGCTTTTGAAAACATTTTAAATCGAACAAGCACATAATTGCAGCGCTTCGAGCGAATGCCAGCTCTGAATGAAGAGTTAATGATAAAGTGGTGGATTGGCCACCGTTTTTGCGAAACGATTTCACGACGGAAGCGTCGAGAACTGTTTTATTTAACTGTCTGCATTGTAGATAGTATTTAAACGTTGAAAAATACGCTTGTAAGAAACTCGAGGATGAATAACGTTGGTTAAGTAAGTTACAATCTAGATGACAAGCACGATATTTAATAACACTAACGTCTATGAATGAATATTGAAATAACACAGCACAAACATGTGTTTATCACAATTAATTTGTAAGTTTCATTTAAGTTGTTTTCTATTCTTTTTATTAACAAAAAGTGTATCGGTAACGAAAAATTCTTACAACTTTCTGAACAACAAAAAAAGTCGTGACATTTCAGATTTTAAAATTAAGACGTAAAACTAGTTTTCTTTATTTTCTTCTTAAGCATTAACTATTTCATTCCAACATTTTTGCGCTAAGCCTAATTAATGTCCTTCAACGTAAATGTAAAGCCCCTTTTCCCAGGAAGTTTCCAAGTACCTACCCTGTTATTTGCAAGCTAGTATTTTCTCAGGTTACGCCGAGTTAGTTTCACCTCATATTTTAAAACTTGAGATGTGACGTTAAGCAAACAAAATTAGCTAATTTTGTTTTGGAATATTTTAATACAACTCGTTAATACCTCTTGATCATCAAATTGTATGATAAACATGCTTTCAAAATCACCGTAGTGCCAGCTAGTTACTCAAAACATAAAGATGAAATTACTCGTTTCAAATAACGTATTTGCCGTGCAAAGATATTCAAAGTTCAATACTTATTACATGAACCATGTACGTACGCTTTGTATCTTACATACAAAGCGTATCGTGGAATACAATAACACCATTTTCACTTGAATTATTCTTACTCACTTCTGTTGCTTACATTTCAGCGCTTCTACAGTTAATTAAGGACGATTTAAAGGGAACCCGGGCTAAAAACACACCAACACAGGGCTGCCCAGTTAGTCTTAATGTAATTAACGAGAAACATGGAAATTTGATTGGAGTACCGTGTTATATACTGCTTGTGTTCGTATTTAAACACTAGCGGCTGCCCGCGACTCCGTCCGCGTGGATTTCAATTTCCAATATCCTATGTGTTATTCTGATGTATAAGCTATATTGTGGTAAAGTTTCATTCAAATCCATTCAGTAGTTTTTACGTGAAAGAGTAACAAACATCCACACATCCATACTTATAAACTTTCGCCTTTATAATAGTAGTAGGATTAAATAATGTATGTGTAACTAAGTTTTTGCTTTGCCCGCGTCATTAAGATTCCTGTTTTATCCCATGGGAGATTTATTTGGGATAGAAAGTATTCCATCATCTAAGTCGTATTTCTCTGCCTGTATACCAAATTTTATCAAATTCCGTTCAAAGTTTCAGCGTGATTGACGGACAAACATTCAAAGAAACATTCACATTTATTACATAAGTATGATATACGGAACTCAGCTAGAAATCGATACTCCGTAGATTTGGATACCCGTTCATCTTTAAGACATGAAATGGTTATTATAAGGAATACGACTTCAACATTTTTAATTTCCAGGACTTATCTACATACAATAGCATAAATACATTAACTTCCTGAGCCAAATATGACATCGCGAAAAGCGTGCTACCAATATTATTATACTAGCGGCCGCCCGTGACTTCGCCACCGGGTTTCGGTTCCCGCAAACATAGTGTTATATTAAAGCTTAAAACCTTCTTCGACAAATGGGCTACCCAACACAATTTCAATGTTCTCAATTGGGACCTGTAAGTAGCTCCTGAGATTAGCGCGTTCAAACAGACAATCAAACTCTTTAGCATTATTATTTAAGTATATGGAAGTATAGAGAGAAAATACCCTGCGATTAAGATACTACACTTGACAACCCTGCACTCAGAGGTGGCTTAATTATTATGCTTTTATTATACAGACAACCTGATGCGTTCAAAAAGGATTCCCCAGCCATTGTGTTATGTTAAAAGGTCGTGAAAAATTCCAGCCTGCGTAATGCGACTGACTTGAAGTAATAAGGTATTCATTGCGGACTAAAGTTTTCTTGTATTAAAATTATAACATAACGTTTGCGTACCTAATTGCTTACTGTGGCATGATAAGCCAATTAAGAAAATTTAACTCATTGTACCGCGATATTTATGAATGTTGAAATAGTTTCAAGAAATATTGTATAAGACTGAAACAAACTTTCAGATTCAATATAATTTTAGCAGCACTTTTCAAAATACCTACTACCGCCTTACAATAGCCGTAAAACAGGGAGCTAAACAATACTTGCGTTGTACTTGTAAGTTTAAATAGCAAAGTTAAAACCTTCTGAAAAACTGGAAAAATAGACGTTACTCCGCAACGGAGCGTCAAGCAATCTCGACTTCTTTACTCAGGATTTTATATTAAAATTTTTCTTTGAAAACGTCTATTTTATATACCTAAGTTCTCACAGTTCCCTGGATATTAGCTTCAAGGAATCTTTGATCTTAGAAGTTTCCTATTTATTTAACGAGATGAACTAGGTTGATTAAAAGATAATAAAGACTTAATGTTTTTGCTAGACCTGATTAGTTTTAAATATGTAAATTATTGATATATTTTTAAACAATACGTCTTGTACGAGTAATAAACACAAAGTTTTTATTTAAATTTCAAGAAACACAAGACCATTCTATCACACATTGTGAGTCCACTGCCAAATACGACAACTGTAGTTTTGTTACCAAATGTTTTACCAACAACTTCAATTATGCCCAAATGTATTCCAGGTGTACCTACTTATTCCAAACTCCGTACGCACCGCCACAATATTACTCTCACAAAAGCAAACATCTGAACGAACAATATTCCAATCGCAAGAACAAAATAATAAAAGTTTCAAAAGTATAACTGAAGGCCATTATTAACCATTTTTTATACTTGGCCAGAAGAAAGCAGCGTTTTATTATCAAGTAAATAACAATTTATGTGTGCGTGTGCCTTGTGAAAGTAATAGAAAAAGTTTTAGGGACCAAAGATAGTCGTAAAAGTGAATACGCTTTCATTTCATGGAAGTGTATTAGTTAATGAAGTATTGTAGTGTTGTTTTATTACTTCTATTGTGGGGAATTTCCCACTCAATTATTTGTTCTAAAGATTTTCATATTTACTGCGGCTGCGCGAAAGTAATGTTTGAAATATTTTTCTTTATTGATTTTAAATAAGTTAAATACACGTTAAACTACAGCGCATAAAATGAACCTGAGATTCCACATATTTTCCTTTCTTTTGTTATGCTAAACAGATAAAACTTAATTAAAATATTATCAAGAAAATAACAACAGAGTTATAATCAAAACATCATATTCCACATTAAATTACTAAGCAATTTCGACTGGCCATTTAATAAACAAAGTCGTCTAAATGGTGCGTCACCGAAACTATTTCACCAAGGGATCTTTGTTTACAACCTCAGGGCTTATCTTTAGATTATTCCCCGACCAGAGCCCTAAAAGCTGTTGACAGATATCTGCTGTGGAAATGAAACGTTTTGTACACACTGAGTGGTGATTCAAACCGATATGAAATCACCAATTTATAATACAACTTTATATTGTATTTACTAATAATAAATTAGAAATAATCTAAAAAATATAGTCATAGCATCAGATAAAAATAAAATACATACATTAAAATGAAATCCTTTTTTTGCTAATGATTCAAATATTATATAGAACAACGTAACGACATGCATATCACATCCCAAAGTAAGTATCATAAATATTGGCTCTGTGGGCATTTGTCAGAATTAACAAAGTAAACACTATTATAGGTATGCTTAATTATAACAAAATACACTCAAATACTTTCTGCTTCGAATATTCATTTTGCGGCTGCTTGGCCATTTGGCTAAATGGGATATTGAGCAAAATGTTTCTGTCCTGAACTAAATGGTACATCCAAAAACGCAATCTAATAGATGATCATCCAAAGCAATTTATCATAAGCAAAAAATACAATCTACAAACCTTTTAAGACTTGACTCAGCAAAAACTGTCAGGGAAATATAAGTTATAGGACAAAGTGTAGACAATAGTTGGGCATTAATCGTTGAAACTTGAACAAATCCTTTAATTCTTTCGATTGGTTTGGAGCGAAGGACGACCGCACGACGATAAATCCGGATTAGACTATCTATCCCCCACAGAATGAAGTTGATATCTGTTCTTAATTTATTGCCTTGAATGCTACCTGAGTCCCATTGTGAAAAAGAAAGATTTATTCTTTTTCCGTCATTACTGAAGGTTTGGCTCTGAGTCACTGATTTTTACTGTTCGGATTTTTGTTAAGCTATTTAAGATATCATATTGGTATAATAATATAAGAATAAATATCTCGTAAGGCTGTAGCCTCATTAATGTTAATACAAGCGTTATTGAAATTCCGAAGAGTTTATACTTGTTTGTCAAATGAATCATAATGGAATTAAACATATATTAATTAGCAATTTAAAATACTCTGTTATTTCATTTAGTTTCTTACTAATAGGAATAAAGGTATAATATCTTCGTTTAAAAAATATATATATATTGAGTAGAAGAATGCAGCAATTGTTTATATTATACCAGGAAAGAACATGGACGCTTAACACCTCAGTCATGATTATGTATGTACAATGAATGAGTTGTAAAAGTGTAAACACAAGAAAATACTATGCTCCATCGATATAATAATCATAGTATCTGTACTAAATAGCGTAATCGCGCACACGCTACACGTGCTGTTTATTTTGGTTCGAGTACTACGCTAGGCGAAGGCAGATTTTTATATGTTGTTATTGTATGCGCTGTTTCCATCTCGTTGCTCCGTCGAAATTGCGATGATGAGTGGTCCCATCGCTGCGTTCGATCCAAATCTGACAAAAACAAAAGGAATGTCCCAACCGTTCGACGCCGATCATAAATCAACAACCCACTCGGAAAAATCCAATCTCAAAAATCTGACTGCCGAAACCAGAATCGGACACATTCGTCAGTCGTTTACAATCACAATGTTTACAACCGACAACGTTACCGCCAAACCTAATAAACACATTGCTCGAAAACGATACATCTCGATTTTTATTTCGATTCTTCGAGCGAGCGATCGTCAGTTCAGTCCAAATCGATCCCAGATTTGGTGGATTCGGGTCAGTGTTGTTTTGTTCGCCGGTTTGTGGTTTGTGAGACTGTATTCTGGATTTATTGGTGAGTGTATACCGATTATAATTAATGTCTTCTCGGAAATATCCGATAGCTACAATTTACGTGTGTGCACTACGGTGTACGTACAATATTATTGTTGTGTACTTGTACGTACAGATATATGTTTGTGATCACAGTAATGTTTTGAATATTTATGTTTTGTACATAAATGAACAATTGAACTTCATTAATGTTTCCTTATTTTTGTAAGCGCATGCTTAATTCAAAGACAAAGTTTAGTAATTAAAGTATAATTTTATTTGTATAATTAAAGAATGTATAATTTATTAAAAGCCCAACTCAGTATTTGACGACTTTAGTGTAGGAATCAACATAAAATATGATCGGTTTGTCTAAAATACAGTTTATAATATCTTTTGAAAACCCAAGCGGCCACTGAGAAAAGAGATGAAATACAAAAAAAAAGAAAAAATGTACTCGTAGATACTTGAGTTCTCGTCATATTTTCACTCGGGGGAAAAAGTACGTTTAATAAAAACGGCAAATTTACTAACGCGAAAGACTTTTGGCAATTCCATTTAACAAGACTAAAGCCTCCTTTCATCCATTCTGCACCTGCGAGATAAAATTCAAAAGCTCTCCTATATAAATATTTGATGTGGCTCATGTAAGCCTCAAGAATAACAAGATCCGATATTTCCCGAAGAAAATTTATATAGTCTAGTAAAAGAACGCATAAACTTACAATAGATTTCCATAGTTCAACGTTACCCTCGTAAAAATAGTGCGGTAAACTTTGTTGAGCCAACATTTAAAATATAGGTACAACAAAAGTATTAAAATTGCTATGAAATTTTATGCGCTTTCCAACTTTTATGACATCATCTATGTGTAGACACACACATTAGAATATAGTAGACATTTTATTAATTTCACTTTCAATTGTCAATATACTTTATATAGGTAAGTGAGATGTCAAAATATGTTCAAGATTTTTATATGTACCAATGGACTGCAATATTTAATGAAAACTACAAATCCTTAAAAAATGATAGAATATTAAAGAAAATATGTAAGTATAAATTCCATTTAGCATTTTAGATGCATCACTTACCGGGAAGCATACCTAAGTCCATTGAACCTCGCAAAATGTCAACCTAGATTCACAAGAAACCGCAAGCTCAGTGGAATTCAGCTAAATATTTGATTGTAGTACTCTGGGTACTTGTAATAGCTATGTGGCAGCCAAACCGAAATAGTTTAATGGTAATGTTACTATTGAAGATATGACTAACCGCGGAATGTGTGATTTGTGTGCAAACTGTTGAGTTTCTAGCGGCGCTTCTCAGCAGGTCATTCACGTCGAAGTGCTGGTAGGGCAAAAAAATAATACGTAAGAATTTCTATGTAAATCTAATAGGGAAATAAATTACTTGGACTTCGAGATTTTCTTGTTACACGTAAAACAAACTTTTTTTTAATTTCTCGTTTCCTCTGCACCTGAAATTTGAGTCAAAAGAACAAATTCACTGTTCTTGTCTAAGTAGAAAATATTAGTAAAATTAGTTTGTTTAATTTTATTTTGACTTTTAATGTTAAACCTTCTCTCATTTCATCAGTAGTATTTAATTAGTCCGCATTTAACACATTTGAATGTTTTTGGGTGAGAATTGAAAAATTAAAATTTGAGGGTAGATTCGTATTTCTATACGTACCCGAGCGAACGGCGCCACGCACCACCAGTTTACTTGAGACCGCAGTTGTTGTAGCACAGTTTAGGTATTGTTACTGAGTGAAGTGTGAAATAAAGTCTTAAATTCAAGATAATATACATACACGTTGGAATAATAATTAAACTGTACAAAATAATGCAGTAGGCGAAGAAAATGTAAACAAAAAACAATCGACGATCGCTTTTTGAATTTCGAACGCGCTCCGCGCTGATCCTTATTTTTTTCATTTGAATAGTTGCGGTCTGTCGACGAAGGTTTTACTCCTCGGCAAGTGAAGTGTTTCAATTATAATATAAAAATGTTTAGTAATTATACAAAGTTTCCGTTCCACGTAAAATGTAGTGTTGTCACAGTAGCTCTAATTAAAGATCGTATCTGGTGTCAGTGCAGCCGCAGTGTTTAGTCCGGGCGAGTGGTCGGGCACAATGGCTGGACGAGGCCGTGCTATCTAATCGAGGCGAATGATCGGTACGCAAATGAGCGTTCGCTTCTGTGCTTGGCCGCCTCTGCTTGCATTTCAAAGGTACGTGCGATGCCTTGTAATATGTTAAACGACTGTGTAGAGACACAGCAGAAGAGAGGAGTATTTTCTTCATTAATCTCTTTATTATCATCATTTTCTTGACAGATTTTGACTTTAACAGTATTTAAAAGGGCAGTCGGATTCTAGTAAGATCAAAAGGCTTTCAAAATTTGACTGCCAAAGGTTTTTATTGATTCGTAGCTATGGTGCTTATTATAATGTGGATTATTTTGTAGTGAAATTAATTAATTCAGTCAAATACATTTTATGACGTTGGGAGAAGTTTATTAAACATATGATTTTAAGGGAACAACGAGATGTTTTAATCAAAATGGTACTTTCCTAAGAAGGTTACAAAACATTAAAAAATGCGTATTGTTCAATTATTTCATTTAACTTACATAAGTTTTATCATTGTTGTAAATGTAAGTTTTCACTGATAAAAATGCAGATTGTACCTATCTGCATTTTTATCAGTGAAAACCCACAGAACTTTTTTGTCCGATTTTCTTTTTAACGTCTGCCCAATCTTATAGATAAGAACGCAATAATTATTACCATTTGCAACCCCTCCAATGGCCGAAATGAATTACTCAAGTTACGATAAGCTCTGGTCAGAATATCCTTTTGAATTTTAAATGCGTATTTACTTTGACTTTGAGTAATACGGTACTTAAGTATTCATAGTGAGTAATTAGAAGGCTGTTGTAAATGAGGATCTCTCTTTATGCTTATATAGTTAATTTATTTGTCAACTCGCATTATTTTCTACAAAATGCAGAAGTTATTACGAATTCATCGGTTCCTGAGTAAGGTTTATCACCTTTTTTTTTAATATACAACAGAAATTAATCATTCAGATTTTCAAATAAAAACATTCACTTTAATTTCAGGTGAGTTACCTAATACGTTGTTTGCTTTGACCTATACATACGCTCACAAAACAGTCAGATTAAATTATTTTTTGCAATAACTGTTGTTGTGTATATTCTTATATCTTTGACATTCAACTTAGAAGGGCTTTCAGAAAGTTACGTCCCTTATCATTTTGTTATATATGTGGCCATTAAAAGTCGTAAAGTTAACTCACTCATAACTTTTGCTCGATACTGAAACAGTGAACAAAAACAAAACAAACACATTTCACCATAGATTTAAATCGTAAGATATGCCCTGAAACCAGATAACTGTAGCATTATTTTGTATGGCATTACGTGCGTTTCAACATAAAGCTACTGCGATAAAAAGCGGCTGTCGCTTCAAATTTTAGTGCCAATTTCAGAGCGGCCGAATTCTGGCGAGGGCATATCAAAATTAAACATTACATATTCCGCGCCGTCGAATCGCACTAACTCACGGGAAATGTCTCGAGCGGACGTTTTTATTATTACGCAAATTTTGATCCCAGTTGCAAAATAAAATACTAATGGGTTGAAAAAAATATTTTCAAGCTCTCTAATGACTTTCCGAATTTAACTGAAAACTGAATGTTAGCTTGCAAATCATCAGCAAATAAATTTTTCAAGGTATGCTCGGACTATTGTTAAGTCAGACGGTTTATGTGTGGTTTCCATATAGGTAAACTTTCGGTCGCAACTATTGCCAATTAAATAGGGCATTATCTATGGTGTAACTAGACACGTTGCTTATAAAGAGCCAAGCACTTGTTGGAGTGTATTCAATGCGAGATGCACGCGGCCACGGGATGACAATGGCTGTCCGCATAATGGCTGCAGTTGACCCCGTGACGTCACCGCAAATGAGCGGGCATTTGCAAGTGTGTTGGTGGAAAGCGATAAATCAGTTGAAGTGTAGGGAAAAAAGGATTTTTAGTTGTTATTTAATAATATAAATATTTTTAGTTTGGGAATGGTAATAGTGCTTTCTGCTTACACACACAATTACTTAAACAAGAGTTTAAATAATTATAATACACACACAATTATTTAAACAAGAGTTTAAATAATTATTTGTTGTAACTTCCGCTATAGCTGATGAAATTGTGTTTTGTAGAGCTTTTTGCCTAACTCTGGGTTGTAACCTGTAGCTATCAAAGTAGAATAATATTATCGTAATTTTTTTTTATCTTTGTTATAATTTTTCTTCAACACAAGGTGTCTGAAAATAATTAGGCCAATTGTTGTACGAATATGCAAAACATGTAGAATAGGGATGACTTGAGCGACAATATTAGCATACATACATCATGTCTTAAAACCTCTACAATTTTAAGAGTACAAATTAAAGGATATATTTAAACCTTGCCAGTCACAGGCAAAAGCTTGAAATAGAAACCCGGAAAATTAAATAGAACAAGTACACACTCATGCATTTTCGATCGTGGAACAATGCAGACGCTGCGGCGTCACAGATAGCTGAGAGCATTGTTCAATTACTGAGAAGTCTCCATTGTGGGCTGGTATACCCCGCAAGCCGTGGTCGCGTGGCTCCATTCATGTACAGGGAATTTGTAGAAGTCCTTCATAAAATGTATGGCATGTTTTAAATTTAGTTTTGAGAAAAACTAAGCGATAAAAAATAGTATTTAAAAATCATATAAATATCTAAGCCGCTAATCACTATGAGTACTGTAAATATGACGAGTTTCACCCATAATGGAGTAGGTGAAATAAAATATAAAAGCTTAATATGCCATGTTGAGTAAAATTTAAAATGTATGTTTTATCAGAAAACACTTAAATTGGTCTCAGCATTATTGGTCAGTTTCTTCTGTAACATGTACTTACTTTTTTTTTTATTTAAATCGCTGTTGGATACGACTTTACTTTTAAGAAGTATTTAAATCAGTCTCTGCTATTATAAACTTTCAGTGTTGATACAATGTCCTTGCACAAAGATGTGAAGGATTCAAGAGCGCGTTCTTGATTCATGCGATCCGGTATGGTGTAAGGTGATACGTTCAGGTAAGCACATATCTGAGTATGTGCCAATCGTGCTTAACATGTACTTAGTAAAAATATAAAACTAAAACTGATTCTAAGCTGATCTTGATTTTAAGTTCCCCGGTAAAACAGTTGACTCACCGAAAGAGCGCTAAAACGTCAATCGTCGAAGAAAAAAGAGGTATAAAATCGAAACGAATAATAAAATCAATGAGGTGCCGACAGCGATCGACCGCCATCCGCAGTCTTATTGCCGTTGTTATTTGTGAGCCGATGGAATAGCTGGCCGCCTAATGAGCTAACAAACTGACCCCACGCATTCATCGGTGACTAAATCGCTGACCCAAACCCGGACCAGGCTCAAGAAAAGTTTCTACTCCAAGAATTCTCTAAGTTCGTTATCGTTTCGACTGATATTGCCTTCGCTCACACGTAGTATCTGTACGAGCGGTATGTTATATCAGTCGAGACCACACAGATAATAAAAACTTGAATATGGCCATGGAGGCGTTCTCGGTGTTAGTAAAGTATGCACAAAACCTGCCATCTTCACGGTAACCACAATAGCGCGTACGCAGTCAGCAATGTGCGCCCATTAGGGCATCGCCTTCGATACCCTCATTGGTATTGGTTTGTAAATAAGTGGCTGTAATTATTAAGGTATCAATAAGTGAATTACATCTGGTCAATTACAAAGTGCACACACAGTGCCAATCTCCCTTTTGTTTCTGATATCTATAGTCGAACCGATAACGAAGATCATTTTTTAAATTGGCAACTTTACTTAAGGCCTGAGAAACGCTAATGCGACCAAAATTGCGGGTGCAAGACTGATGTGAAGTCTTTTAGTTGAATATTAGACGTTCCGTCTCCAAATAGAGGTAGGTACAAATCCGTCCACATCAAAGAAAAAACCGGCCAAGAGCGTGTCGGACACGCCCATGAAAGGGTTCCGTAGCTAAAAGATGGCCCGACCGATTAAGACAACATTTAGTAAGGGCAACTGCACGTCATAAGTTGGTCGAGTTGTATAAAAATAACTATGTATGATACAGAGTTCGCTATAGTTTTCGTTGAAAGTACTTACTTGGAGGTATACAGGACATTTTTTTCAGAATTATTGTAATAGTATTTCAAAAGTTAAGGGGGGGGGGGACGCTCTAATTTTAACTTTGTATTAATATATCTCGAAACTGGGGTGTTTGATCCACATGCTTTCAAGGCAAGTTTTATTGTATTTAAAAATACCTGTTTAACGATACCCTACACGATGGGTTAAGTCGATTTTTTTTTTAGATTTATCTTTTCGCTGTATGGGAGGGGGGGTAAAAATAATTATTTTTCGATAATTTTAAAAACCAATTCTTGAATTATCACTATACATCTCTCCACCAATTTTCGTGGCAATCGGTTCAGAAACGGCGGAGAACGAACCAGGACAGACAGACAGACAGACAGACAGACAGACATGACGAAACTATAAGGGTTCCGTTTTTTGCCATTTGGCTACGGAACCCTAAAAAGAGGTATAAACAATGCCAATGGGATACCGATAGCGATCAACGCTATCTCGTCGTTGTTGTTTGTGAACAGTGAGGCTTCCGGCAACTGACCCCGCAACAATTTTTTTTATTACGGACATGCTGTTATTATATAGTGACATTAATTTAGTAAATATTGTTAAGCAAATGAATTAATAATGTTGTATTATTATGTTATGTTGTATTTATATGACTTGTGATGTATTAATTTGATAATTAGAATTTTAATTAAATGTTTGCACATCGTCTGGCCACGATAGAATATGTTGGAAATCTGTACCTACTATGTTATCTTTAAATGTTACCATATTCAGCAAATAAAGACTTATGACTTATGACTTATGAAACAAACTGGACCCGCGGTGCCAGTTGCCGGATTTATTAAATTCTTATATTTTCCTCCGGCGAGTGGCCCCACTCATATATGTATATGAAAATCTATTGTTCGAGCTAAACGAGTACACAGTCAATCGAAAAATTGTTTAAAGTTGAAATCAAGAAAAAACCTTTGGTTTTAAAATATCATTTATTTATAGAATAAGATACACGATAAAAGAACAACGAAAAATAATCAACAATTTACATACAAATATTAACTAGTAAGTTATTTATCACAAAATCAGCCTTAACGATGTTAAAATGTAATAAAGGTATACACATAAATCAACGGAATATATAGTCTATGATCACAGATAAAAAATATAAAAAATTACCGTCATATAGCTTCACATAATCAGTCTTAATGATTTTTGTTATCTAACTCTCTTATTTAAAATATGTACTTACAAAATTAACAGGCAATAATCACAATTATGTACTTATAATTTTAATTATCGCTTATCAGAATTAGTACTAATGACCGTTGGTTTATTATTTAAAAAATAATAGAAATATAATCAACATCAGCTAATTATTAAAAGTCAACTTAGCAAATAAAACAATTTTACGTACGTTCAGGATAGTGTTCATCGTAGTCTGTCCAAACATTGCTTACACAGATATAAAAACTAACACAAGTTATAATAACAAATAATGAACATATTGAATACAAAACTAAGAAAACTTATACTTTGTAAAACTATTTCAAACACTTTTTCGCTTGACAGTACTGGTCTTGGCTTGAACAATAGATATTTTATTATTAATATATGGGTGGGTCCAGTCGCCGGAGGAAAATATAAGAATTTAATAAATCCGGCAAGTGGCACCGCGGGTCCAGTTTGTTGTGGGGTCAGTTGCCGGGAACCTCCAGTGAGCCCGATTAATGAGCTAACAAACTGACCCCACGCGTTTATCGGCGACTGTAAATCGTTGACCCAAACCCGGACCAACACTAGTGCGACCAAAATTGCGTGAAAGCCTGACGGGAATATCAAAATCCTACATTTTGATATTCCCGTGTTTTTTCTGTGTATTTATATTTTTACAAAAATAATGGTATTTTACTATCTATTAGGTAATTTTGTTGATTAACTATTTACCTATATGGGAAAGTCTTCCAAATTTTAAGACGCCCTCTAATATTATAGTAATTCTGTAATCCTATCACTTTATTCCTCCCATTGAATTGAACCCTTAAATAATTCATTTGTAATGAGGTCGAGCTTCCTGTAACACAAATTAACAAATAACACAATTGCGCTTAATGAGACATTTGGGAAACATTCGATTAACGAGAATCTAATCAAAAGTCTTGCGTCTCTTCTTTCTGATATACCTTATTATAGCTCCTATACTTGTGGTCATTACATACATAATATTTGTTGCAGTAGTATATCACTGATTGTCTTCTGAAACTGATGTTTTGATACGAGAACGTTAGGTTTCAGTACTGTTACATTGAACAAACCAAATAGCCAAACAACTGTTTAGCGCGAACATTCGTAGCATCCAGTTCAATGCCGATATAGTCACACAAGGGACATTGTGTTTAACATCTACCCGTTGAGTCCATTCGTCGCGGTAAATCCAGTGGCAGGACGCATTCCGCTTTTCATCCCATATTATGTATGTGATGTTGTGAAATATTTATTTATTTATTTATTTATTTATATAGCACGGCTCGCGCGCTGTTTCATATAGATTATAATATTTCCTGCAGTAATATATCACTGATTGTCTGCCGTAACTGAATGTTTACCACGACAACGCCAGGTTTAACTACTGTTTCATTGTTGGTGTGATGTTGGTACCGTTAGGCCACGTGTTTTGACATTTTTCATGTGTCAATGGGTAATTATGTTTTGCTTCGCTACATTTTGTAAGTAGAAACATCTTTAAATGATAAAGATATTAAAGTAAAGGTACGAGTAAACGTACACTGAGCGAATCAAACAACGAAAGATTTAGCACGAACATTGCCAGTATCATAGTACCAATAGTCACACAAGGAACATTGTGTTGCACGTCCATCCGTTGAGTCCATTTGACGCGGTAAATCCAGTGGGCGACGCAGGCCGCTTTCCGTCCCATATTGCACGGCTCGCGCGCTAAATCATACGTAATTGTGTCCCCGCGGTTTAACTGACTCTCAGAGATAGCAACAGAGTCAACTATTTTGCGAATTTATGATGTTGGTAGTACCGTACAGGCTCGTGTTTTGATTTTTCTGTGTGTCAACAAGTATCATTAATGGACTTCAAGTCCAGGTACTTTGCGCAGAAGTATATATCTCTAGGAGGAATGTTATTTTTACAAATTTTAAGTTACTCAGAAATTCAAACTATATGCAGGTACATGAGTTGACCATATTTTTTAAATAAACACATCTTACAAATCTACAATTTTTGGTGTTTGAACATAACAGAAATACGTAGACAAAATTGGTGTAGGTAATTGGGTATCCATGTGAGTAATGTCTGGAATACATTGCCAGATTAATTGCAGGATAAGACAGAGAAACCTTAAAAGGAACACAAAATGATTTATTTGTACCTACATTTCGTTTGGATATAACACTAAATTTATAAGAAGTGGATCTGTTCCCATAGGGTAAGTAGTTTCACAGTATTCGAGAAACTGAAGCCTCTTAAATCCGTGTGTTCAAACTCGACCTTTGCCTCGCGTTAGCCGAAGTGACCGTAAGAGCTCCGCGTATTCGGGTGTGAAACGGCAGATATTTTATTCATGAACACCTGGCATTCTTCAAACAACTCGAGATGGGGTCCGGGATTTCCTCCTCTTAGTAAATTTATATGACAACATTAATTATAAGCCCGCTGCTTTCATAATTCGGTTTAATACTGTGAGATACGAAACGTTGTTTCCTATAACGTGGATGTGAAAAACGTCAATGAAATATTATGTTGCTTGAGCTCTGAACTAATTTATATTAATGTTTATGTGGAACTTAACTGAGAGTTGGTTGATTTTGAGAAGTATTTTTATTGTCGTATTTCTTCTTCATCATAAAATTATGAGTCCAAACGGCGATAGTAAATTGGACGAGCTTAAGGTTTATTACTTCGATACACTTATACCTTGTAATTTTCCATAAGTTTTATGTGGGATCGATAACAATTAAGTGGAATAGACTACCAATGTATATCAACATATTACAGTATGATGTAATATTATGATTCAAATTCATTATATTCATATAATATCTTAACTACATATGTTTTATTGACAATTCTCCTATATCGTAGTAATACTGTTCTTTACTGAACGTCATATGCAATTCCAGACATGTTTTACTGTCGGTTTTATTTCCCCTTTCATATTCGTTCAGTGTCAATAAAAACTAAAGAAAACGTGGATGTGGCCTTAACTCCGCGGTCTTAGTTTATTTATTCATTGAAATTTTCGGGTTCCTTACGTAAAACCCTAAAAGGTAAATGCCCTTGTAAAGTTATTCGCTTGTCTGTCAAGGTTTTGGATATTAATTTATATGAAAGTGTATAACAGTACAGGGTACAAAAAACCAATCTTTCAAATATATATGATTATATAATATACTACCCTTCCGCCCGCGACTTCGTTCCCGTCCCGTCGTCCTTTCCCTATATTTCTCGCCGTAAGAACCATCCTTGGACTTCAACGAACATTTAAAAAAACATTGGCCAAATTGGTCCAGACGTTGTTGAGTTATGCGCTTACCAACACATTTTTTATATTATAGATATTGCAATATTAATAAAAAATTATACACTAAGTTTCCAATCAGATTATTACATAGTTTATTTATGGTTCATTTAATTACAAGCAGTCTCTATTATTTCTCCTCTTCTCATAACATGGGGAATATTTATTTAGAAAATCGGCCTTTAATCCATTCTCATTAGGCATAAAACGAGAACTTCTTTGGTATGAATAACTTTACTTTTACATGGAAGCGAAGTTAAGTGGATACCTACATATGTATTATATAGGTTTAATCTGTTATACCTACATACATAGTTATGTCCCTCAGGAATTTGCCTTGTATAGCATCGAGGTCACGAAAATGTACTCGGGTCAACGTCCTCAAACTGTCAGCCATATTCAAGCATCAAATATGATGTCACCACGTTCACCGAAGTAATCAATAACACCAAACATACCTACTCGTGTAATCAACATTATGGGAATGATCAGGAAAGCTAAGTCGTTTCATCGCTAAGTACTTTTATTTTACTTTGAACCTTAACATTATAAGAATAAGAATAATTTTACATATTGTCTGTCTTTGCACATACGGTGATTCTAGCCATAGTTATAGGCAGACCTTTTGTCCATTTTCCTAATAAAGTATCATGGTGAACTGGGCCATACATGACATTTCGGAAAACTGATAAATATTCATAGTAGTTATCCTATGGGTGGTATTTCATTGTTCACTCTGAATTGATCCGGGATCCTTTTGTATAGTAATAGAAGTCTCAGTCTAAGTCTATTCACTAAAAGTAAAGTTTGGGCCAGCAACTTAACCCCTCTTTATTGTATCTGGTGCCTTTCTACAACTGAAAGACGACAAGATGTAATTAATGCAAGCATTTTCTTCATACCTACCATATCCCCGATATTATCCACAAACATTGATAAATCTGACAATACAGTCTTTTTATTTACTCCACCCCATAGTTCTTTCAAAGCGGCACAATCGAGGACGAGGCTCCCGATATCTAATTACCAAGTGCACACAGACAGGCTCGTTATTTCTGTCCGGAAAACTGGAAACATGAACCCGATAATGAATCGTGAACGTGTGGGCTTACGTGAATGTGGCATGGAGACTGAATACGCTCCGTTTCTGAGTAAATTGAATGTTTTGCTAAAGCCATGCTTCGAAGGGGAGATTTTGAAGTGGCGTGGAAAGAGTTTGCATAATTCAAACTTTTTTATAAATAATAATAGTAATACTTACTGGCCGTTTTGTGCATAAGTGAGCGCGCAAGCACAGGTGCACTCTTTATTCCCTCACTCTCATATTTCGGTGGAACTGGTTGTTATTAGATGGTGATAGAAATCTTTGTGTTTATATTTGTCGACCTTACTATAACAAATAATGCAAACAATGCTTATAATTCTTTTGACAACATTAAATTCAAGTTCTGAAAAATAGGACAATAAATAAATTTTAAGTGCAATGAAAAATTCTTCAGTGAACAAAAACGAGATAAACATTAATCATGATGCGCTAACTGTTGCTTACTCAGTCAGATACAACGAAAGGGATTGCCCTAATCACCTCGTTAAATCAACGAGCTGTAAAAATCAACCTAATCTCGTGATTTTTCATTCCTCGTTTTTACTTCTTTTGAAAATACACGTGTCAACAGATTTGAGAGTATTTCAGTTATTTATTTTGCCATTAAGTTCAATTAGGAGAAGTCTCGCATTTAAATCCTTGGGAATAATTCGATCAAGCCTTTATTGTTTAAAGCTGGTTGGTCTATTAGATTCGAAAAAAAAAACAGCTAAAAATATTTCGTTAAAATAACTGCTGATGCTGCGATGATATTACCGATATTTAACCAAACAATGTTGGTGAGCCATAACATATTTATTGCTCAATAATGAATATCCTTGTTTGAATACACCGACGCAAAACTATACAGGTCGTAAAACAAACTCGATCACAGCTCCCGATAAATTAATTTGTTCCTACCGCTACACCGAGCACGGTTGAATTTAAAATATTCTTTCTCGGTTTATAAAAGTTTTCGGCGCTTCATACATACGCAAATAATGTGTGTGCCGTACAGCGCAGGCCAAGAATAGTGTCATTTTCTTCCCGTGTGTCTCGTAAGAAGCTACTAAGGGAAATTCCGGGGAAGGGTTTCCCTGAGTTTTATCGTTCCCCATACAGCGGTCACCAACCAGCACAGATATTCTTACAAACAAAAAAGCCTCAAGATCATCAAATCGTAACAAAATCATTTGTTGTCTATTACACATGTAAATAACGTAACTGTTGTTAAAACGACTAAGGAATGTTGGCGAAACTTCAGAGAGACACCCTGCGGCGTCTGAAAACAAAAGAGAATCGGCATTTACTGGAAACAAAAATACCGAGTGTCTGTCGTTGTTCGCGGCTCCTAAGGCGAAACAATGAATAACAGCACAAAGGAACCGTTTCAAGGCAGTTATCTCTGAAAGCTCGTCAAACAGTCTTAAAATATATCCGCGGGAGTGTCTACTGTGGACTCTGCGCGTTTGGATTAGAGGGCATGGTGATAGTGAAACAGTTTCACGAGCACACACTATAATCTCATTTCGAGGCGCTTTAGTTTCCTTTAAGGCTTTTTTCACACTTCCGAGAACTGGCAATTAGAGTTAGCCGCAAATTGTCTAGCCTGTTTTCTTTCAAAATAGCATGGTTGTTTGTTTTCAGTATTTTCCTAAGTATGACGAAAAAATTTTGGTTTTGTTGTTAAAATATACGTAACGGAATACTCAATATAATATTGAATGCCATTGTTATTAAACGATTGATTTTGATAGTACGGCAGCACCATTTCTAGATATACCAAGTTTAACGCTGTAAAAAATAAGGATTTATTGAATGTAATTTATCATGAGCCTACTCGATTGTTAAAGATCAATTTCCCCCTGTAATGTTCATAAGCAATTTATCCGTTTAAGTTAGCTATCATCTAGGTAAAATATTTTGAAAGCAAAAACAAATTCATTTCGAGTAAGTTCTTTTTTAAGAGGTCAAGTAAACATTTACAGAGGTATTCCATTACCTCGATGAAACTTTATTGATATTTTGTGACTGACATTTTCCGTTAGCGAAAAGGTAATATTAAAGAGTGCCTATTTTAAAAAGATTTGGTGTTGGAAAACCTTTACCATATTTTATTAAATTAAAACAATATTTTTATGATACAGCTTTGTGGAAGATATAAGTTACATTATTTATTTTATACTCATTACTTCAGCAAGAATATTATTAAAATAAAATCTGTAACAGACATTTTTGTTGTACCTTAAATGCCTATGTATCGAAGACTTCAATTTATAAACTATTCAACTATATTCCCATAATTTAATTATTACAACAGTAAAATTCATTCGTAAATATAATCTTTATTTTATTTTCTTACAATTCTCCTAGAAACGGTCACAAATTGCTACAATACATCTGCTGAGGCGCTATACGTCACAAAAAATACACATCATTACCCTAACGCAGTAATGCACTCAACATAATGTTCACATTTGTAACAAACGGCCGAATTTCCTTGTAAGACATACAATTTATGAAGCTCAAGATATACTTATGAGGATGATAGAGATGCGTGAACTTTATCATTTTTGGCAGCTTTTAAATATAAAAGCAAGATACAACTCCATTTATTGTTGTGAGTTGAAATACGTATACCAGTAAATGAATAAAATGCTGTCTTTTTTTGTTGGATATTTTAATATAATAAGCAAAGGTCTGGCAGAAGAAACTTACAAAAAAACCTCAAACTAAAATTGTATACCTTTTTGATTCTGATTAACTAAAACACAAGAGATTATGATACTCACATTTAATTTATTTGATACGTTATCATCATATTTCGCCTACTCTGGCCCTATCCTGTAAAGGAGCCGCAACGTCGGGTTTTCCTGTAAACATTATAGTTTTAAAATTATACCGCGAGTCTATCCGCTTAAAAGTAGTTTTTTCTTTTTTTTTACATTATTTCTACGTAAATTACACAACTAAAACAGGACTGTTATGTTAATCTGGTGCTTAACATTTTTTCTAATAATAGGAACGAAGCTTACCCAAACGAGAAAAATACGTTTAACAAAGATATTGTCTTTTACGAAAACAAAGAACTTCTTTTAATTTAGTTTTTTTCCAGGGAATATACTTTGTAATTAAGCTTTTGTTTTGCTTATAAACTTTTACCCAGGTACTTTAAATATTGTGCTCTGTGGTTAGTGAATTTTTCCAGCTTTTGAGTTCTCGTAACGGAATCTAATATGAACGTGTTGTTAGTGAACACTATTTTGAACTTTTTCTTAACTGGTCTGTGATTTTTGTCTAATGTAAAATGAATGATCTTACATTCTAAGTTATACACAACTTCTATGGACGCCAGATCACCCTAGCTTCTGTCAATTGGTCCCTTTCTTCTCTTACGTCTCCAAGTACGACGTTAAGTTTTATCGCGTTTCAAGATATTAAACATACTTCCAACTGCAAGTGAAGTGATAAATATCAGGCATCTTACTTATTCACTTATCTTTCTTATCATAGACTTGATAACAATATTCATAATTTTAATAAATTTTATGCATTATGCCACTTTGACGAATTCGCCAGACGGTTTCGTAGCGATTTATATGTCCATCCCGCTCACATAAATAATTCGTGTGCGGGAGGGCAATATTAGTCGCGACGAAAGCGTATGGCGAATTCGTTAAAATGGCATCTTGGCTACGGGCCCTGGACTTTCAAACAAAAAAAAATTTTTAGTCATTCCTATGGTTAGAGCGTATTTCTTTGTTTGTTTATGAACAAACAAAGAAACCAACTCTTCAGCTTTATTACATAGACATATTTTCATATATTTCGTATCTTATTGAATAATAATATTCATGTAAGCAATATTTTAACTTACGAGCCCTATAGGTACCATGCAGCAGTACAAAATGCGCCGAAAACCTCATCTTCATCTATTTTCAATGTATTCCAAGTCCATAGTATAGTAAACTTGACTACCGCTTACCGTTCCCAAAATGTCATTTCACATCGCGTAGGATCTTAACAAACTTAGACGCGAAGTTGCCTCGGCCCGGCGATATTAAGTTACCAATCTTTCCGATATTCTAAAGTTGCCTAAAGAAAGTTACCGGAGCGAATTTGTGAAGTTAAATTGAAAGTGAGCGCACTCGACAACGATTGATGAGTTGGTCATATGAGATTGCACTTCACCGGCTCGACGAGACTGGATTTACTTTGGAAACAGTGATGGGTAACCGCCGAAATTAGTTTTATCGATAAGCTAAGTTTCTCTTCTTAGAAATAGGATTTGGCTGTTTCTTAAACTATCAAATACTATACGCAAGAAATGATAACGAAGAATTGTTTTTCATCGAAAATTTAATAACATTTGTGAAACAAATATTAAAACAAAAACATTGTTATAATTCAAATATAACTTTTAACAGCTGTAATCTTAAAGAAATGTAGGCGTGGCTTAGAAAAGAGTTTTTCTTTCATCGAGCCATAATAAATGTAAGCCCTTGCCAGTCCATTGTGTTCATCTCTTCCTTTAAAATAGATTTTCTTCAATTAAAGCGTTCTGAAAATATCCTTCGATTCAGGACGAGATCGCTAGAGCTGGAGTGCTTCGGTTCCGTGTCCATTAGCATGGCAATAACAGTTCCCTTTGTGCTTTTGAACCACTTAAAGTTAAAACAAATGAAACACGCATTTAAACACTTCGCAACTTTTTAATTACTTTAAGCTATTCAAGCGACCACAACAAAGTACATACTTCATAACGACTTCAATTAGAAACATATTTCAGATTACCCAAATAATACCGAAGAACTGTGGTTGTGAACTTTCAGTATAAATCAATTATAACTGCTCAAACAAATGGCTCAAACAACAATCTCGTCACAAGTTTAAACCTAGTAAATCTGATTTTGTACAAGCGAATTTGTCACATAAATCACAATTTTACCCGGTATTATTTTGTGATTAGCTTGCAGCTACCCGGGAGGATTTGTTTTGTCAGGGAAACCTTTATCATGCGTCCCCAAGGAACTCTTAATTCAGTAATAAAGTGTCTTTTGCTTTGGGTCACAGTATCTTTTCATTTTAAGAACAATAAAATGGGATTGTTTTACATAATATTGTTCAAATTAATTCCTTTCCATTTCGAACTTTTTTCGAGTAAGGGATTTTGAGCAAGAAAATTAAATTGTTTGTCAGTAGCCACAGGCTGGCTGCCATAGTGATTTTGACCATCATAGTCCTCTTTCAGGTACATAATTAATATGTATATAGTGCTATTTAAAATAAACAAGGCGCCGGGCAGTCAACTTCTATCGCAAAGAACGTCTTTCTTTACGAACGACGTGTATAGGAAATCAATTTGAATTTTTCTATAAAATGTACCAGCTGAATCCCTTGCGAAGAAAAATCTCTTCCATATTGCGTCCGGAGTATTTTATCGATAAACCAGTCCGGCACAGCCATATTTCACTCCTGACGACATTTACGTGCCCAAGTCCACATTCTATTTACACGGTGCCTATCCGCCGAGCCGTTGCCTTGAAAAATACAAGTAATCCACTTTGACCACCCATTTTCATAGCACTAGTTATTTGAGAACCTGGCCTATATAATACCCCTTTGAAAACCTATAATTATTTTTTGCAGTTGAGTTAAGTTAATAAAACGCCTCGATGTTCTAGTGGTTTAAGTACCGGGCCTTGGTCTCTCGAGTTCCTGGGTTCGATTCCCAGGTCGGGCAACAAAAGTTTTGTGACCACCAATCCGCATTTGGCAAGCGTGGTGATTAATCCAAAATCCAGCTTTATAACGAAAAAACATGATTTCAAATGATGGAGGAATTTGCCCTGCAGTGGGACATTAATAGGCTGATACTGATACTGAGTTAGTAAAGTCATCCAATTTTTTATTCCACTGTAGGCACCTATTCTCAAAATTGTAAATGTAAAAATATCAAACGGATTGCCAAAATAATCAATATGTGCTGACAATGGACTGGGCGAGGAGAACAACTTGCTGTTGCTCAAACATAAAGTCCTCAAAGTGGATTACCTTGAAAAATAACGCACACACAATCTGCAACAGTAAGAAAATAGTTTTTCCATCAAACTGATATATTGCACCTGTTCGCTCACTTAATCATGTTTTATTGTTCTTGTTTGGAAACTTGATACATAAAACGTGTGGTAACAAACAAACGTGTTAGGAATGGAACGTTAAGTTAATTCATCATTTTATTTAGCACTAGCTGCCCGCCCCGGCTTCGCCCGTGGTACTTACTTACATGTATTATACATACAAACCTTCCTTAAGAATCACTCTAACTATTAAAAAAAACCGCGTCAAAATCCGTTGCGTAGTTTTAAAGATCTAAGCATACATACGGACATACAGCGAAAGCGACTTTGTTTTATACTATGTATTGATACACTTGATTTTCTTGCTAACATATTCATTTGATGTAATCTTCCGGTACACATTTCAAAAAGGTACATCTTATATATTAAGCTAACTAAATAAAGGACTTGTATTTGAATAATTATATGGTCAATTGGTACCTTTTAAGTGACCTTCAACCAAAATATACGCGTAGCATCCGTCGTCAAAGTTTTTTGGTTAAGTTTAATAACTCTCGGAAAGTCATTTTATAATTATGTCTGTTTTTGTATTTAAGGAAATCACAGTGAAATTTAATTTTAACTAACTTTTTTTGTATCGTAACAAACATACAAACAACTTACAACGTACATTATATGCTAAAATGAACGACATTACCGCCTAAGTAGTGCACCAAGCGCTCCCTACAATGAAGTACCCCGCATCAATGAAGTATCATCTACGCTGCGTTCCCGTTCTCGAGAACCCTCCACGGTAATTAACAAGCTACAACCTCTAACCTTGAGGACTAAACTGTCACAGGCACGATAGGTAGGCCAGCCAGGCCAGGAACCATGAATATAGTTTGACACAAAAGATATTTGCAAATTAATTTTCATTTACTCTCTCTTTTGTAGCAAAACGGACATACGCAATTACGCATACAACGCACATATTCGTAATGTATGACATTACTGCTTAAGTAGTGCATCAAGCGCTCCCTACAATGAAGTATCATCGACTCTGCGTTCCCGTTCTCGAGAACCCTCCACGGTAATTAACAAGGTACAACCTCTAATCTTGAGGACTAAACTGTCACAGGCACGACCTGGATATGTAGGCCACTGGAACAACGAATAGCTCCAATTAACAAGTTGATTAGGCCTCAACGTATTACTGCCGGCTACAAATTAGACGGAGTTCGCAACTAATTGTAATGCACTCGTGGTTATTGGTTCGGTACTTAGCTGTTTGTGTGGGTATAGTAGACAAGAGACATATCCATTAATGGACGAAGATTGGATATGTCTATCAAACCTTAACAGAGGATTAAACACGATTAAGACCGGTAACGTACTTTAGAAGTCAGTTGTAGCAGAAAGAAAGTAAGAAATAAGGGCAATAATGAAAGGAAGAAAGAAAGAAAGTTTTTTATTATTAGGCAAAAAATACGCTAAAATATACCATAGTTAAACAAGGCTAAATTCTTCTGCACTCAGCAGCAAAATGATTTTGTATAAGAGCTGCTTACTGTTTAAAGACGATTTAAAAGTTCAGTCGTATCGTTAGTTCCAAAACATGATGCAAAACATACATTCATCATCATCATCACCAGCCTTTAAAAATGATCCCACTGCAAGGTATAGGCCTCCTCCAATGAACGCCATGCACGCCGGTCCTGTGCCAGTCTCGACCAGGTCTTACCCGCCGTTTTACCTATATCGGTCGACCATCTGTTAGGAGGACGTCCTAGTCCTCGTTTACCAAACCTGGGCCACCACTCGGTAAGGCTTTTGGTCCATCTGCCGTCACTACATCGAGCCAAGTGTCCCGCCCACTGCCATTTGAGTGAAGCACATCGCACCCCAATGTCTGCCACTCTGGTTGCACGTCGGATTTCGACATTTGGGACGCGATCGGTAAGACGAATGCCTAGCATGGCGCGCTCCATTGCACGTTGAGCAACCTGTATTCTGTGCCGGATGTCTTTGGTCAGCACCCATGTTTCGGCTCCGTATGTCATTGTAGGCAGGACACATTGGTTATAAAGTCTGGTCTTTAGGCACTGTGGAATCCTTCTGTTCCTAAGAACGTCTTCGAGCCTACCAAATGCAGCCCAGCCCAGCTGAATTCTCCTGGAGATCTCCTTCTCTTGATGGTCTTTGCCAAAGGATAAACGATGTCCAAGATATATGTAGCTGTCTACTACGTCAAATTGTGTGCCGTCACAGGCGATTAACTTGCCAGGGTTCGGCATGTTTGCCATAATTTTAGTCTTGGACATGTTCATTCTGAGGCCTATCTGTAGTGAGGCATCACGAAGCTCCAAGAGCATACCACTTAGGTCTTGTGCCGATTTGGCAAACAACACTAAATCGTCCGCAAAGCGAAGATGCGACAAGAAGACACCATTGATATTAATTCCCTTACCCTCCCATGGTAATACCTTAAAAATATCTTCCAGGACTGCTGTAAATAACTTTGGGGAAATGGTATCTCCCTGCCGCACTCCCCTCCCCACGGGTACATGCTTTGTAAGTGTGTGTAATCGTACCTGTAGCGTCGCAGATCTGTATAGCTTCTGGAGGATATTCACATACCGTTCATCAATATGGCACCGACGTAGAGAATTAAACACAGCCCAGTGCTCAACACTATCAAAAGCCTTTTCGTAGTCTATAAAGGCTATGAATAAGGGTTGGCGAAATTCTTGACACTTCTCCATCAGTTGCTTCACGGTGTGAAGGTGGTCCATTGTTGAGTATCCTCCCCGAAAACCAGCATGTTCGATAGGTTGGTACTCATCAAGCTCACGAGTTAGGCGGTTGCACAAGACTTTTGTAAATAATTTATGTACCTGAGAAAGAAGGCTAATGGGACGATAGTTCGCGAGACTTCTGTGATCACCCTTTTTAAACAATATATTTACGATCGCGTTTTTCCACGTCTGAGGCGTATGAGAATTCTCCAAAATGTTATTAAACAGAACAGTTAGGACTCCAATAACCGGTTTCCCACCAGCTCGCATCATTTCCACCGAGATTCCGTCTTCACCTGGGGCTTTTCCAGTCTTCATTTTGCTTAACGCCCATTCTATTTCACTGGGTAAAATACGTGGTATCTTCTCTGTGGTTTGATGCTCTACAGGGTCTGCTCTACGGTCATTATCAGTAGGCCTAGATGTTGCTGTTGACGCATACAATTTTTCATAAAATTCCTCCACCACTTCCAACAGTTGGTCGCGATCAGTAATTAGAGAGCCTTCACTATTTTTCAATTGCGCGATCTGATCTTTTCCCGTTTTGGTTATTCTTCTAAATACCTTTGGACCCTTAAAACGTTCAATTGTTTCGACTATAACTCGCTTATTGTAATTTCTAAAATCTCTGCGTATGCTTCTGGTAATTTCCCGGTTAATTTCTTCAATTTGCCGTTGGTCCTGTACAGTTTTGTGAGGCAGTGATCTTCTCCGGTCTATCAGACTCAGCGTTTTGGACGACAACTTTTCTTTTGGTTTCTTTGATTTCCCAAGAAAATGATGTGCCGACTCCTTGATGTGTCGACAAAAAGTGTCCTCCAATTCATCAATACTCAGATTCAATTCATTCAAAGTTTCAAATTTGTTACTGAGGTGTATTTCAAATTCTTTTTGTACCGCTTCAAAGCCTTCTTTGCTGTATGTTTTTGATGCAGTTATTAACTTTC
Organism: Nomophila noctuella; assembly: GCA_958496325.1. Taxonomy (NCBI): domain Eukaryota; kingdom Metazoa; phylum Arthropoda; class Insecta; order Lepidoptera; family Crambidae; genus Nomophila; species Nomophila noctuella. Next base: position 11,268,433 of record OY292493.1, read on the forward strand.
GTCTCTCTGATTTCAAATTGAATCTGAGCACTGACCTCACCAACCTATGATCACTCCCTGTTCTGAAATGACCTACAACGGAAACGTCTGTAACTATGTTTTTATGAGAGCTTAATACGTAATCCAATTCATTTTTGGTCTTGCCATCCGGACTTGCCCATGTCCACTTTCTCGAAGGACGTTTTTTAAAGAAAGTGTTCATTGAAAACAGTCGGCGTTGTTCAAGGAAATCGACAAGCATTTGTCCTCGGCGGTTGCGCACACCCGCACCAAATCTGCCGATGCAAGTCTCGTGTCCCAATGGTTGACCTATTCTGGCATTGAAATCTCCGGTAATCAGGGTGTAATGGCACGGGCTATCTAGTGTAGCTGTTGTAATGTCATCATATAATTGCTCTACCTCCTCATCTGCGCAAACACTAGTTGGGGCGTAGATCTGAATTACTTTTAAACTGTAACGTTTTCACAGACGCAGGTTAAGATAACAAACCCGTGTTGATATACTTTTGATGTTTTGTATCATATGATCGACTTTTTTGTTGATCAAAAAGCCTACACCACCATACGCGGAGTCCGGTTCTTCCTTGTGATAAAAAATATTACCTGAGTTTAACTTAACTAAGTTTTCTCCCTTCCTTCTCACTTCCGATAATCCTATTACATCCCATTTTATTTTGCTAGCTTCGAGTTCTAATTCAAGCAATCTTTCGTCCTGTCGTAAGGATCTCGTGTTTAAACATGCGATAGCCAAGGTCGTCGTTGGGCAGCCGGATCTAACCCAGGGATTCTTAGCACCCTCTGTCCCACCGTTACCATGACCGCTGCCGGAGTCAGGAATAGTGAGACTGCTGGGGACTGAGGGCCGTCGTCTTCTTGCGTTCTTCATTGGAGGGTTTTTAGCCATAAAACGCCATGCTGGCCAGTGCATCTTGGCGAGTTTTCTTCCTGTCCACGTTAGCCTAGAGAGCACCAGCAATACACACTTATGCAGTATATCGCTGGTGCCCTCCAGTTACCAGGAGGGACCGCTTGGAGGTGTGGACTCGGAAATAGAGATACCGTTTTCTGTCTGCCCGAGTCTCAAATACGATATTTGAGACTCACACCAACTGAAACAATATCCCCGTTCCCCTCCCCTACATAAACATACATACATTACGAGATATAAATTCTCCACTACTAAAATACATATTAACAAAGAGTAAATTATCATAACACAATCACAATATAGTACTGCTAAACAGACCTAATCAAGTAATTATGGCTTCAACAAAGGAGATATGCGTCGAGGTATGCATTTGACAGGTGTTCAGATGTAGCTAGGTACTTGTTTTGGAGCAACTATATCAGACATAAACTATATGAGTTGACTAATTAATTAATATGATTGTATATTAAAGGGCAGTTACCCGCTAACCTACCATTCTAACCCACTGGTGGGTGGAGGGGTAACTCGAAAATTTTAGTAGTTCCCACCCACCCACCGCGTCAAGGCTGGAATTCTTTATCGATGTATTTTGTCGATAATGAAAAACAATATGTTCGATTAAATGAATTGTTTATTGAATTAAATTTTAATATTATAAACAGGAAACCAACGTGGACGAACAAAATGGAATCTTAAATAAATAAATAAATAAATAAATAAATAAATAAATATTTCACGACATCACATACATTGATCTGACTCCGTGATAAGTAGCTTAAGCACTTGTGTTACAGAAATCAGAATCAACAGTGGTATTACAAATATACTTAAATAGATACATATAACACCCAGACCAGGACAAACAGACATGTTCATGCACACAAATGTTTGTCCTGTGCGGGGATCGAACCCGCGACCTCTTGCGTAATAGGCAACATCTTGACCATTACACCAAGCGGGCCGTCAAATAATCTTAACATATAAACTTTCACATAATATTAAAGCTGAAGAGTTTGTTTGTTTGTTTGTTTGTTTGTTTGTTTGTCTTAAGGCGCTTACATTAAGAACTACTGGTTTCAATTGAAAAAATATTTTGTGTTGGATAGTCCATCCGTCGAGGAAGGCTTTAAGCTATAGTACCTATAACACTATGTGCGGCAATCGAAATACACGCGGGCGATTTCTTAATAGTTCATTCTGATTTCGAATTCCCTGTAACTATTGCCCTCCAACGCAAACATGGCAGTATGTTGCAGTTTACCTCATTTAACGAATACGATTTTAGAGGGCTGGAATTATAACGTTAACCATTATCAAACATGTATTGAGACGCTAAAGTTAAAACGGATCGCCCTTTTCTGCAATAAAAGTTTCTATAAAAGAAAATACATAATTTTTATTGAAAATTGAAAATTATGTGACTTTTGCAAAATTATCTTATTTTTTGACCTATTAAGAAATCGTCCGCGTGTATTTCGATTGCCGCACACATAGTGTTATACTATAGCTTAAAGCCTTCCTCAACAGTAGTTCTTGATATTAGCGCCTTAAGACTAACAAACAAACAAACAAACAAACAAACAAGCTCTTCAGCTTTAATATTATGCGAAAAGTTTATATGTTAAGATTCCATTTTGTCCGTCCACGTTGGTTTCCTGTTTATAATATTAAAATTTAATTCAATAAACAATTCATTTAATCGACCATATTGTTTTTCATTATCGACAAAATACATCGATAAAGAATTCCAGCCTTGACGCGGTGGGTGGGTGGGAACTACTAAAATTTTCGAGTTACCCCTCCACCCACCAGTGGGTTAGAATGGTAGGTTAGCGGGTAACTGCCCTATAGGGGGGCGGCAAATGATTGAGTTTGAAATTTAAATCAAGGCGAAATGAAAAGCTGTATGAAAACTTATTATTCAAAGTCATGGAGCTTCTCTACATAGTATAAAACAAAGTCGCTCTTTCTGTCATGTTGTCTGTTGTATGTCCCTATGAACGCTTAAATCTTTAAAACTACGCAACGGATTTTGATGCGGTTTTTTTTAATAGATAGAGTAACTCATGAGGAAGGTTTTTATGTATAATATCATCCATTAAATAGTGGACAAGTACCACGGGCGAAGCCGGGGCGGGCCGCTAGTTTTTATATAAACGATAACTATTTTCAGGGTCTAAATAAATAAATCACTGAATGCTAAGTTTGGCATTATCTTATTTGATATCAGAGGAGTAAAATTATAGTAGCAACTTACTTCAGAAACTGTATTCAAGTAACAAGTTATTAAAATTAATTGGCCATTTATCTAGGATAAGTTGAACTAAATTGAGAGTACAATCTAATTATTGCTATGAAACAACAGTTACTAATTTCAATACCATTCATATTCCACTAAAGTGAGAGTGGACAGTACACTTAACATAACTTTAACTCTCTTATAAAAGTTTTCGAGTGCTGGCAGTGTCTCGAGAAACAAAGTTTTGAAGGACTTTTGTCAGTCAAACCATGTACACTCTAACAACAAGAAGTTTCTTACGTCTGTCGGATCTGTTTATCTGGAAATTTTACGAAAGATATTTCCCCGAGATTTAATAAATGTATTTTTATCATTTCTTCTCTGGGTGCCTTTGGAAACATTTGTTTTAAAGTTTGCCACGTCTTCTGATATTGGTTTAATTACGACCTCTTGGAGATAAACGGGGTCACGGAGTTTATTGCCAAATTATTGGTATAAAGCCGTTCGTTAGTCTGCTCAAAACTCAAAAACGGTGGAAAAGATTTTGCTCATTTTGATCTTAAAAAGTGTAGCTGTCCAAGGAAGGGTTAAGCATTAAGAAAATATCGAAATGTTTCGAGAAAATGACTAAAAACGACAGCTTTATTTTCTCACACTGACTGTCCTACCTGTCAAACGTTATGAAACTGACTGTGATACGAAGTTCACCGGGTTAATTACCTAAAATATTCGTTGCAACACATGAGCGCAACTTATACGATACACAAATCTCTCTGCTTATGTGGTTAGGGAACCACATAAGCAGAGAGATTTGTGTATCGTATAGTAATATGAAGTTAGGGAACTTCATTTGCCTGAACAAAGCGAAGCCTGAGCTTCGTAAGAGAGTTACAAATGAACCAGGGTCCAAGGGTTTCTTAAGCGCCCTCGCCGGTGACATCCAATTCCGACCTCAAGAGTCGCTGATTGCGTCTCTGGGCCGCTCCAGTCTTTAGAGCTTTCTATTTGTGTGGATCTTATATAGGTGCGGTGTAAGTTAGTTTGGTTACGTAAAATTAAATTGCGGATGATTCAAGTATGCTCTGTTTTGAATGGGTATAGATAGTGGGCACTTTTATTTAAACAGCTCCTTGTGTAGGAACCTAGGAACATACTGGGCTGAAATTATGCGACCGAAGTTTGGCGCCAATGCATTTTATATATAAAACTAGCGGCCGCCAGCGACTCCGTCCGCGTGGGTTACGTACGATTTCCGCACACAGTCTTACCAAAAATAGCTGAATAAACCAACGGTCTATATGCATGCAGTCAACTTGCACACTTTTATGGGACTAATTACTCAGGATAGAAATAATAGTCAAATTAAGTGGCTTAATACGCTTATCATTATTAACAATAATCTGGAGAGCTTATACATTTGAGAAATCATCTGTTCACCGCGATTCAGATCCGCGGCCGCGCCTCTAGCGAAGTGCGCCATCTATCGGCACATTTTAAAACTAAATAGTTCGCTAGCACAATATTACAATGATAAATTAAAGGAATATACAATAGCTTAAAGCCTACCTCGACAAATGGTAAGTGGTAAGTGGACTATCCAACACAAAATGTTTTGTCAATTCGAACCAGTAGTTCCTGAGCTTAGCGCGTTCAAACCAATTTGGATCTTGAGTTGCACGTGTTATTGTGAGCCATCCATAAAAGATAGACATATGCTGTTGGAGGATATTTTTTAGGCAATTTTATGTAGAATATTTCCGTCATACATGATTTCTATGTGACTTTAACCATTAAGGCTGCACACGCGACTGAAGCTTAAGAAATGGAGTAAATTCTCCCGTTTTCCCCACATTTCCCTTCACTACGCTACTCCTGTTGATTGTAGCGTGATGAAAAGTATCCTATAATATGCCCAGGAGTATGAAGAATAATGGTACCAAGTTTCGTCAAAATCCGTCCAGTAGTTTTTGTTTCTATAAGGAACATACAGACAGACAGACAGACAGACGGACAAAAATTTTACTGATTGCATTTTTGGTATTAGTATCGATCACTAAACACCCCCTGATAGTTATTTTGGAAAAATATTTAATGTACAGAATTGACCTCTCTACAGATTTATTATAAGTATAGATAATGCGACGTAATTTCGGTACAGTCTGTCCTCTCCCATTTTAAATATTTTGCAGCCGTAGTCACGTCGAACTTCGGTCGCGTTTTATTCGTGTGTTTTTATACCTAGTGTGTCTACAAATCTAAATACTGTAAAGGACTTGAAAAGGTCAAAAGCAATTCAATATTACACGCCTATTAAATAACAAGTACTTCATAACTATACTTCAAACTTTTGAAAACAGGACAAGACATGGCAAAAATATTTTTGAGCTCGATAATAAATCGTGGGTTCATCCGCTTAAAGTTTTACAATAAAATACCTGTATTCTACGTTCTTATCCTTATTTCTTTTAGTCCCTGTTAAATGTTTCTTCACAAATGCTTAAGCTTTTACTTGCAACCCGCAACACGGCATTTACTTACAAGACTTCACGACCCACCTCTTGTTCTTGGCATTCAATTTCAAACAACCCCTTGTGATTGCAAACGAGTTCTTAGAAAGCCTCAGTCTTATAGAATTCAATTTATACCGGCGCCGAGTATGTCTTGCATACGAATAAAATATGCATTATGCGTTTCGTATGCACGTCTCTTCCGCAAACTCGGCTGGGCTTTAAAACGAATGTTTGCGAGCGCGTTCGAGCTTGAAACATTAAGATATGTATTCAAGTATAAAATGTGGAATTTATAATACTCTTACGTTTGGAACGTTTAATTTCAGTTCCTTCATTATTTCATACCGAAAAATTCTGCGTATTTCGTTCTACTCGTATTGCGTTTTGTAATTTTGAGATGTGACACTAGATACGGAACGGTGCTCTACTTCTATTTACAGTTTAATGATACTAAAATATATTTTTTTGTAATATATCACTACATAGTATAAAACAAAGTCGCTTTTTCTGTCCCTATGTGTGTTGTATGTCCCTATGAACGCTTAAATCTTTAAAACTACGCAACGGATTTTGATGCGGTTTTTTTAATAGATAGAGTAACTCATGAGGAAGGTTTTTATGTATCATATCATCGATTAAATAGTGGACAAGTACCACGGGCGAAGCCGGGGCGGGCCGCTAGTTTAATTATAATAATCAAGTATTTTCTTTAATTCCCGGTGTTTGATTTGAATTGAGTAACACATTAACTACTGTATACTATCATTTAGATAGATATGGGGCTGGTGACGCTGTTGGCCATCTCTACTCAATATCCCTTAATCGCTACATACGATACCCTCATGTATAAACTTCGTATTGAACAACACATTTTATTGAAAAACAACACTACAAAACAATTTATACTTTAAAATTCTTTGTATTTAAATATAAAAGTCGTCCATTGGAGCGCGACACCGGAGCCGAGTCGTTCCGTAATTGGCGGGCGAGTGCGCTCTCGCCCCAAGTCGCTTGACACAGATCCAGCCGGGAATGTTTATTTCGGATAATCGAAATCCCGCGGACGGAGTCGCGGGCGACCGCTAGTAATACTCTACGTTTAGAACGTTTAATTTCAATTTAATGATTATTTTTTTTAAAAAAAGCTGCGTATTTCGTTCTATTGCGTTTATATGTATTATTGTGAGAAGTGACACTCGATTAACAGTTTAATGATACATTATATCAAAATATGTTTAAGTAATAAATTAAAAATAATCAATTATTTTCTTTTATTCCCCATGTTTGATTGATTTGAGTAATACATTAACTACTGTATACTATCATTTAGATAGATATGGGGCTGGTGACGCTGTTGGCCATCTCTCCTAAAAATCCCTTAGTCGCTACATCCGATACCCTAATGAACGAACAAAATGTAAAAAACACATTTGATTGAAAAAAACACTACAAAACAATTTATACTTTAAAATTCTTTGTATTTAAATATAAAAGTCGTCCATTGGAGCGCGACACCGGAGCCGAGTCGTTCCGTAATTGGCGGGCGAGTGCGCTCTCGCCCCAAGTCGCTTGACACAGATCCAGCCGGGAATGTTTATTTCGGATAATCGAAATCCTAGCGGACGGAGTCGCGGGCTGCCGCTAGCAATACTCTACGTTTAGAACGTTTAATTTCAATTTAATTATTATTTCTTTAAAAAAACTGCGTATTTCGTTCCATTGCGTTTATCTAATTTTGGAAAGTGCTCCTAGATACGGAACGGTGATACACTTTTCATTGACAGTTTAATGATACAATAAATCAAAATATGTCTTTTGTAATAAATGAAATAAAATCAAACATTCTTTTTTATTTCCGGTTTTTGATTGATTTGAGTAACACATTAACTACTGTATACTATCATTTAGATAAATATGGGGCTGGTGACGCTGCTGTCTCCCCTTATCCACTCAATGCCCCTTAATCGCTACATATTATTCCCTCATGAACAAATTAATATAAAACAACACGTTATATTAATAAACAACACTACAAAACAATTTAAACTTTAAAATTCTTTGTATTTAAATATAAAAGTCGTCCATTGGAGCGCGACACCGGAGCCGAGTCGTTCCGTAATTGGCGGGCGAGTGCGCTCTCGCCCCAAGTCGCTTGACACAGATCCAGCCGGGAATGTTTATTTCGGATAATCGAAATCCCGCGGACGGAGTCGCGGGCGACCGCTAGTAATACTCTACGTTTAGAACGTTTAATTTCAATTTAATGATTATTTTTTTTAAAAAAAGCTGCGTATTTCGTTCTATTGCGTTTATATGTATTATTGTGAGAAGTGACACTCGATTAACAGTTTAATGATACATTATATCAAAATATGTTTAAGTAATAAATTAAAAATAATCAATTATTTTCTTTTATTCCCCATGTTTGATTGATTTGAGTAATACATTAACTACTGTATACTATCATTTAGATAGATATGGGGCTGGTGACGCTGTTGGCCATCTCTCCTAAAAATCCCTTAGTCGCTACATCCGATACCCTAATGAACGAACAAAATGTAAAAAACACATTTGATTGAAAAAAACACTACAAAACAATTTATACTTTAAAATTCTTTGTATTTAAATATAAAAGTCGTCCATTGGAGCGCGACACCGGAGCCGAGTCGTTCCGTAATTGGCGGGCGAGTGCGCTCTCGCCCCAAGTCGCTTGACACAGATCCAGCCGGGAATGTTTATTTCGGATAATCGAAATCCTAGCGGACGGAGTCGCGGGCTGCCGCTAGCAATACTCTACGTTTAGAACGTTTAATTTCAATTTAATTATTATTTCTTTAAAAAAACTGCGTATTTCGTTCCATTGCGTTTATCTAATTTTGGAAAGTGCTCCTAGATACGGAACGGTGATACACTTTTCATTGACAGTTTAATGATACAATAAATCAAAATATGTCTTTTGTAATAAATTAAATATTATCAAACATTCTTTTTATTCCCGTTGTTTGATTGAGTTAAGAAATACATTAACTACTGTATCCTATCATTTATATAGATATGGGGCAAGGTGACGCTGCTGGCTATCTCTCCTAAATATCCCATACTGGCTACATATTATTCCCTTATGAACAAATTAGTCTGAAAAACACATTTTATTGAAAAAAAACACTATAAAACAATTTATACTTTAAAATTCTTTGTATTTAAATATAAAAGTCGTCCATTGGAGCGCGACACCGGAGCCGAGTCGTTCCGTAATTGGCGGGCGAGTGCGCTCTCGCCCAAAGTCGCTTGACACAGATCCAGCCGGGAATGTTTATTTCGGATAATCGAAATCCTAGCGGACGGAGTCGCGGGCGGCCGCTAGTAATACTCTACGTTTAGAAAGTTTAATTTCAATTTAATTTTTTTTTTAAAAAAAGCTGCGTATTTCGTTCTATTGCGTTTATATTATTGTGAGAAGTGACACTCGATGAACAGTTTAATGATTTATTATATCAAAATATGTTTAAGTAATAAATTAAAAATAATCAATTATTTTCTTTTATTCCCCATGTTTGATTGATTTGAGTAATACATTAACTACTGCATACTATCATTTAGATAGATATGGGGCTGGTGACGCTGTTGGCCATCTCTCCTAAAAATCCCTTAGTCGCTACATCCGATACCCTCATGTATAAACTTCGTATTAAACAACACATTTTATTGAAAAACAACACTACAAAACAATTTATACTTTAAAATTCTTTGTATTTAAATATAAAAGTCGTCCATTGGAGCGCGACACCGGAGCCGAGTCGTTCCGTAATTGGCGGGCGAGTGCGCTCTCGCCCAAAGTAGCTTGACACAGATCCAGCCGGGAATGTTTATTTCGGATAATCGAAATCCTAGCAGACGGAGTCGCGGGCGGCCGCTAGTAATACTCTAGGTTTGGAACGTTTAATTTCAATTTCAGTATTATTTCTTAACAAAAAGTTCTGCGTATTTCGTTCTATTGCGTTTATTTTATTTTGAGAAGTGACACTAGATACGGAACGGTGCTACACTTTTCATTTACCTGCATTTTAATTATACAATAAATCAAACACCTCTTACAAAGTAATAAAATTATTTTTTTGTAATAAATTAAAAATAAGCAAGTATTTTCTTCTTTATTCTCGTTGTTTGATTGATTTGAGTAATACATTAACTATTGTATACTAACATTTAGATAGACATGGGGCTGGTGACGCTGCTGGCTCCCCTTATCCCCTAAACGCCCCTTACTCGCTAATTAATAAAAAACAACACGTTATATTAATAAAAATCACTACAAAACAATTTATACTTTAAAATTCTTTGTATTTAAATATAAAAGTCGTCCATTGGAGCGCGACACCGGAGCCGAGTCGTTCCGTAATTGGCGGGCGAGTGCGCTCTCGCCCAAAGTCGCTTGACACAGATCCAGCCGGGAATGTTTATTTCGGATAATCGAAATCCTAGCGGACGGAGTCGCGGGCGGCCGCTAGTAATACTCTACGTTTAGAACGTTTAATTCCAATTTAATTATTATTTCTTTAAAAAAAAGCTGCGTATTTCGTTCTATTGCGTTTATATTATTGTGAGAAGTGACACTCGATTAACAGTTTAATGATACATTATCTCAAAATATGTTTAAGTAATAAATTAAAAATAATCAATTATTTTCTTTTATTCCCCATGTTTGATTGATTTGAGTAATACATTAACTACTGTATACTATCATTTAAATAGAAATGGGACTGGTGACGCTACTGGCCATCTCTCCCAAATGTCCCTTAATCGCTACATACGATACCCTCATGTATAAACTTCGTATTAAACAACACATTTTATTGAAAAAAAACACTACAAAACAATTTAAACTTTAAAATTCTTTGTATTTAAATATAAAAGTCGTCCATTGGAGCGCGACACCGGAGCCGAGTCGTTCCGTAATTGGCGGGCGAGTGCGCTCTCGCCCAAAGTCGCTTGACACAGATCCAGCCGGGAATGTTTATTTCGGATAATCGAAATCCACGCGGACGGAGTCGCGGGCGGCCGCTAGTAATACTCTACGTTTAGAACGTTTAATTTAAATTTAATTATTATTTCTTTTAAAAAAAACTGCATATTTCGTTCTATTGCGTTTATATAATTTTGAGAAGTGACACTGGATACGGAACGGTGCTACACTTTTCATTGACAGTTTAATGATACAATAAATCAAAATATTTCTTTTGTAATAAATTAAATATAATCAAAAAATTTTTTTATTCCCGGTTTTTGAATGATTTGAGTAATACATTAACTACTGTATCATTTAGATAGATATGGGGCTGGTGACGCTGTTGGCCATCTCTCCTCAATATCCCTTAATCGCTACATACGGGTACGATACCCTAATGAAGAAACAAACAAACATTTTATTGAAAAAAACACTACAAAACAATTTATACTTTAAAATTCTTTGTATTTAAATATAAAAGTCGTCCATTAGAGCGCGACACCGGAGCCGAGTCGTTCCGTAATTGGCGGGCGAGTGCGCTCTCGCCCAAAGTCGCTTGACACAGATCCAGCCGGGAATGTTTATTTCGGATAATTTGCCACCTTTGTTATACCCTGCCTTCCATTTTAAGTTTTTATAACAAACATAACGGGACAGTGTTGACAAAACGTTTTTCACACCGGGTTTTTGGTTGCTTTCGCGGTATTTCTTTTTGACCGTAAACATTATATACTTGTAGCGTAGTTACTAGTTGAATATGGTTTATTTTGTTTCCAAAATATTACTTGATCTGCTGGAAGGATTGACTGCATTTTTTATTATAATCTCAAAACCATTTCAGCTAATATATCCCAGTGACAGGTGTACTTCGTATACGAAATAAACCTTTATTCCAAGGCAATAAGTTCCACGTTGTGTTTTTATGATTTTCAGTAGGTTCTCATTACTTTAGTAGAATGTATTTTTTCCTTTGAAGCTAAACTGTCATCGAGATCATCCTAGTTAAAATATACTAATGTAATAAGATTTGATCAATTTTATGCACTGTTGTCTTGCTTTATCCTACTACTATTATAAAGGCGAAAGTTTGTATGTGTGGATGTATGGATGTATGGATGTTTGTTACTCTTTAACGTAAAAACTACTGAATGGATTTGAACGAAACTTTACCACAATATAGCTTATCCGTCAGAATAACACATAGGATATTGTAAATCGAAATCCACGCGGACGGAGTCGCGGGCGGCCGCTAGTGCTCAAATAAAGCAAGACAACAGTGCAATGGTTGTCCTAAGCGCTACAAAGTATGTATAGCAAATGCTTTGGCCACTCACTGAACAAGGGGTTGAAATTATTACGTAACTTTCCCAACCATTGTCGAGCGGTCAATGACACGGCCAGTCGGATGACACTTGACACGGATACTACTCTTCTGGATTTGAACTCATTGTCGCCGGTCGAGTGCCGACCCATTGTATAACTACACGTGAGGTCTTATGTGACTGACACAAGGTCCACTTTTGAATAAATTGCGCAAACTCATACAAAAGTGAACCTTACATCATCGCTCGAGCTGAACGCGATTGCTTGTTATGGAATCAGATTTAACAATAGCAGATAGTCGAAGCACTTTCTGAGAACCTTAAAGGTTTTAAAATAAAACCGATTTCACGTGAAAATATGAGTAAAACGTGATTTTTATTTCAACGAAAAATAAATGTGAACTGCAATTTAAAATCTTTTTACTTTGTTTCAGGTGAGATAATTTCTACAAATGAGCTACGTGGAATGTAAGTACCATTTCCAACAATTTTCTCTTATTGAGTAAAGCAAAGATTTAAATGCCTTAAACTGCATTATAGATCAATGATATCTTTTTAGGGTTCCGTAGCCGAAATGGCAAAAAAACGGAACCCTTATAGATTCGTCATGTCTGTCTGTCTGTCTGTCTGTCTGTCTGTCCGCCAGTCTGTCACAGTCACTTTATTCCGAAACTATAAGTACTATACTGTTGAAACTTAGTGAGTGGATGTATTCTGTGAACCGCAACAAGGTTTTCACACGAAAATAGAAAAAAAATAAAAAAAAGTGGGGGTCCCCATAGTCAGAACTGAAACTCGAAATATTTTTTTTCATTGAACATACACGTGTGGGGTATCTATAGATAGGTCTTTAAAAATTATATTAAGGTTTCTAATATCACTTTTTTCTAAAGTGAATACTTTGCGTGACAGACCCTTCTAAAGTGGAAAAAAGTGTGTCCCCCCCCCCTCTAACTTCTAAAATAAGAGGATGATAAAACTGAAATAATTATATAATGTATATTACCATAAAAACTACCAACAAAAATTGGTTCGAACGAAATCTATTCAGTAGTTTTTTTAATACGTTGAAAATAGAATTTGTACGGAACCCTCAGTGCGGGAGTCCGACTCGCACTTGACCAATTTTTAATTAAATTGTTCATCTTAATACTTAAAAGAATGAAACATTGTAGAACCAATCAATTTTTAATGTTAATGGTTGCAAGATGTGACCTCAAATTAATTAACATTTACCACAATTATTATCTCATTAAGAGTAATGGACAAAGTATAATTTAACTCGAACGGAAATTTAACCTTCGAAGCCTAAAACAATGGCAACTCATAGGTCGTTAAAGTCCCTTTACTCACATTTGGTGCCTCGTATTTAACAAATCGTTATCGTCTCGTAGCCACCATTCACTTGAGACTACGAGAATACTACGGCGTAGTCATAATTTTCGTAGCATCAGCTTTTATTTCCGTAAGTAAGGTTTTCCACTGAAACAATTCAATGCGTTTTGTAAAGTTATACGATTCTTGAAATCGTATTACGTTATTTAATACGCTTGTATTAGGTTATGTAATCGTAATTACGTTATTTACGAGCTCGATGTGGTTAGCGCACTCGGCCTGCGGTTGCTAAAGTTAAGCAACGTTCACAGATGCCAGTCATCGGATGGGTTACCAATAATTTAATCTCGAGCTCCTCCGTGCTTTAGAAGGCACGTTGAGCCGTTGGTCCTGTGCCTGATCTCTCTAAGGTCGTGTCAGATTGCTGTCCCACCGAATTATGAGCGTGAAGGAATAGTGAGTTCACCTGTGCTTGCTCACTAACTTGTGCACAATAATAATATGTATATGATCCTAAAAACATGTGTCGGTAAAATATAATGACATAGGTTATAACATTTAATATTAATACCCTCCTAGCCGAATTCGGCCACGGCGGCCAATCTTACGATAAGCCACTGGCGCGGGATATATTATAGTGCACAAGCGCGTGCGCAAGCACAGGTGCACTCCCTATTCCCTCACTCCCATAATTCGGTGGGACAGCAATCTGACACGACCGTAGAGAGATCAGGCGCAGGACCAACGGCTTAACGTGCTTTCCGAGGCACGGGGGTGTAGTAACACCGCCAACTTCCAAACTCCGGACTGTATCTGTGTTATAACATCATGAAAACATAGACACAATTTCATCGGTCCGACCCGGGATTCGAACCCAGGACCTCCGGCGCGGCCGCCGCATTAAAGTGCGACACACTAGCCACTGCGCCACGGAGGCAGTTATATATATAACATTTAATAAGTATTCAAACATAAGTTCTTTTGTTAATAAACCAAACAGCATTTTAGATACACACAATTGCGTGTTTCCGAGAGCAATAAATACTTTCGCCGCAATTAAGCAAGTACCCAACCCCACGCGTAAGGGTTTGGCTCGAATAACGAAGTGCTCATTGCGCGAAATAACAGCCTACAATACAGTATGGCCTTAATTTAAAAGCCTGGACCGCAAAATGTGTAATAATTGTACAAAAAAAGATTCGAAAAATAACTCGTTCAGGATTTAATTTCGAAATATTCACTACATTTTAACTTCGATGTATTTCTGGCTTTAATGATACATTATTAATTCAGGATTCGATCAAAAGCAACGAATAATAATTAATACAACGGAATTATGCTTCGTTTTATTTGGCAACCTTTGTAAGGAAAGTCAGTGGAAATGGAAATCAAACGCGTTTTTTTATGTATTTAACCTTATTTTATGTTACAAAATACAAAATCCACAACTTCTTTAATCTAATTAACTTAAAAGCAAACAAACATTATACAAAAACAAACTGTTCAACTGACAATTCGTTCCTAAGTACCATGACCGTTTGAGAAATGAATCAAACTGTTTTTCTCTACGAAACTCCCAGAGCTCGGCTGTTTAGATTCATTAGGGTCAAAATAAAGACTGATAGCCGTTCTTATCACTGTCGTTCGAGGAAGGCGACAATGTTATCGTGGAACGTATTTTGTTTCTTTCCTTTATGAAGCTGAGACTTCACCAAAGCGGAGATTTGTGAAGCGGAGACGAGAGATGCCGTAAGTAGTCAAAAGGATTTCAATGCTGAGATGGTCCCGTGTTAAGGCCAAAATCCTATTGGCCGCTTACGAAACATCTCAGATCTGCTCCGCACTTCTTCGCTTGCTGGACCCTTTAGGTGCAATGGAGGTTGTGCTGATGGTTTTACCACCAAGGTACAAACCTCCTTAAATTATTATTTACCTCGTAGCTGTATGGTAGTTACAGAAAGACCCTGGAATCTTCGGTGATCCGTGGGCTAAGCCTAATGAAGGCTGTGGCGTATAGCTGAATGGTTGACTCCCGATGTTGTTCCAAAGTCTGCTTCGGAATGTCAAACTGTTTTAAGTATTTGTGTGTAAAAACGAATACATGATTCGAAATAATGGAGGCTTTTGCCATGCAGTGGGACATTCATAGGCTAATACCCACAACTACTCTCGTATCACTACTAACGGTTAGAAACACTATCGCTAGATCTCATGGATCTTTGCATACGAACCGACTCACTATCAAGAAGATTTATTGTACTCTATTTTTCTCAACCTTATCTCTGAAGCAAGGATAGAAATGAACATTATCTTTGAGCACTCTTGGGGTTTATGGCATCTATTTTTCAACCACCAAAATTAGGGACGGCCCTAATTTTGGTGGTTGAAAAATAGATACGTTGCCAGGTACTCAAAACAACTCGAATGTTGTTGTAATAGTATCATTTAGGTCATGAATTTGAGGCATTGGAAAACTTTGGGCTATTAAATTATCTTAGGTCCCGTTTTATCACTCTTGTTTGGATAAGTTTTTAATAGGCTAGACTGACTGAGACGGCTAGCTTATACTAGCTAGAGAGGAAAAACTTGCTGTTAGTAAAATAACTTATAAGTTCAATACACATCTTTTTAATAACTATACATTTTATTGTTATGTTAACCAAATAACGTATAACTTAATATTGTGTGCCATGATTGGTTAAACACTTTCAATTCAAATTATCGAATAATTTAACCACGACGATTTTTCCACATTCGCACCTAATTTATATGTTAAACCCAGAACGTACTCAGGACCAATAAATCCTTGTTGCAATTGAATTTACAGCTCGCGCTCCTCCACAGAACGTTGTATAAAAGTGGAACCGATTCTGAAATGAACTACAAAGTAAAAATAGAATCCTTCTGTGAACGCTGCTCTACTCAAACTGAGTCCGTGAGAGCCAGTATTGAGTATTGACACCGTCAAAGTAAAAATAGGATAGGTTTTCGTTCACGTTCTCCTACTTCCAGGTTTTGTCTACTTTTTATGGGAAAACTTGGAGCTCTTACCGGGATTCCATTTTCTTTCTTTGTGACTCGTAATAAAGTTCGCTGGAGTAGTTGACTGCAATACGTCGATACGATTGTCTCAGTTTACTACTAGCCAAGTCGAAGTGCAGATTGAAATAGCATGAGAAGCAAGCAGTAAAATTATAATCAATTTTGTTTTTATCAATTTAACAATTTGAAATATTTTTCTTTAGTTATTACCGTTTTATTACTTCAGAGCTAAATGGTTCGGTGTGAATTATTCATATTTTATATTAAAGATTTCTTATTTCAAGAGATTAGATGGGTAGTATTCCCTCAAAGGTCAGCCTGACCTTTGAAAAACGAACGAGGATCTTTATTGCCTCGAGGTATTTGTAACAATTTCTAGCGTAATATAAATTCTTGGAATCATTTTAGGCACAATAGAACGACCATAATGTAGCATTTTAAAAACATTAAATCAATTTATTTTAATTTGCTTATTTTAATTTGATGGCCCGCTTGGTGTAGTGGTCAAGAGGCTATTACACCAAGATGTCGCGGGTTCGATCCCCGCACAGGACGAACATTTGGGTGCATGCACGTACATGTCTGATTGTCCTGGTCTGGGTGTTATATGTATCTATTTGAGTATATTTGTAACTCACCAAAAACATTAAATGTAAAAAGAAGCCAAGTCTCTCTACGCAATTCTTCAATCGTCAAAAGTTTTGAGATCGCATAGAAGCCAAGTCGTGTTCAACTTAATTTGTAATAATAAACCAATATTGTGTGACTTTATCAATAGTTTTGTTTACATTACAATAACAGTGACTTGGCAAAACCGCAAATATAAATTTGTTTCCTATCATATATAATTTATTGAGATTTTCATAATTGTTCCTTCGCTTGTAGCTCATTACCTATCTTGGTGCCAAATTTCAATGTTCTATGTTTGCTAGAAGTACCTTAGAGTTTTGATGATCGGTCAGTGAGTCAGTGAGTGACAAAATGGTGTAACTTTGATCGCTCATAACTCGTAATCTATTAGTTCTAATGTCATGATATTTTGAGACTGAGCTTCTTCTGATACTAACTCGCGGTCATCGAAAACTTAAACCCCTAGCTTTGACCACATCGACACTACAAGGGGGGTGAAATAGCCGCGAAACGCTTCGAGAAAAGATGGTTACGGCCGTACCCGCTTTTGCTCGAGACTTGGCTGGGGCACTGCCGTGCCCCCAGACCAAATTTCAATGTTCTATGTTTGCTAGAAGTACCTTAGAGTTTTGATGACGAAAAATACAAAGTTAACAATGCAGTCGAAATTCATACACAATGTTCTTGTAAAACCGCAAATATAAATTTGTTTCCTATCATATGTAATTTATTGAAGTTTTCATAATTTTTCCTTCGTTTGTAGCTAATTACCTATATTGGTGCCAAATTTCAATGTTCTATGTTTGCTAGAAGTACCTTAGAGTTTTGATGATCGGTCAGTGAGTCAGTGAGTGACAAAATGGTGTAACTTTGATCGCTCATAACTCGTAATCTATTAGTTCTAATGTCATGATATTTTGAGACTGAGCTTCTTCTGATACTAACTCGCGGTCATCGAAAACTTAAACCCCTAGCTTTGACCACATCGACACTACAAGGGGGGTGAAATAGCCGCGAAACGCTTCGAGAAAAGATGGTTACGGCCGTACCCGCTTTTGCTCGAGACTTGGCTGGGGCACTGCCGTGCCCCCAGATACAACTGTTGATTCTGATATCTGTAACCCAAGTACTTAACACGAAGTCAGATCAATGTATGTGATATTGTGAAATATTCATTTATTTATTTATCTTTACTAACTACTTATATATAAAGCTGAAGAGTTTGTTTGTATGTTTGTTTGTTTGAACGCGCTAATCTTCGGAACTACTAGGCCGATTTGAAAATTTATTTTTGTGTTGGATAGTCGAGGAAGGCTTTAGGCTATTGGAAATCGAAATCCACGCGAACGGAGTCGCGGGCGGCCGCTGGGTATTTATAAACATACAATTATGATAAGTGCGATGAGTATAATTTTTGTGACCTGTTAGAGAGAGGTGATTTTTTTAAACTTAACGTAAAAAAAAATTAACCTAAT
This sequence comes from Nomophila noctuella, assembly GCA_958496325.1. Lineage (NCBI taxonomy): Eukaryota > Metazoa > Arthropoda > Insecta > Lepidoptera > Crambidae > Nomophila > Nomophila noctuella. The sequence goes on from OY292493.1 coordinate 11,286,919, forward strand.
TCTAATATTTTTTAACTACCCTGATGAAAAAAAAAGGTTTAAAAATTTAACCTTAATAAAATATTCACCAATACCTGTATATTTTCTTAAATAAAATCTTCTTGTCTTTGCTAGTAGTGCAAATAACACCTATTAATGGCACTCTCAGTTCAGTGGCTCTAAACATTTGGCTTCAAGTCACGTGCGGGCTGCGGGGATGTGACGAAAGCCATCCCACAGGAATCTTTTATTGCGAGACACCCGCGTCAGAATTACGAACACTTGATGGACACATGAAAGAATTAATTATTCCCTAGAGAAGATAATACATTTGGCTAGATGTACGGGGTTTATTAGTTAGATATAAAATCATACTGCCGTCATAAGGAAATAGGGCGCTTCTACATAAAGTAGAAAACGGAGAAAAAAATTGTTTTGTGATTATGAAATGAAAAACGTTGCTGCTTAGTGGAAAATAGGTATTTTAATCTTTTTGCAATTTTAAAACTTGTATGATTAGGTAGCCTATCAGGACACATGAATAAAATTCAATTATATCAATATTATTTATTTAAAAAACGCGATTTTCTTTTTCTTCTTAGTAAAAAAAAAAACAAAAAACCCGCAATACTTCATTGAAAAGGCGCTACTGGCTAGATACGTCTTTTCAACGTAGTAATTTTTGGAACGTTCTTTCATTGTATTGAAATTTGTTTCGAGGCTTACTAAAAAAGGGTGCATTTAGCTACTTGCTGCTTTTCTTCTAAGTTTTGCAACACCAATTATAAAAGAAAACTGTTAACGCCCGTTATTTTTTGGCATTTAATGAGCAATAATTGAAGTTTAAGGTTATTTTTAGCATATGATCCAATGTTGCTCAATGCCTTCTTCAATAAAAAATGGAAAAGTGTAAAGTTGCTTTTTAATTTCACACATATTGATGCACTTGTTATAATTAAAACATTCAAAGAACTTATGTTAAAAAGGACGAGAGATCTATGGGGTATTCCAATACATATTCAAAAATCCATTATCATTCCCATTGCACATACATATTTAGCATTGATATTTAGTTTATAAATCTTATGAAACATAGTATATTAATTTCTTTATTTAAATCAGGAGAAAAGAGTGATCTGTCCCACTTCAGACCCATGTGTATGTATGAAAAAATATTTTATCAATTATTATCATATTTAAATTAAAATTCTTTGTTAAATGAAAATCAGTACTGATTTACTTACAAACAAATCTACAACTGATGCAGGAGTTTCTTTAGTAAAACATATTTTTGACGTATGCGAGGCTAAGCAGGATGTAATTGGTAAATGTATTAAATTCACAATGCCAAATGTGCCACAAGTTATAACAAATATTTCAATGAATTATGAACATATTTATGTAGTCAACTCAAATGTCGTTTTAGAAATTACTATAGATTCAAAATTACAATGGAGCCCCCATATTGTTGCTTTGGCAGGGAGACTCAGTTCTGACGTTTGACTGATATTAGAACGACGATATTGGTTTATTTCAGCAATTTCCAAAATATTACGTCTTACAGTCTGTTATTGTGGGGATCATCTGCTGATATACAATTTATTTTGTACATAATACAGAAAAGGGCGATCCGTGCAATTTATGATCTTAAGCCGCGTGATTTACTCCGAAAGATATTTCAGGAGATTGACATTTTAACTACAGCGTCGCAATTCATCTTTGACTGCATAATTTATACATACGCAAGAACCTACACATTTTTTCTAGACAAAATAACTTTCATAGCTTTAATACAAGAAATAAACATAAGCTTGCCGTTCCCAGTCAGAGGCTTCATAAGACTGGGAAGTCTTTTATTGGACTAAGTATCAAAATATTTAAGAACCTTCCTGAAAATTTGAATGTCCTAAGATTTGTTTATTAAATTATTCTTGATGAAGAAAGGTTACTATAAAATAAAGGCTTATTTAAATGACAAATATGCATGTACATTTTAATCTGCTCAGCTGCACATAATTATATTTATTATATTTGACATAATTGTCATATTGAAATTTATTTTTGAATAAGGCGTAACTGCTGAGTTTCTTCCGGCGTCTCTTCTCAGCTCGCCAAGTCGCTGGTTGGGTGAAAAAAGGTTTTGACGAACAAAATAATTCACAAAGTGAATCAAATTGCTGAATAAATAGTTTCATTTCATTTCTATACTTCTTGATTAAAATCTTCAAAATCATAGAGATTTTTTTGGATATACTCTTATATCTGGGCGCATCTGTTAGAACATGTTCTTTACCACGGCTTCCACTTCCCCCCGCACACGCAACAATACTTAGTAGAAAAGACGTTACTGCCACGTACGCCTTACCGATTCTCGTATAATACTTAGAAGAAAGGACGCATCTACTCAGATGCGTTTTTTCTTCTTATGATCATGTAGTTACGCCTTTTCAACCTATGAACATTAATATATTTTGTAAACGAATAAGACTCATCTACTTAGTTACGTCTTTACATCTTAGTATTATACAGAAACGTCTTTTCAATTTAGTAATCTACAATGAATTTTGTAGATAAGCCCTTTTTAGTTGTTCATAAAAGACAGAGTATTCGTATTTTATAAAATTAAAAAATACAAGAAGGTGCGCCTTTTTCTGCTGATTCCGAATCACTATCTAACTCAATTTTGAGAAAAATGTTAGATGCGCCCTTTTTCGCTATGACGGCAGCATTGGTAAAAACATGACCTTCCCACAATGGCGCATTACTTCCATATCCATAACTGTAAACGCAGTATTTTGTCTTTTGAAGCTAAGTACTTTATGAGGTTAATAGTTTTGTAAATTGAAAACTGGAAAAGGTTGACATTATTTGATATTTAGAAAAAGCAGGTTTTCAAAAATAATTATATTTGTATAATGTCAGAAGTATAAAACTCAACATAACGTAACATACAAGATTGATGTAGCCTTTTTGGTGAATCTGTATTAAACGTTCCACGTAGATGCCTAAAATAAAATGTACCCTCATCTAACCTTCACTAATCTCTACTTATCAGGAAAGAAAATCTTCGTGAATTTCCATACATTACATACATATTAAAATATTCCAGTTCTTCATAAGATCTCCCATTTGGGAATAGAGATCAGATGTGAGTAATATCTGCAATTGGAACAGCTGGAAGCCTTCGGAAATAGTTATGACTAGCGGCCGCCCGCGACTACGCCCGCGTGGATTTCGGTGTCCGCACTCTGTTTTCAATAGATTAAACGTTCCTAACAAATGACGGTCTAACTTAAATATACAAATAAATTCTAAATTAAATATCAGAATTTTCTTAATTCCTTAAAATCGCAATTTTTTTTACTGCACCCGTAAAAAAAAATTGCTTGTCGCAAGCGCATTACAGCATCCTCTTTGTGGGCAAACTATTGTAAAATTAAATGAGCAATCGCAGCGGAAGTTCCAAAGTATTCATTAACACACGTTTATGACTTCTCAAATTAATGGGAAGGAACGTTAAACTCGCTACATTTACCCGCAAAAGATTAAGCTTGAAACATTTTATTACGGAACAAATTAAATTAAATTTTATCTTCTGCGGAGATTGCTACATTCTCATCTTTTAAGAGAGTGCTTTCACTCAATTCATAAATTTTAGCCGGGTAAGTATCTTTTAGGCCTCTTGTAAGTAAACAATATCTTTGACGTAAGTTTTTTTCCATACTCAGCATTGTATTAACATTTAAGGTGGATGTCTAGAATTTTACTCATATCACTTCTTTTAAAATGTATCTGCTGAAATGTAGGGTTTAATCTGAAAATAAAATTGTGACGGCTTGTAAAAACGAATGCGAAAACTAGTCACCGTTCATTTTACTTATTGTTACAACGCTAATCAATAGGAGGATGGTCGCCATAAACCCTAAATACCGTTGGAAGATTATTACTTCACAAAAACTTAATATTCATCCCGGAAAGTTTACCCATAACCCGAAGATCTGGTTCTTAAAAGAAAAAGCCATTAGAGCTTAAGTGAAAAATGAAAGGTTTTTAGGTTAGTCTCCAAATTATATTTACGCCTTTATCCTTAGCCCATTAGATATTGCTAAAATATCAATTCAGCGAATGATGTGCAAGCTAACACAGGAACACAAAGGCGTAACGTTTTGCCTCCCTTCTCATTACCGAGTGAAATTTCGTCTCAGTCGAGTTCAAAAGCAATATCTGCAATGCATAACACGGTTGGTGGCAATTTCCTCTCCCGCCCTCAATAGGCATTGCCATTCACTCTTCGCTCAATGACAACGTCTTCCTACAGAGTTTCAAACGTTCCTGTTCAATTCTTTTTTTAAACATTATGACGTGACGTGGTATTAACGGCTATTGATCGGTTGAATGACCCGGGGACGCATTAAACAAATGCTAGTGTTCAGACAACTCATCGTATAATCGATCAAATAAATTCACGCTTTGTGCGTGTTGAGCACGTCGTTTTCCTTTTAGTAAAATTCGAATATTATATGTATGTAATTTATATAATTTCTCTTTGGTAAATTGTATTTTCTTTATAATGCGCCCACTTACTGGAACTCATATTTCGCTTAAGGCATGAAACCTTTTAAAATACAAACGTAATTGTCGTATTTTTGGTAATAAATGAAAACATTCTACAAAATTCACCTTTTCTTGAATGTAAATGTCAACATTACACTGATAGAGATTTAATAGTAGCTTTTGACATAAATCACGTGAGTTCACTCCACTCTGCCCTGTCTCAGTTTATTCGAAAAAGGACAATAGGTCGACAGGAGTCACAGAAAAACAACTTCGCAGCGAATGTTTACTCGTATTATGGTTCTTATTCGGTCGTTATAAGAGTGACGTATGTAGCACATAAAAGTTGCAAGGCTCTAAATTAGAGCATGCGTCACTGTCATGGCGTGCGTGCGATGTCCAGTAATAACATGTGAAATGAACGTTACGGCCGCGAGCTGATGGAATATGGACTACGTAAATCGGAAAGGCGGATGGTGAAGTCACTCGGGAATGAAAACGAGGTTGGACATTGTTTTTGCAGAAAACAGATTTTTCGCTTGGCTCTCTGATATAAAAATGGAACGGTTTTTCGAAGCTAAAGATTTGCGAGCGAATTTCCTTTGCTTTAAAATTATCCTTTATTTTTCCTTCGTTCAACCAGCTGATCCGATTAGACTCGGTATCACTCCCGCAGGTTAAAATTTTCTGTGTATGATGTGACTTTGTTCGGAAAATGTTACAGCATACAGCAGCTACAGAAAAGTACGTTTTGAAGTGAAGATGAATGTTTACAAGACTCTTCTCAATCAAAAGTGCGTGACATTTCGAATATAGGTACTTTAACCGATCAACTACGATTTCGTACCCATGCATTAACATTATACACCGACCAAATGAAATTGAATCTTTCGTTCAATATTTTTTGTAGCTTGCACTTTCAGAGCCAACAAAAACCGCTAGCTTGCAGTAAATTCCTTCTTCTCAGCATGTAATTACTGAGATTTCTATAGTTTCAGCGTTCGGTAATATGAGTAATTGCCCTGTTAGTCTAGAATCTATATCTATAAAACTCAAAGGTGACTGACTGACTGACATAGTGATCTATCAACGCACAGCCCAAACCACTGGACGGATCGGGCTGAAATTTGGCATGCAGGTAGATGTTATGACGTAGGCATCCGCTAAGAAAGGATTTTGAATAATTCAACCCCTAAGGGGGTAAAATAGGGGATGAACGTTAGTATGAAACTTTGTCATTTTCAAACCGATCGGGCTGAGACTTTGCATGCATAAACCTACTATAACGTAGGAATCGCCTAAGAAATGATATTTATAAATTACAACCCCCAAGGGGGTAAAATAGGGGATGAACGTTAGTGTGAAACTTTGTCATATTTTAACCGATCGGGCTGAGGGGTTAGGTGTAAACTCGCCAACGTAAAAACTCGACTTTGCATTCATAAAGATAACACGACGAAAGCATCCCTTTTAAAGAATATTCGAAAATTCCACTTCAAGGAGATAAAATAAATGAAGAAAACGAAATCCACGCGGACGAAGTCGCGGGCGCCCGCTAGTTTTCAATATGGACTATAATATCAAGAGATGTTTCGTGGAAGAGGAGCTTATGTTTGGTAGAATGTAATTTAAACAGGATCCCAGTTAATGGTCGGTGGAATGAGAAAATTTGTTGACTAAAGAAACTATAATTAACAGGTTCAAGTAGCCTCAGTTACAAATTTGAATTTTCCTTGGCATTTTAATTGACCGGATTTCTACATTTTTAGGGTTCCGTAGCCAAAATGGCAAAAAAACGGAACCCTTATAGATTCGTCATGTCTGTCTGTCTGTCTGTCTGTCCGCCAGTATGTCACAGCCACTTTTTTCCGAAACTATAAGTACTATACTGTTGAAACTTAGTTAGTGGATGTATTCTGTGAACCGCAACAAGGTTTCCGCACGAAAATAGAAAAAAACTGAAAAAAGTGGGGGGTCCCCATAGTCAGAACTGAAACACGAAATATTTTTTTTCATTGAACATATACGTGTGGGGTATCTATGGATAGGTCTTTAAAAATTATATTAAGGTCTCTAATATCACTTTTTTCTAAAGTGAATACTTTGCGTGACAGACCCTTCCAAAGTGGAAAAAAGTGTGTCCCCCCCCCCTCTAACTTCTAAAATAAGAGGATGATAAAACTGAAATAATTATATAATGTACATTACCATTAAAACTACCAACGAAAATTAGTTCGAAGGAAATCTATTTAGTAGTTTTTTTATAACGTCAAAAATAGAATTTGTACGGAACCCTCAGTGCGGGAGTCCGACTCGCACTTGGCCAATTTTTATATTTAGATTACTATTATTATTCAGTTATTGTTTCTAGTAGTACTGATAAACTTGCTTATTTTTTACAACGTAACCTTTACATCACTCGTAGAATCACATTCACAGTGGAACTTAGTGCCTGATCCACAATGGTATGTCTCACTTTATTATGAGATGCGTATAGTTACATTTTTATCGTAATAATTAGTTAATAGACTCCCCGAGGCAAATAAAAATCATAATAAAGTTAGGTTATTACAGAGATGAATTTCCCCGCAGCTATTATAATAACCAAAGAACATTGCCCATATTTCTATGGAACTCGGTTGCGCTGGCTATGAACGAGTACAACAGTAAAAAAAACACAAAAAATAGTAGAAATACCCTACTTTTGAACACACCAAGATTTTTGTTTTTATTTTGTGGGGTTTCCTGCAAATCTCAATTTAAAGTAATGGTTTGGAGGTTAGGAAATATTTGACATTTGCTACATTACGTTCGTAAAAGAGAGAATAGAAATACATTAATTCATTAGAAATAAGTTATGGTGTTCCATTCTATAATAAATAAATCACCTTGTAGGAACCTACTTCAATCCCAATAGTATAAGCCCGTGCGTTATGGTAGGTGATTGGAAACAACAACTACCTAGTACCTAGCATTACCACATTAACCTATAGAAAATATATAAAAATAAGTTATTTCTAATTACCCGACCAGGAATCGAACCCGGCACGCTAGCGGCACCTTAACGTCGGTGCATACGCCATTTGACCGTGGAAGTATCTCCAAATCATTATATTAGGTAGGTCATTTAACTATGCAAGAGAGGTGAAACAAAAACATCAGATTGCATATTATTAAACATTTATTCAGAATGGTCTTATCATAAAATATCTTCTTCTTCGTCCTAGCGTTTTCCCAGCCTAGTGCCCAAAATATATCGTCTAAAAATACCATCTACGTCTCAGGTACCATAGCAGTGTCATTACATGGGCACAGCAGCTCACTGTCCGATTGCCTACTAATCAAATACAATAGTATCCAGCAATATCTGTAGCAGCGTTATGTAAAACTCTGTTCACTAAAATATAGGCATAGTAAACCTTGTTGCTAAGATGCCGTTTTTTTTTCCTAGCCCTAACTAAACATTTATCCGTTCCCAGCACCAGAGGCAAGTCATCCTCAATGTCGTCAGCATTTCTATTTAATATTTGCCATTCCGGCTCACGTGCTCCCCGTAATATGAACGCGCCTGTTTGACTTGATAGGAGCCTAGCGCATAGTCATTAAATCATGTTACGACAGTTTTGGAAAATGATTTAAATGGGTCTGTTCTTAGGTCACGAACATAGCTCTCCTTCTATTCATGTTCTCACTTTTACACCAGCAGTGCTTCCAGTAACATGATTCATATCTCCTCTCTGTATTATGATGAAACATTCTTGACAGGCCGTATCATCAGATGGCAACTGAAAAAATACAAGAATATGAAATACCCGAGCCACATTTATTTATCATTAACATTGACTAGCTTGATGGCCAAGGTCCTCGATCATTGGTAGGATTACTTACTAGTGCCGGGCTAATCCAGTCCTCGTCAACACGCCGACTTGGCAATGGATGTACTAATGCAAGTGAACACAGTTCACACAGCGAGACATAGTGTCAAATCACTGCACGAATTGAAAGAGTTCAAACTCAACTCAACACGAACGTGGTGGAGAAGAAACAATACTATTTGCTTGCCGGAATACCTCACAAAATAATCACAAGAATTCAGTTGATGTGACAGTTCTCCCGCATGTTGTCAACTCGCGGAAGTTGACAGCGGTACGATTATTCAAAATCGATACTATTTATTTTAGAAAACGTATTCATAATATAATTTATGTTTGCTCGAGTTTTTTTATCTTTTATAATAATAATGATTACCATTATTATAATAAGAGCTTATCTATTTACAACTTTTCTTCTACAAGAATCTCAACCGATATTCGTACTCATTCATCGATGCACTTGATGTCATGGGAACTAGTTTATTGTCTCATTAAATATAAATTATGAATCCCACAACAGATTTGCATTAAAATAACTAGGAAGGCATAGAAAATTATATCATGAATTTTGAACAATTTGCCTTGACTATACTCGTTATATTGATAGCGAAACGGGTTTGGGCAATGTCCTTTATTATCTTTGTGCAGAGCTCGATTGCATCGCATCGGTTAAATAAGGTCAGCATAAATTATGCAATTTTAATCTGTATATGAACTTCGATTCAGTTTCTGATAATCAGTGTAAGAGCTATGAAAATCAGAGTTCCAAAAATAAACTGTGGAATTACATTTTTGCCATTTGAGAATGTTTCTTACGCGACGAAAGATAAGGTGCGTAGTTTTCACAATTTGATAGTCATATTATTATAATAAATCTCCGCGGTTCGAATTCGGGCCCACACCCCTGGATTTTTCGAAATCTATGTGTGTATTTGTGCCATTAGCTCGGCGGTGAGGGAAAACATCGTGAGCAAACCTGCACATTCAGTGATTTCTGACTCTCCGGTTTCCCTGGGTTACGAAGGTCTGATGGCCGTCACTTCACTGTAATAACCAGACTTGCCAAATCCTGGATCATGGTCAAACCGGACCCTGCATAGAAACGAGATAAACGCTTGGAAGAAGAAGATTATTATAATAAATCTGTACATAAATTTCATGATACTGAAGCTATTTAGATAGGCCGTATAAAGCCATTCGGTTTACCTCTCGTTAATGCTATTTTCAAGAAACTGACAATTAATTATTCAAGAATAATTCTAAGCGAACGGTTACGAAAGTTTTTATAGAGAACTCGTGTATTTTTCAGAACTCAGACATTCTGTTTCATCTCCCTTAAGACCAACTATATTTGATTAGGTTCAGCAATCTAAAAACTTTGTTAGACATAGATTCATTTCTAGAATAACAATTCATTCTACGAATTTTGTCTGAAACTAGTCCACCTATGTCCAATAAAAAATAATAATTTTAAAGTGTTGTTTGTACTGATACCTACAGCCAGGGATACCAGGCCTGATCACAATAAATAAAAAAAAAATGATGAGAACTTAGCTCTGTAACATAAAATTAACATAGACCTTATTTGCCTAACTTATAGTTTGACTAAATGAGATGTTAAGGGCACAATGACCGCACTCCAATTTTTACGCAATTACCCATGATGTTTGTAACAGGCTAGGTGACGCGCGACAGATTTTTCATCGCAACAAGCGGCAAATTTGCATGAACCGCGTCGTTGAATCCAATTCTAATGCAAATTCTGGGCAAATAGCGCACACGGCGTCTTTATTCATGACTAACTGTGCCAGAATTAAACCCCGTGAAGTGTACATAGTAAGTTTACGGTTCACCCCTTTCAAGTTGGAGTTGCAGTCTGATGGTCTTGCAAATCACCCATTAGCGAGCTATTTAATTACATTCTGATGTCTTCTTTGCTGACTGCGAGACTTGACGTTTTAATCAAGTGGATTGCGTTGTGCGCCTAATGACTGTAAAGTCTAACAACATAAAAGATGCTTGTAGTTATTCGATGTTGCAATTAACTAGTACCTAGTGATTTAGCTCCATAAGAGAACACCATATTGTTGACGATTTTACAGACGTTTCTTATACCCATTGCTCAGTTAGCACATAATTCAATACTTTAAATTTTTGTAATGCCGATGACATATTCAATTGAAATTCAAAGGCCATTGCCTGAAAATGGCATATTAGCATAACGCAAGACATAAAAGACGCCACCTCGCTTACTAAAAAAAACGGAATTTTCTTTCGACTATATTGTATTTTACCATGCTTTATCATATGGAATTATTTATGCACATTTTTTTTAGATTTTCCACACTTGCCCTTTTTTATAATTCTATATCACAATATAATTTTGTTGTAAATCTCCATCAAATGTAATCACAAACACAAAACACCTACACGAGACGAGCCAGTCGTAAGCCCCGACCTTATCAGCCTTTCTCAACCTATATCACGTCGCATCAATAAAATTGAACGGCGAGTCGCAATACAAACATTAACCAATTCCCACGTAATCTCGACATCGACCGAGTGACCGAGGTCCGAGCCCTGGGGGCATGCGACTGTCCTGTAAGATGAAATAATAAATAAAACTGTGCTAGACTGGTTGGGTGTTATAATACAGACAATGTTATAAGTTTTCGCAAGTGTTTAAAATAAATCTTGTTGCAAATGAAGAGTTTGTTTGTTTGTTTGAACGCGCTATTCTCTAGAATCAATGATTAAAAAGGAAAAAATAATTTTATGGTGCATAGTCCATTTGTCAAGTAAAGGTTTTGAACTTTAGTATAACACCATGTGTGGGAAAATCGAAATCCACGCGGACGGAGTAGCGGGCGGCGGCTATCAATGCTTAAGTAAAACTGAACATTAATAGAAATGTGGAAATTCACTCAGTTAAATATATGGATATCAAAGACTCACTCAGTCTAAAACAGAATAATACAAGGTGAAAGGAAAAGTAAAGACAAAAAAGCAAATAAAATAACTGTCCTACAAATAAGTACCTACACTACACAAAACGCCGGTGGGGTGGGCATAATAATATGTCCATCTTTCCTTGTGGAATATTTACAATAAATCATTCTAAGACCAATACAAATCCGCTGCATATCACAATATCTGGTCCACGTTGAATGCGGGTATCTTCGAGTCCTGTGGGAGCGTCGTCTCCCGAGTCCTACGGGCGAGATACGGAAATGTAAGCAGAACCCGATCGTCCGATACGAAGGACCTTGCATTGCTATGTTGCTTGTCGTATTTTTCAGACAACAGGATGGATTGTCCAGAATATTATTTTACACCAACTACGTCACTCCTAAATAAATTTCTTATCTTAACTAAAACAAGTTTCGAATTAAGAAAAAAAATTCAACTTTTTCATAGCAATTAATTTAAACGTGTCGCTCATACTCGTATCATATTTTATAATAAAGCTTTTTGACAAACCGTATAATGCATGGGCTTCTCAAACTGTTATTTGAATTAATTGCTTATTAAAGAATAAAAACATTACAAAAGCGTACATTATTTATCGCTCAACTTTTGGGTTGGAGAGAAAATCAAATTGAAGATAGTGTTAATAAACGAAGCAGGGAAAAAGTTATCATCATAATATTATTATCAAAAAGAAGTTGACAATAGAAACATAAGAGCTTTTCTTTCGAAAGTGTGTTTAAATTAAACTAATAGGTTAAACATTGAATAACCATCTGACCCATCTTCACGTTCTAAGATCATTCACGCCTAAGATAAAATTACCCTCTTCGCACTTACCACTTGCTAATCGTGTTTCTGTATTAGTGAGACTAAGCACAAAGTTTCTTACGCTATTAATACGTGGGAACTTTAATTGAGGTTGGAAGCAATTGTAGTACAGTCAGCATCTGATAGATAATGACACTCGGAGTACCTACTCAAAAAAATAGACGCAACCAAATAGTCAATAAAATCGATACTAACAAAGTTTCCATATTGTTGACAACATTATATTCGTTCAAAATGGCGACATATTCAAAATGCTATATAAAGATCGGTTCAGTCAAAACGCCATAAATAAGAAACAGAGGTATGTACAGATATACCGCCAATCACATTTTTCACCACTTACTCGTAGACCGCTTCGATACCATTGGCGCGATGTCTCTTACCATATTTATAGTGGTTTGACTGAAGCGATCAATATGACGTTTTGATTGTGTCCACTTCTTGAATGTTGACAACAGTATCAAAACTTTGTTTGTACCGATATTATTGACTATACTATGCGCCAATTTATTTGAGAACACTGAGTGTCACTCTATCTGAAGCTGACTGTACTCTTCCTAGTATGCGATAGTGATGAATATGTAACATTGTTAAAGAGGTTTCAGAAACAATTTCAGTCCCATTTCTATCTGCAGGCTACCTTGTCGTTTCACGGTGTTATAGTCAGATATTCGAGACTAGATTACGTTTCATTGTAAATCATTTCATTGCTTTAAAGCAACAGCCAACTTTTTGATAATCGTAAGTATATTATAAATTGAGTTCCACATGACCAGTAATGCAAACTTAAAGTTATCTTGCTTGACCATCTTTTCATCGTCAACAACGTGGAATAATATTGGTGGTTTGCTTGTATTTGTAGCTGAGTAGGATAAAATTATCATCTTATATACCTACAAGTAAATTCTACAGTATACCTACAACTAGTTATGCTGATATCTCAACCACACTAATATTTTATCTTTGCTAAACCTTAATAACACAGCTGACCCACTAATGAAATAAAGACCTCAGCAAGCTTACCGCGCAAATTAACCACTAATAAAGTCTCAACTCCTCCGCTTTGTGGAATAACCACGGCAAAAATAAACTAATTTCAATCTAACCACTAACCAACTAACAACTTCTTTCTTTGTTCGCAGATCCCGCCACTAACGTTTGCTGCGCTATTGAAAAACTTAACGGGAATGAAAATATAACAGCTTTTTAATCTCATTACTTACCAGTGAGAAAACTGCCGACTAAAATTGGAAGATAGAATAGTGCTTCCAATACTAACATAGGTACTGTCGCCGACTAACGTTCTAACAAAAACATAAAAGTTTTTTTCAGTAAATAACGCGTAAGGAATAGCTTTAAATAAATTCGCAACTTGATGTACTTTAGTGAGTGTATGTGTAGTGAGTCGCCGACTAACCTTCTAACAAAAACATAAATTTCGGTCAACGCTTAAGGAATAACCTAAAATAAATTCGCTTTAAACTTGTACATGTGTAGTGAGTCGCCGACTAACGTTCTAACAAAAAAAAAGTTCGGTAAATAACGCTTAAGGAATAACCTAAAAAAAGTTCGCAACTACGTACATGTGTAGTGGGTGCAGTGATGTCTAGTGTGCGTGGTAGTGGTGCGGCCTGTGTGCCGAGCGGAGCGGCGCGCGGGTAAAGCTGGGTGCGCGTCACGGCGTCGTCGGTGGAGCGCGGGGGCGCGGGCGGCGACGAGCCCGCGCCCTCGCCCGCGCCCGACGCGGAGGCGCCGCGCAGGCGCCGCCACCGCCCGCTCTACCGGCGGCTGTTTCACTACGTGCGCACCGCGTGGACTGGCGTCAAGTTTGCTCTAGGTAACTGTCTTTTGTGTATGCTAGCTCAGCTATTATAACTCTATCATCTTCATACATATAAGGTATAACAAAATATACTACAAATATTTTAAGGGCGAATTGTTTAGTTTAGTGGAAATGTAATAAATTCAGATTTTAAAAAGTCGTGTTACTGCCTACCAAATTCGGCATACCCTGCATTGGACTTTAAGTGTCGCCCAATATATTTGCAATATATTGCGTTACACCTTATATAAGTACCTATTAACTACGTAATCATTGTCTAACAGGGAGTCACTGTATCACTGCCTAAATAATCAGTGATTGCCTGGTCTGGCGTCAAACTTATCCTAAGTGTGTACTATAAACTAAAGTCATCATATGACAACTCGTAATCATTGTATGATGTCATCATTTGAAATTGAGGCCATCATTTGTCATTCGTTCTCCTATAAGCTTTCTCCCATAAGAAACTATTTCATAAATGCCTTACCACAAACCTATTCAAGTTATCCAAAAAAAGAACAAATCGCCTCGACTTCCACAATGTTTACACCTGAAGTGTATTTATTTTACAATGCATTTAACTTTTACGGACAGGTCGGTATTATCATTACTGATTACTGATACATTTAATATAATTAATACAGGTGGGCCCATGGTCGTGCCCGTGGTCTCACCTGTGGGACAAATTGTTGGGACCACAGGCCCTTGTCCATTGCATGCATCTTCAGCAAACACTAAGTGTTTTCATCACAGATTGTAACTCCGTTATTTTTAATTAAACCTCGCAAGTTTTCCTCTCAAAAGCCCGGACAAACGACGCGGAAGAAAACTGTGCAAGTAAAAATAACAACAGCCCTCCAAAGAATTCGCCGTACTGTTTTTGTGCTTGACCGTACTCCGGCTTTGTTACACTTTTTTTGACCTGTAACTTAACGGTAGTGCGGGCGTGAGTTGCAAAAGTTGTTATGAATTTTAAGAAACTTCCTAACTTGTATTGTTTGTTTGCTTAACACCGATGAAACATTTTGTTGAAATTCTACTCATACCTATATAAATTAATAAGGGGTTTCATGGTAGTTGCCCTATATTTTAATAAAAGAACAACATCCTATCCTACTACTATTATAAAGGCGAAAGTTTGTAAGTATGGATGTATGGATGTATGGATGTATGGATGTTTGTTACTCTTTCACGTAAAAACTACTGAATGGATTTGACTGAAACTTTACCACAATATATATACATCAGAATAACACATAGGATATTGGAAATCGAAATCCACGCGGTCGGAGTCGCGGGCGGCCGCTAGTATCGAAATATTTTGCAGTAGTTTCCCAACAGGATTCACAATTCCAAAAGCAACCTTTATTTAAACGGAACATAGATTATAAGTGTTACTTACACGCACGCGTGAAAAAGACTACACTATTCTTAGGGACTTATTCATAAAAGAGCAACGTATCAGATTTTCATTTGTGTATTGCGTGTGCGATAGAATATTTTTATTCATACGGCTTTTCCATTCTAGTGCGCTAGCGTGACATTACAATATTACGCTGTAAAACAAAAGCTCATGTCATTTGTATTTTATGTAAGTTGTACATTATCTAAATTATACTATCGACACGCGTTCCCATTTTCTCAACACTAGATACTTACCGCAGTGTTGAAACCAAACCAACCGTTTAGCTAGGTATTCGTGAACGAATTCCCGGCTTTACACACCACTACACAATTGTAGATAAACAGTTTCGTAAGGGAATAAAAGATATGAAAGGGTGATACATATAATAACTTGTGGTAACCAGGTTTCATCGGAATATAACGTACTAATAATTGTCGATATACTTGTAATACATAGCAAGGGGCATAATTTATTTCTATTAAATAATTGATCCTTAGGACAAAACCTGTTGATAGCATTTTCTTTAATATTTAATAATAATAGTTTACCGTAAGCACCGAATTAATATTGTATGAGTAGTTTGTAAACAGCTTTGGTTTAAGCTAGACTTTGGCTAACTAATTAACTTCAGAAACTAAGTCAAATATGTGCTAGCTAGTTATTATTAAATGGTTATGGCTTATGAAATAATGAATAAATTTAAACAACTTTTCTTTTCTAAATAAAAAAAAACATAATAGGACAAATGGATATCAATTTTTTTTTAAACAAAAATGTAGAATAATCGAAAATGTTTATTGGAGATAATGAGATATTGGGTATCATGTTTACCGCGTCAGACAGGGCCCTTATCGGAAAAAACCGATATTTACATAAAGACTGCCTTGTTTCTTTATATTCGGGCGTATGTTTTCTACTGTTTATAAACGATTTATAGAATTTCGAAACGTTTTCCCGATTGAAGCTATTAGTGGGAACGTTTGGTGTTACCTTTATTCAAATTTGATAACCTTTGCATAAGTATTCGGCTTTTATTAAGAGCGAGAGTTATTTTAAAACCGCCTTTTTTAATCTAAGTTTAAATAACGTATCTTATTAAATTACTTTTGACACAGTTTTTCCCAAACACTTTACCTTAATTCTGAAAATTTACCTCAAATTAAATTAGACAGCCCGACTAATTTAAACATAAAGTTGATAAACACATCCACCGCGGCGGCTCTAGATAACATAAAACAAACTGTTCCAGCTTATAAAGTATTCGCATAAACTGAAGTATCGACATAAAGTCGGGTATTAAAATGAGTCTATATTCCGTTCTTGGGCACCATTTTCATCATTGTTACATTAGGCCGTCGTAAACGTAAAAAAGGTGCGGCGAATATAGTAAATTTTGCGGCAAACCTCCACATAATCCTGTATGAGGTCGTAATTTCCGATATTACCTGACCGTAACGTCTACATTGAGGTTGGTAATTTCATAATGCGAGAGCGTAAATTAATGAGGATTTTATTAAAGAACAATGTGGTAAAATTAAGTTGTATATGAAAAGAATATTAACAAACAAGAAAGCGAAAAAGATGTCTGCCAATTAAATTTCTACGTACTAGAAGAAAGGTTTTAAACAACATAATATAAATTATAATGTACAACTAGCGGCCGCCCGCTTCTTCGGGTTCTGCACATATATTGTTATATTATAACTTAAAGCCTTACTCGACAAGAGGACTATCCAAAACAAAAAGATTTTTCAATTTGAACCAGTAGCGCCTCAAGCGCCACAAGCGGCCCAAACAAATACACACACAAACTCTTCAGCTTTTTTGCATTAGTAGATTTACAAAAACAAAGTATGTACTCTTCTTCTTTTACTGTTATTCGTCCAGTGACTAAAGTACAATCTCAGACTTATGTTAATAGCATTCCAACGATATTAATTTATTCAAAACTAGCGGCCGCCAGCGACTTCGTCCGCGTGGGTTACGATTTCCGCACACAGTCTTACTAAAAATAGCTGAGCTGATTAGAACAACGGTCTATATGCATGCAGTCAACTTGCGCACTTTTATGGGACTAATTACTCAGGGTAGAAAAAATAGGCAAATAAAGTGATGGAAAACGCCTATCATCATTAACAATAATCTGGAGAACTTATACATTTGAGAAATCATCTGTTCACCGCGATTCAGATCAGCGGCCGCGCCTCTAGGGAGGTGCGCCATCTATCGGCACATTTTGGAACTAAATAGTTCGCTAGCACAATTTACAATGATAAAATAAAGCAATATACAATAGCTTAATTAAAGCCTACCTCGACAAATGGTAAGTGGTAAGTGGACTATCCAACACAAAATGTTTTGTCAATTCGAACCAGTAGTTCCTGAGCTTAGCGCGTTCAAACCAATTTGGATCTTGAGTTGCACGTGTTATTGTGAGTCAACCATAAAAGATAGACATATGCTGTTGGGGCATATTTTTTAGGCAATTTTATGTAGAATATTTCCGTCATACATGATTTCTATGTGAGTTTAACCATTAAGGCTGCACACGCGACTGAAGCTTAAGAAATGGAGTGAATTCTCCCGTTTTCCCCACATTTCCCTTCACTACGCTACTCCTGTTGATTGTAGCGTGATGAAAAGTATCCTATAATATGCCCAGGAGTATGAAGAATATTGGTACCAAGTTTCGTCAAAATCCGTCCAGTAGTTTTTGTTTCTATAAGGAACATACAGACAGACAGACAGACAGACAGACAGACAGACAGACAGACAGACAGACAAAAATTTTACTGATTGCATTTTTGGTATCAGTATCGATCACTAAACACCCCCTGATAGTTATTTTGGAAAAATATTTAATGTACAGAATTGACCTCTCTACAGATTTATTATAAGTATAGATTTCCAACTTTCGACGACAAACGCAAAATATCTCGTTGTAAATTTTATTAATAAAGTAAAAACTCTGATACTTTAATAACTCCGTCTATGCCATACCTACAGTCACTTTCTAGTGAACCCGCGTCAAGTTCACTCCACCTGGCTTAGCGAGGAATGCCGAACTTCTCCCAACAAAGTTTTTAATTTATGCCCAAGCGCTTATTTCGTGGACAGAATTATAACTCATAAACAAAGTAAGTAGCGAAATAGAGTGATAATGCGAAATTCCCGCACTTTACTTAGAACCGAAGTGTATATTTTTTTTGCTAGCAGTATTGTGAATAATAAATAATGATTTAGTTCTAGAAACTATTGATAAATTAAAAGTGTCGTAGCGTTGTGGTTAAGTAATCCAATCTACATTTTTAGGGTTCCGTAGCCAAAATGGCAAAAAAACGGAACCCTTATAGATTCGTCATGTCTGTCTGTCTGTCTGTCTGTCTGTCCGCCAGTCTGTCACAGCCACTTTTTTCCGAAACTATAAGTACTATACTATTGAAACTTGGTGAGTAGATGTATTCTGTGAACCGTAACAAGGTTTCCACACGAAAATAGAAAAAATAATAAAAAAATGGGGGGTCCCCATAGTTAGAACTGAAACTGAAAATATTTTTTTTCATTGAACATATACGTGTGGGGTATCTATGGATAGGTCTTTAAAAATTATTTTGAGGTTTCTAAGCTCATTTTTTTCTTCAGTGAATACTTTGCGTGACAGACTCTTCCAAAGTGGAAAAAAGTGTGTCCCCCCCTCTAACTTCTAAAGTAAGAGGATGATAAATCTGAAATAAATATATAATGTATATTACCATAAAAACTACTAACGAAAATTGGTTCGAACGAAATCTATTCAGTACTTTTTTTAATACTCCAAAAATAGAATTTGTACGGAACCCTCAGTGCGGGAGTCCGACTCGCACTTGGCCAATTTTTATCACTGGTTCGATCCTTGCACAATATAAACATTTATTTTCATGAACAATGAATATGTACATTGTTTGTAGTGATCTAGGTGTTTATTATTTTTTTATTTATTCTAGACTGAGTCTAAAATATACTAAACTTTATCACAAACTTTCAAAATTAAACTGGGATTTTTACACGGACTAGGGGGATTTAAACTACACTACAGAGTCACGGAAGCAATCCAAATGCAATCTAAATTTAATAGACAAGCTGATCTCTGTTGATGGTACGTTATAATTGGTTACAACACTATGCACTGACCAAATTATACCGACAAAACCGCAATATGTAGTTGTGGTTTTAATTAGTTAATCAAAGCCTTTGAAATTACCGTCAAAGAGGTCATTTCTGATTTAGCATTGGAATATTTCATTTAAATAACGATGAAACCAAAAGCATGTAGAAGTTTTTCATCATGCTATTAATAAATCGTATATTAATATAGTTATAACAAGGACTATTTCTATAAAAACCCGCTGTAAAAGTTAATAACAAATAGTACAAATACGAGTAATACACATTGAAATGTGCTAGGAAATATCGAATAGTGTACTGTGATAGGCTGATGATGATGATGAATAGTAGAAGTTAACCATTTCATAACAATCATTATAACCAGTCTGGTCAACTCAGAATCATAGTCGCAGCGTACCCTGGGCGCCAAGGCAATGGCCTGCGATGCAACTGGGAGAAGCTAGGATGATTCCTTAACAATGTTTACTTGTATAAACAAAAAAATATATACTGAGACGTAAGAGAAAATGTCATTATATATTTTATTGTTATTCTAAATATTTAAGTATCAATTAACAATCTGGTTCCGTAGAATAATGAGAATGGTATTTAACTTATTCCTAGGTCTGAAATCCGCCGCTTAAAAACCCACGTATAATTCGCATAAAAAATATTTTGTAAACTCAAAACACATTTGGCAAATGTGTTTTAATTGTTGTAGATAAACTCTGTGACTGCGTAATTTATTACCTAAATAAATCATACCCATTATCTAAGCCCATTTATTTACCGTACACAAGTTTTGAAAATATCATAATGTACAGTCTAAATTAAAATTTCCAATCCCATCTACCCACATAAGGGCGATGCCTACATTACATAATACAAGTATTATGTTTGTGATGCCATCTGACATGGATAGGAATTTATTAATTTATGTTAGTATAGTTTAATATATTTTTACCTTATTTGGAGCTGCTGAACTATATTTCTATTACTTACTACGTATAATAATTACAGATAGAAAAAATATTTACACTCGAAATGTCACTTTTGAAAAATATAGATTGTTTATCTTTAAAGGAAAATACTTTTCCCTATCTTCATAATGATGTTTTATAACATTATTACCATTAATTGGGAACATTATTCTTACATGAAAAGGTAATCGTTTCCAGTCGAACGTAAGCGCTTCAGAGCGTAATCATCACCCTTTCAGAAGCAAGCGTGCGTAATCACTAAGTACCGACTCCCAAAGGAATAATTTGACCGTAATAGGCGAAAATGGACGACACATTTCACCACAGGCCCGAAACGGCCCATCGACGTCTTAAGAGCCTGTTAATTTTCACTCCACTTTGAGTATTTTTCCGAGTCAAATTATTTCTGTTGCTCCATTCCGAGTATTCGGTAGAATCTTATTTATGCCGAACTGTACATTTGAAGTTGAAAGACACGCCGAAGCAATTTTCTTTTGAAATGTTACTTAATGAAATTTCGGAAGTAATAAAAACACTGATGTTAATTAGAGATGTTATTTGAATATTTTCAATTGAATCAGAGTTTCCTGAACGACCTTAACGACCTGTTTTGTCGGCGTAGGATATTTCATAATGAAGTTAGACTTAATATAATGAAGAGGATTCTAAGAGATACTGAAATAAGTGTTCCTGTTTTCATTTAGATATGTTTCAAGTAAGTATAAAATGTCCACGTCGTAGTAAACAGAATTTCTAATTTATTACGTTAATGTGATTCGAATCCTATAACAGGATATATGAAAAAGTAAATTATTTTTAAACGTTAAAAAATTACAAAATTTCGTACTTTCCAGAGAACGTTAAAAAATAAACTTAGTAAACATGAGATAAAGTTTTTTTTTCACAATCCAAGACAAGTCTTACGAGGGGTTCACAACTGATGCCCTTTCCATGCAGTCGTACAAGGAAGTCATTGTTATTTATCTATCTCCCCTCCGACCTCGAACGGATGAAATTCACTAATGCAAAAGAGCTGTATTTTTATAGGGCCACTGACAACCGATACATGATACACGCTGAATATCAGGGATCGTTATTTAATGCAAATCGCGGGCAAACATATGAATCCCTTTGCGTTCGGTATAAACACGGAGTTGTGTTTGCCAAATATTGCGATGCGGAATATTGCACAGATCCGATATCAGGCGACGTGTCCTGCCTCTCTGATACAATGTAGGTTGTAACACGAGTTATTGCAAAACATTCCTTTATGTCACCTCATTTGGTAAACAGGGATGGAGCCCACCTTTTGTAAAAGCCGTCTACTCAACTCTATTCCACATAGAGAGAGCGATTACATTAAGGCTATGAAATAGCTCCAACTTTTAACCTCACTTCCAGTAAAAAACAGAAAATAAACATGACAGCAGGACGAAAGTTTGTTTTTAAATTAATATCGTTGTTGCTTTATCATAAATATCTTAGTATAATGTATTTGGCAATGTAAGGCGTATAAGTAGTATGTACAAAAATTGATACGGAAATATTTAAATTTCTATATTAATTAGAAAGTCAAATCTCCATGTTTAACCTTCTTTAGCGTTCACATTTCAAAGATAATTCTCACATGGAAAAACGGGAGAATCGTCAAATAAATTTATTCAAATGTGTACTCGTCATTTGCTTGTAAACTCGAAGTAAAACGAAATATCATAAATCATGGAGTAACCTTCAGTAAACATTCGCTTTAACAACACATGAGGAACATCTGTGAGAGTAAATTAATTTAATAAACAGCGCACTTTGCCGTTCATGCGTGCATTTACTCCGAATATGAATTAAACAAACACTATAATTTGGACTAGTTTACATTTGGATCGTATCGAAATTGTCGCCTAATAAAAGCTTGGCAGGCAACCAACTGACTTCTTAGTTTTGTTTCTAACTGCGACGTATATTGTAGTCGGTGTGTTGTCAAACAAGAGTGATATTATCATTGGTTTCATCCGTAGATAGTTTAAGTGCAAATTGACTTGTTAAGTGTGAATTCCTGGCTGAGTGCGGGTTTTACGGTATCCTATTTAAATATTCTCCAACGCTTCTTTGTTGTGTATAAATCGCAAGAATCGCAATGCAAAGCGAGCATTGTGCACAAACAATAGAATAAAATAAAACTGTAGCTTCAGCCGCTAAAACGGAGCTAAAGGACTTCGGTGCGCGCAAACAAAATGTTAAAAAGAGACCGCTCCACGTAGACAATAAACAACCGGTAAAGAATGTAGTGAGTGAGACTTTGAGTGATGTAGATGTAAGTCAGAGTCGATCTAGTGTGACATGTGGGAAGTCTAGTTTGGTGAAAACTAAAAGGAAAAAGAATAAAGGAAAGTCGAAGAAAAGAGTGACGTTTTCTGACGCACCGTCCCCGGAAAGGACGACGCTATGGAATCGCTTCGTTCGCTTCTTCAATTTTCTTTGGAATTGCACGAGGTCGACGGTCCGGACCGCACTGCGTGAGTTTGCTTCGAATAGAGTTTTAATAATACGCCAAGCGTGTTCGAACCCTTTGACCTTTTTTTCTAAGAGCCGATTTTTCACGCGAGAATAGACTGCATTATTCACGGGCCCTGCCTTAAATTTGAACACGTTCGATTATTTCTAAATTTGAGAGCAACCTTTTTATTCTTATTTTCGGAGAGCCTCTTTAATCAAAATGTGAAAATAAAATTGACTCCTAATATACTTATGAACAGTACGAGTATGTACTCGTGCAATGAATGGAAAGAAATCTGTCGACCTTTTTATCAAAGGCATGTGAGAATCTATAGCAGAAAGTAATACGAAATGAATATATTTCGATGACCATTCATATGGTAAATTTTTCAATAATCACAAAACGTGTATTACGTATGAACATTTTCCCCTTTTTCAGTGAATAATGTATTTGTAAAAAAAATTCGTCTAATTTAACGTCTATTAAGACACTGATTCTTTATCGTGTTGTTAACATTATTTTTATTATTAACTAAATCTTTGTTTCTTAAGGATTTAATAAAATAAACCACAAGTTTCAGACGCAAATGTAATAAAACAATATAAAATACGACTACACAGTGTTTTTATGTCTAGCATATATAACAGTTTATATCTATGATACGAATATATTAATAGATCGTAATCCGAAGTCATTGTCACGATGAATAATTAGAACAAGTGAACTCGCCACCTGCGTCAGAGATGGCATTCACGAGTAACAAAGAAATTGGCATAGCACTCTCTACTGGTACTTATATGATGACCTTAAGGGACAATGACATCATCTATATCTATAGAGCTGAAGAGTTTGTTTGTATGTTTGTTTGTTTGTTTGAAAGCGCTAATCTCAGGAACTACTGGACCGATTTGAAAAAATATTTTTTTGTTGGATAGTCCATTCGACGAGGAAGGCTTTAGGCTATTGGAAATGGAAATCCACGCGGACGGAGTAGCGGGCGGCTGCTAGTTAACACATAAAATTACAGAGCTTCGAACCTAGTTATCCACGTGGCTATACTAGAACTTCTCTTTCATGATTTTCTCTTTAGTACCTATCTAAAAAGTTTGTTAAAGGCCTTAGTTTACGTAATACATAAAAATACACATATATTATTTGCTTGTAATAAATTATGAAGAACTCTAATTTAAATGAACATTTTCTCTCTTTATTCTTAAGCAATTTGTGTTTTTCATTCTTGTAGTTAGACACTACTCTGCTGGTATTTCTTTTTTACTACATATTTTGTTTTTAGACGGCCTTGAATCTTAAAGCTTCTTAACTTAATCTATTTAAATTATAAGTTAAAAATACCTTCAAAAACTCCAAATTTAAAGCCCGGACCACCCAGCATCCTATAAAATCAATTTAACTTCACCTCGCTAGATGTTAGCACGAAGTTTGATCATGAAATGTTTACCCCATTCAATGAGGGTGGACGGTGTTCCGAAGCTTTCAACCAGTTTCAGACAGTTGCTACACAAACACTGATCTATGTGCATATCGCTTGAAAGAGTACATGCTATACCTAAGTGAATCGATAGAATTTATGTTTAGCTACCAGTATAATTAATAGATTTTTTGGTCTTGCTAGAAAATCAAAGATGTACTCGTATTCAGTAGTGTCCACTCCTGTCTTATTTTTCCCACAGTCGGAATTTGGAATTCTATTAAAGACAAACAATATGGCTTATGCCCCACAGACGGTGGATCGCGAATCCTATATTAGAAAAACACGCTGATATTTTTAGTTTATGAGATTAGCGCGTTCAAACAAACAAACTCTTCAGTTTTACTTTGTTTAAGATATTATCACTATTATCAAAATATATACATTTATACATATTCTTAGAAGAATACGTGAGGTATGTACACTTCAATTGCATTTAATCCTTTCATTTGCCTTTATTGAGTAGGACAAATATTTGAAGAATCCGAAAAGTTCCGGGATGTTCATTCTATGAGGAAAGTTTTTAAATTAGCGAAATATTCCGAGCGAACTGAATAAACGGCGGAATAATTCCATTATCGATTAGTGATGGGGAGGACAGAAGAAACGGTGAAATTCCTTTAAACATGGGAGGATGGAAGCTTTTAAAAAATCGAACAATCATTTTCATGAGTCTAACGTAAGAATTACAAAACTTTTTAGAAGTTACTTATACCATTTATGGCCAATCAAAAGAACCAATCCCTAATTTTATATAAATGCGAAAGTAACTCTGTATGTCTGTCTGTCAGTTTTGCTTTCCCGCTTAAACCTCTCAACCGATTTTGATGAAATTTGACAGAGACAATCTTTGAGCCCTCACAAACAACATAGGCATACCTTTTATTGCAAAAAACAGGCATTTCATATCCACGCAGATGAAGTCGCGGGCGGCCGCTAATGAAACATTCAAAATTGATATAAAATTCTATAAGATGTGAGATGACTACAAGTTAAAATAGATTTATCTTGTAACAAATAGACAAACAACAAAATTTTTGTCGAACTCTATAGTACCAAGTTTCTAGTAAACTTACTCATTGTACACACTGAAATCAATTTGTGTAGGAACACACTGTGCTGAAAATACGCGACTGAAGTTGGGCGGCAATGCATTTTCTATACAAAATTACGTGACGTTCCTTCGGTATAGCGTGTCATCTTCTATTTAAAATACATTTCAGGCTTAGTCACGCAGAACTTCGGTCACGTTTTATTAGCCTAGTGTGTTTCTATACTAGAGTTCGGTAATTTGCGCCTATAACACAGTTACTCATTTACCCCGCACCGGCCATCACTAGAGGGAAACTTCGCCGAGCAACTTCACTCTTTGCGGAATTAATGAAATATCCGACGCGACAGCGCCAGTCCACTAATGAATAGTTGTCGATCGAACTGTTCCCAATTTAGACAAGTATTTATTGGAAATATTTTATTAAACAACACCTGAGGGATTGCGAAAATATGGAGTTCGAAACGGAATGCAAATGCATCTAAATTTAATTGCAGCCAATAAACGTACACAAGTTTTATGTTAACTTTTTTTTTCACAAATTAACTATCAGTTTTACTAAAATCCTTATCCTTACTTTATAGTACGACTAGCGGCCGCCCGCGACTCCGTCCGCGTGGATTTCGATTTCCAATATCCTATGTGTTATTGTGATGTATAAGCTATATTGTAGTAAAGTTTCATTCAAATCCATTCAGTATTTTTTACGTGAAAGAGTAACAAACATCCATACATACAAACTTTCGCCTTTATAATAGTAGTAGGATAATGATGGTAAAATTGGCTATGATGTTGATTATGTGACTGTTTATTAACAATGATTACAAAAAACTTATGTGTCTCACAAGAAATATTAATTGACCTCATTTATTTCAAACACGATGATATCATTGTTTTTGAATTATTCTATCCACAGTCCTGAGTTAGACGAAATTTCGTACATTGCAATAAAAATTTCAATCAATCCAATAGGTTCAGCAATACCCTAAACTTTCCCCCAACAGCAATAGAAACAGAGGGTGGATCCTACTAACTCGCAGTCACCGAGAAACAGTGAAAAGGAAATTGCCTGCAGTTAAACTGCAGTTGGCAAGTTGGCGAACCACTTGACATACGACTCTTCTTGTTGAACCCGACTTATAATGAGAAGTTACACTACCTTAATGGTCAACAACAAAGCGAAGGATTATTGTTGTGATGCAGTTACTGAGAATGTTTATTAAGTTTTGTAGTTGTACATTGCAGCTATTTAGTTGTGTCGTAGTCTTCTGTCGCACTCGTTAACTTTACAAATTGCAATGTTGTTTCACTGACTCACCTTTGTTCGTCGTAGTTTTCTGCCTTATTTATGTATTAAGAAGTTGTTTTAGGGTTGTTAAATCTTTAAAAACAAACGGATGATTTTTTTCAATTCAATTGAATGGTGGAAGCCGACAAGAATAGTCCGTAAAACGACGAACCAATAGAAGTTAAAAATCTTAGAGATTTTTGGGTGCTGAAAGCCAAAAAATTTAGACAGACGTAAAAGACGTAAATTGACTAGTTTAGGTTGTATTGTTAATACAGAAAGGTTTAGCACTGGAACCTAAAAAGCTTTCCGAAGGTCTTTGACAACTCCGGGCAGATAAAGTACAAAATAAATACATTAAAAAATTCTCAAACGCTTCAAAAGTTCTTTCAGTTGCTTTGACGTTAATTCAACGTCAAAATATAATTGGAGAGTACTAGAATCGGCAGACAAAGTCAAAGGAGATTCGAGGAAGGATTATTTTGTTATTTTTCAATAGAGTACTTACATGTAACCCTTGAAATACGTTTTTCTAATCCATGTGGCTGATTTACTAGTCCATAACTACATTGTATTTTGTGCACTTGAGTTCGTAAGTTGCCGTAATTTAATGTAAGGTTTAATTGGAACGCCTCGATGGTCTAGTGGTTTAAGTACCGGGACTTGGTCTCGAGGTCCTGGGTTCGATTCCCAGGTCGGGCAAACTTTGTGTTGATTTTTCTGAACACAGCCCGGGTTTGTGATCACCAATCCGCATTTGGCAAGCGTGGTGATTAAGCCAAAACCCATCTTTGTAACGAAAACATGATTTCAAATGATGGAGGCCTTTGCCCTGCAGTGGGACATTAATAGGCTGATACTTTACTTTAATTGGAACAGAAAGACCCTTTTTCATCGTAACAATAATGAACGACAACGCGCAAATAAAAAAAACTTGCCAAATTCCGTTCAGTTTGTAACAAGTCAGGATTGATTTTTATTTTTTAACCAGTAATAAAAAAATTGCCTCTGTTCATGATGCCAAGGAGGCGTCCATAAAATTAATTTCAACGTAATTTATTTACTTAATAAACATTGTAACCAGTGTAGCAATTCTTAACTTTGTTCACTGGACATAAAGCTGTGGGCTAGGTGTTAATTTATTTAATTTATTATACAATACTTTTGAATTAGCCTAGCGTAATGTCCGCATTAAATCACTTCAGCTCTGCCCAAGTAAATTGCTTTCCTTAATTTATTATTATGAGCATCTTTTTATGGCTATATTTCTTGAAATCGTTTACATGAATTATGTATTTAATCGTGGATAACAAGACTACAAATTGGATTTTAAATAATTTGTTTATGTAGTCTCACAGAAGTTACAATAACTAATAGCTAATACAAAAAATTACGTGTCCATATGAATCAATCCATTAAAAATCAGGAAAATTATGTGCACTACTTATCAACACAAACATAAGACTCAGCGGTGTGTGGTTTAATGACTATTTTCATTTGCCTAATAAGTAATAAGCCAAATCGCAAATAACCGCTGAAATAGAGGTCATGACAAAATCCCTAAAACAATCTGAATATTAGGCGGCACGAGATATGAATTGCAAACAAAGCCGAGCGGTCGATCATCAACATCTGCTCACAACTTGTAACAAAACACCGCGAATTTTATTATATTCCAGAATGGCGCTCCAATAAATGTTATTGGCATTAGCCACTGAGTTTTCCAATTATTATTTCCCTGCGCGAAGTACTCGCGGCCCAAAGAACGGGGCAACATGAACAAAGTTAAACTTCTAACCGATATCGGGACGAATGATGAAAGTTTTCAATTGTATCTACGCCTGCAATATTGCGTTTAGAACTGACAAACAGTTTTGATTTATAGTCTTAAAATTGTTTGTATGTTTCCACAATAAATAACCAAAAACAAATTCGAAAGGCATTTTTAAACTTGGAATCATAAATTCAAAACGCCAAAAATGGACACAATCGTGTGGGAAAAGTTTTACAAATAAATAAGAACTTAAGGAGCTAACGTCAAAGTAAAAATATTTTTTTATTATGCACGGTGATGATAGTTTCTCGAATATTATCGTTTACAAATCATTATGAAGTGACTGCAAACTGATTGCTTTCACAGATTATCATAACCATCAGCCTAGCGCTTATCCCGGGTGCATCCTTGGCCATTGCCTCGGAGCAGGGTACGCTTCGACTTTTATCCTGAATTAACCACCTCTTTTTTAATACAGTGGAGCGTAACCCTTTCTTACAAGGTGAACCTAACCACTTGAATCATAGTCGGAACCAACGACTTAACGTGCCTTCCGAATCATGGAATCATCATTCTTATGCGACAATCAGATGATTCAAGCCTGCAATAGGTAACAACCAACAGAAAGTGAAATTGTTTCCCGCGGAAATCGAAACCACGACCTCCGAAGTTGGAGATTAGCGTTCTTACTACTATACCAATGAGGCAGTATACTTCCGCAGATTATGTAAATCTAAATAGCCATCTTCCTATGTACACGCGGTGTGTATGTTAATCACTATGGTGTAGTCTGAGACTAATGCGTCCAATCACGAGTCAATTAATCCTGATTAATCATTACATTGTGAGACAAGCCCAATGCATTCCTGAAACAGGCAATGAAATCAATACTCTTGATTCGAAAAGTTGACCCTCGTGTCACGATATCACAGTGAATCGATAACTGTCGTAGCAGCGTATGAATGTGATATTTATTAAAATGAAACATACAAATCAGAAATGAGTTTTATGCAAACTGTATTTTCTCTCAGCTAATTTTTCTCCATAATCCTATATGATAGTTCTTTAAACAAAAAATTACTTATTAAAACATTCCAAATAATGTTTAATTACAAAATTTACATTGAAAAACCATCAAGGGCATTAACCTTTAAGATCCCTAATGAAAGAACTTAAGTCTAACTCTCGTTTGATGTCATTCATAAAGTAATTAAATTTCATTGAAGATCCGACGGTCATTATAAGTTCTTCAAATGTTTTAAATGTTAAAACAGATTTAATTAAAAACTTTTAAGATTCTTCGTAAATTAAAACTGAGACGCTTAGTGTACTACGAGTATTTACTGTAATTACTGTAATAAATACGATGCAACCTTTTCTTTAATGTAAGGGCTTTTCACAACTTCGCCACGTATGAATTTTAAAAGAAAAATAGCCTGACCGGAAACAAACCTACGGGTTCTAGGGAAACGCAATAACTAAACAAGCGAATTACTTGTAATTTTTCTATGAATAGCTTTAATAATCTTGTAATGTTATTTACTGTTAACTAGTAAAAAGCCGACAGCGAATCTGTAAATTTCCAGTCATTATGCACAATTATTTTCCAAAGCTAAGGGTTATATTCCCAGTCTAAAACAAAACCACAATCCAAATAGATGCGTCGGTATGCGCCAGAGGCCTTAATTAGCGATCTAAATCCATTATTATCGCGATATCTAGGCTTTGTGCAAAATCACGTCGAAACGTAACTAAGCTCGGATGAAATGCACAAGCACTAGTAGATTCATTTTATGTTGTACAGTCAAAAGCGCCAACATGTATACACATTACATACACATCGACTCTTATTTCAAGGCAGTAAAGTTCATATTTGATTGTGTTTTTATACATGTTGGTGCTCATGACTATACCCAGGCTCTCACAGTAGCGGGAATATAAACTTCTGTGGGTAGATAAAACTTAAAAATATTTTTCTCTTGACTTTTAATAATGAAAAGCAAGATCCCAACGTAACTCAGAAATGAATGCAACCCTCACTGCTTGCCAGCGGTTTTTTTAATTAAGGTATGTATCAGCTCTCAAATCTATATTTTTATTAATTTCTATTACAGCGGAACTCTACTGAGTTAAAAATGCACTTTAAGTAACATAAGTACTATTTATTAGTGTGCATAATCATTCCAATGCCATAGCAAACGATCCAAGTTAATTATCAACATGGTATCCAGGATTTGTGCAGTACTAAAATTAACATGGTACTAAGCTCGGGCGAAATGCGAGCTCAGTACATAATGGACAAGCGTAAGCCGAGTGATACTGTCGAGGTCGAATGCGTCGACAGCAACGGGACTGCAGTCGTTGGCCACCTCTAGTAACATTGCAGATTGTTTGGTGTTTGGCCCAATGTGTATTACACTAGTAGTCCATTTACATAACATAATATGTACCTATATGGCCTTTGATTCAAATACTTGAGTTCAATCCCAAGTCTTTCGAAGTTTGCATCTGTTTTTATAAACTTACTTCTAGCTTAATTCTAGTTTGAATCTTTTTAAACACTTTTCTATTCTTTGAACTGTAACTCAATGCACAGCACGGGTCATAAAAATATAATTTCAGATCATGGAATCATCTTCTTGATTTAACTAACTATATCATCGACGTGTATTTATACGAGGAGAGGAAAGAACAATAACGTTTTTTCATAATTAAGGTCTTCACACATGGAAAACGCTGTTTTGGAAGACGTTAAACATAATATTATCATATTATGAGTATGTTTGTATTGTTATCATAGCAAATTTTTACCAAGACGAAAAAACATTTGTTTAAAGTGCGCCTGCAATCAATGCAGTGCCGAATAAATTAACATTAACTGATATAAGCCGTGACGTGACAAGAGTGATCGTTGACATCTGCCAATCAGCACAATTAGCCAGATCATTAATTAGTACTACGGTCTTCCAGGTCCAAATAACATTGTGGGCTTTACTAGACGATGTTGGAAT
Organism: Nomophila noctuella; assembly: GCA_958496325.1. NCBI lineage: Eukaryota > Metazoa > Arthropoda > Insecta > Lepidoptera > Crambidae > Nomophila > Nomophila noctuella. Next base: position 11,318,576 of record OY292493.1, read on the forward strand.
TAAGTCTGTTTCTGTTTAACTGTTCCTAGATGCATCTACTGCAGTTTATTTGAAATGACTAGACAGATTTTAATTATTTGATTAAATCATACGAGTATGTCCACAGAAGGAAATTCTTAATGGTAACTTATATTGTAATTATAACCTTAATATGTATTTTGTGAAATGCATTTGAGTTACCTGCTCAAATACGTGGATTATGTATGCGGTTTCAAAATATTTAAAACCGCAATAGTAGGGAAATTGAATAAAAAAAATAATAACAATTAAGTTATTACAATGTCTATAGATTAGACCTTGTGATATATTCCATCCCAAAATTCAAAGTTGAAAATATGTCCTCAAATAATGCAGTCCTGAACATGTCATCAATAACTGATATAAGCCGTGACGTGACACGAGTGAGTCGTTGACATCAGCCAATCAGCTTTCGGCATTTACTGCGCCGAGATTAGCCAGATCATTAGTACTACGGTCTTCCAGGTCCAATTAACATTGTGTAATTAACTGGACGATGTACCCTGGAAGCTATAGATACATATGCTCTTAATCCCAAATTCTACAAATTCGAATACAAAATCATTTATTGGATTTAAATAGGGTTACATACAATGATGGTTACAGAATTGGAAGGTGCTTCAGCCTATTCGAAACTCGATACAAATATAGTGAAAGCTTCACATCTCACAAAATATTTATTTAGGATGTTGCACATAAAAACAAAATAAAACACAAAATTACAAAATGCAACATAAAATACCTATGGTACAAGTTGTTTGTGCTGATTTCTAAAAATTAAGTAAAATTAAATAAATAATATCTTGCCGTCTCAAGTACCAGGAATCACTTATACGAAAACTCACATTCGGTCTGACCCTCATTGTGTTAAGTTGTTAAAGTACGAAAGGACGCTAAGCCCCGTATCTATAAGGACCGGTTTCACACTTTTTGGTAGTGTAAAGGGCTATAAGGGACTCGATCGAAATTCTGGCTTTATTTTTACTTCTTTAGTTTGTCTTATAATAATAATAATATTAGTCACATATTTATAAATCACAGTAAGGAAGAGATGTGCTAATAAAAAAATAATACTCATCTTATCATTTTACTAAATAAGAAGAAAACTTTACCATGGCTAGAGAGAAAATTCGTTGCGTAATCACATCCGATCCCGGTTTCATCAGTAAAATATCTTCAAAACACTGTAGGAGATTAACAAGGGCCAAAGGCGATTGGTCACGTTTGAACGGCAAGGAATTTTCAACGAGTCTCGTTTTGGTTTATTCATCTTTCGGGGAAACTTTTTCTGGCGATCCTTTTCATAGGAGATTAGAGCAAAAATGACACACGGGGTGAAATGTGCCCAGCTCCCTTTAATGGAAATACGTAATCGTAAACTGGCGAGTGATAAACTTGCGACGCGCGCGAGTAAGCATTTTAATTTTTTTTTTGTTATCGTCAACTCGTTTGATTTTAAAATCTTCAGTATTAATATTGTATAGTCAATCACACAAACGTAACGACTTATTTAATTTAGAGAGGCGTTGTGATGTTAGATATTTTGTTACTAAATATTTCGTATGGTCACGGTCAGAAGATGACAAAAAAATACGTCGATTTTGTTTTCTTTTGCCCTTTTCGAAAGCAATTACATTTTATGAAAGTATAAATTACAAAAACATAACGCATACTCAAAATTTTCAAACAACATCCTACGTGAACTGACTTACAAAACCCTCTTATTCAAATATCACAATAATCCGAGATTAAAATATTGTTTGCCAACATTACGTCGGGCAGATTGAGCTCTCAAATCGAGGTCTGTTTACTTTCATTGGGAGTCACGTCCTTTATATCAACGTGCATATTCCAGTAATGACAAGGTTTCAGTAAACAAACGTGAATAATTAACAAATTTAATTACGGCCAGCCGTTTACAAATACACAGAACCAAACGCTGCCTACAAATAGCTTTACAACCCATTAACATGTACGATACTTTAATAACGTAACGTATCTAAAATGCGATTCTCATTGTTTCGTGTCGATCGCGCCATTGTAGACTTAAAACTATACGTAACAAGTTTGATTTTAACTTGCGTTCAGCGCCTGTCAAATTAGTCGATTTTAGAACACGGAATATCCATTAGTAATGCGTTTTCTGTCCAAGGCAGCCTTGCAGGCGGTTCTATTTATAAAATGTGTTACATAGTATTGTGTTTGTAGTCGAACATTTTATATAAATAAGTCCACAAACTATCGCCGTTGAATTTTCAGGCGGGGCGGGCCCGTTGGTCTAGTGGTGGGTCTCTGACCCCTGGCTACAAAACCGAGCGTCGCGGGTTCGAATATCGTTGGGGGTAAAAGTTTGTGTGATGAACATCGGCATTTGTACTCGAGTCATGAATGTTTTTAAAAGTTTTTAAGTATGTCCATCCGTTCCCTAGCATCCACAGTACAAGCTTCGAGCTTAGTTTGGGGCATGGAATTGGTGTGGTTTTCCAATTAATTTATTATTATTATTTATTTTATCATAAGAGTATTCATTTCCATGGCATTATCCTACATATCCTGCATTGTTCGTCTATTACCTATTGCATGGAAAAGGCTCTTTTGTAAAAATAATATTAAAAAGGCCCGTCTGTTACAGCCGAAAAATATAATTTTAGTAGACATTTCCAATTTATTTTAGGCTTATAAAGTTCGCCGGGTCAGCCAGTTACATATAAAATCCAACCAGAGTGTGCCGAAAATGCTTAAATCAATAGTCTTCTGGCGAGCTATTATAACATACTTTATTAATATCTCCGTTATTAGTACGCTTCTGGGAAACGGAAATCAGTTTTCTGATCGAGGTAGGTAATAGTTTTCTGGAAAGTTCACCGTTAGTCATTTCATTTGATTCCAGAATTTTCGATGAGGTAGGTTAGGTACTCGTGTTTTATTTTGATGAATATCTGTCGTGATGTAATATTTTTTTTTTAATTACCTTTATGTAATACGCCCTTTTACGTGTGCAGCCACATTATCATTTATATACCAAAAGATGTATTTCACTTAGTCAAAAGTTAATACGCTCTTTTTTTTCTTGCCCTGACTCGCTCTAAGCGCTAACCTTCTTGAAAAGACAACAAAAAACGTTTTCGTGTGTAATGAAAATGAAAACTATAGAATATCTGTCGTGATGTAATATTTTTTTTTTAATTACCTTTATGTAATACGCCCTTTTACGTGTGCAGCCACATTATCATTTATATACCAAAAGATGTATTTCACTTAGTCAAAAGTTAATACGCTCTTTTTTTTCTTGCCCTGACTCGCTCTAAGCGCTAACCTTCTTGAAAAGACAACAAAAAACGTTTTCGTGTGTAATGAAAATGAAAACTTTCGATATCGCTGACGTGTTACGTTTAACAGACTTACGTAGATAAAGGAAAAGCCTCAACAAAAAGGGACGCCCCTTCAAGGATCTGAGATCGCTCGTCTCCCAAGAGTCTTATTCTTGTTCGACCGAGAGACGGCGGTAAATACAATATCTATATTATCTTAATATTATCCACGCCACGCGAACGCGGGATCCGGTGGATTCGATTTAGGAAGACACAACCAGTGCTTGGGACCCGTCAATTTGCAAAAGACGTAACTTTTTAACTTTATATTATTCTGGTTAACTTATACACATACTAAGAACTTTGCATTTGTTTTGATAAAAAAAGATCAATTTTTTTTGTAAGTCCTAAGAGTAAGACTTAACGTAAATAAGCCATTTAAAACTTTTTTTTCAGCTTATTATTGCTGCTTATTTGACTTGTTCATATTTAAAAAACACACTGTTTTTAATGGATGGTGCAGTTTTTTTTAAAAAGATTTATAATTTTGTCCATACCCACACAAACATAATATCAAATACTATTAGTAAATATATTTTTGATGAACGATGCACTGTATGCGTTTTAAAATATTTAGTTGTAGCTTGCAGTTATTAAAAAAATACTCAATAGTTACATACATAGAACTACCAAATAATCGTTTATTTTATGTCTTAATACGACTAGCATGTAATAAACTTTGATTTAATTGTATTTTGGCATATTTTGTTATTTATTTATCTTAAATTTATTTTGTAGTGGACACGCTTTTCTTTTTAAATTAATTATACCAAGAAAACATAACTACAATTTCACAGATGCAACAACACAAAGATATTGCATTTGAATCAGTGTTCGTAGTTATTAACTGACAAAAAATACTTAATTAAATGCTTATTTTGCTTAAATCTCAAAGGTTATTTTGGACAATTCGGACAAAGTACATCTCCGTTGTACTCAACTCGTAACATTGTTGTCAATAGATAATTTCCATAATGCTATCAGACACATCGGCTTACACAAGTCCATTACCTCTGGATACAAACCATTTCCATTAATCCTAATTCAGACAGCTAGCGACGCTATTTGATAGATTATTTGCTAATATGCAAAGTATCGGCGATGACTGTGTCTGAAAAAACATCATCTATCAATAATATCTAACTAGTGAATTAAAGTTCTATGCTTAATGCAACACTAAAAATATTTAACTATAATATGACTCTCAGGAATCTCGGGGATGACACCTCAAGGAAGTAATAACCTTAAAAAGCACAATTTACCAATTTTCAAAACAATCAAACCAATTATAATCGTAAACCTTGTTTATAGAACATTAAATCTTCATATAATTTTTTATCCAGACAAAGGATAATGGATAAAGTAAACGCATTCCACAAAACCAAACATATCTGTTAGTTTTCTTAATAACAAAAATGTAAACAAGATTCGGTATCATCGAGAGTATACAATAACGTTGTTATTATATAATCTTACAAAGGCAAAAGGTCGGCAGATTGTTAATGAACCTGATAGCCAGCAGCTGCTTGCCGGGAATAGAACTTGTTTACTTACCACAGTAAATAACAGGCCTTAAAATCTTCAGGTGTTAAATGAGTTCGAACAGTGGAGTTATTGACTGGTCTGGGTTTAATAAATTAAATGTTAAGATTCTGATTTCATTTGTTCGTTTTTTATGTTTTATCAAATAGAGTTATTTTGTAGTGTAATAAAGCAGCGCATTTCCAGTACTCCTCACGTTTAATCGCACATACAGAACGCTACCACTACTATTTAACAAGGATTTGAACGTTGAGGGTATGAACTAGAACGTCTAGATTTTTTTAAATTATAAACAAAAAAAAACATCTGATCTCAGGCGCGGGATTGAATCCAGCACCTATTGCAATCCTAATGGGAGAGCTCTCAGCCATGAAATTTATAATTTAAAAAATATAAAGATATAGGTAAATAACATTTATCATAATATTTTCTAAAGTTTAAACGACTGTTACTCATGAAATAAAACTTCTTTTAAACGGATATAATCGCGGTATAATTTTAAACTACATATTTACAGGATAACTCGACGCGAAATTATACCGCGATAATATACGTTTAAAAGTAGTTTTATTTCATGCACATTTATCATGTTAAAATGCTTCAAAATATATATGCAAAAAGTTAGAATTGCTAGCTCAGCGGCTTTACTGGCATATACTCGTAAACCTCAGAGATATGCTTGACTACTATATCTATATTTACCATTTCTGTCAGTTGCAATATCTCAAGAACATAAACTTTTATCTCGTAATTACTTGGCGGTTCTTATTTCCTTGACAGACCTACTCAAGTTGCTTTGGGATTAACTCAGCAGACATTAATTCCATCATTAATTTATTAGATGAGAAATATTTAGTTAAGCGTTTCCTTGTGCGAAAAATTATGAATAGATAAGCTTCGATCCGCATCATTCGTTACTCTGCCAATGTCAAGTGTTTCAGATACGTCATGATTAAAAAAATATTTGTGCAATGAGCCAATACATTCTTTTTGTACATTCTATACTAGCTTTTTAATCACAGCATTTCAAGTTTTCTTAAGATTATAGAGGTGTATAATATAATATTTAAAATCCTGTCAAAGATAATGTAAGCAGTGTTTTCTGTAATTTCCCTATATCGTATTATTTTTTTGTTACTTGCAGACTGATTTATCTTAATTGTGACATTATTCATCACTAAAACAATTTTAACTAATTCCAAACACCCACGACTAAAATCGCAAGCTCTGTCAATTGTTTTCTGTTCGGGTTCTGTTGTTTTCTGTTCTCAAAAAAAATTACAACATAATTATTTTCAAACGCCAATACCAAGATTATTTTTCAAACATAAATACCAAGGTAATCATAGGTCAGTATAATTATGCAATTCGAACACTAAACAGACCGCATCTCCACCCCCGCTCTTGTCCAGTATGAAGAGTTCTGATTTTCGTACAAGGACTGACTGTTACTGATATGCATTTACGCGCAGTATATTCCCGGCTTTCCGAACAATAGGTGGGCAGACGGTAATCCCTCACGAGTTTTACAAATCTCAGCGCTATGGATAGATTCATTAAGGCTGAAAGTACAATGTCAGTGAATATAGATATGGAGAACTTTACGGCAAAGAACAATCTGAGGCGGCGCACTATAAACACACTGAAATCAGCAGTATCGGCACTAAAGCAAATAGCTAGTAAGTCAAAAGTGTTTTCTTTTTCGCTTGTGTGATATTACTGTTTGTGATTTTTTTTTTGATACTAGCAGACGTTGGTTCTGCTTGTATTCAACACAGCTTTACTCAATTTACCCACTTAATATTTTTTATCAAATATAGGTATAATACCTAGGTAAATAAGTTACTTGCAAAGACATTACTTAATATTTTTTAGATAAATGTTTCGTTTAACCTACTGATGTTTAATTTTGACATTTATTATACGTAATTGTCCTCTGGATTTTGGCTGTTCAGGATTAGATATTACTACACACAAACAAAAGACATATGTTTACCGACTACTGATAATGTTTTTTTCTCCTCATCCTTGTCATTTAATTCAATTACGAATACAAATAGCACCTTTAAGACAACCCATGGATAAAATCTTCTCTTGAATTTCACAATCTGTGTTACTTTGAATTACCGTCATGTCATTTGGACGTAAAAGTTAAGTGAGGCATTTACACAACGCCGGAGGAAGGGCAATGTTGACATATCTGAAGACTCAGGTTTTCGAGTGCGAACAAACTCCGGGACTAAGACTACGGCACTTTTCATCATACTTGAGACGTGTGTAAGTACAGCGTGGGTTAAAACGGTAGCGTTAAATGGCGTGGGAGGAACCACCGCGTCGTCAAACATGAAATCTCGGTGAAGATTAAAATATATCATTGAGGCGGTAGATCTTAGTATAAAACATTATTTTTGTCGGTTATCTTCGTTACAACATTTTCGTCACTTAAGCGTTCTACAACAAGAAATCGCTAGTTCTTCGTAGTAAATGTATAATCAAGCTTTGGGCGGCCTGCGATCAGCAGTTGACTTAAACAGGCGAATAATGACTATTTTCAGTTACTACTTGAATTCTCAATTAGTAATGTCGACTTTGCTTTTTAAATATTGTTGGCTTTAAAAAGAACATCAGATGTAATATTAGATTCCGTTATATCGTGAAATCGGTTTCAAGACATTGATATATCTACTCATGACCTAGAATAAAATGTATGATTTAGGTATCTTCGAATTTGTCTCCTAGAGAAATGTTATGATGAATGGTCATGAAAACGAGTTACGAGCCTTTTGTTATTGCTAGTCAAATGATCGATGTTCTGTTGTGTCACCGATATGGTATAATCAATAAAATATAACACCTGAATTTATGAACGAGTATGAAAGGATATATTATTGGAACGTCAATTTAAGATAAAATACGCCTGAATAGCCACTCTCTGTCCAGAAGTGGACTGCGATAGGCTGATGATGATGATGATTATGATGATGACAGCCACTCTCTTTACCTGATCATCTGTCGAGTTGTACTCCTAATCCCATGACAGGCGATTATGGTTAATTAACATCTTGTGCATAGATATTATCTTAAAAATCCTCCAGCCTCTTCTTATCTGGTTAATTTAACCAAGTCTAATATTTGCTTTGTAATTTCTAAGCAAAGCCGGCATCCTCTCGCGGCGCACTCTCCAACAATTCGCTGAGTATTTGAGAAACGTCAGCGGCTATAATGAAGGTGTCATTCAGGGCTTACGAAAGCCATTCTATTTGTCGCTCAGAAAACAAGCCGCGTCACTCTCGTACCGCGTTTGAGTCGATCATTTGTTTCGCCCTTGGAGCTTCTTTACCTTTTATCTCGGCATCTTTTGTTCGTCAATTGGACTCGCAATTTCTCATTGCACCTCGCGATTCTTGACACTTATTAATGACCGCGGTCTTCGTACCTATTCAGATGTCGAGGGCTTCAAGAGTTCATCTTTAGGCTGTGGAGGTGAGTTAATTCGAATTTCCTGAGTGTCTGCGTGAAATATTACAGTACAAATGTTATAACAATAGATACGCTTCGTCCTTAACAAATTGCGTTGAAATATGGTTCAAATGCAAGAATTCGTTTACTTTAAATGAAATATAATTTTGTGAATCCAAAACAATAAAGTTAATTAATATTATTCTACTACTATTATAAAGGCGAAAGTTTGTATGTATGGATGTATGGATGTTTGTTACTCTTTCACGTAAAAACTACTGAATGGATTTGAATGAAACTTTACCACAATATAGCTTATACATCAGAATAACACGATATTGGAAATCGAAATCCACGCGGACGGAGTCGCGGGCGGCTGCTAGTAAGGAAATAAAGATGAAATGTTAAGTATTACTATAATACATTTTTATCTTTATCTACCAAACTCTATTGGGTAAAAACACCTTAGCTACGCGTGCTTAAAAGTATCATCATATTCAATTAATTTAGACGTCACGTTATGAGAGGATACGTGAAAAGTAGGTGTTTGTACTCTCTTACCTTTCCAATAATCCGTAAATTCTGAAGCGTCACCTTCCAAATGAAAAACGGATTTGCATAAATGGACCGCGCTAAAAGCTTTAAACGGACGGTACGGCATAAATAAAACAATCTATAGGCATCAACAAGGTGCCTTTGTTCTAATGAGTTGAAAAAATATTTTGTAGCCTTCTTTTTAGCTTAGAAGTAATATCTTATTAAAGGTTTTCATTTCAAAGTGTACGTTACTTGAAAACAAGTTACAACTTTTAAGTTTTCGTTTTGGAGTTTCGTTTAATTTGTTAAAAATTTTCAATATACGAGTACCTTCGTTTCTTCGTTTTGTTCATTTATTATCATTTATTTAAGTCTCATTAAAACGATATGGGCAAGAAGCAGCTGAACAAATGTGTTAAGAAGCATCAATAAAGCCATAATTCAAAGTATCGGTTGCTTTATTAACAAATTAATGTGCTTTTATCCGCGCCATTTACCGCCCCACGCGAGTTAAAACGGGGCAGAAAAATACTATCCGCTTCAATTATATATTTTTTATCTTAGGTAACGGCCTAAGATGCAATAAGGTTTCTATCAATTTTTAATCTTTGCGTTTCGATATTAAATTCCACTGAGACACGTAAACAGCTCAGGAATATTTTATTATTTTCTCTGTTTATAACGACCTGCTATTATCTCTTTAAATGGAAATGCCGCTTCCTAACACCGCCGAGGAAATTGCCCTTCGATGTCATTTGCTTTATATTTATTAATAAATAAGTAGAGATAGACTAAGCGCATTTTCTAACCGGAAATGTACGTGATTATTATATTATGAAAAAGTCGTAAGATTTGCTCTAATCTTCATATTTACATAGTACGACCAAAGTTGCTCTTTTTGTCCATACATATTATGTATTCATGTATGTGGGGTATCTGTGTTACATTGGTAAAACGTAAAAGTCGCAGTAAATACCAAAAACCCAAAAGCAGTGGTTCTCATTCTGACCTCCGCAGATTGCAATTCCATTGGATTATGAGACAAATATTAAATTAAGAGAGACTTTCCTTGCGTATGCGTATTTATTTAAACCAAAAAAATATTCGCTGTAATATTACAAACAAAACCTTGTTGCATGCATCCAATTGTTTTTTATTATTGTTACTTTCAAAGTATTTTTGTTCTACGGGTATGTCAACGTGTTTTATGAAAGAATAAAGAGCCCGTATAGCACGTAACATTGTGAGCGAAATATCTATATTTTTTTTCTGCTTGTATTTGTTCCGACCGGGCTCCCTTTTGACTGATCCTTTTTTTTATCACAACAAACGAAATTATGCGCTTGTTCGTTGAACGAGCAAAGGGCAGGAAAAAACAGTATTCACTGGAAAAATTGTTGTCAGGAGAATATAAGATAGCCTTCAAATTTCCTATATGCAGTGTGAAATAATTAAAATAATATTGTTTATGAGTCAGAATGTGTTGCAGTTTTAACTAAGTTTAAAATCATGACATTATGTATGTACCCTTTCAAATATTAATTGCCCAAAATTTTATTGAAATGATGAGTCTTTTATCGGTACTAAATCCCCGTTACTTTAAGCACCACTTGAGACTACAACCTCTAACTATTGACAGGCGTTTCAGGAGCCCTTTCTGATTAATATAACTGACTGATTCATAAACTAAGCTTTCACACGTACTCCATCCTTACAAACATTTTATTCACCAGTAAGCTGCAAAACCATTTGGAAACAAATTTGGTTTCGCTCACAAAACATTTGGCCTCTCACATTTGTCGAGTAAACTTTAGGGTTGGACTCAAAGCTACTAGTCGCTTGGGCTTGTGATTATTTGCGTTCAAGGAACAAAGACATAATTAAATGTCGGGACGTGCATCCAAACTTAGTTATTCAAATGACGTCTTGATTGGAAACGACCATCTGTTTGCTTTGAGTGGTCGGTTGAAGAACACGGCGTTGATTGAATGTTGCAACTAAGCTTACTTTTAATTTTGCAATAACCGCCACGTTCCTTTTCCCTGTGTCCTTTTTCCTGTGATAATTTTAACCGTCCAGTTGGCTGCTTGAATATAGAATTTCCATACACAAACGTAAAAAGTTCTAGAATAATGAATTAGGTTAAATTATACCACCGTATCTTTCAAAACAAATCGAATCAAACTAACTTCATTCAAATAGTCCTCAGAAAAGCACTTATGAATATGCCAAGTTTTTCAAGGTTTGTGAATATAATAAGTTAACATACTTGTACTTGGGCATACAGTTACCTCTTTCAGCTGTAATAATATTTCGCATACCTGATCCCAAAGTTTAGTCATCATTTAACATTTTAGTCAACATTTAATTAAATTGTGTTTGCTGAGCCACGCATGACCGGGAACAACCAGTAAACAGGTGTTAACTGTCTAATTTGGAGCCACCGTAGTGAAAATCCAAAACTCGGACATAAGTTTGTATAGATTTTTTTCCCAACATATAATATCTATGGCTTATTATAACACAAATTATACGAGCAAGGTGCGGCACAAACCACAATTCGCTTAATTCGATGGATTGCGAAATACACTTAACGCCAAATATTATTGCTACTAAATTATTGTAATCTCTTTGTCTGTGTGAAGTTCCATCGAAACTTTAATAGGGGATGAGTAGACGAACCTTATGGTTGCTTCAAACATCAGTTGGCGAATATACACGCGATTGCACTTGAGCGCGAAAATAAAATACCACTATTATTTCGTTTCATGTCGTAAAGGAGCAGAATCCTTATTGCTAAAGTTCTTGGTCATAAAGTTCTAAGTCGCAAATCGTGTCGTGTCGTGATTTTTCATTCTATAATGATTCTATGTGTACCTAGAGACATGTCATTGTACTATTTTGAACCGCAATCGATTAGATTGCACCGATAAATAATCGATTCACATCTCAATCGTAAGACTAAGGTCGTGTTTTTCATATCTACTTCGTTTTATATTGAACTTGCATTCCGGCCAAGTCTTCGGACACGAGTAGTTATCGTCTCGTTAAAACTTTTATTCGCATTTTCATCCCGCCACCAGAGCTATTCCACATCTTCAACCACGATTTTTCTTTCTAATGATGTTTACTAGTTAAGTGATTACTACGACCACACGTTCATTATTCGTGTTCTAAGTCTGCATCGTCTATCTATTATAAAAAGTTTATATTAATACTAGTAGTTCGCAGCATAGTTTAATTGTTTTATCTTTTTGCGCTTTAACAATATGTATATTTTACATATTAAATAAGCAAGGTACTTCACCCAGTTTTGAGGCTTTTCTACTATACGGTTTAAACAAAATGGAAAATTAATCGTTAAATTGTACCGCGGTTGTATACAAATTGGTTTCCTGTTATAAACGAATTCAGTATTCATTCTGAAAATTGAATACCATTCAGGGCTATAGTTTTAAACAGAAACATTTATGGATTCAGCGTCCCGATTAAAATGTATTTCGTGAATATGTTCGTTCAAAATTTATCCACTCCGGGCTTCTATTTCTATATAGAAATGATCCTAAGATAACAACTATACAAGTTTTGGTATTCACTAAAATTAATTAATTTTCTATACAAAAACACTGCTGAATAAATACTTCTTTTCATTCCAATTCTTGTTCAGTATGCGGTTTAAAATACTAAGTTTCACAACATGTCGCACATAAGTAATTTACTGTAAGAAGTAGAATTAGCGTACCAGAAATAGGAACACTTATCATAATTACTCCAGTCCTTTGTTCTAATTTAAGCCGGGTGCGAGTTAACTGCATTAATGGTCTGTCATCATTGTGGCTTGAAAATGTTTAAAAATTTTCATAAATATGACGTACTTTATATAGACGTATATTATAGATCAAATCCTTTTTTGATACAACTTATATAGGTCGATTATGTTTCCGTTCTTATCAACTGGAGTCTGCACTTAATTGATTGGGTCAGGTAGGTAGTATATAAGTTTCATCCATTTTCCCTAAGCCTGGAAGTAGGTATACAATGGATAGATATATCCTTGATTTCTACCATAAAAGCTAGGCACTCCATAGCAAAGGGACTTCGTGACACGTATTTGCACTTGTAGTAAGCGACCTGCCACGCTAGGGAACACTGAAACAGAAGATCTACGTTCATTCGGAAATAATCTAGGTGCCTTCTAGATTGCGTTGTGAACTTTAGTTAAAGCATTGATTTGTATTTACAAATATCGGTTACGTTTATATATTTTAGGGTGTACACAACTTAATTATAATTTACAAATTTTCCATTGTGAACATCTTATCTGCAATACATAAAAACTTTGTAGCGTCCGCATTCAAAACCGTTTCCCATCTCCCTCGCTCCGTCTTGCCAGCAAAATTAATATCTCGAAAAATTCTTCCGTCGCGCGTCGGCTCTTTTCTGTTTTCCGCTCTGCCCAGATGACGTATCCAAAACGCTTTCTGGTTGCAAAACGAAGCAATTAAAAGAGGGTACGGGCAATACTGGACTAGCGGCCAATTTTCGGACACCTAGCGCTTATTTTTCGCTTTACGTACCGTAGGTCGGGACGGTCCGTCGTTTCAATTACGGCCGAGTGAAACTTGACGTTAGAAAATGTAAGCTATTTTCGGCTTGACCGCTTTAGACGGTTTTAACAGGGCAGTGATGCGGGAAACGTTTGATGCTTCGCGATTTCGAGACTGAAGATGCGCCTTGTCAAGAGATTAAAATTAATTCAAAGTTGGTGAAGCAATTTTTTACTTGATCGGTCTAAAAAGTTTCTTCAATTTTAGATCATTTGTATTCCTATGAAACACGTTACTAATTGGGTATTTGACTGCATACGAAATAAATTATGACATTCTAAGATTAAAGACGAAATCAAAAATAAGGCACAAATTTTAATTTTACAGTTACTGTTGAGCTTTCAACAAATTATTACAGCTAATTGAAGTTAAAAGAGTATTGATTTGACACTATTGCATCGTGACACTATTGACACTATTGTATTGACGTTTTTCCTACAAGGTTACGTTTTTGACATTTAAAAAAGTAGGTGATTTGACTTGTCAGTCAATACCGTATTAGGGATAAATATATTTATTTTGTACTGGTTATAAAGATGGTAAAATATACGACAATCTTCTATTTTTTGATAGGGAGGCAGACTAACATGAGGGTCACCTGAACGTTAGTGATCTCCGCTGCCCATGGACATCAACAACCGAACAAGGGTCGCAGACGCGTTACCTGTCTTTAAAAACCTTTGCTGTTTTGTTTTAACATAATTTATAGTTTTCATAAAAGACAATTATTTGAGATGCCATAACAAAACTTAAAAATAAATTAATGTACTTGAAGACAGGCCATCGAAATTCTACAAAATGGAGGCTGAAAGAATGTCTATTGTAATTTCCATCGCCCCCTAAAAAACATTTTTCTTTTCCTCCTTTCTTACCTAATCTCTACGTTATGATGACACCGACATTGATTTCTTATTTTTATGGCCGCTTTGATAAATCTTTTTTTAGATTCCCGGATGAAATCGGGTCGCGTCAGTCGTGTCTAACATGGCATTGTTTTGACATGTCCCTTCGTATTGAATCGTATGTTCGCAAAAACTGTTCTACTGCCCGCGAACAGATTACCCTCTCTTCCTCACATGATACATTAGTATCAAATTTGTATGTAATAAAAACATACTAACGTAATTCTTCGTGATATAAGTGATTACGTGATTTAAACACTAACATTGATCATGATGGGACTGAACGCGATATATTGACGTTTCGGCTGTTACTACATAGTTATTTCATTGTTGCGACCTTATTAATCAAGTTATATGTATTATCGCGCCTAATTTACTCATTACAGCCATCGCACAAAAACGTTTTGCCAAGATCCGTCTATTTATCTCGCGGGAACACCTTGAAATAACGCTCGGTCGTTATAATTTACCTCCTTAGAGATAGGATTACTATATTTTAGTAGGTTTCGTTAGAAAATTTTATTTTATTTTAATGATAGAACTATCCCAAATAAAGTTCTTCTGACCTTTTTAGGTCTTTACTACTAGCGTTACAATAATTGAACACACGAAACATCAACGCGCATTCTACTCGACAGGCCGTATTATAATACTCATTACAGCCACAGACATCACAAAAACGTTCTGCCAAGATCCGTCCATTTATCTCGCGGGAACACCTTGAAATAACGCTCGTACGTAATTAATGCACCTCCTTGGAGAGGATTAACCCGGTCGCGTGTTGCCGAATCACAAATCAAAATTGTCTTAAGCGGCTGTGTTTGTTGTGTGTTACGTACCGGAGTTAGAATTAAACAATTTCGGAGATAGGCGCTGCTTAAAATATTTGCACCCGTTGAAAAACATAAACCTTTACTTACCTTACGAGTATCATGGCGTCCTATAAAAGCAAGAATTAGGTAATTTTTCTTAGATTACTTTGGCTATTTCCTTGAAAAAGTATGTCGCGTATCATTGAAGCACAAATCAGATGGTGTCTTAAACGTCTGTGTAGCGCGTGTGTAGAATGTCGAATCGGAGGAAGAATTAAGACAAAGATGGAATTAAGGCATTGGTGAAGGTAAGAAGCAATATTTCCCAGGATATTTTTACCTAATTTCTTATATTTCGTCTAATGTACAATTGGCGTTAACATGTGAAGGAGTGTGTTCTAAAATGAAATGAAAATAAAATATTTTTACAGCCAATAGCAAATAAACCTACAAATATTGTAGATCAAAGGCAATGGCAGTATGGCGTGAAAGAGTGAGCAATGGTTTTCAGAATGACGTGGGCTTTAATTAGTGGAGATTCCAACATCGAGCTATCTTTTTGTCCTACTTATACCGAAAAAAAATCTCAAGCTCCACCTTGCTTCGGAATACACTTTAAGTCGTTGGTTCTGCGCCTGATCTCTCTACAGTCGTGTCTGATTGCTGTCCCACCAAACAATCTTATTGTTCATTGGCCGCCATAGTCGAAAAACTGCCAAACTGTCGAAACCCCTTGTTTTAGCCCGAAGGTTGGCTAGTAGAGAACGCCAGGCATTAAGTCTGTCTTTTGCAATTTTTTTGTCGTGCTGTAAAGTTGATATAAATAGACAAATACGCCCGATATTTCGGAGTGGTTATACGATAAGTCAAATACAAAAAGACTGCTTTCATTACTTTTCCCAAAGCATACAAATTAGGCAACTAGCCTACCGCAATAAAATCAATAGGATCCCGAGTAGGTAATTACTTCCGACAAGTGGCCCCGTTCACGTATTGCTAAAAATAGCCAACGCTTATGGGGGAGGTTGTGTTTTGTCTCATCGCCAGTTGATGGACAATTGGGCATTGCTTGTGAACATTTCTTTGTTCGCACGCGTTGGAAAATAACGACCGGTGCTTCGCTTAAAATTAACCATGTACATTTAATAATAATTGTCGTCAACGTTTATACTAAAAATAAATCGAATTTTGAGTCTGATAAAAATAACTCTAATGTTCTTGGGTATCCACTTATGTATAAATAAATAATTTTGACTTTTTTGTAAGTATATTTTTAAAAGTTTTTATAAACAATGACACTTAACAAAATTAAACAGAAAATAAACTAATTTTCCCTAAGTTGTGAAAAATCAATGTAATAGATATAACCTTTTCTAAAAACAAGCTTCATATTAGCACCATAATACAGCAAAAAAAGCTAGAACTAGTACAAAAGGCATTAATAATATCGACGTAAACGAATAAAGCCTATCACAACCAATTTTTCTCAGAGAACTTCGCTCTTCTGAGTTAGCGCCATCTTCATTATTGAAGGGTCGCGTAAGGGTCAATTTTGCTTGCTGATACCAACTGACAGGAAAATCTGAACTAAGCAGATATTGGAGATTATACTCGTGAGAATATTGATTGATACCATCCTATAAAATTTAAGGTGTCCTAATGCATGATCTGGGAAGTTTTAAAAGTGTGAATAAAATTATTATTTTTAATATTTAATCATAAAAATAAACGTAGTGTTATTATTGAACGATACTTACTTTATCTGTTTATTTTATTTATTACAGTTTGTTTTTTCAAATTTCTCTGGCTAGGGAGGCAAACGAACAATAGGTTCCCCTAATGGTAAGGGATCACCGCTGCCCATGGACATCAACGACCGCACAAGGGTCGCAGATGCGTTGCCTGCCTTTTAGACCACTTACCCTCCCCAACTGAGCTCCGGCAAGCATAGTCATCAGCAGAAACTTAGCACGACAGTTACGAAATGCTACTTAACTGTGGTCTTCTGTAAAGTGGAGGTACTTCCCCAGGCGAGTGGCTCTTTGGAGTGGTAGTTCCACTAAGCTCTATCTCTCTTAGGATAGTTTGAGTATATCATATGCTTCAATTTATGGTTGGCCGCGTCACCTTCGGATGTGCACGCGTTATCTCAAACTGCATTACATGAGCATCTCGTGGAAATTCAATAACAGTTCGGTTCATAATATGGGACCTTGTGGCCTGAGGGTAATGTTCTGAAACCACAAACTAATCGCTAAAGTTATGTATAGTACTAATACCGTTCCTGTCTGATAAATGTGACAATTTAATCGATCTCATTGAAACAAGATATAATAATCTCAACATTTAGAAACATTGAAATTCAATTTCCAAATAGAATGTCTTTGACTGACTACGTTTCTAATCTCACTAATATTGTTAATGTGAAAGTTAGTTGGTTTAATTAAATGTTTGTTCGTTCATCACGCTGTAACTACTGAATGTATTTTGTTGAATTTTTTTTAGCCTGGTTTGGGCTGACTTGGGTGATAGGATTTTTATCCCTATCAAATATTCACATGGGATACAACTTCGAGTCTTTAAACAACTTTTGTTAAGCAAGGTAATTTGTATGTTTCATGTTTCATATTAGATAACATTATTGTCATTTGATGGACTCCTTCAATTGTAACGCTTAGATATGCAAATACATCAGCATACGTATTATTTACAAATAAATGTTTCAATGAACACCGTGTATAGACAGACGAGGGTGAAAGTTTCTCAAGCCCGATTATTCGGCCAACTTCGAGCCCTATTGTTCCAAGTTCGTCCTTGGTTGTCTGACTAGTTGTAATAACTGTGTAAAACAATGGCTGCCGAGTATTCGTGTTTTATGTGTAGGATAAGCTTATTAGACAATAGATGTGATATTGATATTCTTTTGTTTCCAACGGGTATTATTCATAGACATATAGGGAACAATAGGAATACTGGTTAAAATATAGCAGACATATTATGTTCGTTAAAACAATTTCAATGAAAATAACTATACTTATTATTTTGGATTAATAATTGCCTATATAATGGTAGCGCACGGTACATTGAGAAATATAATATTCTTCATAGTAAATAATATTTTTCTCCTTGTCAATAACAATGTCGTGATTTCTATCTACCAATCTAACCAATGGATTTTAATTCCATTCGCAACAGTTTTAAAGAAGGACTCAGTAAATAACGAGTAAATTGTAAAATCAGCATGAATAAAACAAAATTTCCGAAAGTGCCATCGGCGAACTAAAATGTTCCAGCGTATATTGTCCCAGCGTTAATCAGTCGACTTTACGCCCCGGGGCTAAGTGATTCTCATCCCATTGACGGCATTTAAATGAACCCCCGATGGCTCTATCGGGTTTTTACACGTCATCAGTTTTCGAACGGAGCACCCTTCATTTCCCTCTGAATGGAAATTTCTTCAATGCCCACATTGCCCCCACTCCAAAGGCTATATTTGCTGACCGCGCTTATTGCTCCAGTGAAAATACGAGCTGAATGTTTCATGACTACATTATGCATGTGGGTCAATAGTGCTTGGGATTTACAAGGGAGATACGCGGTTCATTAAATGAAATGAAATTGTGTATTTCAGAAGCAGATGCGATAACGTAGTTTCCAATAACATAAATTAAAAATAAAATAAATGGATCATTCCTATCTCAACTTCAAGATCTACTAATACAACTTAAAGCTAGGATTAAATTGTGTGAACTAATTGGTTTTTTAATGGTTTCGTACCACGTGGTCGAATTATCTAGTCTTGCTCATCTTTAATGTTTGTCTTAGTTACCTAATACTTACGAATTTGAGGATAAAATACAACCCAATGCATCAGTTGCATTCAACTTAGCATTTGGCTTATTCACCACTTCTGCCAAATACATTGTAACAGGAGACTTGAGCTTCTCGTAAATATAAAAAATTCTAAATTATTTTACCCGAACCAGGAAATTTTTACCACTAGAACGTCACAGTATATCCTTGGAAAATAAAATAAAATGTGATTCTCCGGTTTATTATACCTGTTTAGTGTCGTGTGTTGCGAGGATACTAGGTAAACAATGTTGCCATCTTCTGAAATAGTTCGAATACCTTTACGAATTTCAATTACGAAAGTTGATACTTAAATCTGGTTTGTATTTCAGTTTCAGTGAAACACAATGTCTTATTTTCTGGCTAACAATAATTTGATACAACCATATTTCAATTATAGTTTTCCGCGTAAAACCAGAATGAATAATTCTGAAAATTTTAAGCGTCATTTAGCGAGCTTGTTGATTAACCGAATTACTGGACCCAGTTTCACTGTCCGTTTTTTTTTTGTTCTGTTATCTAGATCTCTAAGCGGAATTGAGGTGGAAAAGAATAAATGAATAAATAAATAATAAATAAATAAATAAATGCCTTGGACTAACACACCAATTTCCTAGCCCCAAACTAAGCTCGAAGCTTGTACTATGGAAGCTAGGGAACGGATAGACATACTTAAATACTTTTATAAACATCCATGACTCGAGTACAAATGCCGATGTTCATCACACAAACATTTGCCCCTAGCGGGATTCGAACCCGCGACCCTTGGTTTTGTAGCCAGGGTCTCTAGCCACTCGACCAACGGGCCTGTCAATGTACTGGACACTTGCTCGCTCTCTCAATTAGGATAAATGCGGACGGTGACGACGTACGGTGCCATTAGACTGTATTGCTGAGCAAACTCTTGAGCCACTGAGCTGAGTGCAAGAGAATCTAAATAGGAAAAATAAACGTTGCTTTCATCTGTTATTGTGTTGGTATGTTATATAGACAATGCATTGCGGAATGTCTGTGTAATAATAATAGTAGTAGAGTTGACACCCTCGACACCACGGCCCAGTACTTAAACCATTAGACCATCAAGGCAAATATTATCAGTGTACAATATGATTATATTTATTACCCATCGTAACTATTTGTATTTACATAATCATCAACATCTTTACCCTGTTGCAATCAGCAGTGATAGATGAAGTCTTCCCCCAAGTGGGGTCTACGCCATCAGTCACCCACCATTCTGACTAGGCGGGTTGGTGACCGCAGTATGGCGACTTATAGAACAGAGGATAACGCTGCTGCCCGTCCCCTAGAATGGCCCTTATTCGCTTCTTACAACACAACACCCACGGGAAAAAATGGAGTAGTGAAATTGTCTCCATATTTGAGCTAATGAACGACACAGTAAATTACAACTAGTTTCAACAGTGTACGTCGCTTGTATTTTCTAAAATTTTCTCGACCCAGAGAAGTTTCTAGCACCTTGTGGCAGAAAACATTTCCCAAAGCATTTCCAGACTTGGTTGTAAGATAACATTGTTGATTTTACAAGCAGAAACAGATTAAGTTTCTAATGTATTCTGTGTTGAATGAGTTTGTTTCACTAAAATAATATTTGTTTGCATATTTTAAAATAACGGGAGATGTGCGTTTTATACAATTTATTTAAATTATATTTTCATGTGCACATATTTTACTGTTTATGTAACTGGTACCTAATCTACCAACTCATTATATTTTCGCAAAGTTATACTCTCTCGAAGAACATTTTGATTCTCCTAAATAGGCAAGTTTACTAATTACACTATTAATTCCATATATTGGCAAAAATCTACAAAACCTAAGCATCAGCAGAAAACACATGAGCGGAGTAAAACAAAAACTAATTAAGTGTTCACATTGTTCAAGTGGGGTATTCATTAACCTGCCTTTCAATATTTCTCGCAGGGCCTAATGGCAGTCATTTGTATAGCGGTTTTATTGTTCCACGAACTTTAATTAAACTATTTTACGGCATCTATTCACTAGTCGTATGTATACTTAGCCTAGAAATAGAAGATTATATTATTAAGGCATCGCCTGATAGTAAGCGCATTTGTTAACCGAACCAGTATTAAATTTTTACACTTTCTAGAAGAACCTATTACCATCAATATTTGTGACCAATGTCGAGGACAAATTCAAACCAAAGGCCAACCCACACCCGAATTCTGGGACCAAAAGAAATAAAACTCCTACATTCTTTTATGTCACCAAATTGCACACACAGAATATCCAAGACCATTGGATATTCTGTGTGTTCCATTTTTTGCGTCTTTTTTTCGACTTTGGTCGTCCACTGAATGATTTCAGGGGACTTTCTTGGGCACGATAAAACAGTTGAATAAACTTTCTTTCGAAGTTTTCCCTTAGGACTCTGCCATGAGGTTATTTAAGAAGAACGCGGAGAGGCATATAAAATGCTGGCAATGCGCAAAATGACACTCCTGGTTTTGGCTTCCACGTAAACCGTTTATCTATACTATCTATAACAATATATTAATGCTGAAGAGTTTGTGTTTGTTTGAACGCGCCAATCTCGAGAACTACTAGTACGAATTGAAAAATTATTTGTGAGTCCATGAAATAAAACTATTTTTTAACAGGCAGATAGTCCATTTGACGAGGATGTAAAATATTTGTACTATCACTAGATGGATCCTGTCCGAAATAAACCATTTTTATGTTTATTTTAAATTAACAAATGTTATTCGTATTAATTTTATAGGTGATAACTGACTTGGAATACTATAAACGAGGTGTTTTTTTTTTATAAAAATACTTAGAAGGATATTCCGAGCCTAAATCTTCCAAACTTACATAAAACACGACCAGACCTTATAGATAAATCTACTGTTTTACTCTTCTAGTGTTTAGTAACAAATGTTTCCATAATTTAAAATTTTCCGACACAAGAACAAAGTAAATTTAAACACAATCTACATTACAAGCCGGGTCATACGTCACACTCGCTGAGCATCAGACGTGCCTCCACAGAAGTAACACACCTTCTCACATTATTTACGACTCAGCAAACGCATTACATACAGGACTAAGAAAACAAGGCGCATTTACTGCTGTGCTTTTATTTGATATAAAGTTCACCACACACTTTGTTAGATGGTAAAAGTGGATATAATCCAGTCCAGAATTCAAATATTTTTTCGCGCGACTGCCATCAAATATCCGTAACCGATTAATAGTTCTGTGACAGACGAAATAAAGGCATTCACAGACAGTTACTAAGACACTGTTATCCAACTGTGCTTATATCCATTATGCATCAAAGAACGATCGATGAAAGGAATTTCAATGCCGATTACTTTCTCACAAAAGTATTTATTAATTGCCTAATCGTCCCACTAGAACAATTTGTTGACGCCGTTTTGATGGTCCTGTAAATAAAGCAAACAAAACTGGATAGTGTAAACGAAAATTCTCTAAAACAACACGACACGACGCGACGAACCTACACGGCTTAGGTTGAGGAAACAATGATGAAATGTGTACATTGGAATAAAATTATTCCTCCGTGGCACACGCATGTGAAAACATTACTCTTACTTAGCAAAATGTTTTGTTTTCATCCAACAAACACTTTTTTTTGCTAAACATCGTACCGTAAAAATGTTGCTGTCTTTACATCGGGTGATATCATTGGGCCATAAACTCGATAATAAAAACGTTGTTTGTGTAAAATTTACAACCTTGCGTGATCCTCGGACATTGTTGTTGCTCTGAACTAGCGAAATTGTAAAATTTTACATTAATTTCGTTTGAAGCGCCGAGTCGACGTTTAAAAGCGCTAATAATTTTGTGATGATCATAAAAATGAAATGAATTTTTGATGGGTAATATTCCTAATGATAATAACATTGAAGAAGCGACTACAATTTACGATTGTTATTTTTTGTTCCTCTATTACTGTCGTACGTGACAGGAAAATAAAATTGAAGGAAATGGGTTAAATTTATGAGGACGATCTTAGGCTATTTGTCAATAAAATAAGTTTGAACATTTTTATAACCGGTGCTTAAAGTATAAAAGAATATGGTCGGTGGTTAGATACACAATATGCTATGGATCTTTGGACGGTTATAGTTCACTAGTCCGCATTCGGCAAAGGAAGCCTATCGTGTTCTTGTGACATGACTTGAATCATATCGTAAAAGCTATAGACAGTGGGAAATAAAAAGTTTAAATAGCTTACCATTTTTGTAGAGAAAGTCACATTACTTTTGAACTCGAAACTTGATGATCCTTAAATCCAAAGTGGCGAAGCCAGTGGCTAAACTAGCTCTAAAATTAATTTACGCAATAAATGTAAACTCCTGTGAATAATAGTAGCAATTTCGCTAACAATTTATTATGGCAATTATAACTTTTTCTCTATCCTAGCTCACTACCCAAGTAAATTGCTAGAAAAGGGTCATTATGAGTGTAGTAACGACAGAAAGGGTCTCATAATGTGTTGCCTCTTATAATTTAATGAGGTACCTGTTTAATTACGAGGAAGAACGTCATGGCCTGTCCTATCCTATTAGTCCCTTCCTTTCCTAAGAAGCGTTTGATCATCTACTCAGTCGGATTTAATTAATAACAGCCGAAAGGGATTTCATTTTTTTCTCTTCACAGACGTAATAGTCCAGTAATTTTAGCAATTTTGATCCACGATCTGCGGAATAATTCCTAGTGAGCTGAATTTTTGTATACACCTTTATTATGATATTGTAATGATGACGTGAAAAATCGACATTGATATCGTGCCGGCTAAAAAAGTTATAGGGGTCCAAATGTCACGAAAATCAGTTTTTCGCAAATATCTCGCGATCTATTGCTCAGAGGTCAATAATGGTTTCATAAAAGTTGTTCGTCGTAAAATTGTCTACAAAAAAAGTCTCTTGCATTTTTCTGTAGAAATAACCGTTTTTGAAATAGAGACTAGAACGCACTCACATATGGTATTGTATACCGTACGGCGCATACCAAGGCATAAACCCTATTGTTTGTTTTTTCCCCTTTTTTGTTTGTGTGTTTTTTGTTAGTATGATGATCTACATACAGAAATATAAAGGACTTGTAATACTAGTACAGTCAGGAAAATAGGAATATCAACTATAAAAAACTAAGTGGCAATTTTTTTTGTCACTTTATAACTCAAGAACGGGCTCATCGATCCAAACCAAATTTTCAGGGTTTGTACAGACTATTTAGTAGATGTTTTATGTGAAGTTTGAACAAAATCGGTCGCTTCACTTTATACGTAGCGAAGCACGTACCGCGCCGCTAGTAATGATATAGATATGCTATGTCCAGTGATGTTTGGACCCCTATAACTTTTTTAGCCGGCACGATATCAATGTCGATTTTTCATAACTTCATCACAATATCATAATAAAGGCGTATACAAACATTCAGCCCACTAGGATTTTTTTCACAGATCGTGGATCAAAATTGCTAAAATTCACATTTCATATCTTTATCATTACTAGCGGCCCGGTACGTGCTTCGCTACGTATAAAGTGAAGCGACCGATTTTGTTCAAACTTCACATAAAACATCTACTAAATAGTCTGTACAAACCCTGAAAATTTGGTTTGGATCGATGAGCCCGTTCTTGAGTTATAAAGTGACAAAAAAAATTGCCACTTAGTTTTTTATAGTTGATATTCCTATTTTCCTGACTGTACTAGTATTACAAGTCCTTTATATTTCTGTATGTAGATCATCATACTAACAAAAAACACACAAACAAAAAAGGGGAAAAAACAAACAATAGGGTTTATGCCTTGGTATGCGCCGTACGGTATACACCATATGTGAGTGCGTTCTAGTCTCTATTTCAAAAACGGTTAATTCTACAGAAAAATGAAAGAGACCTTTTTTGTAGACAATTTTACGACGAACAACTTTTATGAAACCATTATTGATCTCTGAGCAATAGATCACGAGATATTTGCGAAAAACTGATTTTCGTGACATTTGGACCCCTATAACTTTTTTAGCCGGCACGATATCAATGTCGATTTTTCACATCATCATTACAATATCATAATAAAGGTGTATACAAAAATTCAGCTCACTAGGAATTATTCCGCAGATAAAATCTAAAATTCCTGGACTATAACGCGAATTTCATTTTCCTTATTTAACTTACTATTTGCGTATTTGTAACTTTTTCATTAAGGATTTTTCAATTCCTATTAAAGTTGGAAGTGAAATTGTCGTCTATTTAAATATATTCTACGCTTAATTTGGTGCCGATCTATGACTTGATCTTAAAGATATCAATTAACGGTTTACTATTAAACGTGTTAATAAGTATGCCCATAATAGCTATGATGTTAAGCAACAAATAAGTTATACAAAAAATCTCAATTATTTTTAACGATTATATAATATTTTTTACGTCACACACACGACAACGTGTGAACTTCACACTTCTACACGTTATCAACACTCATGAACACCTGTTCTTTTGCCACGAAAATACCGAATTGTAAATTTTCACTTTGACACCTTTTTAAAGACCTAATGTTTCACGGGGTACAGATGTTCTAGACAGTTTGAGATATTACCTACTTGAGGCAAGAATCGTATTATTCTTGCATCGTAAGTCCCGCAGACATCTTATTTTACCGCAGAGGACATATTTGCAAATCCGCGTGACATGACATCTGAGGAAATGCAGGTGCAGAAACAAATGGTTACCTACTGCAAGCGCGATGCATTAGAGAACATAGGGTTTTTTACTCCTTCTTGCGTTTATCCTGGTTGCATCCATTGTGGATGACTGTGAGCCTAATTTGACCAGCCTGTTGATTTCGTAGGAACGACAGCCATCCGACCTCCGTATAAAAATCATATTATAGTCCATAAGGTTTAGAACTAAATAAAATGCTTACCACGGTTAATTCAACGCTTAGTTTCGTCATTGATTTATTCATCGATCAAGTAATTATTGTGAATAAAATTAAATTTTAAATTTCAACTAGATCCAACTGAAACTTCATCCGAATACTTAACGTAAAGTTACACATATTATGCAAATCGTTCGAACAGGGGATAAAACAATGTATGTTTTGCATATAAATTGTAAAGGCAGGCAATAAAATAACGTATATTTCTCACTACATAAAACATAACGGGCCGTGAATTATCCTGCGCTAACTCGGTGGAAAATGTCCGCTTCCTCCGTTCAGGACCGCGCCGTTCCATGCGCGACCGTTAATTCAAGGTTCATTGAATTCAATGTTTGTGGTAGCAGAGTGGTTTTGAAACAGGCTTTGAATGCATGAAGTCCATGCTTCGATTCTTGAGGTGTTAGTGTATGTCAGTATTAGAAGACATTGGAATGACTGGGTCACTGATCGGTTTTGTTCCCCTGTTTAAGTTTTAAGATCTGAGGTCTTTTGGGTGATTCAAAGTAATGTGTAGGTTTTTTTCGTAGAAAGTTCCAGCATTCAGAACCGTTGACGCCCGTTCCAAAGCACGACCGTTATTCAGGGTTCATTGAATACAAGTTTTGTGGTAGACGAGTGGTTTCGAAACTCGCTGCGAATGCATGAGGTGAATGGTTTGATTCTCAAAGTGCTGTCAGTTCCTATTCACCGCTAGCACGGTGGCTCTCGGATATTTTGGAATGACTGTAACAGATCAGTCTAGTGCTCTTGTTACGTTTTGAGGTCTGAGGTCAAATAATCAACCAATTCAAGGTTTTTTTTTTGTGATGTCACAAATGTATGGTCCAGTTATAAAATTACATTTATTTCACTAAAAAGTAATGTTATAATGTTTTGTTTCCGGTTCCGACAAGATAAATTAGAAAATTAATACCTACAATAACGCTAATCATTTGCGGGAAAAAATTAAAATTTCATTTATTTTAAAAAATCTGATTATTCATTTTTAAAAACGGCGTAGAACTGAGAACTATTTGAATAAATACCAAAGTAATGTCGAATGTTTTTGTTTCCGGTTCCGTCATAATAAATTAATAAATCAAGTGAATAACGTTAGGAACGGAGTCAAATATTTAAAATACATTTATTTTATTGTAATATTCAAAGAAAAATAGTTTAATAGTTTCTAATATTATTTAAAATAAACTTTAAATTCGCATGAGATAACTTCCGGCGGGGAGTTTTAAGCGCCGCCCTCTATGGTGGTGAGTAAAATCGGCTGGCTTGGGCATTTTGTTACAAGCGTTCGAACGTAGCGTGTTCAGAGTGTATCAGTTTGTGAGAATCCGAGTGAATTAGTACGTACCAAAATAAAACGAATTAGGTAATTAGAAGCAGTGTTCCCTGTGGAAATTGGTTTTACGTCCGGAATCTTTACATAAGATAATACAGTGCCATAACAAGGCAAGTCATTTCTATTATAATGTTACTTGTTATAATACGGTCAAACCACAGTTTTTTTTTAAGTCAAAATTTACCCGTGAACGACACAAAAAGTCTCACACGTACACGTTATATCGTCAGGCTTGTCACTTTAATAGCCTTACTTCATCACCGCAGGAATTGCTCAAGTTCTCAACAGCTAAATAAGTTAAAAGAAGATTCACGTTTTACGATGTGTCCCGCCGCAACCGCCCATCAAAATTAACATGCCACCATCAAAACGTCAAGCTATAAAAACTTTCTGACTCCAATACTCCAGGCTAGACCTACTAAATCACTCGTATCACTAACTTCGGCTCACATTTCTATTCAGATACCCTTTCTATATTAAAGGGCCGCTTCGGATCTCGTAAATCTTACACAAAGAAAACGAAAATGTGTTTAGAGAGTGAAGGCAAAATGCGATAAGTCACTGTGGTCCAACATCGGCCGTATGAGAGGACTTTCTGACATATTGCTTTTATAGTTTATTTATAAACTTCTTCGACAACTTGCGAACGCCTCGGAGGAACCGAACTATTCATAAATCAATCTAATTCGGTATTCGATTTAACTCAATCATCTTAGTCATTCCTCGGGGATATTGCTGGCTAATCTATATGCAAGAGGGATAGGGGAAGATTTAAAAATGAATTCATGCGCTTCATATCGTACGTTTGTAGAATTTCCACGAAGAATTAATACCTCGTTAATAATAATAATACGTGAAGTGAGTTCTTTGCAATATTGCATGATATCTTTATCGTATGATAGTTGCTGATTGACCTAACAAGATGCGAACAGCTTCACGTTTTGAAAGGACGAAAGCGCTCTTGATAAAATGAAGAAAAAAATATCTTATTTACAGAATACTAAAATTAAGCACCTAAATACCTAGTTACTAATTGACACAACAAAGTAACATCTTACGTGTGACCTTCGTAACTTTTGCTTTTTAAATATCTCCAACATTTGAAACTTTTATAATCTCCGGCCAAGATTACTCTGCTTTCTTTTTGTACGGCACCCTCGGGACAAATATGAATCCTTATCAGAACTTAACTGACGTTTTTCTGCAGCTAATGTCTTCCACGGCGCGTGAAATTAAGGGCCTTATGAATAAAAATTATCTTATTCTTCTTTTGTTAAGGCAGCTAGAATATGCCACTACAGTATAATTTCTAACTCACTCATGAATATTTCGTTGCATATTTGTGTTTCTTGTAAAGTCTTGCTCTCGTTTTATTAGGGTCCAAAGTTTTGTCTTTTTGTGAAGTGATAGCGTAGTAGCAGCCACGTATTTAAGTTATCTACGCTTAGGGCCTACTTCATAATACGAATATATAGTATGTAGGTACAATGATTAGGCTGAAATCCCAATTTGTATAAAATAAATCTCTTATAATTTATGGTGATGAAATTTTATTCAATAATTGATTTCACGGGCTAACGCATAATCAAATGAATCCGAGCTAAATTGCGTTTGCATAATAATTATTTACTACCTAATTTACTACTAGCTAATTAACATAATAATTTACTAGCTTTCCACCAGCTTTGCCCTGAAAACAGAATTAGTTTGATAAACATTTGTTATTTCATAGTCACACTCTGTTCATTCGTGGTCGGAATTTAGATTAGCACAGGTGCGGTTTGTAAGTTGCGTCGTAATCATATACCAGGTAAATCCAATATTCAAAGAAAGTCGTTTTGTAAGTCTTTTACAAGCTTACAAAATGTGAATTGGGGATCACGGAC
Source organism: Nomophila noctuella (assembly GCA_958496325.1). Taxonomy (NCBI): domain Eukaryota; kingdom Metazoa; phylum Arthropoda; class Insecta; order Lepidoptera; family Crambidae; genus Nomophila; species Nomophila noctuella. The sequence continues at coordinate 11,347,854 of OY292493.1, forward strand.
CCAAGCCACAGTCGAGTAATAGGTAACGTTTTTATTTTACAAGGAATACGACTTTACTAAATGTTTACCTGTATAATCTAGTTACTTTAGTGGAAATATAAATAAATTGTATGTTTTTTTGTATGTTGTTCTTTAAGTTAATTCTTTAAAACAGCCGAGCTAAGTATAAATCTAGATGGTATTTAACCGAGTACATAAAAAGTGAACGTAAGTATTGAAATAGTATTGAACCCCAATTTTTAGATTTTAAACCACTCTTCTTTTCACCACCTATACATAAACTAAGCCATTCGTCAAAAACAACATTAAGATATCTAATCTATCTTCATTTCTCCGCTATGCAATACATCCACGCTACACCACGTGACCTGATTGATTGTGCACATTCTCAATATTTCTTATTTCATTGTTATCCGTGAATATTTCACGTCGAGTCCGGCCACGGATAACGCCCCTGACTGATGTACCTAATAAATTTATGAGCCGTCCTCCCTTACTTGAATAAGCCTGTGTATTTTTTACGCAAAAATACGTTTTACCTTGCATATATTTGGGCTTTTTAACACTGTTTTGAAACTGTATTTAGTTTACTTTAACAAAAGGAACTTAAGAAAGAAGACGTGTGCTATTTTGAATATGATGAATGACATGTTTGGTGATCAAGGTTCAGCTATTAAACAAAATTTTATCTATCTATACTTAATATAATAAAGATTGATTATTAGATAGTTTCTTTGTTTGAACGCGCTAATCTCTGGAACTACCTACTGGTGCGGATTTGCGGGCTGCCGATAAATTACAAAGCCACTTTCGACTATTCATATATTTCACGCTATCTTTTTTTTTCTCGTATCGTTATTAAAATAATTGTGATATTTACTACGTGTGCATCGCGATTGCAAGCGTTAACTGCAACGCGAGTTAACTTCAATTAGCGTTAGCTCGGAAACAAACTTTAACTAAATTTAGTCGACCGCGCTCCCAAACAATCTCGTTATATTCACCAGGATCACAGCTCGGTACTAAGCTACCAAGTACCAAACTTGGGAAACAGTAATATTTTTAAACGTTTTTTTTTTACATGAGGCGAGTTTTGTAGGTTCTGTGTACAACACCGTTTAAAATAAACTCCATTCACATTTCTTTAACCTAGTAAACCATAAAATATTATGAGCATTAGAATATCAGTATTAGAAATATTTGAAACCGTGGATTTATTTTCCTTTAAAAATTTTACTTACTTGTTTTAAAAAATTTACATATTTGTTACAACAGTACAGTATACGATGAATTTTATTTTAGATGGAGCAAGATAAGACGCTTTGAAAATTATTTTCAGGCAACTAAGAGGAACATTTTACAAATACATAGGCGGTTTGATAAGTTCGTGCAAAGTCCGAGAGCTTATGCTATTGCTTCGTTTTGAGTTTATGTTTGATTACTGGCATCTTTTAGAGGACCATACGCAAAGTTTCAGCTTGATCGGCCCACTTCTTTGTGTTTGGCATTGATTCGCGTAAAGGAAGTCGAGTGATTTTGAGAACATTTTGTGAAACAGAATTTTGTGTGGTGATTTCACATTACTATCTGAATAGCAAAACTGCTCAGGAGACAAAAGTGATGATTGACAAACATTATGGAGACTCTGCACGTTACATTATCAAGTGTTTAAAAAAAAATGCAGTGATCTTATGGGTCCAAGTGATGCTAAGCCATCTGGACGTCCTGTAGAGGGTACTACTGCAGTAATGTTGGTTGAAATCCATGACATAGTGATAGATGACAGAAAAGTGAAGATGCATGAGATAACTAGTGCTATGGACATCTCAAATCAACGAGTACATAATATTATTCACCAACATTCAGAGACGAGAAAGCTGTCTGAAAAAGTCATTTTTTATTATGGAAATGTACCAGCCCACACCCCAGAAGTTGTGGTCCCAAAATTAGTAGAAATAGGCTCCCAACTTGTTTTATATCCCTGTTGTTCTACAGAATTGACTCCCTTTGACTATAATCTGTCGCTTTATTTAAAAAAAATATTTGCATGTATAAGATTTTGTTCAAACAAGGAGGTAATGGCTGAAAAATTTGGCTATTTTTTAGACCTTTACAAATCCTATTATTTCGAAAGGATTAACTAATTCAAAAAGCGTTAAATTACGTGTATAAGCCTCTAAAGAGTCTATGTCTAAGAAAAAAAAAGGTTTACCTCAAAAAGTAACATACTTTTAATTTTTGCACGAACTTATCAAACCGCCCTCGTAGCAAATGTCTCCTCTTATTCACTTACTCCGACACCATATAGTACCTAGAGTTACCTCTGTACACTTCTATCGTCGTAATATACAAGGTTTCGCATTTAGTTTACAACCTACCTGTCTAACCTTAACCCTCGGGCATCTCCGTAATATAATACGGCTAAACACATTTATCCGTACAAACATTATTTGCTTGTTCTAAGTACATTCTCACCACACGACCCGGTCCGACGTATATCCGAGTATGTTGTAGCTATAACTCGTACCAACAGGTACATATATGAGGTGTATGTAGTCGATTATATTCCATATCATGTACATAAGAGTGTTTTGCGGCAATAACGGGTACAAAGAACGTATTCAAGAGTATGTGTTGCCATAACCCTTACTTTCAACGGTCATAGGATTATGTTGTAGCCATAACTGATACTAACAACGTTCATATTATGATTATGTTGCTGTAATGGCTCGTACTAGCAATGTTCATAAGAGAATGTTCAACCCATAACCCATACTAACAACGTTCATAAGAGTAATTTGAACCCATAACCCGTATTAACAATGTTCATAAGAGAATGTTGAACCCATAACCCGTACTAACAACGTTCATAGGAGTATGTGGAACCCATAAACCTAACTAGCAACGTTCATAAGAGTATGTCGAATCCATAACCCGTACTAACAACATTTATAAGAGTGTGTTGAACCCATAACCCGTACTAATGACGTTCATAAGACTATGTTCGACCCATAACCCGTACTAACGACGTTCATAAGACTATGTTGAACCCATAACCCGTACTAACAACGTTCATAAGAGTAAGTTGAACCCATAACCCGTACTAACAACATTTATAAGAGTGTGTTGAACCCATAACCCATTCTAACAACTTTCATAAGAGTATGTTGAACCCATAACCCGTACTAATAACGTTCATAAGACAATGTTGAATCTAATAACCCGTACTAACGACATTCATATGAGTATCTTGTAGCCATAACCCGTACTAACAAGTTGCTATATTTCCCAGGTCTCACAGCGCAGTCTGAAAGTAAGCGACTACTTAACACTAAGCATGTATTTAGATCCTCGAAATTCCATTAACAGTCACGAGTAAACATCAGAATTCCATTTAGTCTGTTACTGCGTTACGTAGTTGAATTGACTTTTTGAATAGAATACCTCGTTGTTATGTTTCAGTTCATTTCGTTGCAGATTTTATATTTAATGAAAAAAATATGCAAAAAGCTTCATTCGTCAAAAACACGACATATTAAAAAAAAAACTCTGCAACGAAATGTATTTCTAATCTATTGAATTTTTCTTCTCCATTATTGCCGTTACAGACATTTCAATGTGATGGAAAAATCATTTTGCAGGAAATATATTTCTTATCTGAAATTTATCGAACACTGATTACATGAATGTTTTATCCCATTATCTTATACTTTCCTTTAAGCAATGAGAAATAATGATAAAATATAAATCACAAATAAAAATCTAAACAAGTAATTTTAAAAGCGCCCGCATTTCTGCAGGAGCAAATTTTTCCGCAATTGTGTTTCTTATAATCGACATAGTCTCAATTATTAATTTTCTGAGTAATTACGTCATTTTCGAATACCTACTACTACTGCACATGACGTTTCCGTATATCATAAACTAAACCCAAACGAAAGGGCGAATCAGTGTTCGGAACATTAATTTCAGAAAGCCACGCGCCCAAAGAGCGGCCGCCCTAGCGAATGTCTGTAGCCGGTTTTATGAACCCTGCCCTCATGATATTCACACACACTAGACACTTAGAACTTTCGCATGATGTAGTTTGATTATTCCTAGGGTTGCCATAATGTGTTCTGTCTTTTATTCGATATATTCCATACATTTTCATTGTGTACATACTACTTAAGTGACAGTTTGTGCGTAACTCACACTGTGTATTATTTATCTTTATGTGTCATTCACAGTTTTATTAAATCGATGGTAATTGGTGCACCTGTTGATTGATGTTGTTAAGTTGTTAATATTCTAAGATTTCAATGGGCTATTGGTCAGCCAACATTATTTTTTTGTATATTTTAATGTTCTATTAGTTTCATGGCGAAATCAAAACGTTGGAATAAAAATGTGAACGTATTTTTAATTTATCATTACGTTTATTACTGTTCATATTTTACTACTTCACAAAACGATCACTAAACTTTAAAGTGTTCCTTTAGGTACATAGATTTTAACTTTTAAACCATATAATTATAGTGCATGGCAACCCTCATTAACTGACACCTACATAGAGAGTCCTTGTCACTCACCACACATACTTAGTTGTTGTACAGTTACACTTTAATTTCACAGGGCTGCGAGCATCGGCTAAGGTACATACTCGGCCACACTCAGAGGTATCATTTAAACTTTAAATACATTAACTTATTTATGAATGAGCCTTATGGAGTCTGAAATAAGAGTGATTTTGTCTCTGAGTGCAGCTATGAGTGCCATTATGGGAACACATTCGTGAACATTGGAACATCAGCGGGAGTGGTGGAAGCCTCACGCAGCAGAGCCTCTACAGCATCATATCTGCCTGACATCAGGCAAGGAAAAACCTGGACTAACCATAAGGGAGACGCCTTACTAACATGCTCTTACAATATTTGGATAAGCTGAATTGATTTCCTAATATGTAAGCGTGTAATATGACCAATACGTAAACTATGTTATGTTTATTTTGTGGAAAAAGATTGTCCTATAACAAATTTGTGGCTCTAAAAACAATAGTTTTCGTGGCTAATTCAAAACTTGGATAAACTGAACAAAAAGGTTTACTATAACATATGTTTTGGTATCGCCCGTGGTAAAATCTTTGCCGAGTTTCTTTACTCTGTTAGCAGGTTTTAAGTGCACGTAAAGTTTATATCTCTACTGGGTAAGCTCAACCTAGTATATTGAAGTACTTTATGCAGAAAATAACAACGCTGGCGTGTAAGTTCCTATGCAGAAACAAAGGGAAATAATAATCAGTTGCTTACAGTACTAACAGGTTGCTGTTCTCATTTTCCGTGCATAAAAAGGAATAATTAAAGGTTATTCTATTACCTTGTATCTACATTTATATATCTAAGTTTACTTGTAAAAAGATGTGGGCTCTCTTTTGATGACCTGCATGTTGTAATGCCCAAGAAGTTGCCTATGATAAGGGGTCGTGGGATCGATTCCCGCACTGGACAAACATTTGTGTGCATGAACATTTCTGTTTGTCCTGGTCTGGGTGTAAAATGTATCTATTTAAGTATATTTGTATTACCACTTCTGATTTCTATATGTGTAACACAAGTGCTTAAGCTACTTAACACGGAGTCAGATCAATGCATAATAATTATGTGTTATTGTGAATTATTTATATTTATTTATCATCAAAATGTAGTACAACATTATAATATAATGTTAAATATCAGTTTGATATTGCAAAAGCAGCAATATTCTCTAAGGGCAAATTAATGATCGACATTCCTTTAAGGTCAAAGGTGACTTCAGCCTTATTGTAGACGTCTCAAATCACCTTTGACCTTTATTCGTATAATCGCACTGACCTACAACGTTACTGTCCTTAACAGAGATTCTACAACAGTCATAGCATGTCCTTTTTGATCTGCTTTGCTCTTTAACAGCGAGTACCTATGTTATAATTTATCTACCCAAAATCAATTTATTTTTATGTTAAAACAAAAATACTGTGTGTTCTAGTAGCTAGTATAAATAATATGACCTTATAAGGTGTACTTTTCAGTCATTACGGGATTTTCAAAGTTCAATTAGCAAAGGATTTTCAGAAAACTCCAAATCGTCGACCCTTGTGAAGTTGTTGGTGTCCATAGGCAACACTGATAAAAGTCCATCGTTTATCAGATCTCTAGCTTGTTGCGTCCACCTCACCAAAAAAAATGGCTTGATTTTAAAATAAAATAACCAGGCTCACAGACTAACGTCTCACATAACAAGTTAGTAGCCAACTGTACACAATATTCGTATATACAGCTTATGACCCGTTTAAAGTATTTCGACTTTTTACTAACCTCGAAAAGGATAAGAATCAAACGCAGGGATATCTAAAAATCACATTTCAATTTCGTGCGTTCACATAAAGGAAGTTGGAAAGGTTTGCAGACCCGGTTTTAACATTTTTGTTGAATTGTGCGATGTTATTTTCAAGGAAATTTCTAGGAGAGGCATTAGTTGATATACTGGAAGTATTTCTACTGTTTATGACAGTTGGCAATATTAATAAATAAGTAGTATGCCTGTCTTATTATTTTCAAAACAAGCGTAAACATTAAATAACTCGCTACTGATATTTGAATCATGGCTTAGCGGTTAAATCTGTCGATCCCAAAAACCTAAACATAGTGGGTTCGATTCCTGCTGTAGTTTGGATCATGAATATATATTTTATGGTTCAACTAGATTAAATGCAAATTTTATAATTAATTAAAATGTTGTAATTAATCATTGTCATAACATAACTTACAAACCGAATTACTTAATGACTACCCAGAACCAATACAAAGCTCTTTGCAGGGCAAAAAGAAACGGACTATGATGCATATTGCTTTCACTCGAAATCCCTCTAGATTCACTTGGATCCAGGCCAAGTCAGCTTATTCTAGTTAGCAATATTGCCCGTGATGACCAAATGAGAGCCAAATTAAGTCGTTCCACTTTTATATCCGCCGCGTTCACGACGCAACGTATAAAAGAAAGTGAAAGAATAATGAAACAGGGATTCGTTATTTGTATCGAGACTAGAATGATGACGGATTTCGAAGATAAATCAAATCTATGAAGGCTTAGAGAAATGCTGATATCAAATTAGACCTCTGCTTACTGTTAGGTTCAAGTTTTGTTCTAGATGAGTTATTTCTATTTATATCTACAATCTGAGTAAGCTAACAGATTATCGATAAAGGAGGTTTGACCATTTGGCCTCTTTTTTCGCTAGTATCATGTTAACTGGATGCTCTGTCACTACCAAAGAATGGCTTTTTACTCCAAATTACAGTGTTCAAATAGTATAAAACTGATTGTTTTTGTGCACAGAACCGTTATGTTTCACCTAAATAAACTTCAATTAACAGATAGGCACGTAGAACCACGGAAAATTTGATTGAAAAACACTCCACCTGGAAGCATCGCTCCATCATATTATGCTCGCAAAGTATTTTAGCAGCATATTTTTGTAAAAAAAAAAAGTGAAGTGCAAACAAGTGACGTAAAAAAGCATAAATACTTTTTTCATCTCCGAAAACAATTTGTGTCAGGCTAAAAGCCAAGTTTAGAATTCTAAACAAAAGAATAAATAAAAAATAACGCAGTAACGAATTTAAAAAGCTAATGACAATCTCTCATTTTCCTTCCACTTCTCAAGACTGTTATTTGGTAAGCAGAATAATAATACATCCTCCCAGTTTCCTCCTTTTGCTTGCGGTTGGACGAAAAAAGACATTTCATATCTCACGATTAGTAAACAACAACGACAATTTATGTTCAATAAAGCAGGAAAATCTGCCTATTTTTTTAATTAATTTAATGTAAATAAATATTTTATTTCTTTGTAGCTACTTACGTTATACAATTAAAAAAATATATATAATACATACGTCTGTAGCTCCGGTAGCTACTAATCTTTGGGAGCACAATACGCCCGTGATGCTTAGTGATGTTAGATATTACAATGATACTTAATATGCTAACACTGCCCACTTCTTCTTCTTCTTCTTTTCGTGTCGATGGCAAAAACAAAACTAATATAAAATAATTTTAAATATTTAAAAAGCTAAATAAAGTCGGCCCAGTACTCGGCGACGCGTATCGCGTTATCTGTCGCATTTATCAGTTCACTCTGAGTACAGGTGGCAGGGCACGTGAGGCATGATATCAAGTGATGCATGGACTGGGGCGAATAACCACATTCGCATGCGAGGTCCATCTCTGCGGTAAACCCCCACCTGAACCTGTTCTCCTTGCTGCGGCCAACCTGGGTACGAAGTCTATTCAGAGATCTCCATGTGGACCAAGGCAAACTATGTCCATGCGGGAGCTTTTCCTGTGGTGGTACGAAGGTATCGGGTGGAGCAAATGTATCCAACCATAGAGCGAGCCTGGCAGATGGGGGCTCAACATCCAGAGCTTTGATAGATTTCACGAAGTTATGCCGACTTCTCAATCTCTGAGGAACCTCTCTGTGCCCATGCATAGGATGTTCTACGTATTTTTCCATTTTACTCCTCTCAAGGCGACTTGCGATTGTTCTTCGTACCTGTGGAGGAGCAACACCAGCGAGGGGATATAGCATTGGCAGCGGAGTCGGTTTTAGGCAACCAGTAATAATCCGGCATGTTTCATTTAATGCTACATCCACCACGGGTGCATGGAAAGAGCCTCCCCGTGTGACGTAGCGATTTATCCTTTACGTCCGGCGCACCCTGGGCAATCAGCGAGTCCCTTCAACGCTGAGCCGATCTTTCCTCCACGATGGCAAATCCAGACTGCCCACTTAAAAAAGGGTTGTGATGATTTTTTTTATATAGAAACAAACATACCTCCTTATTTTGAAATTTTGGTACGCCATTTGAATTAAGTAGAATCTGTCCATGTAAATCGACCCTTCAATCATTTCAAAGACGTCTTTATCTCCCAAGTGACTCTCAGGGGCGAGGTGTCGACGAAAAATTTTATACAAACAGTTTATGAAAGCAAATTATACTTATTGCTATGCAGAGTAAAATAAAAAAACTCAAAAAATATTCGCACTGAAAAGGACAACAATTTTGCTGGGAGTTTATTCCAACGTAGATTATTACTCTTTATTTGAATAAAGTAACAAGTTCAGATCAATAAAACAAAGCGACTCAAATTGTCGTTTTATCTTGCGAGCAAAATAGCGCTGACAACTCAATTTAATAAAGGATATAGAACTAACACACATTTCCTTAAGATCCACTTATAACCTTCAGATAAGTGCCCTTGATAACCACCAAGGGTCTCTTTACTAGATTATGCTTCAGCATTTTCTACGAGTTATTTATTTCGTTCGTACCAGCAAGCTAACAGATATTAATCTTTTATATTAATAAATACTAGAGATATTAGTTATTACATTATTAAGTTGAGTCCTTAGGAATACTTAATTTATATATTTATTTTAGGCAGTCGCATTAACAGCACTTATTAGTAAGATACCACTCGAAATATCCATGATGACGTGAATATGACGACTACTGATTAATGAAAATCGACGTCAACATTTCGGGAAACATCCGACGTATCAGGAGCATATTAACAGCGAACAGGCTGTTAACATTCATGAATATCAAGCAGCGTCCACAAGTATCAAGTATCGCGTTTCAATTAATCTTCTGGGAATCGTAAATGATGACCGGTGAAAATTGTTTCGGCTGATAGTTACGTTTGCAAGCCAATGTTAAAGAATCGGAAACGAGCGGCACGGTAAATCGATTGACTCAAATTGTTATGATGGAGCCTTTTGCCTGAAGCAAGGAATAAAAATAAAAAAAAATAAAAAATAAAAATTTCTTTATTGCTTAAACACAAAATATACTGTTACAGTTGTGGTGTTCCCATCTGCAAAAGTTATAAACTGTAGCGCAGTGAGAGCGCCCTCTCCTTAACATTGATACAAGTTACAAAATATGTATATGATTAAGTATAAAATATAAATAATATTACATAAAGAATACTAAGACATTTAAAAATTTGGAAAACAAGTGATGTGTGTGTGTGTGTGTGTGTGTGTGTGTGTGTGTGTGTGTGTGTGAGTATATGTGTGTGAGTGAAAATAAGCGCATGTATGAGTACCTATATGCGAGAGAGAGATTATATTTGCAGCTGTACCATGTCACTGTATGTATTTTAGTAGATCTTCAGATTCTTCAGAATTAATAAGCTCATACTTTTACTTTTAAATTGCAAACTTTGGAAACATCTTTGAAAATGATATTGACGTCTTAGGATCCTAAATTTTGACGGCATAATAAGTTTGGATATAACAAAGATGGTAATAAGATAATACGTCGTTATGAAGTAAATATGAAGACTACTGATTAAGGAAAATCGACATTAACATTTCTTATAAAACATTATATCACGTGTCAGCAGTATATTAACAGCAAAAAGGCTAAAAACATTCATGAATATCAAGCAGCGTCCACAAGTATCAAGTATCGCGTTTCAATTAATCTTCTGAGAATTGTTAATCATGACCGGTGAAAATGGCTTACGAATTGAATTTTGTTCTGATAGTTACGTTTGTAAGCCAATGTTAAAGAATCGGAATTGAGTTACCCAGCAAATTGATGAATTAAATTGTTATAATGATGGAGGCTTTTGCCCTGCAGTGGGACTTTATGCAATACACAAGCGGCCGCCCGCGACTCCGTCCGCAAGGATGTTTAATACATATTTCGACGCAATAATGTGTTTTGAATTAACAAAGATGACGATAAGACAATACGTACTCAGTTAATGGACAACCCGATTGTTTATCCGCTTCATTAAGAAATGCCACCAAAAATATTGCGATAATCTATTTGATCGTAATATATTGATGTGCAAAGAAGTCCTTATTAACAAAACCCATAAATAGCGAAATACCGCGCTCGGCTGCGGTTATTATCCCATATTATTAATCAAGCTCATGTCACATAATGGTTGATATGAGAGACGACCGCGCAAGCATGTCCCATTCTTACACAACTATTCGTCTAGGAAAACATGAATCAACTCGAACAATAACAATCTAGAAATGGCTACAACAAACATTACTTGAAAACAAAACGTGAAATGATATCTCGTCCAAATGTAAAATCTAAAATAATGTTCTACCTACGGATGGGAAACATTCTGGCATAGAAACAAAATGTTTTGAAATTATTTATTCCGCAGTTTGATTTAAGTCATAAATAATTTTGAAAAGAAAGCAGAACTTGACGATAGCGATAATTAATTAACGAATTCTTTTGGTCAAGTATATAACCTAACCTACTCGAGTAGGATCTCGTAGAAAATTTACCAGAAGCACTGAATCTCGGTAACAGAGGCGACAGCTGATTTATTTACAGCTACTTGTTACACTGAGTGTACGTGATACGTCACTGAGATTTTTTGTTCCATACTGTACTGTTTTTCTGGGGTCACGCAACTTTCTTACTATTTTAATTGACAAGAGGACTCATCTCCGTAATACTTATCTATACTAAAATATAAAGCTGAAGTGTTTGTTTGTATGTTTGTTTGTTTGTTTGAACGCGCTAATCTCAGGAAATACTGGACCGATATGAAAAATATTTTTGTGTTGGACATTCCATTAGATTAGACGAAGAAGGCTTTAGGCCATTGAAAATCGAAAACCACGCGGACAGAGTCAAATCCACGCGGACAGAGTCGCGGGCGGCCGCTAGTTTTTTAATAAAATCGATAAATTGAGATCGATTTTTTTAATGACCACTTCCCTTTTTCAAGCATAAACAATGGTTCCTCTCTAGTATATCTGTAAAGTTATTGAAATTTATGCAGCAGGCCGGTACCTCGAAAGTTGCTTTACAATCTCTAACAGTCTACCTAAACTTTTATCTCATTTCAAAGTCAAAGTATTTCGAAGCAAGTCTTTGAAATTTAAAACAAAGACATCTCCAAATCCGTTCTGCTGTCGACGAATAAATTGAGGTAAATAAGTTGTAGTAAAGCGAGACTAACTGCTGGCAATTTGCGTCTACTTTTTGCCACTCAAAGAGCGTGGTAGTTCGAATCTGGAGCAATTAATGCATCGGTACCACAGTGCACTAGAACTAAGTGACAAACTTAACTTAAAAATATAACTATAAAATAATACACCAGAACTCCGACCCGTTTCTTCAATTCAAAAAAATAAGATGTAGAATTCATTTAAACAGCATAGCCTTAAGTGTTAAGAGCCGTATAGGCAAGTAGCCTATCTTCATGAAAGGGGCAAAGCTTTGATTTGATGAATTCAGTAATGGTAAGGTGCAATACTGTTTAGTCCAAAAAGCCCTTCACTGGTCACTAGTAATATTGATTGTTTAAGGCTTTACTGTTAAATATTCGTACTGTGGTAATCAATTCTTACTGGGCTGTACGGAAGACTTTTCCGTTGAGGCATGAAAACACGAGGGCTTGGTATGGCCTCGGGGAAATTTTCCAAAAAGTATCAAAAGGGCTAGATGAATTTTCGTGTATAGCCATTTATATCTTTGAATATATTTTCAAGATTGAAAAGTTTTCATCCTAAAATTATGTTAACCATTAATTCATTATGCAGCATAATGAATTATTAGAAAGTCACTTTCTGATTGACTTGTACACGGTGACTGGTAGAATATGAGGTATTAAGTCATCCTTTGTTTGTGCCCCTATTTTAAGGGCTTTAAGGATTAAATTAATAATATAATGAACATTCAACTAAAATAAACTCTTTTATCCCAATTATAGTGAAATGCAGTCAAAATTTACATAGTAAATTAATAAACTGACCACTGTTACGCAATTCAAAACACAATTATAATTTTGATTGCACAACAAACATTTGCAGGCTGATTTTACGTAAACAATGGTTGATTGAATTGCATAAAATGCTAATAGAGACAACCCTGCCGGGTGAATTTGCCGCGAATAGTTGACGGAAGACCGCCAACTTTCCCTCATTCATCTTTAATATGAACTGCCTTCTGTGTATTAATTGTTGACTAATGACCTGCGTCGGAACTCGAGGCCCTTCTGCGAAATCGCAAACTTTGCGTATTACGTTTTATAAAAATCTGCAACGGAAAAGTAGGTTAGTTTTTTGCTATCATCAATCTTTCTGCATTTGAATTGAATGTATTGTTAAATGCACTATTCTTAGCGTTTTCACAATAGAATTTTCTTTCGTTGCAAAAAGAATTGCGTTAAAATGAAAGAGTCGTATTTATGAATCATCTGGGAAATGGACTGAATATTTATAACTGGAAACACTGAGAGCTGCTATCTATAAAAGCATTTATTTATCTTTTACTGTAAAAACAACTTTATTATGCTCTTCAACTTCCATAACACTGGTAGCTGTATCCCAATTCTAATTCGTTTATCTAGTAGGTACCTATTGGGTTCATGATAGTTCGGCAGATGATAAACACAACGAGAAATCAAATATGTATAATCTACAAAAACAAATGTATGACTTTCACAGCCTTTTTTCTCTACTTGGCACGTCAGCTTTTTCCAAATTTTCTCTTTTTTGCAATGCAACAATGTTTCATACATATAAAAAAAAATTGGCCAAGTGCGAGTCGGACTCCCGCACTGAGGGTTCCGTACAAATTCTATTTTTGACGTATTAAAAAAACTACTGAATAGATTTCGTTCGAACCAATTTTCGTTGGTAGTTTTTATGGTAATGTACATTATATATTTATTTCAGATTTATCATCCCCTTACTTTAGAAGTTAGAGGGGGGGGACACACTTTTTTCCACTTTGGAGGAGTCTGTCACGCAAAGTATTCACTTAAGAAAAAAATTACTTTAGAAACCTCTATATAATTTTTAAAGACCTATCCATAGATACCCCACACGTATATGTTCAATGAAAAAAAAATATTTTCAGTTTCAGTTCTAACTATGGGGACCCCCCATTTTTTTATTTTTTTTTTCCATTTTCGTGTGAAAACCTTGTTGCGGTTCATAGAATACATCTACTCACCAAGTTTCAATAGTTTATAGTTTCGGAATAAAGTGGCTGTGACAGACTGGCGGACAGACAGACAGACAGACAGACATGACGAATCTATAAGGGTTCCGTTTTTTTGCCATTTTGGCTACGGAACCCTAAAAACATTACTGTGCTCTTTTTACAGACAACTGGTGTAAGGGGCACCCGTTGTTTATTTAAAATTATTTTAATAAGGCTAACTTTATTATTTTGCTCATAACAAAACCCTCTTTCGCGAATACTCGTGATGAAGATGGGAGGCACAATTCCCCATTTGATCCCAGAGCGGACGGACTAAAATTTACGTACCCCATCTCGCGGAAAATTCAATTCAATTCCATTTTAAATAAATCTCAGATTCGTATGGCAGCTGCACCGTATTGTAAACAACGAACAGAACTGTTACATTGTAGATACAAGTATCTCGTGATACGAGTCTGTGGTTTTATTTCCACAGGTGAGATTGATTTTCTAGTTCTATATTGGTTTACTCTTCAATATCCGCTGGAAAGCCTTACTTACTTTTATGTTCGGGTAGATTTTCGTGGATTCAAAAGTGAATTTCCAACCCGAGTTCGGTTTGCAAGTTTGTAATGAAAAGGTGTATTAAACGTATGTCTCATATTTCATTTTAAAATAACTTCTGATTTCGATTTATATAGGTTAAGATATGAATTTCTTGTACTTATTTATGTATTCTTAAAATCGTCTTCTTCTTAAAATAACTAAGCACATCCTCTATAAACAGTTAGAGATTAACTACTTATACGAATTTTGCAGGACCATTATCGAATGCCAGTTCATTGAATACAGTATGTGCATATGGAAATATTCTCGTACATAATGTTTGTTTCAACAAAGATAACGTATTCGTGTTTGATGTGAATAGATTTTCGATTTGAACCAAACTTCCCTATTTGCTTCCACGCTGGCGGCAAATATTATGTTTTCACTTTTTTTTTTCACTTTTATAATTCAGTTTAGTGAAATGTTGTATGTTGCCCTATCTTAGTACATGTCTGGTCGAAAACAAAATTCCATTGCTATCATTCTTACCGTAACCTAATTCTTCATCAGACCAGCCAGATACAGATCATCGTAAACACAGTACCAAATAATTACGTTTTAGTAAAATGATGTCAAATAAATTAGCTAACTTACGAAATATTACTTCTTCATTGCTTAAGTTCTACTTGAGTAATGGGCTTAACATATTCGACAAGGTAATATTTTATGATTATGCTATTATTGTTGTTGTAGTCTTGTACCGAGAATCTTCTCATTCCTAAAAAAAATCGTTTCTTTTTTCGTTTGCAATATTGATATGTGTTCAAACTGTACATACAACATTTGACGATTTTATTTACAAGCGTACTTCAAAGCGTCTGGAAAGAATTAATATTGAAGGGAAGTGCGTTAGTTTCGCGATGTTTTGTGGAACAATCTTGATTCTAAGAACTCGCATGTAAAATACGTTATAACTGAAACTTTGGCACGGACTTCAAAATGTACGACAATAATATGTAAAAGAACATTTATATGTATCGTGTTAGTTAATAATAGTAACTTTAAAGACCCTGTGTAAATGGAGAATGCGTTTTTACCTTTTGGTAAAACCTAGTTTTTTATTTGCAAAGCTTGGTTGCGTTACCAACAAGCATTGAAATAATATTATGATCTTGAAAAGATAAAGACAGAACAGCATTAATTATATAAAAATTCTTAATTATAAACAGTAAATATATGTTTTTGATTTACGAATATTTCTGGCGACGAATAAAGAAAGACAACAAGACAATGTCACCGTGGAAATTCCCGCTACTCGTCAAACGCATAACGTAAAACATTGAAACTTCAAAATAGCCGCCATTGCGAGTGAGGGAGATGGCCGCATCCTTTGTGTCCTCGCCGATCGGAAGCGGAAGTGGATTGGAGAGCCGAAACAATGGCCGCCGGACCTTGCCTGGAACATTTTGAGGCCCAACTTAGGCATGTTCCGAAATCACAATGGATTTGCTTTTGCAGTTGTAATATGGTGATGTTAGTGTGTGCGATTTGGAAGTCTTTTGTGTAACCGTTCATAGCACACATAGTAAACATATGTTTTCTTATATAGACACTCTTACAGTCAAAAAAAACTTTAGCTCCCCTAAAATTAAGAATCTAGTAATCTTTACAAAATAATAAGACAGAGATTACCACGAAACAGCAAATAATGATTGTAATGAAATAATTAAATTTAAAATAAATAAAAGGAAACTTGCCAAGATGGCATTTTAACAAAAAGCCAGAAAAATACGTTCTAATTTGAAAAATTCACACAATCATACCAACCGCAACCGCTAAGTTAGCCAAGTGTTAGCTAAGTTAGGCATCCATTATGCCTTCGTAAACAACGGCTCCGTTCACTCCAAACACTGAAGTCAATATGAGCTGAGACTTAAATAACAGAGCGATTTGTGATTCCGCACGGCCGTTTCCGTGACGCCGGCGCGGGCACACACTGCATGTTTTATTCAGAAGGTGCAGTTCCAGCCACAGAGTACACAGTAAGACAGCTGCAATGAAACAAAAGTGACATCAACCTCCACGGTCCACAAGGCAATAGACTCCATCGATTATATTTAAAATTCTACTAAAATCAGATGTCGAGCCAAAAATGGAATGCATGGCAAGGTGGTCGCCACACTTGTCTAAAATGTTTTTGGAAGCAAGGTCGGAGCATGGAAGACTTGCCCCAAAACGGGAATAACTACTGGCTGATGTCTTGTTGGAGAGTGAAGATTCAGTCGAATTTAAACTCTTACTACAATCGTGCCATTTAACTCCATTATGCCTTGCAGGGTCACATTAATAGCCCTACACTTGCTTTATTACTGTCATCTTAATTTCACTGTGTCCCTGCGAACTGCAGGTCTATTTGCGCCAGATGTTACAATTTGCTTCAAAATTATTTACCTCCAGTATTCAGACCAGATGTACTCGTAGCTCGGTAGGTAAGTTAGCAAACGCACGCTTGAATAGATCCTACTCAATATGCAAATAATTTATGCAACGCTCTCTATTACAAAAAAAAATAAGTATACGTTGGTTCGGTATCCGTCCTATTTGTAGTAATAAAATAATGACATACTACATAATTATTACAGTCTGATTTAATTTTACTTTCGGATTCCACAGACATAGTGTCAAATGGACTACCTTCACAAAAATATTTTTTTCATTTGAGCAAGTAGTTCTACAGCGTTATTATATTAGTATAGATGTTTTTATATTTCCAGACTTCTGGATAATCAAATGATCATCAAAAGATCTCATGTCCTAAAAAAACAAATAAATCATTCTATTCATAGACAAATCAGAAACTAACAAAATATGTAATCGGTTAATGTGACGTAATGTTAATCGACGCCAAAGTCAAAATAATTATTGTTGCCAAAAAAATTAACAAACCTTATTAAATTTATCGCAGAACAAATCCATAGCTAGACAAGCCATAACCCGTGGACCGCGAGTCTCAATGGGCTAAGCGAAAGGGCTGAATAAAACATTCGGCCAAGTGTAACAAACGAACGGATTGATGTTACTTCAACGGACACTTGTTAGGAACCAGTTGGTAAGAAGAGCACCCTTGTCAAGGGTTTTCAGTTGACATGAGAAAGGAGTCGACAAGTCACTTCGAATGTTTTCCAAACTTTTTACGGGAGTACTTTGTTTATAAATATTTTATTTACTTCATCTAACCAGGGACTTCATAATATAAAAGAAATGCTAGATACAATGACTAGACTGATATTAGTTAATAGGAATAAACGCGATTTTTAAATACAAAAGTAGTACATAATGTACTAATTACTGCTTGACTTTTATGCTGCGTTCCAACAACAGCTAAGTCTAAGCTTAGTAACGCGAAAGTCTAAAAGCTTATTTAATGACTAGACTTATGATGGGCCCATTACGCCCAGCATTTCTATGGCACCCTTTTCCTATTTATGGGCATTTTAAACTGACAATCAGTAAAATAAAATGACTCATACCGTTTGCGTTAAGCACGACGTGAAATAAAAAAATATTTCTAGCGTTATGGCATCAGTAGATTACCATTTTCCTAAAGTAGACGTCCATCCTCCTAAAAGAGATATTAAATATACCTTTTATTTTATTATAACTAAATATCCCTCGGAATTAATCCATGGCTTACTACGCTGACTGGCCGCGTCGGTTAAGTCTACGCGAGAACTGAATAAAACATTCGGCTGAGTGTAAAAGGATTTGAAATGTAAGTTTGCTCGAATACTTGTTAGGCAACTGTTTAAAAGAAGGATTGATCCAGTGTCTTGTGAATTGTACAGGACCAGGATGTTTGATAGATGACAAATCAGAGGCATTTATTTTCGCATACCTCTACATGCCTGTGAAGAAATTGTTTATGTTAATATTTTATGGAGTTTTTTTTTATCTATACATCTATACAAATATTATAAAGAGGAAAGGTTTGATTTTTTGTTTGTTTGTTTGTTTTTATGAATTGAATAGGCTCCGAAACTACTTGGCCGATTTGAAAAATTCTTTCACTGTTGGAAAGCTACATTCACCCAGAGTAACATAGGCTATATTTTATCCCGGTACGGGAAGTAGTTCCCCCGGGACGCGGGTGAAACCGCGTGACGGGCCGCTAGTGATATATAAAATGATTTACCGTATATATATGAAGATAAGAAGATATGTATTGTTACAAGTGTATAATGAAGTATTCGTTAGTTTTATGCATTTTTTCTAGTAAATATGTGTTTCAAATGTTTTAAGTCGTAATGTTTAGAAATATCAGAAAACACCATTTCAAGGTAATTCGTTGTGTATTATATGTAATTAAAAACTAGTCGACAAAGTAATGTTTACAAGGACGGATAAAAGAAAGAAATACCTTTGACATTAACAGAATAATCACATATCATACATACGAGTACATTAGGGGATGAGATAAATACATAAGGAAATAATACATAAATAAAAAGGCCATGAGGATAATTATCTGTGCAAGTGAGCCACCAACTGACACATTTCCTCGAAATGAGATATACCTAATACCACTAGAGTGCTACTAAGAACCTACCTTGCTTTCCTTTTTTTCCTTTTTAATAATATCTCACACACATCACATACATTGATCTGACTCTGTGTCAAGAAGCTTAAGCACTTGGTTACAGATATCAGAATCAACAGAGATATAATACCCACACCGGAACAAACAGACATGTTCGTTCATGCACACATTCATGGTTCAAGGCTAATAATCAATTTCTTGACCACTAGATCAATGGGGTCGTCAAATAAAAGTGAAGTAATCGAAATATATCCTTCAGCGCCTAATACTAGCCTCTTGCCTTTGTAATACTATGCTGTCTGAGATATTAATATCTTCTAACAGAGTTAGTCAACTTTCAAAAGGATTTTCAGGCCGCGGGAAAGTTTCGTATTCACCGTGACGTAGTCCTTTAAGTACTAGTTGACATAATTCAAGAAGACGCTTAGCTCTATAGCATTAAACGGCATTATGCAGAGTTCGTGGTTAATATGTGGGTGGAAATACTACCTTAACTTAACACATCCTTTAACTTATGGTGGTCTGGAGACAGTTAATCTCATGTCTTAAGAACAACTCAAAAGCTTAGGACGAGATTAATAACTGATAATATGATGATGATTATAATCATCATCATATTATCAGTTATTAATCTCGTATTTCAAGATAATATGACGCGTTCAATGAATGTATGTAGCTTAATTAATAAAACGTAGAATTTTAAATAAATATTTTATTATATTCACGGTACGATGTTCACATCACACAAAAATAAAAAACTATATAATAGAATATCAGTACCCTGGTAAAATTAAGTTTACCGGTGTAAAAATAAGGAAATGATACCTAATTAAAATTTACGGCCAGTATTATCATGTAGTATATTGGACAGGCCCGTTGGTCGAGTGGCTAGAGACCCTGGCTACAAAACCAAGGGTCGCGGGTTCGAATCCCGCTAGGGGCAAATGTTTGTGTGATGAACATCGGCATTTGTACTTGAGTCATGGATGTTTATAAACGTATTTAAGTATGTCTATCCGTTCCCTAGCTTCCATAGTACAAGCTTCGAGCTTAGTTTGGGGCTAGGCAATTGGTGTGTTAGTCCAAGGCATTTATTTATTATTATTATTATTTATTTAATTATCAAGCTTTACAAACTCCTCGTCGTGAATGCGGTTATCGGATTGCCAGTCAACGTTTAAAAGTTAATTTCCAAGTCCTAAGGTCAGTAAACACCTAAATGACGTGCATCTGACGAGGGTCGCATCGTTCCCTGCTCAATCACCCTATTCACACTTTAACTCGCTAAAGCATGTATAAATGACTTCTAGCCTATAGGGTGTATTGAATTTGGACCTAGTTCGTGAAGAAAGTTTTCGTTAATAGATACTGTCAAGGTGACTGATCGATATTGCGAAAATGATTAGCTTGGGGTGATACTTGTAACTAGTTGTGTATTTTGTAACGTGAGCAGTCAAAAGCTGTTTTTAGTCATCACTGTGGCCTTCAACATCACGAGAGCATATAATATGAATGTAGTGACATAAAGCAGGTCACTCGTATCTAAGAACCTTTGATGTCATTTGTTCTGTCTATCTCTTTTAAATAGCCGGAATATAGAAAACGTTTCAAATCTTTTAAGAAATGACGTTGAGCTATTAGTTCATTGTAAGAAAATGCCAAGTTTGCCATTATTTTATTCTTTGTTATGCGAAGGATCTTTATTTGCAAATTAAGTACATAATTGCGAGGTTTGTTGGGCATAAAAATTGTGGCTCTCAAAGAGACTTGTACAATGTTTTGATTTAAATTATAAAAACTAATGAAAATAAGGTCTTCGTTTTATATTTGAGACTACGTGATGCCCGCGACTTCGGTATTCGGTTTCCACTTACATTGTAAATGCAAACAATAGCTTAAGCCCTTCGTCGTTCCTGGACTTTCCAACACAAAAATACTTTTTCAATTCGAACCAGTAGTTCTTGAGATAAGCGCGTTCAAACAAACAAACAAACACACTCTTAAGTTTCATTATTTAATATATTATTTAATAATATAAGGTCTTATAATATAAGGCATTCGCCTGTCTGTCAGGTGATTATAATATTATCAATATCCAAAATAATTTCGAAAATAAAAAGTCATTTCTTTTTCAAAAAAAAACATTCTCCCACCCTTCATAAAAAGGGAAAAATGAAAGAACAAATTAATATGTATAGGAATTTCTGACATACCATGTCGTGATCCAGAGGTGCAATTTTTGCCGCGTTATTTTACGGCGTCATAAAAGAAATTAAATGACCTGACTGGGAATTGAACATGTAAATTCGGACGCAGTCGTAACCTCCACGTCCGTTACAACATCCGACCTCACCGAGTCTCGTTTATCGCCCTTTATCCTAATTAAAATCATAACAAGCGGGTAAGCTATCCAGGGGTGTCAGTCGTAAATGTTTGTCAAAATTACAATTAGTGCACTATCGTAATGGGCCAGATAAACATTAAGCACTATTTAAAGGATGAAGGAACCTTTCCTTAAGCTTATTTGGATACTAGCCTTCTTCGATATGGACTATCCAACACAGAAAGATTTTTCAATTGTAACCAGTAGTTCCTGATATAAGCGCATTCAATAAAACATACAAACACATAAACAAACTCTTCGCCTTTATTGTTTAGGTACATATATGTACTAATTCATAGACATCAGTGTGTCGTAGTCATTTAAATCATAAACTGTAGAATAACTGGGAAATTGTATAGTGATGTTATGTTTCTGACGTCTAGTACGTTGGTACCGAGAAATATAAATTAAATACTTGTTTATGACTTAGCCAATGAAGGTATAAAAGGAAAATCATTAAATTGTTTACATAAAGTTATAATATCGAGCACTTAAAGGCAGAGTGGAAAAGTTAAAACGCAAACAAAAAATTGTTTCAAGATGCGTTCTGAAATATTCAGTCCGTAATTGTAATAATGTTATGGAGGGAAACACGCAACCTTTGGGAACAATAACAAACGGCGTCCATAAAAATATGAGTGCCCTGTTTTAGTGATCACCGAATTGCGTCGTGTACCTCCCAGGGCAAATGAAGCGATCATTTTGAACAGCATCTAATTGAAATTACCCGGGTGTAGCAATGACGAACGTAGCCGCCTGGATAATTGTTTTAATCATCATTTGTTTCGATGTTTGCTTGGAGAATTGCGGTAGCGTACAGAAATGTTTTGTTTTAACAGAATAATTTTGTGAGGAAAATTCTTAGAGAAAATTATTTGGAGCTTGACAATTCAGTATTAGGTGCTTCCTATGCTGTAAATGGTACAGAACAAAATATTTTATAAAAGCTTCATCTAGAATATATACCTATTTGTATTTTATTTAGGTACGCATTGGCAAGAATAAATGTAATAAAAATCTTTTAGAATTTATACAAAAGTTAATTAGTGAAATAAACTTAAATTATATCTGATAATGCCATCGGTCATTTGTTTTGCTCAATTGCATGATAATAAAGGAAACGATTTTATTACAACTCATAATATCAATTTTACAGTGAGGATTAATTATATGTTATGTTATATATGTTGTGAACAACATCACATACATTGATCTGACCCTGTGTTAAGTAGCTTGAGCACTTGTGTTACAGACATCAGAACCAACAGTGGTATTACAA
The DNA here is from genome assembly GCA_958496325.1 of Nomophila noctuella. Lineage (NCBI taxonomy): Eukaryota > Metazoa > Arthropoda > Insecta > Lepidoptera > Crambidae > Nomophila > Nomophila noctuella. The sequence goes on from OY292493.1 coordinate 11,370,656, forward strand.
ATATACTTAAATAGATACATATAACACCCAGACCACGACAAACAGACATGTTCATGCACACAAATGTTTGTCCTGTGCGGGGATCGAACCCACGACCTCTTGCGTAATAGGCAACATCTTGACCATTACACCAAGCTGGTCGTCAAATTATGCTGAAAACCCTCTGAATAGCTTCAATTAACCTATCACTAGAATCTTTCACTCACTCCCGTAACTTTAGTTTCACCAACTACGTGGCTTCGGATTAACGTTCCGGCACACACGTCTTTTGAACGTTGTTATCTCTAAACCTATCTTAGCCCTGATTTTCTAAATCACCGTCTTACCCTACGTGAAGTGAGCTGCTTATAGTTTAAGATTATCTCAGCTCTTGTCTCGCCGCAAAACATAAGCACATCTCCCTTGCGGTCGTAGGGTTGACAGTGCAATGACTCGAGAATGAGATATCTTCTAAAATATATTTTGCTTTTAGGTAGTACAAACATAAAAGAGAAGAATCATTAGACCTTTAGTTAAAAATTGTTCAGATGAATCATTAAAAAAATATTATGTGTGAACTTTTAGGTCTATCGATAGCTTAATATTATTCTTAACAAACTTTTTCACCATTATACTTCGAGTGACTTTAATGAACTTAATATTATGTTCTGAAAATGTTAAATATCTTTCAGCACCTTTATCATGATAAAACAAATATTAATTTTTGAATACGTAGATCATAAAAGGTTCAATAAAAATCTACTTTAAAAATCAACTCAAACGGAGGTTACGACTCATCCCGAAACCGTACAATAAAAGTCTAGCCTTGAGTAAGAAATAAATGGGATTACTCGTAAAATATTCTGGCTATAAGAAAATATTTTGTCTATAGAGGAGTTGTGAACGGGACAACAGCTGCGCGTTGACCCTGCGAACCCCGATAGAGTTTTATTGTCCCCCGTCGCGACTGAGACGGGTCTGGAGATCCACCCTTGTACAGTATACAAGCCGGCTCATGTTGCAATAACTGAGAGATTTTATGAAGAAATAGCGTTTTCTCCCTGCACAAAGATTATATCAACTAAAGTATTGTTGCACGCGCGGCTATCTGAGTGATTCAGTCACATTTACGAATTAAAACGATTTGAAACTACTGAGCTCTCTTTTTATTAGTATTATGTTATGAACAACCTATGCAAACATTTTTTATTAGCATCTTTGATGGCTCTCAACAATGGTTAGCCAAGTAGACTAGAGCTATTAATCCATCCAGGATAGTTATTTTATTTTCCTTTTCATCATGCAATAATTTTATTTTACTTGAATAGTGGCATGAAACACTGCTAATGCACTAAAGAAAATAAAATAGTCCGTACAGAGAATTATATTCTCTCTGTTGAAGAGTGGAGACGTAAAATCCATTATTTTATTTAGGACCAAAATTTTCCGGCAATTCCATTCAGGTTTCAGACTTAGTCTGTTTTTTATGGATGTCATATTGTGGCAGAACTGAGTATCTACGGCCTAGCCTTTCGAGCACAAAGGACCATCCGCAGTAAAGGAGTCAATCGTTTTTGTATGGAGAGTTAGGCCCACATAAAATTTTAGCGTTTATTTACGAAATGGGTATCAATTTATTCCTTATAATCTCAAGATTATAGTGGTGATATTACTTTTTTATATTTTAACCGGAATCGTTAGAAATAAGATGGGAAAATATATATTAACCTCATAAACTAATCTGTCTATTTGCTTTCCTGACTTTCAACGCCTGAACCGTAAACACTTACACATAAGGGCGATTTTCCATTATGTTTTTCCTATGTATCTGAAGTAAAAACAATTTATTATGACTAGTGGCCACCTGTGACTCTGTCCGCGTTAAATAAGGTTTTTGCACAAATAGTCTTAAACTATAGCTTAACATTTTTTTTAGTTTACGCCTGGCTCGACTAATGGATAATCCAACGCAAAAATATTTTTTCAATTCGAACCAACTGTTTCTGATAGTAGCGTGTTCAAACAAACAAACAAACTACAGCTTTTTTAAATTATATAGTAAAACCATTAATGACAGTTGACAGACGGAAGGTTTCTGACATTTGTATTCAGTTTTTAAATAAAATCAAAATCCGGCAATAGACTAGCACTTGCGTTCCGTTATACGGATTTTTTTGTATTGTTTATTCGTATTATTTTATTTCATTATTTAAATGATTAAAAGTCACTACCAATCACCGCCTTAAATAAAAATAGGCATGAAAACCGTTCCAAAAGTAAATTGCGTCTCCTTTATGTTCGATTTCATGTGTTTTATTTTAATTCTATTGATAAAAACCTTTTTTCCTTCAGTTTTCTGTATGTCAGCCATTGTTTACTAATCTTTGGACAGATATTTCACGGATATAATCAAAATAAGGCTTTTTATTTTGGTTTTATGACTCCGGTTTCGTTTAAAATTCACTTCAATTGCAAAATTCATAAAAAAAATATATTTTTTTTACATAGTTATCTTTCTCTTAAACGTTACCGATTGTTGGTGGGCCCAAAAAAAACTGTCACCTTTAGTCCACCATTCAGACTAGCGGCTTAGCTTTTGTAAATGTACTGGAAACGTATGAGCTGGATTAGGCACTTCAATCAGGGGGAATTACGACTAAGGGTAGTATCTAGAAATTGAACGTTTAAATTGTTTGTTGCCAATATTAAATTCGTTGGGAGAGAAACACTCTACCCGCCTGATTAGATACCATATTTCATAATATGAATGCCATCTAACACCCCAGCAAACTTGCAATACCATTCATACTTAGAATGTCCCACTTCAAGGAAAATATTAATTTCAAGGGATACAAACTAACGCTTTGTTTTGACATGGCTTATATAAAATTAATTCCTATCTATCACAGTTTTAGATTGATGGTCAGCTTACTCAGCGTCATTAATATTTGTCACAGAAACTTATAAGCTAGTGTTAGCAAGCCACTTAATACGATTCACTCTTGCATGATAATAATGAAAATTTAAATCGATTTGGAGTACAGCCAGTTATGCTTAAATTCACTATGTTTCACTGACAAACGCGGGTCGTTGTTGAGGCAATATTTAAGATCGTCTCAATATTTTTGAGGTAAAGTCTAGCTTCTTTAATATACAAGAACTACAAAATTTAACTAAAATAAGCGTGTTTCATTCGGCTGACTGGTGGTGTGTGAGCAATTCAAACCTGGGCGTAAATAAATCATAATATGTATTATATTTGTCGCAAATTAGCTAAAATATTATACCAAGTTACGAATTTTAGTATTAAGACTAATTTTATGGCTCAATTTTTTTGAATTTTTTTTTATTTGGCGAAAAACATGTTTACATTATATACTTATATCTAGTGACTCTGCACTAAGCAAATGTTGATCGTAAAACAACAGAAATAAGGATATTTTTAATAGATATACTTACCAAAACAAGTCGTATTGATAACATTGGTTTCCTTTCATGAATAGTGAAGCCAATCGATAGTTCCAGCTCCCGGAAACTTTAGCTCACTTAGCGCAACTTCAGAATGGATAAGTTTAACTTAACTAGTTCTAGCGATTAAGTAAATGACTTTGCTATTGTGTCGGACAGCGAAGCTCGTCGCTTGATTCTAGTACTTAGGGTCGCTTCGGACGGACTAAGTTATTAAAAAACTCCTCAAGTATTATCATGTTGACTTAGCGAGTCTTAGCAGTGGTAACTTTGACCTTTATCTGCAAATCTTGTTATAGAAAGTTCTTTAGTCAAGTTGAACGCAATCCAATTATAGTCAGTAAAGGTAAGCCGTGGGTCCGGCTGAAGTGACTCCCACGTTTATTTTGACACGTGGGTTTGTGCAAATACCAAACATAACTATGATTGACCGAGCACTAAGTTGTTATGAAATAATAATTGTGTGATCGTCTACATTTCATGAATTTATAATCACTTTTTGTCTAGACAGTCTAAAAATATTCACTGCGTTAGGTTTGGGTTGTCTCGGTAATGCAGTTATTTCTTGGATCCAATCATTCTTTTAAAAAAAAGGATTCGTTTATTTTAATGTAAAAGGGGGCAGACTCTGAGCGGCCCGAGGTTTACCTGATGGTAAGTTATGAATATCTGCGAGCCCCCTTGAAAAAATAAACATTCGTGAAGGCATAATTATGTGTCACTAAGAAGCGTTAAAGGTAAAACTCGCAAAACCTTACTCTTTATTCACGACAAGATCGCCAGAAATGGCCGCAATCCCACACAAATGGTTCCCGTCAAAACGTTCAGAGACCTTCACAAACCGTAAAGTACAGTCTAACTTCGCAAGTTAAAGCTGGCCTTTAAGCCGTGTAAAATATTTAAGGTTAGGACGGAGTGTTTCGGGAAATTAACACTTCAGCGGAGACTTTTGTTTCTTTGGGCTAACGTCTCACTAATTAAAAGTTTCATCCAAATTATTCTCGGGGCTTATCTATCCCAGAGCTCTTGTTAGGGAAAACTAAACTATCTGGTTAGCTGTTAAGGAAAGGTGACAGTTTTTTTTGGGCCCACCAACAATCGGTAACGTTTAAGACAAAGAGAACTATGTAAAAAATGTATAATTTTTTTTATGAATTTTGCTATTGAAGTGAATTTCAAACGAAACCGGAGTCATAAAACCAAAATAAAAAGCCTTATTTTGATTATATCCGTGAAATATCTGTCCAAAGATTAGTAAACAATGGCTGACATCCAGATAACTGAAGGAAAAAAGGTTTTTATCAATAGAATTAAAATGAAACACTTGAAATCGAACATAAAGGAGACGCAATTTACTTTTGGAACGGTTTTCATGCCTATTTTTATCTAAGGTGGTGATTGATAGTGACTTTTAATCATTTAATTAATGAAATAAAATAATACGAATAAACAATACAAAAAAAATCCGTATAACGGAACGCATGTGCTAGTCTATTGCCGGATTTTGATTTTATTTAAAAACTGAATACAAATGTCAGAAACCTTCAGTCTGTCAACTGTCATTAATGGTTTTACTATATAATTTAAAAAAGCTGTAGTTTGTTTGTTTGAACACGCTACTATCAGAAACAGCTGGTTCGAATTGAAAAAATATTTTTGCGTTGGATTATCTATTAGTCGAGCCAGGCTTAAACTAAAAAATGTTAAGCTATAGTTTAAGACTACATATTTTTGCAAAAACCTTATTCTACGCGGACAGAGTCACAGGCGGACACTAGTCATAATAAATTGCTTTTACTTCAGATACGTAGGAAAAACATAATGGAAAATCGCCCTTATGTGTAAGTATTTACGGTTCAGGCGTTGAAAGTCAGGAAAGCAAATAGACAGATTAGTTTATGAGGTTAATATATTTTCCCATCTTATTTCTAACGATTCCCGGGTCGGGCAAACTTTGTGTTGATTTTTCTGAACACAGCCCGGGTTTGTGATCACCAATCCGCATTTGGCAAGCGTGGTGATTAAGCCAAAACCCATCATTGTAACGAAAACATGATTTCAAATGATGGAGGCCTTTGCCCTGCAGTGGGACATTAATAGGCTGATACTTTTTTATTTCTAACGATTCCGGTTAAAATATGAAAAAGTAATATTACCACTATAATCTGGATATTATAAGGAATAAATTGATACCCATTTCGTAAATAAACGCTAAAATTTTATGAGGGCCTAACTCTCCATACAAAAACGATTGACTCCTTTGTGGTTCTGGTTTTGTTCCTCTAGAAGTTACTTATATAAAGTGAATCCTTGCTATTATGGCAGGTGTAAGGCCAACTCGTTTTCAGTAATTTCAAAGAAAATTATGCAATTATAAAAAAAAAAAAATTGTGTTTTTTCTGAACAAAGCCAACGTCTATAACGTATTCAAAAGGTGTTTATTATTACTCGTATAAATATAGAAATACTTGTTTAAGATGGATTATACAAAGAGGTTCAGATTCAGCATCCTAAGGGCCCGCACATTGTTTTGAAAGTTCTCAGATCAATATAATTCTCTCCCTTCGGAATAGAACGTTTTGCGGGAACGACCGTTGACCTAAATTGAGTTTGATAAAAAAAACAATTTGCTTAGCGAAGTTATTTCGTTTCTCTTTACTACGCTTTCATACTAATAGTGCAAGGTAAAAGTATATTTTAAATTTTCCTTTGGTAAAGTATTTGTGCGAAAGTTAAGAAAATAATTTTGATGAGTTTTTGTGTGACTACATTGATTTAAATATGAATTGATGGTAATGAAATGAGATTAGAAACTCAGACAATAATAATCAGAGCATAACTTAATTGATACATGCAATGACGTAGATGCTTCGTATCTATCGACAAAATAGTATTCCCTGTACTGAACATACTATACATATATTATTTTATATTCCAATACACAACCCGTCCTCAATTGAATGCACGCAATTTACAATATGCATTCGTGAATCCGGCACAATTTCGCCGAACTGCATTCCGTGGACCCATTTCATTACTGGTTTCAGTAAAAACAGATCCACTTCGTTTACCACCAGATCCGTATCGGTAGTCGTACAAATGATTTCGATGGCTGCCTTTACACCGATGGGCGCGAATAAAGCGCGCCAGTCAGGCGGTCCCACACATTTGCGGAGATTCGGGTGAATGTATCTTCGTGTGAATGGAGTCATTCTCTCGAACTCGACTCGGTAGTAACGTAGTAGGATTTTATAGTTCAAACTATACGAAGCGTAAAATATTCGGTCGAGATATTTTTTCGATGGAATACTAGTAGTAATATCACTGGCGACTTGATCACTAACGACAATTTTTTTGTTTATCACAAATAAACAAGAAAGATTTTTCCTTTTATTGACTTTAGTCCATCCAGGATTTTTTTAAATCTCTGTGCTTTTATGTCGTTTAATAAATAATTACGAGTACAAAATGTTTACAACCAAACATTTAACCGAGAGCTAAAATATACGACCGAACATTAATAATAAAATGGAATAATCCGTCATATGAATTGGCGGTCTCACCGCAATGGCATCAGACAACGTGACTGTATAGCACTCCACAATAAATGGGAGGGAATTAAAAATAAAACAGAAACGCTTCATTTGCCATTCGATGTAGGTATATCTGCGGTGGCACTAATGGTTTTAACGGCTGCCGTGACACCGAGCTCCAACAAAACTACTAAAGGTATTTTTAAAATTTCACTCTCGTATGAGCGCAGTGGTTTATACAGGAATTCAATAAACAATGTTCAATGGTTGTCGCCTTTCTGAATTAATTACATTCCATTTCATATAAGATTAATATAATTGTTTGTGTCTAGCTTTAATAATAGCGCAAATGGTTCAAATGGTCGCCATGACACCGGCCCTGCGAGCAAAAAAGCGGGAAAAACGGGTGCTCTCTCGCATGAGCGCAGTTGTTGCAGTTCAGTGCGCACGTTTTCGCGGTGTTATACCCTTAATTGCTGAACATAGAAAAATGTGATTCGCTAACTCCACAGAAATAAATGCGCAATCAATACATTTTTATTAAACGCAAAAATCCGGACGGCGCAAAAAAAAAATATCTTATCAATAAATTTTTATCGCGCATAATTTGAACGGTCGAATACTAAATATGAGCAAAAAAATATACGAAGCGCTTATAAAAAGTTTCTATTAAAACAGTAAACTTCGCTTCATTCTCCATTCAGTGTTGTTGATGGTGCAATGAATTCGGCATGTGTCGCAACACCGGTTGCCAGCTGAAAGGTCGGAAAATAGTGCGCCCTCTGGCTTCGTGCCGTTTTTAAGCTACATTTCTCTTGATATTCTACCCTGCACAGAAAATTTAAAAACCTATATGACACAGTAAAAACTGCTTCGTTCCCCTGTGTTGTCTTGTGACCCATATATAAATTAGAATGGTATCCATGTCATCGACTTGTAGTAGAAAAAACTCCCTTGAGCAGCACTGTTGTAGTCCGTTGTACACGAAAGGACGATTCGCAATCGGAAAATCATACAATTTTGATTTTTATGACACTGCTTACCTATACCAAATAAATGAAAAATTCTGCTTTATGTTCTATCCGATGAAGATATATCTGTGGTGGCACAAATGATTTGAACGGCCGCCGTGACACCGAGTGCGAGCAAAAATGCAGTAAAAATCGGCCGCCCTCTCGCATGAGCGGCACTGCTGTTGCAGTCCGCTGCACTCGGCCCCTCCAGTGATGCATCATAGGGAACAGAGAAAAATCTGCATTTCTGCATAATTTATGAGGTTTGCAATGTGTCGTTAAGGCAATCAACCTGTCATATATCATCAACGTGTAAAACGAAGCCCTACTTATTGGCAAAGCCTTATTAATGTAAATAGAAAAGGATTAAGTCAAAATTATATTATTTAGCTAGTATGCTGTACACTTTTATCTTGCAGAATTATTGCTTGTATTATCAACTCTCTATTTTCGTAGTTTGTTTTCATTTACGTGTGACGCAAGAAGTGAGTACCGATGTAGTATCTAAGCCGGACTGCACTGTCCACTGTATAGTGTTCCTAAGGAAAATGAACACTCGTTCGCTGTGGAGTCTCGAATCAAACTTTCCCAAGTTTAACTTGAAACTACATTCCTTTTAAACTTCTTAATTCTGTTCCATTTTCCCTTATTTTCTGAGTAACGAGAGTCGGCACTATCTGGCATCTGGCAGACCGCGTGTGCTTCACATGCTGAACAAATTGGTACACGGCTTTAAACATAATATGCAAATGTAATGAAAACATTTTACGTACTGCATGTTACGGCAGAGTACTTCTCATCTAGATAGTGAGATTAAATTCATTTCCCTCGCTTCTTTTTCTTTGCTTATTTGATGGTTAACAAAACCAATGTTGCTATGTCAAGCAATACTTATGCTTGTTGGTTTACCTGTAATACACTTAGTAAATTTTTTTTTCACGTCAAAACTTTTTCCGTCCTACCAGCGCATCGACGTGTATGGCCTGCTGAGAAGAGACGCCGGAAGAAATTCAGCAGTTACGCCTTTTTTAAATAAATTTACATATTACTACAATTATGTCAGACATAATAAATACAAATTAAGTGCGGCTGAGCAGATTAACATGTCCATGCATATTGGTCATTTGATACAGAGATACAACTCTATTATATCCCAAAATTTTCCTCGTTATCTTCTAGTTTTTGTTGCTACCGTTACTTGTACCTCGGGCCAATTAGCAGACATGACCTGCCAACTTGAAATACACGGCCTAAAACAAACTGTCGGAGTATTCTAACGAAACTTTCCCGGCAGGGCGCAGCTATTAATTTCCACTGACAAATCACAATGGGGCCTCGCAGTATTGCGTCGAATTTCATTACCAGCTGTAAAATGATTCGAGTGGACAAATGGACGGAAAATTCGACCAGTATCGAAATATCGTATTACAATTGGTTACCGTCCCACAATGAAAAGTGTTGGCGATACGTGAATTGTTACCACGATTGGTATTGGAACTATTATCCAAACTGATGTTTGTGACAAATGTGGATCTAAAGAGAGCGTTATTAATGTCGGTCACATCCACTGTCGAAATCTTGTGTAAAAATAACTAAGTTTACTAACTCTTACATGCCAATTGCAATCATCATTCATAATCTTATTTACATAACGTCACCCAGTATGTGAGACACTGAGATTTATTGCTGATCGCCAATAATTTTGCAAATGTACTTATTCATTTTTTCTTAAAACTAGTGAAAAAGCTTTTAACAGAAATCTATTTTATATTTAGAGAACTCGACACAATACCAATCTGGGCTATGCGATGTATGCACGAGTATATTTATAAGTGGATAAGACAAAACGCACCGAGCTCTATTCTCGAATTCGCATAGAATTTAGAAACCAGTCCTTTGTGCTGTCAATTTGACTTTATTTTTTGAATAAACATTTTTCATGCAACATTTAAAATAGGTTTAGCAATATTGCGCAGAAATTTTGAAATATTTAAACTCAGGTTTTTCGTCTTTTTTTTATATAAAATTGTAAACAATGATTTTTTTACACTGCCTTCGTGTTTCAAATTCATGTGAATAAGACCTTGTAGGTATAGAAAAAATATAACTTTTTTTTCTCCCATAAAGGGAAAACAGTACATTCCAAAGGTACCAAACAGCCAAATTTTTGAGATTCGCATTTGGTGACGATACAAATAACATTAATCCTACAAACTGATCCCATTCTCAAAAGCTCCCGAGATTCCATAGAGAGATACAAAGAAACCTTTGTGGAGAGACTCTGTTATCCGAGCGTCTTATTATCTGGCTACTTGGAATCTTGTATTGTTATAACCCGCAGCCGGTATTTCAAGAGTCAAAGGTGTCTCGGTCTGAGACTAAGTCGTGTGGAGATATGATTAAGACTTGATAGTTTGGAATGATATTCTACATTAATTCTGATAATATCAGCTCTAAAAAAAAAAAGAAATGGTTGAGTGATTCCTATATCCAATAATATTCTATAACTCTGTACTGCTCAAACGCAAAAATATCTAATTAATCATAAATAAAAATATAATCATCCAATTGTAAGATTCCTTTGAAACCATCCTAGCTAACTGATAATCTTCTTCAGTTGAACATGTATTAGAATCCTACTGCAGAAAGGAATTCCTCAATACGTTTCTCTTCCCAGTCATCGTACCGTCCATACCTACATACGAAAGATACATGCGTCCAAACTGAAAGTGCGGACCTTGATACCCGTAGGTTCTTCGACAAGGAATTACTAATTCATAATCCTCATAAATATGCACTAGAGGGTGATTGAGCGCCGCCGGGCGGATCAACCCTCGTCACGGACTCCACGTCTGTGAGGTGTCATTTTGTTTTTTGCTGATGCCATTAAAGCGTAAATTAATTCAATAGCCCGAGATACGCGATACGTTTTTAATGTGCGTCGCCGGAATTATAAAGTTTCAGCTTATTTTTTATAACGTCGAGGCGGCGATTAAGGGGATGACCTTTTTTATCGTCGACTAGCAATCATGGTATGATACATTGCGAGGCTTACAAGACGGATCTCTTGATAAAAATGTTTTTAGTAATCACAATTTTACATAGAACAATATACCTAAGCAAAACTTGCGACCGCCGTAGACATCGTCCCCGTTGATTCAATTTTCCAAACACATAGTGTTAAAATAACATAAAGCCTTCCTGGTCAAATGGACTACTAATCCGCAAAAATATTTTTTCAATCCGCACCAGTAGGATACTTGTTCAAACCAACAAACATTTCAGTTTTAGAATATTAGTATAGATAAGCGCCCACCAGAATTAATGCACGATTGGAAACACCGCAGCCAATGAATCTCATAATCCGTCTGTGTTTGCAAAATCGAGGCTATCACATGAGTGCTACTAACCCATTTAAACCTTTTAATTCATTTCTTGCTGCCGCAGCCTCTTGAGAAATACTCGGCGGGGAGTCTATTCCACGATGAATCACTTAATCTCTCACAGCACGGAACTGGTTCATAATTGCTTTTCTTTCAATCTCAAATTAAAAACCAAAACATTTTCCATTTATCTTTAAATTTTCTATCATAAAAAAACTTAAACATAATTTGCTATAATATCAAGAATAATTAACCCCATATTTATGTTTACGTTAAGGTATAACCATCAGATACTAAAAATGTTCTTACGTCATATTCTTCTACAAAATGTGGTAGATTGTAACCAAATTGTCACTGCGTATACATACGTAAAACATATTATGTAGAAACGTGAGATAGTTCTAACGTTTACTCCTCATATTCTCTGTAATGTAGTGGTATATTGTAACCAACTTGTCACCACACTACCCGCAATAAACTGTTGAAACGACAGGGTATTACATCTTAAACGTTTCTCGAGTTACACCGCAATAACACTCCGTGCTTATACGTAGGTAATGCACCTGGAAATATAAACTGGAGACAAGTCCTTGAGACCATCAACCTACATTCATGAATCATACGAATAAAACACGTGAGAGACGGAACATAAACTCGGAATGTGCTTAACCTTAATTTACATACCTTTCGTAAGAAGAATAAACTTGTGTTGGTGACCAAAATCTACTATGAAAATAAATGTTAATTATTATGTTGCGGAGCTTAATGCGGACAAACCAAGGCTGGTTTATGTTTCTAGCTTAGTTTAAAATAGCATGGCTACCCACTTACAGGTATCCACGTTATTTTGTATAATAAAATAAAATAAATGTACATCATATGAAACACTTTGGACTTTGCACCGCGCTTATGTCAGGAGCTTAAATTATATAGCAAGTGGCTTCTATGAAATGCGGCTGAACGTACTTAAATCTCAGCTAGCAAGCTTATCGCAAGTCCACCACAAGTGGTGCGAGTATCTGCATTTAGAATACGCCAGAAACTAGCTGTAGGAAATATGATAATGGAGTCCTTGTATGTATGTATCCTAAATTATACATATTCGCAAAAATCATATAATACCATGCATTTATTCATTTTTTTAAAGTACATACAAAGTACATACATATTAAAATGGTGAAGTCTACAGATGAAATGTAATGTAAAATCTCCAACTCCGATGATTGCATTTTTATATGGGGTACCCCCAGAAATTAATGCAGTTTTGTTAAGACAAATAGGAGTTTTGCCATATACATATGAGTCATGAGAGCAGCTGCCATGTCATATCCCGGCTTATTCCACTTTTCCCCGTTGAAAATCCCCGTTAACGGGGATTTGTGAACTTTTTGTCCACTAATCCCCGTTAAGACAATTTGTGGTCCATAATGGGGAAATGTGAACTAAAAAGTTCATAAATCCCCGTTACGTTTAAAATGAAATACTTATGTAATAATCTAGGTCGGTTTCCGCCCACATAGGTAATATACCTACTATAGCCTAAAGCCTGACTCGTCGACTGAAATAACTCTATCCAACATAACACGGCTAGCGCGTTCAAACAAACGTGCTTATCTTAGGAATTAATAGTTCGATTTGAAAAAATATTTTTGTAATGGATAGCCGCTAGTAATGAATAAGTAATGCAGTTCTTATCCAATCTATGCTAATATTATAAAGCTGAAGAGATTGTTTGTTTGTTTGTTCGTTTGTTTGAACGCGCTAGCCGTGTTATGTTGGATAGAGTTATTTCAGTCGACGAGTCAGGCTTTAGGCTATAGTAGGTATTATTTATTTTATTTATTTTTATTTGGAAAACCAACAGCAAGTAATACAAGTAAAAAATAACTTAAATTATAACGACATAGCCATTCACAGGTATTCGCATATGGGCACTTAGATGCTAATAGACTTAGGAGCTATCATAAAACAGTCCTCATGAAGCTAACATATCAATAATCAAAAAATAACAATTTAAGAAATAGCAGTTACCTATGTTAAATCTTAGATGTGGGAGCCAAAAAATTTTGAATATATTAAAATTTTGTATATTACCTATGTGGGCGGAAACCGACCTAGATTATTACATAAGTATTTCATTTTAAACGTAACGGGGATTTATGAACTTTTTAGTTCACATTTCCCCATTATGGACCACAAATTGTCTTAACGGGGATTAGTGGACAAAAAGTTCACAAATCCCCGTTAACGGGGATTTTCAACGGGGAAAAGTGGAATAAGCCCATATCCCGCGATCCCGCTACTTAATTCATATGTCTATGTATTGATGTAAAGGCCCCTGAATGTAGGAGTTTTAAGAAACAATGTCATAAAAGACTACTGCTCCAAACCAACGCAGCTTTACTTCAAACTTTCTGCTTACCTGCTTGAACATGCTATCAGATTAAAATGGTTTTATTCACAGAGCGAATCTTAAATTATTGAATTAACTCGCACGTGCCAGTACGGTACTCTCGCCGATTTTCCATTAAAGTATTTATAAAATTCAAATATACATTCTCTGTACAACAATAATATAATTTGTATTTAACCCGTTCCCCTCCGATACAATTAAAATCAGCGCCTTCATTGCAGCGGTCACGTCGCGCTCGGCACGTGCCGGGACCGAGTCGTTAGCATACGTGAGGCGCCCTTACGACCAATCAATGACGTCACGCTGATTGAGAATACTGCTTAATTCATTGATATTATCGGACATTTTCTTTATTGGCAGGCAGGCTATTCTCTATCTTCTTTGCTTCAGAAACAATGCAAACACATACTGTAGAACATTAATGAGATTTTTGTTTAACCCTTTCCCTGCCGATACAGTTGAAATCAGCGCCTTCATTGCAGCGGTCACGTCGCGCGCGGCACGTGCCGGGCTGAGTCGTTAACTTACGTGACGCGCCCTTACGACCAATCAATGTCATCACGCAGTTTGAGGACATTGATTAATTCACGAAAGAAGGGATGTTAGTAAAGAAAAAGACATGTAATAATACCTTAAACTATAAAATACTGTGTTAATTAATATTACGACTGAAAGTGTGGAAGCCTGCATAACTTAATGGATACCTAAATTCCAGATACAACAGCTTTGCTGATATTGGCCGTTTTGTTCATATTTATTGAATTCATACCTACAATTTAGTGTGTAAAAGATATGAAATTTGTATTTAACCGATTCCCCGACGATAAAAGTAAAATCAGCGCCTTCATTGCTGCGGTAATGTCGCGAGGGGCACGTGCCGGGCTGAGTTGTTACCATACGTGATGCGGCTTTACGACCAATCAATGTCGTCACGCAGATTGAGATCATTGCTTAATTGATATTATCGAAAATTTTCTTCATTGGCAGGCAGGCTATCCCCTAACTACTTTGCTTTACAGACAATGCAAACACATACTGTAAAACAATAGTGTTAACCCATTTCCCGCTGATACAATTTAAATCAGCGTCTTCATTGCAGCGGTCGTTACCGACCGAGTCGCATACGTGACACTCCTTTACACCAATTCATCGATATACTCGAACATTTTCTTCATTGGCTATCCACTAACTACTTTGCTTTACAGACAATGCAAACACGTACTGTAGAACAATAACGTGATTTTAATTTAACCCGTTCCCCGCAAATACAGTTGAAATCAGTGCCTTCATTGCAGCGGTCTGACGAATACAAAAATAACCACAAGTAATTCTACATCATGTCTCTACTTTTCTTAGCCTTACTGGCGCAGGGTGCGAAACGAGTTCCCTTTAAGTGTTAAACGGCCAGTTAAATCGCTTGAGAAATTCCATTTAGGCTATTCTCTACACGAAGGCTGTATCACAAAGGCAACTGCGTAAATAGATAGAAGGCCGTCAATAGTCGGCAGAGTCGTGCCTTTTCAAAATCCCCATTCATTTGAGCCTTGAGCTTCCGACTCATTCATTCTAATACCAACTACGGCGAACGTTTCCCCTCCTTTTCACGTATGATATAACTAGCAGCTTAGAACACTTTATGACATTGTAAGACTGCTTAGGTCGACATTACTTACAATGTCCGTTTCACAGAGGGATTAGGAATTTAAGGATGTGATAAAGATTTAACAACCGCTTTTAAAGAACGTTTATATAATCTGAACAGTATTCAATTTTTTTTACCTAAATACACATTTAAGTGTACGAGTAACATAATTTACAATCATTATAAAATCCTGAACCCATGTGTTTCCTAGGAATATTGACATAAGATAGGCTCACTTTTATATAATAAAAAAGGTAAGTCCTTAGTTATGGGAAGTGGTTTTCATCATTTCATTGATCCAATAGCTTATTTACACAGAAAAACGTCAAGTAATCCACTTTCTCTAATGAAATTATTCTTCGTAAAGGTTAAGTAATATCCCTTCCGTCATAAAGTTTACGTTTGGTCCCAACCAGTCGGTGGCATATTTTCGGCACGTCCCAAGCATTCGTGGGACGTGCGTTCTAATATAATTGCTCTGTCACACCTCCAGCCCTCGGGACACAGGTGACACGATCACTTTCTTTAATAAGACTGTTCCAGAATACGGAACAAATGAACATTGCACTTCCCAATTACACTTTCACTGTGTTCCGGGAACAAGAGATACAAATAAGTTTGGAGAAAAATACACGGCGAAATTCAACCTCCTTCACACTATTGAAACGATTTGTTGTTCAAAATAAAACGCTCCATCTATTCAAAATTCTCACTAAATTGTTACAAAGGTGTCAATATTCATGTATTTATAGAGAAATGATAGCGATTGCCCTTCTTTATATTATTGGGCGCGTAACTTTAAATTACTGAAACAAATACTCAAAATGTACGCTAGTGCGCAAATGCTTGTTTTGCTCATCATTTCGCATGCCGACTTTGAAGCTATAATTCGTAAAGACTATTCTCTAGAGAAATTGCGAATATGAGAAGTGATTCCGTATAAAACAATGTGTAAGTACGACAATACAACTGGCATAAAACTTTTGAAAGTTTTGGGAACATCATTAAACTTAAGCAATATCCTACGGCTAAGGACATTCAGAAATCCAGGCCACCCGAAATTCGTGCTACAAAGTGTGGACGGTCATTTGTTACATTGTAAAATTGTTATATCAGCCATATAAGCCATGCGATATAGCGCTAAAAACACACACATAGGGATTACACAAGGATTACACAAGTAGGGATATTTGTATACCTACCGATAGTTTTTTATTTCGTCAATAACGTCTAAGTGTTGATCATAACGTAATTTCCGGCACTAGTAGTATTGTTATCAATATGCTGTAGGCCCACAGCCGATCCTAGTTCTGAACTCAATCACGTAGCGAATCTTGAGCGCTATTCAGTGCCCGTGGCATGATTTTGAACGTGACCCAAAATGTGTACGGACCTCTGACAAGGGTGCCGTACAATACGCAACAGTCATGGGTGGACAAAGGCAGAAAACGGAGGTGGCAAATGAAGTTTATCGACAATAGTGATTACCAAAATGTGATTTTTTGATCACTTGATCACATGAAACCAGAGCCGTGAAAGTTTTTCCAAGTATTATTATTTTTTAGAGAATATCAAAACGAAGTAAATTGACTTATCAAATTGTTGACCTTTCGTGAACATATGGCAAACCTGCGCATAAACAAATGCATTAGGAGTTGCTTGCTCATGTTACAGAGTAAATGCAATCTGTAAAGCAAGTATAAACAGATGAAAACTGTAAAATATTATATCTAACATTTTTAATCTTGTCTTTGAAATGATTCTTCAAACCCCAGTTGGAATCGTCAAAGAAAATTAAACTAATGCACGTGCTTCCTCGCATACAGACGAAAGGCATAAAGCCTCTGCACTTTTAGGTTTTAAGACAGCATCCCTAGACGCGGCTCGTTTAGGGAAGATGGAGTAAAACTGAATGGTTCCTTTGCTTGTTTGTTCATTCGACTCGAATACGCTTTCAGCAGACTCTACTGTGACGGCACTTTGTCCCCAACTATGCATTTACCTATTTTGAATACCCTGGTAGTACTACAAAGCTTGATTTCGTAAATGTTGACAATTCAATATTCAAAACTTCCTGAGTTAAAGGCCTATATATTTCTCTATTAGTAGAGCAAGTTCATGTAGATGAAAACTGCAAAATATGATTTTTCAAACATCTTTATCCTTACTAATATTATAAATCAGAAAGTGAGTTTGTTTGATCCGCTTTCACGCCGTAACTACTAAACCGATTGCTTTAAAATTTCTCAGACGAAAAGTTCGTTGACTGGATTAAATAATAGGGTACTTATTATTCCGAAAAAAAAAGATATTCCCAAGAGAAAACGAAAATATTGTTTTCACTTGAACCGAAATCCACGCGTGCGAAGCCGCGGGCGGAAAGCTAGTTACACATAATCAGTTTTTTCAAGTCTTGATTCTTCATAACCTCTCTTACAGCGTCAAAGAAAATTAAACTTATGCACATCACTGCACATGGTTTCCGGCGTACTTTAGACGGAAGGCATAAAGCTTTTGCGCTTTTAGGTTTCAAGATAGCATCCCTAGACGCGGCCCGTTTAGGGAAGACGGAGTAACACAGAATGGTTCCCTTCGTGTGTTTGTTCATTCGAATCGAATACGCTTTCAGGACGCTCAACTGTGTCAGTGCTGTATCCCCAACTATGCATTTACCTGTATTTTGTATTATTACCACAACTTCTAAACTTGTTTTCGTAAAGTAAATACATTGTCTAAATTTCCTAAGAAAAGGACGTCAGAATGTAAAAAATATTCACGACACGTGACAAGTGTGTTGATAAAAGCTCTCATTGAAAATTGCCTTATGTAAAATTATAGGGACTACAAAAATAAAATAAAAAAGGACTTTATTTAATTTAGTTTCAAAAATAAATAAATCTTAATAGAGCAGTACTCAAAAAGCTCATTTTTAATTTCGTCGTCCAAATAATAACTGATCTTTTCATAGGGATGTTAATTGGGTATCGAGTACAAAAAAACAATGATTCGAGAACTTATAGTAGCAGTACCAACATTCCTGCAGAACAGTCACTCTTTCACTCTTCGTTTCAATATTCATTCGCTTTCAACATTCGAGCTCTTTCTTTCACACAACACAATGGGCCTGTGCCCGCGTGGAGCCAACCCTAGGGAACACCATTTGTGAATTATTTGTGACTATGTCTATTTCTAGGCTTAGCACAGTTTTGCTAAACAAAAACTGGGGCAGAAAAAGTAGCTGCCAGAATTAATCCTTTCCAGGAAAATGTGTGGATGACGAATGACAGGCCTGTATGAAAGACATCAATTTATTGTGCCGACCCCAGATCAACTGGGAACAGGGCAGGTGAATGATGAAGAGCAGAAAATTGTGGGGGGAAACTGATTTGGGGAACGAATGCTCTTGTGACATAAAGCTGTTTAGCAAATCATCATAAATGGGCTAAAAGTAAAAAAAATACTGCAATTATCTGAGGATAAGGAGGAGATAATCATAAACTGGCATCACTATAATCTGGACAGATTATAGTGATCCTTCGGAGGACTCCCAAGGGGTATTTTTAACTATAAAAGTATCATAATATACTCATATGTATGTCCGATCCTGACTTTGATTCCTAAAAGAACTTTGTGGCTTATTTTCATTTTCACCACGTAGACACTATTTTAAAGTTTCCATAATAATATGTTACGTAAAGGATGGAAGTACTCCGAAAGTACTTCATTCCTTTGTGCTTGTGCAGTATTATTCAAATTCGGAATGTACGAGCATAACCTCTACCATCATTCAAGTCTGAGCCTTGAGACGAATGATTGATGGGCAATACCTATCGCGTAGCTCAGAGATATTATGAACCTTTCAAATCATGTCTACCGCCTCCCCTAGACCTAAATTGAAAATAGAATGAATCAAGCAATATAATTTAGCCCTTCACTAAAGAATTTATAATTATTAACATGGGAATTCAATTGGAAATCACGTTGTATTATTAATAATGGTTACAATAATCCGCAATCAGCGCGAATAGGCGTGAAGCGGTTATTATGCAAATCGGTGGCCTAATGGCCAGAGGTTGGAAATTAGGCGTAATGCAGGGCGGCAACAGGTCGCTGCCGGGTGGAACGGAAGATGCTTATCAATCGGACAATCTGGCACAATAAGCGATTAAGAAACAATAGGGGAAGTTAAGAGATATTGAAATAAAGAAGTCTTTCAGAAGTAGGCAGAGAAGATATGAAGTGCTTATGTCCCACTTCTGTTTGATGTTACTGTCCTCCAATCCCGAGGACACCAGTTTTTAAAGCACGAAATGTATCTGTGTCCCTTTTTCTAAAAATAGCTGTGCTAATATGGTGGTTGTGCTACGAGTATAGAAATACTACACTGTATCGTCTTACTGCATACTCCCATAAGAGAAGTCAAATAATCTAGGTTTAAACACGACGCTTACCAGGCGCTGGCTTGTGCAAATACAAAGCGTATTTATTTTCCCCATAAATCGAACCAAAATACCTGTGAGCTGCAAAACGAATCAAGGGGTTAAAAAATCATCTCGATTGTCGCTCGTCCTCTCGATGTTAGCCTTTAACCCTTCCAAATCGATTTTAAACCCGATATCCGATACAAAATGGGGCGCATCCCACATCGATTCCACGTCACGCGTGAGCCGCGTGTCGGCGTGACGTCAGCGCGTCGACGCCTGTCGCTCCCTCGTCGCCGTGACAGCGATCGCGTACATCCATGTTCCCGATTGTTTATGCTTATTGGGACACGAATCTCACTGGACAGTTTAGATCGTGATAGTATGGATTGACTATGGTGCTTACTACGGAATCAATTACGGAATCTATGAATATCGGCAGTATTTCAAATCTTAAGGTTGAGACTGCACCAAAGCTGTGCTGTGGAGCGGATATGTGTCGTAAGCAGCCAATGGGATTAACATCAATAACATCTTGAAATCCTATTGGCTACTTACGACACAGCACACAGCACAGAGCACACATCTTAGCTTTAGTGGAGTCTCACCCTGATTGTCGAAATCGTCTTAATTACCAATCAATGGATAAAGTATCAGTTCAGTTCAGAAAGCCCTATGTATAATTATCAGAGAAGAGCCATCTCAGCTCCAAATGCAAATAATAACGGTAAATTTTGATCAAACACCATCCTTCCTATCATTTTGGTGATGATGAACCATATTGCTATTAACTTTATAAAATATGCTCATCAAGTCGAGTACATTAAATTATTATAAGTTATTTCAGGTCTGCACACGTTTTGATAATACGTATATGTCAAAACCCAAAAATAAAATTTAAATCAACTGCTAGTCTTAAGCCGTAATGTATCCTAATATGGGATGTTACCACGGTGTTGTCGGTAACGACAACACCTTAGCAAATGAATGGGAACAAACGTGTAAGATGAAAATAGGTAATGAAAGGTTTTAATTTCCTCTTGCGAATGAGAAAGGAAGCAGCCGGCGGCCGTTGACACATCCCGTCATCATACGTGCTTCAAAGCTTACCGTGAATAAATTAATTTAAATATTAATATTCACGGTAAGCCTTGAAGCCTTTTCATCTTACACGTTTGTTCCCATTCATTTGCTAAGGTGTTGTCGTTACCGACAACACCGTGGTAACATCCCATATTAGGATACATAACGGCTTAAGACTAGCAGTTGATTTAAATTTTATTTTTGGGTTTTGACATATACGTATTATCAAAACGTGTGCAGACCTGAAATAACTTATAATAATTTAATGTACTCGACTTGATGAGCATATTTTATGAATTTAATAGCAATATGGTTCATCATCATCATCACTTTATCGCAGTCCATTGCTGATCATGGCCTTTCTTCGGGCACTCAGCCTAATCCTCGGTGAGTCGCATCCACCTCCTGCCAGCCATTTTGCATAGATCGTCACTCCACATTGCCTGAGGCAATGTGGTCCTAATAGTTTTATTTATTTATTCATGTTTTAAATGTTCAGTTTTTAAAGGTTCATATTAAATAATGCATACATAGACTCCAGCAACCTGCTACGTTTAGAAAATTCCTGCGAATAAGGGAACTTCATGGAACCGACGTGTATCATAAAGTTAGAAAACATATCGCAAGGAAGTTACGTTGTTAACACATTTTGACTTGTTTCAAAAGTTGGGCAAACTTACACACACGGCAGAGAAACATTTCCCCTTTATTATGTCTAATAATACACATCAGGGTTCTGAAAACAAACCCACAAAGCGTTCAGTGTTTTTAAAACAAAGTTACCTCATTATTGATTTGTATTCGAAGAATTGAAATCGTTACACAAATAAATAATTCCTATGTTCGAGTACAAAGCAGCCAATCAGTTAGGAGTACATTTGGAGAGATAATATTGCTTTGTGAATATAATTTACGGACTCTTGTTTGTCGTTAACCTTATTATTTACGTAATTCAATGACGGAGTAATGTCGGACAATAATAATTAATTCCTGGAATTGTTTGCTCTCGCTTTATAATATGTTCTGTCTTTAAAACTTGTTTCTTCACGTTTGAACTTAGTATCAATTAATAACTTTTAAATGATATAAGTGCCTCTAGAGTCTATACTTATCCCATGCTTTTGTCCCTAAAGTTTAGACCTAATAAAAACACATCCCACAAATTGTACACAATTACGCTCGAAACTTCACGCTTCCACACTTGACAAATTGTTTCATTTGTGCAAACAAATGCTTACAGCATTAAGCAAATGCGTCTGATGCCAGTACAAACGCCTTCCTCGCGACTTTTCGGCTTGGTAAATCCGTAAATCCGTAGACGCTCTGCAGCCGGGAAGTATTGACATTTATTTTATTACCCTGATCCTGCCCTGCATGCAAGTTTAGAGTAAATAGTAAAAAGTATCAGCCTATTAATGTCCCACTGCAGGGCAAAGGCCTCCGTCATTTGAAATCATGTTTTCGTTACAAGGATGGGTATTGGCTTATTCACCACCCTTGCTAAATGCGGGTTGGGTATCACGAACCCGGGCTGTGTCCGAAAAAAAACAACACAAATTATTGCTCGACCTGGGAATCGAAACCAGGACACCGAGACCACGGCCTGATACTTATACCACCTAGACCATCAAGGCATACAAACCGTAAACACACTGTTTTATAATCCAGCCTTGGCCGGTTTATAACATAATTTGATTACAATATGGATGTTTCCATCTTACGGTTTTATACCAATGCTTTGGGCGAGTGCTGCATACTTATACTAGAGAACGCAATAAGAGAGAACTTTAGAGATGGAATGAAGACGTAAAACCTGGTATGTGCATTTCAGAGTATTATGTTACTGGCGGTATTTAAATGAACAGTTTACTTTATAGCTATTCTACTGTTTGAAATGAGGTTTTGTTTGTTTCAACACCAGTTATTGCTGCACAAATGAGGATGCATAGAAGAAGGAAAACAACATACACATAATATTGGCACCATTTTTTTTAGGTATATAAATATTACCGTGGTTGTATTTAATAGAGATAAAGTAACTAACCGCAAACACATAATTCACTAAAATCGTTTTAAATAATTAAAAGAGTCTATCTATACTAATATTTTTATATAACAAGCTGTAGTGTTTGTTTGTTTGAACGCGCTTATCTCAGGAACTACTGGTTCTAATTGAAAAAAAAATATATTTGTTTTAGATAGTCCATGGCTTTACGAACTTTCAATACATTTAAGCTATGTTACCTATGTATATACCATTAATGTATTGAAACCTTCATTATGTGTGCAGAAACCGAAATTTACGCAGACGGAGGCGAGGGCGGCCGCCTAGTTTTGCTATAAACCATTCTTCATTTTACGGTACGTCATTCTGTCCCCACTGAGCATGACAGTTGGGTTAAAACTGTCCTGCTAATGTTCTAGCTCCTAAAACAATGCATTAACTCTAATGCAAACCAAATGCACACCTGGGGAATTTTAATAGTGACATTTTAAAATATACTGGACATTTACCTGATTTTACTGACAAAAGGAATATAACCTACCAACACAAGGAATAATAATACGAGTATGGTAAATGAGGGTTGTTTTAAGTTATAAGTTTAACAAATATAAAACCGACATGCAGGACTGCTTTAATATATTGAAGAATTTATAGCTAGGAGGTACGCACTAGAAACGGATCAAATCATATTAATGCTAAAATTTTATCTATATATAGGTAAGACATCATATTATTAAAACAATCAACGCCTATGTCGCCTATTAAAATCTCCCCTCAGTCAATCACCAATAAAGTATTTCTATCCAAGAATAAGTAACGGAAACAGGACGAAGGGTCCGGCATATAAAGGTCGCCATCCGGACGGCTTTACTCGGACGTGTGACTTTAGTTTAGTTTGAGTTTCTTGCTGCACTTTTCAAAAGACTTCTGTTTTTTTACCTCTTTCCCCAATCAGTATTTCTTTGTAAGTAAATTACATTGACAATACCTTCACGGGTAGTACGCATAAGTCCCGGACCAGAGAGCAGGTCAAATTCAAAATCAGGACGAAATGTCCGGAAGACGAAGGTGGGGTCGGACGTTTGTACTCGGACATGCAACTTCAGTTACTTTAGTTGAGTGTTGAGTTTCTTGTGTAGATGGTATTCAACAGGTTAACAAGTTATTAAAGAACAAACACATTTTTGCTATAGATATTTTTAACGAATAAATCAAAATGCGTATTATATGCTCCTGATAAAAAAGTCTCTTCGCTTCAACACAATTGTATTTCAGTAATCTGCTTCTCTGTATATAGAAAGAACTAAAACTTGAATATATTATCATATTTCGCAACTACACAACATTTTAGGTATACGTGTTTTTGCTCCTACGTGCACAATTTAAATATTGAAACATAAAACTTACTTACAAAATGTTTTTCATCGGTTAACACAAAAACAACAAAATATGTTCCACACCTAAATGTTTATGAGTTCGACGAAATTGCAAAAATATTCACGACCACGCAAGACATATTTACATTTATGTTGTTCAAGCTTTATACGGCTAGCTTAATGTTTACAACATCAACACTTTCATAGCACATTGGCGTGCTTGTTACGGAAAATTCCTGTACTCGTAGTTGCATAACTATGTAGGTACTTCAGATTCTGCATCCCTTTATGATGTGAGCTAAGTAAGTTTCGCAAGCAAACAAAGACGTCTAGTGCACGAAATCTTTAACTTTCACTTCCAAAAGAATGTCCAAAAGCATAAGATTAGATAATATTGTATTAGGCAAGGTTTATTATAAATAATTCACGGATATATAAAATGAAAAATTAAAACTTCCAACAATTTGCGAAATTATAAAAAATGGGCGATACATACTTTTTAATAAAAAAAAATCGTAACAATCCTTTCAGCACACAACTTTAAGACACTTTTAAGTTTCATTCCCTTAAGTGTCGTACATACTCGTACAATGCAATAATTTCGACTTTCCATCCATCCTTCGGTACCCACGCAGGAGCGAGTGGCACTCGCCAGCACTTCACCTCCTCGTGAACTGTGGAGTGCGTCTGTGCGCCTAACTGAGAACGTGCGCGAACGTTTTAAATGTTAAAACGGTTCGTTTGGCGATGAATTTAACTAATTTGAACTTATTTTAAGTACTGCTAATGTCATGCTATTTTGTAACGTCTCACATGTGAGAGAATGAATAGCACTTTGAGACAAGGTTTGAGGACAATTGACGTTTGTTTTGATGTCATATGTGTAATGTCTGCTATATGTGTAATGTAGTATGTGTATTTTGATAAAATGTTATCATTTATTATCAAGAGACCATTACGTTATCTCTTTGCGTATAAGAAAATATTCCTTCGAGATGTCTCCTCTATACGGTGTAGTAATACCTCAATGTAAATTAACCGCAACGCAATATTCACTACTCCACGCTGATGGCCGTCTTATAAAAGTGAAAAAAGTAACCAGCTCAGCCCGAAAATCCTTAAAGTCATAAAATCGAATGATCTCTCGGTGAAAAACGAAAAAGTTTAGAGAAGATAATCTCCAATTTTATGAACGGGCGTAAATTGGGATCCGGTTATTATCCGAATCACCTGAATTGGCCATTTGTTGAGCGCGTGCTATGGAGTCTTGGCAGCGAGTCAACCCGCTAAGTAAGCCAAGTCACTTGATCGGTGTAGCGGCTAAATGGCCAAGTATAACATTAAGAGAATAGTCATTTGGAGATAAGTTGACGCTCTTCACCGAATGCTTTAGAAGTTATCAGATATCCTTTAGGTGGACGGGGCTTATATTACTGTTAGTTGTTTCTTAAGAAAAATAGATTGTATTTTTTATTTGGAAATAAAATATTGGTAAGTGGCAGCGAGTGTTTCGTCAACTCGATCGCTTGAAACTATTTTATCGAGCGAGATGAAACATATCATATTTATGTGTTGTCTGCCGCCATAATTCGTGAAATATTAAGTATTGTTGCGGGGTATTAAAGTTCAAGCCATTCCAAGATTGCAGCGGCTCCTTTGCCTTTTCTACGTTTGTTTCTCATTTCAGAAACAGCATGATATCCAAAACTAGCAAAGCAAAGGCAATTCCTTTCATATAATTATCAAGCGCTGGGTTTTACTCCGCAGGTTTAGTCTAGTTAAATACTGATAAAAAGGTAAAGGTTTCATTTATTTGCGCCACTTAAAACATGTTCTGAGTAAAAGGAAAACGATCGTAGTCGTTATATCCAGTAGAGAAGTTAGCTTGGCACTATTGCACCACTTAGCTCAGCAAGCCACTTCAGGGCAGAGCGAACTGGCCATGTATGCCACTTTCTAATAAAAGCGAGAGATGGAAACTTCAAAAGGTTTTATAGACTTACTAATGATGGTTTAGGAGTATAACGGGAGAATAACTAAGACCAATAAATAATTTTATATTTTAAGCTTTACAGTCCCGTAGTTAAATCTTACATCTTATGACTGTTTCGTAATAACTTTACTTACGCCTGGTATGTTGTAGGTCAGGCATGCCAAATAATCCTGAGACATCCATTGTTTGTAGCAGCCAATTGTACAAAAAATCTTCAATGTAAACTGTCTCAATTACTTCCACTAGTTGACGTATCATAAACATAGTATTTAGCTGCACTGGTATTGAACCATTTTTTTAAAACTCAATTTCTGTGTTAAAACAAACACTATGATTCCGTCAGCTGGTCTAAAACGACACGATCAAATTGAGCATGTGGTAGCGTTTCTTTCAATTTTACGTTAGGCTATCTAGCGAAAACTTTATTTAGAAGCACACTCATTGTGCCATCAATATAACCGTCAATAATAAAATTGAAAAGAAAAGCACCGGGTAAATGGCGTGGCAAGACGACAGTTGAGGTGGCAGCTTTTCCACCAGCGTAGCGACAGTTGAAACACGCGATCGCGTGTCTGAGGACGCATGCGGCTTTACCAACACTACGAGCTGTTCAGTTGTTCGGTGTAGTTTGTGTAAATTGGCAAGATAAAAGCTACGTTGACACAGCAACGTCGGGATGAAAATACATACTTGATAGATCATGAGGGACAGGGGACTTGTTAGATGCATTAATGTGTTTAAACACTCTGATTCCTGGAACAGTAATGATGTCGTAATTTTATTGTCCGAAATAAATAAAAACGTACCTTGCGAAATAAAATATTTACTGACATTTATCATAACAAATATATTTTAAAAAATCGTGTTAGTTGGTGTCTGTAACTATAGAACTGCTGGACCGATTTTTTTTTGTCATTTTCACAGACCGTCCTTAGCTATTTTAGAAATATAAGCGAGTGTTCATTTGTTCACTATTAGGTAAGTGTCAATGAGCACTCTGAATTCAATAGTAGCCCATAATAAATCAACACCAAAAGCCACCAGACATTGCTAAGTCGCAACCAACCCTTGACATTGTGCGAACTCAATCGAGGCATGGAAATGAGTTGCATGCACTCAAATGCAGTTATATCTCAATGTACGTGCCGAGGAGACATAAACGAAACTTAGATAGCAGCCTTGAGGTAAGATATAGACGCCGTTTGGTATCAACTAAAGTCTTTGCAAGTTACGAATGCCTGCACTATTTTAAACTGTACTTCTGTGTCAAAACTGGTATAGTGTGTTGTAAAGTGAATGTATTTTTTGCTTTGTTAAACTTTACAATATTATTGAAACATTTTTTTCTTTTAGTTTTGTAGTAAGTATACATTAGATCTAAACTTGGCTTACAAAAGAGAAGAAGAAGTTGATTTTTAGGGTTCCGTAGCCAAAATGGCAAAAAAACGGAACCCTTATAGATTCGTCATGTCTGTCTGTCTGTCTGTCTGTCTGTCTGTCCGCCAGTCTGTCACAGCCACTTTTTTCCGAAACTATAAGTACTATACTATTGAAACTTGGTGAGTAGATGTATTCTGTGAACCGCAACAAGGTTTTTACACGAAAATAGAAAAAAAATAAAAAAATGGGGGGTCCCCATAGTTAGAACTGAAACTGAAAATATTTTTTTTCATTGAACAAATACGTGTGGGGTATCTATAGATAGGTCTTTAAAAATTATATTGAGGTTTCTAAGCTCATTTTTTTCTTAAGTGAATACTTTGCGTGACAGACTCTTCCAGAGTGGAAAAAAGTTTGTCCCCCCCCCCCCCTCTAACTTCTAAAGTAAGAGGATGATAAATCTGAAATAAATATATAATGTACATTACCATAAAAACTACCAACGAAAATTAGTTCGAACAAAATCTATTCAGTAGTTTTTTTAATACGTCAAAAATAGAATTTGTACGGAACCCTCAGTGCGGGAGTCCGACTCGCACTTGGCCAATTTTTTTCAACATAAAATGTTATCAATGTTATTCAGTTATCATCTCTGTTTTATTAATTAATTATGTAATATTATATTTATGTGTAACATTGGTGTATAAAATTTAATCATATGTATATAACTGTATAAGTGTACTTTTTAATGCTTATTTTTTACATCCTAACAATGTTGTAGTTTCATACTGTATAATGTTAATGTTTCAAGATAATACATTTTGCGATCAAAAATATAATGAAATAATAACAAAATACCTGTTAATTTGTTATTGTGTACTTATTTTGTGACTTAATAAGTGTTGAAATTCTGTTGTATACTAAACTAACTATGTTTTGTGTTTTCTGTTTCATGTCTGACACGGATAATCAGCTGGTAAAGTTGTCACGAATTAGATAATTTCATCACATCAGCAATCATTCATGACTCAAGAATTCAAGACGCATGCTTTCATTTAATTCATAATTTAAATCATTCCATGTGAGCATCGTAGTTGTATTACATACTTAAATCGTATGTTAATCCAAGCAACGCCATTTCTCAGGATAAGGACACCCATGGCTGAGACATCGTCGAAAAGGCAATGAAAAGGTTTCTCTTGACGTAATTAAAAAACTAAAAGTATTTGTTATCACTAATGTAACAGATTAATCTGAAATCCCTTGTATACACATTCTGTGATAAGATTGGCTAGAACACGAGTATCGCAATGAAATAATAAAAAAAATACTTGCGCGTGTATTTTCTACATTAATCTTGAAAAAAGGAAATCGAACGTCAATTTATTTCATTATTGCTCGATTTCTTGAATGTCCTCACGTTTCTTTTATGGTTGCCATTATAAGAAGATATTCTCTAAACGATTTGTCATCAATATGTTTTTGTCGGGATGTTACGGAAACTATTCCACCAATTGATGTCATTTAGCATCACCAAGCTTTATGCAATTAAGATTTCAGATTGTTCCTTATGTACCTTTTTACAATGGAAGACCCGCAATTTTGTCTGCCCTATCTCAAAAAATAACAATAAATAAAGAAACACGTTAAGATTAAAATAATGGGACGTGTGCCTCAATATTGGGGTTTGTAAAGCATTTTTACGCCCTAAGGAACGTTGGTCTAATTTACCGTTCCTGGCTCGTAAATGGGTGGATTTACGACGGGTTCGAATCTGGGCCAGTTCATGACGACTATAAACACGATGTGTCGATGGTTCGCACTCTATTCCACACACAAGGAAACTATTTTAAGGTAAACAAAGGACTTTTATGAAGGTTAATTGAACATTTGTAGATCATTTACACACAACGACCAACGTTATTCCCACTTGTTACCGTCTTAAATCAGTAATGTGTGTTTGGAATGTCATTAGTAAAAACTAGCCTTATATGTATGAATCTGCGGAGATTTTAAAAATTGTTTTAACTGTTGAGCTGTTAAGCTGCTGTAAGAGACTTTGCGAATTGATTTACGTTCCATAAAACATGCGGTATATGCCCCACCATTTCGCATGCAGATCAGTAGTAATAGGTGATTCACCAATCAAAACTCTGCGTCGGTTGCGTACAGAACTATCTCGAAATCACAACTTCAAAAGTCTGCGAAAATACGGAAAGCATTTCCATTTTGTAGAAACCAGATAACTAAGCACCCGATTAGTTAGACTCAGGTAATTTAATCCCATGGGACGTTATACGTCGTAACAAACCGCGGTTCATTTGCCTACAATATCGCCGGATTTGCGGAGACAAATAATGCTCTCTTACCTGCGATATTCCCAGTAGCCATTTTATTTTACTTGGATATTTCCTGCGAATTTATCCACTTATATATTTTATCTCTTCCTAAAAAGTGTGAAAACTTAGCTAAAAGTACCGTTTATTCATTATTTCATCCAGAAAATCATACCATACTCCACCAACCCAAAATAAAAAAATCAACAATACCTTAATGCCCGCTCTAATAGAATGTACCTACGAGTTAGTATATAGAGCTACTAACTTCTATCGTAATTAAATATTACATTTTTTATTATATTTAGCAACCCATTAAATTTTTGAATAAACATGCCTCGCACTTAAAGATGAATATTTGATCTTAAAGAACTTATGTTCCCGAAAAAAATCTTCATCTAGTGTCCGACCGAAGCTTCGGCTTCGGCTTCGGCTTCGGCCACCTTCGGCCAAAAAATCCACCTTCGGCGAAATCTTCGGCTTCGGCCGGATTTTGGGCCGAAGCCGAATGTTTCGCCGAAGGTCCGAGCGACCAACGAGATTGAACAAACTGTGACGAAAGTCATGAAGCGGCGGGTAGTCACTGTCAAAATATCACATTGCATGCATCAAAACAAGTTTATGTGTATTTAAACGAGAGTTTTGTTTTGAATATGTGCTTATCAATTAAATTGTAATAAATTATAGTCTAAGATCCCGCTATACAAGGACCTTCATCGAGATGCTTAATGAAACATATTTTATACATAATTTAACATGTTAATAATAATTATATTGCATATGGGTTGCTTATTAAATTTCAGTTTGTTTTCAAAACAGTCATTACCTCATTAGTTGTATTGTAATTGTTACATTTATTTTGAATATTCTAGTAGTTTCTAAACTGTGCATTTAATTGACCAACCTTTAATTATTTTTGAGAAGTGTTTGTTTTTAGGGTTCCGTAGCCAAATGGCAAAAAACGGAACCCTTATAGTTTCGTCATGTCTGTCTGTCTGTCTGTCTGTCCTGGCTCGTTCTCAGCCGTTTCTGAAAAGATTGCCACGAAAATTGGTGGAGAGATGTATAGCGATAATTCAAGAATTGGTTTTTAAAATAATCGTAAAATAATTATTTTTTACCCCCCCTCCCATACAGCGAAAAGTAAATTCGAAAAAAAAATCGACTTACCCCATCTTGTGGGGTATCGTTAGAAAGGTATTTTTAAATACAATAAAACTTGCCTTGAAACCATGTGGATCAAACACCCCAGTCTCGAGATATATTAATACAAAGTTAAAATTAGAGCGTCCCCCCTCCCTTAACTTTTGAAATACTACATATTAAAATAGTTCTGAAAAAAATGTGATGTATACCTCCAAGTAAGTCCTTTCAACGAAAACTATAGCGAACTCTGTATCATACATAGTTATTTTTATACAACTCGACCAACTTATGACGTGCAGTTGCCCTTACTAAATGGTGTCTTAAGCGGTCGGGCCATCTTTTAGCTACGGAACCCTTTCATGGGCGTGTCCGACACGCTCTTGGCCGGTTTTTTTTGTTTATTAGTTTAGTTTTGGCCCAGTCGAGTAAAACAAAGACATAAAGAAATGATTATTTTTTACCAGTAGGCAAATCACAAAATATATCATCAACTTCTATATGAGACAGTCAATGTAAACCTTCAATATTGAGGTTTTGAAATAATTTTTATTATAAATTGTAGCTTGTAGACCATATTGAGCAAAATTAATTACTGAGTCCTGAAAAAATATAAACCTTCGGCTTCGGCTTCGGCTTCGGCCGAAGGTCGTGGCAATAGCCGATTATTCGGCTTCGGCTTCGGCTTCGGCCAAAAATAGACCTTCGGTCGGACGCTATCTTCATCCAAATTCTCGCAAACAGACATATTTCTTATTTAATAACAAGTGCAGATTATCCGTGGCTTTGGCGCCCAAGCCGCTCTGTTCGCTTGTTCCGCCCACTCCGCGCTTAACGAACTTTTTAATTTCATCCGCTTTTTTGCGGAAATAATCTTTGTTTTGGAAACTGTGAACATTTACTATTGTTTTTAAAGTTTCAGTGATTCTAGAAATGTTTTACAACATAATAAAGTTATTATTAGAAGGGCAAGTGAAGTCATATTTTCAACTCTTTTCACGGTGAAGATTGCAAAAGAACATAGGGTTCTGATAAATGATCAATATTTGCGTTTGAAGCTGTTTTTAAGTAAAATGTTGTCATAAATATAGTAGACACTTGAGGTGCTCGATGGCGCGATGACGTGCGATTGTCAAGTTAAGCAACTTTCGCAGAGGCCGGTCATCGGATGGGCGACCAAAAAAAAACATCTCGAGCTCCCCCGTCCTCCAGAAGACACGTTAAGCTGTTGGTCCTACTTCTGATCTCTCTATGATCGTGTCAGATTGCTGTCACATTCGAACTATGGGAGTGTGGGAATACGGAGTGCATCTGTGTACTGACGCACGCACTTGTGCACTGTAATATAACCTGCGTACCTGGCTGATCGTAACGCCACCTTGGTCGAAAAACGGCTGGAATATATACACTTTTACTTAATCAAAACAAAACATACTATGAAAAAGTCCCTCATCAGTAAAATTTATTTAAACAAGACTAACATAAAAGTTGATTAATTCATGTTTAACACGTGTAGTATAGTAGTAGTATGAATAAAGCTTATAACTCCACGGTAAAAAGAATGTTTCGAAGACGCTGAAACTCTTTCAAATGCGAAATATATGTATAAAGCTATGTGTTCTAGGTACTCTAATTGCATATTGCGAAGAAAATTATATTTTTCCTCGCGAGAGGAAACCGCTCAGGGAAGTGGGAAATATAAAAGCGAGTTCTGCTTTACAAGTGTAATGCTTCGTATTCAGATTTGATATTTTCTCTTCCTGCCATTTTTGCTCTCAGAGGTTATATAAAATTTCCAACTTTTAAGGCCCACGCTTTCACTCGTTTAATATCTTAGATTTTTGCAATTATTAGCGTCATAAGAATGGGCTGCGTTACGTTAATTCAAGTTAAAAAAAAAATTGTATTATTTTAGACAAATATAAATAAAATTCTGACCTATTATTAGCCTATGATTTTACCCAAAACTACCACAATGGTAAAGATTTGGTCAATTTGTATAATTAATAAACTTCCCAACTTTATTCATTCTATGAACCTGTTTAATTGGAATACAATTCCGAGAATCTGTCCTACCTACAGGCGATGAAATTGCTATTCCGCGAACTCTTTCGTTTGTCAATATTCCATTTCAATATCGCTTCCGT
Organism: Nomophila noctuella; assembly: GCA_958496325.1. Classification (NCBI taxonomy): domain Eukaryota; kingdom Metazoa; phylum Arthropoda; class Insecta; order Lepidoptera; family Crambidae; genus Nomophila; species Nomophila noctuella. Next base: position 11,403,971 of record OY292493.1, read on the forward strand.
TTATTCTTCAAACATTCAGTTTTTAGGGTTCCGTAGCCAAAATGGCGAAAAAACGGAACCCTTATAGATTCGTCATGTCTGTCTGTCTGTCTGTCTGTCTGTCCGCCAGTCTGTCACAGCCCATTTATTCCAAAACTATAAGTACCATACTGTTGAAACTTAGTGAGTGGATGTATTCTGTGAACCGCAACAAGGTTTTCATACGAAAAGAGAAAAAAAATAAAAAATGTGGGGGGTCCCCATAGTCAGAACTGAAACTCGAAATATTTTTTTTCATTGATCATATACGTGTGGGGTATCTATGGATAGGTCTTTAAAAATTATATTAAGGTTTCTAACATCACTTTTTTCTAAAGTGAATACTTTGCGTGACAGACTCTTCCAAAGTGGAAAAAAGTGTGTCCCCCCCCTCTAACTTCTAAAATAAGAGGATGATAAAATTGAAATAATTATATAATGTACATTACCATAAAAACTACCAACGAAAATTGGTTCGAACGAAATCTAGTCAGTAGTTTTTTTAATACGTCAAAAATAGAATTTGTACGGAACCCTCAGTGCGGGAGTCCGACTCGCACTTGGCCAATTTTTTATTATTCTGCCGTATTGTTAACTATGACATTCAATTCACCACTTTATTCCCTTTTCATTAAAGTTTACAATTCCAATCCCGTGGACTACAAAAAATCTTTTGAGCAGCATAAGGAACGTTCCCTCTAATCTAATTGACAAGCCTTCAATTCTGCCTTGGCCATGTTCCAAGGGGAATTGTGGACGAACCAAATTCCCGACTGAGCGTCCGCATAACATATTGTGTGAAGAATTTGAACTGGGGAAAATATTTGTGTTCCAAACTTAGATTGGTGCTTACGAACTTGCTAGATTACATAGCTCTTTCGGTCTGAATTATTTGATGTACATATTTCTCCTATGATCTACTCGTAACTTTGCAAATTATATCACCATTAATTACATTTGTTTCAGAATTTGTGTTAATAAAGACGATTGAGGAATTTCGTTTTACTTACCTTCTGGAAATACCCACAATACATAGTCCAAAAATCGGCAGAAATTCCGAGATAATGTTCTCACATTACCAAGTACGAATACCCACAATACATATTCCGGAGAAAAGATCTTCGGGATAATGTTCCCACGTTACCAAATCGGTTCTCGATAAGTCGATAATACGCCCATAATAGGCATTCCCATCAAGTCAAAAAGTTAGGAATCTGCAATATTAGATATTGCTTCGCGGTGCGATGCATCTATCCTGAGCACATCCTTTACCATGCATTATGATAATATCCTTCCAATATTATATAAAAGATTCTGAATAAAGTTTGTCTCCGTTGTTATATGCATGAGGTAACAACTGAGAATCTTAAGCTTTCCTATCTTGGGATTCGTGTCGTATGAAATGCAATTGAGTTCCAACTAGATGGAAATTTAGTAGACCGCCGTGATATACGTATTTCATGAAATTATAATGGCTTTTCCTGCAAATGTCTTGAACGTTCAACTTACAATAATGAGGCAAAGGTTTCCAGAGTATTTTATCACACTTATATTATAAATATGAAAGTTTCTTTGGTGTCCGTCAATCATGCTGAAACTACTAAACGGATTGTGATGAAATTTGGTATACAGGTAGGGTATGGATTAAATACTCCCATGGCACAAAACAGCAATCTTGATAATTCTACACGCAAGCCGTGGGGGAAAGCTAGTCTGAAATATAGCTGCATACACTTTATTTATAAGGATAAGGATATCTAAGTTTAAAAAATAATAAGGACTTTAAAAGATTTCAAAGTTATTATAAGCCTTAACCTACATTAAAACATATTTAATGCAACACACAGATACGAAAGCGTCTCAGTGCTATTACTTAGGATTTTATTCAGCCGTAGGAGAGAGACCAGGTGAATATTATAGTACGCATGGCCTGCGGTAACGGTAAATGCAAGGTGCACTGCACTATCTTGCACTGTAGATTTAAACTGAGGATAAGTAAAATACTGGTTTCTAGAATTTTTGGTTTCAGTTAGTGGGTTTATTTTTGCTTCAGGATACACAAGTATTTTTGTACTTACTCGTACCTCCGGTGATTTAAATACTCAAACACTAAAATGTTATTTTATTTATTCCTTTCTATTTTCCTTGTAGTTCATATTAGCTTCGATAAATATATGTATATAAGACCGAACACATGTGCGTTCTGTTTTAGTCTTTGCCCTCATTGTTACATTACTAGGCTGATTGTACTACTAATACTACTACTACTATGTACTACCGTAAATAGACAATTTATATTCGTATGAAGATTCAATTCCAATACATTCATGAATGAACTCATAATATTTAGGTTCGATTACAATATCGTCTTCTAGAGAAAGCTACAAATCTTGAATAAATTATTTACTTACACGCTATCAGCCGTGTAACAATTTATTCTTGGACTAGCGGCCGCCAGCGACTCCGTCCGCATGGGTTTCGTTTCCGTACACAGTGTGACTATAGATTGCTAAAGATTTTGTCAATTCTAATCGAACCAGTTATTACTGTTAAAAATACTCCGAGCGCACTAATGAGTTTGAGTTATAAGTAAAACAAACGAATCAGGTGGACCAACCATGCATGAATATGGGCTGTCATTAAAACCTCTTATACAATCGAGAAAAAATCTCGTCATCGCGGTTAAGGCGAACTCGCGTTCCGCAATGTCTTACCGCCATCTGTTATGCCAAATGTGCACTAATCTTAAATTGACGTTAACTGTTACTGAGATTAGCGTGTTCAAACCAATCTGGATCAGGATATTACACGTGTTATTGTGAGTCAACCATGAAAGATAGACATATGCTGTAAAGGGATATTTTTTAGGCCATTTTATGAAGAATATTTCCGTCATACATGATTTTGATGTAACTTTAACCATTTAAGCTGCACACGCGACTGAAGCTTAAGAAATGGAGTAAATTCTCCCGTTTTCCCCACATTTTCCTTCACTACTCTGCTCCTATTTATTGTAGCGTGATGAAAAGTATCCTATAATATGCCCAGGAGTATAAAGAATAATTGTACCAAGTTTCGTCAAAATCCGTCCAGTAGTTTTTGTTTCTATAAAGAACATACAGACAGACAGACAGACAGACAGACAGACAGACAGACAGACAAAAATTTTACTAATTGCATTTTTGGCATCAGTATCGATCACTAATCACCCCCTGATAGTTATTTTGAAAAAATATTTAATGTACAGAATTGACGTCTCTACAGATTTATTATAAGTACTAGCAACGTACCTATAAGTTGAAATGTAAATCAATATGGTATAATAATCCAGATTGTCGTTGGTCTAGTCTCTGCACCACTCGGTTTCGAAGGAAACAACAGGTGGTCAAACTGCCACTTCGACCACTATCGCTATCGCTAGATCGCGTAGTCAAAGTGATGATGGCTAGACCACCACACTTGGGTTTAGTGGCTCATCCCTGCTCAGGTGCGAAAAAAACCGCAGAAGTATAGTGGTTAGTGCGACGATCTACCTAGGCTATATGCTATGGAACGTAAACGCGTTACTCTCTGTGAAAAAAAAATTTTTGTTGTTTACTTTCCAAAGCACGGGAAGACAACTTTGCCACCTTTGTTATTGTTTTCTACTAAGAAAAATCCCGTAAAACTCTGTAGTTACTCTGTCAAAATATATATATATAGGTACTATAAACTTTCAACTATCGAAGTTGTAGGAAAACAACGTGGGGTGCCAATAGATTCTTTTCACGTTGAATTGTCCGTGGAGAAATCTGTTTTGTTGTATGTGTGAAACTAAGTTCCTTTTGTAGTCTAAATTCGCAAGCTGTCTGTAGTTTGTTGTTTTTGATATTCTGCTTCACGGAAGTGGCCGGATATTACGTCAGGCTTTATATTTTGAGCAGCGTGTTTGCTTTTGAATTATGTATTTACTTTACATTATGGAACCACGTTTTGCTACATACCCCGTGCAAAAATGTAGAAAATAGCATATTATGAGGCCAAAAAAGTATGTAAATGAATAATTTTTATATAATTTATTTGAATAGGTTAGGTTAGGTGCATGAACATGTCTTTATTTTCCTGGTCTGATTCTTATTTTTATATATTTAAGAGTATTTTTATAAATAAGAAGTATTTGAGTTTCCCCTTAGTTTGATGTTAGGCAATCGTGTTAGTCCAAGGTGTTTATTTGTTTATCGCTCATTATTTTCTCGTGTCAGTTATTAGTTTTAGCTGTAGGATAGGCAGACATACATAAGACCTTATCGTATATAGTTAGCTAGATAATTCGTTTATTCAATCACAAACAAACATTAACATTTGTAACGTGTATTTCTCTCAATAATTTGTAAGCCTATAGAACGTAAAATATCACATATTTTTAAATTTATCTAACGTGTATTTCACCTGTTGTATTCTAAACTCGGCTTCCTAAGTCGGCAGCATCGACGTTCTTCACGGAAGTGGCCGGCGGATATTACGCCCGGCTTTATCCTTAAAGCTGTTTGCTCGCGACTGTGTTACCTATGTTGCGTTATGGAGTGAACAATATTGCACTCCATTTTTGAAGGAAATGGTGGAATATCCAACCAGATGTGATGTATCGGTCACTATTTTCTCGTGCACGATTTTGGATTTAGCTGTAGCATGAAATGGCCGACCTCTGAGGTCTTAAGGCAAGAACTAACCACCGTGAAGCAGTAGAAAGATTCACATAAAAACATACAGGCTTAAATACTACTTATACATATGTCTGTGTACTTGTAGACAGATATATATGTAGATTGCAGTATCTTTCCTTATGTCGCATAAAACAAGAAGAAAAACTGATGGAGTTGTTCAGTAATCTGAGTTTAACGCAAATAGCAAACCCACTTATCTAAATGAAAAATATTATTCTTAAACTTTGCTTTAAAAACTTACCCAATTTAGCAGTGCTCTAAATATATCATAAGAAGTTTAAACGATCTCTTCTGGATTTCATCGAAATTGCTTCTCCTAGTGTCTGTTCTTGGATTAATGTTCTGAAAATCCGGCGAAGTTTTTCCTCGAAAAGCGGATAAATCGGAAGTGCGAAACAACGACATAGTGACAGTCTACTGGAGATTGCACTCGACACGTTTGCCTGAGCCCGATTATCCGATATGAGATTCGGCGAAATTGAATTTAGCAGTCAAACCGTTAGAAACGATATTGTGAATTCTACGCAGGTTAGGCTGCGGACTTTATATTGGCAATCAATGAAGTTTCACTGGTTAGACTCAATATTTAATAAACTAAGATCCGCCTAGATCTTCGCTGGAGTGGTGGCGTGGCGAATACACTTACACATACATTAATAAATAAAATAGACAAGACCTTCTTCATATATGTATGTACAATTGTACATAGCGCAGTCTATTAAATATAGTAGTAAGTATAGTAAATATAGTCTTATCTACTGGTGTTTTCATCCCAATACACTAACTTACATATAGTCGTCGTAGGTGTCATATTTGACCAATTTTCTTCCAGTAGTACTACTGTAAAAAGTAATAAAAACACAAAGACCTTGCAATTTATAGACAGTAGCAACTAAAATGGTAATATACTACAAGTATTTAACTAGTTTAAAAAATACTAACAAGCTAGAAACGTAGCAAAAATGCAAACAGAGTTTCGAGCTTTCACGTAAAAGTTGATACGAGTATGTCACCTGCGGTCAAAGCAAAAGTTACTGCCGCTCCAAATTCACGATATATAAGGATTTTCGTTGGTAAAACTTTACGTGTAATAACAGCGTAGAACATCCTCTGTACTTCACAGTGCGGAATTACCTTATTAAGGTCTCTCAACAAAACGAGCATTATTCTCTCTAAATATGCTCTCACAGAAAAGGACTTTGCATAACTTTTACTACGACAATTTCGCTAACTTAGTTAGATTTAATGCCTTGATGCTAACAAAAGAAAATTAAATGCTTATATTTCACAAGATAGGTCAAGATTTAGATTAGTGCATGCAAAATTAGCAACATGTTCTGGAGAAGTTCGTCTCAATTAAATTCCGCCTTGCGTCCGTAATGTCTAGCATGTCTGAATTCAGTAACAATGTGATAGAATGTTCGCTGCAACCACAGCTGGGTATTCCGTTCTGAATTTCCGCTGATGCATCCACCATTGGAAATTTTGGCTGACCTACCATCGTAATTCTAGACACAATAGAAAAACGTTTGAATGCTGAGGTACGTACGACACATCGAACGTGATTGGAACGTTGACAAATTGTTGGATCTAAACTGACCGCATATGCCCTTTGACATTTATAAAAATAAACGTGTGTGTCCAGAAAGAGTTCATAATTTACGTGCTTTATCACAGCCAACCAGCCATAACAATTATCGGTCTCACCTACCTTCACTAGAGAGAAAAGTTAAGTATTTTGAATCGTATAATATAAGTCTTTATACATTTTAATGTTGTTTGTATTTGACTTTTGAAAAAAACTCACTTAAAGCGTCAATTACCTATCACAACGTTCGCTTTTATTTAAACCAAACTCTTTAGTTCCGTGTCTAATAAAATTGACCCTTATATTAAAACCCTCGGCTCGTTGACAGACGCCATGTTCTGTTTACTCAAGTAGCCTCGCGGACCTTTTATCATATCTGACAAATGGAAGGTCCCCTAATAACGTGCTACCGCCTTGGGGGCCATTTCAGCAGTTCCGAGCCACATTTACATCGCAATAGTAGTAGGAAATGGTTTTCGTCTGTGACAATAATAAAGATATTTCTTGTAGTTTTCGACAAGTGACGGATAGTGGACTGTTTTCATTAACTCATTAACTTAAAATTGTGATGATTTTACCTTTAGCAACTAATTTATTATAACACTACAAGCACAAATTTAATATATTATAGAGAAAAGTAGTCCGCCATTTCTAATCGAGTGAAGACAATGTTATCTAGAGAAAAAATAACACTATCTTGTCATATTATCTGAAACCATTAAACATTACAATGTAATGTGATGTACTCAATAACATATTAACAAACAACTCACTCAGAATGTATCACAGAAAAGGGTGAGCCGTCATTTGTCGATGAGTGTTCGGTGTCGTTGTGTGGACACTCGCAGCGATTGCCCAGAAAAAAGCAATTTCCTGCTCCTCCATGTCGGCGGCACTTCGACAATCTTGCGGACAATTCACGCCGGCCAATGACTATCATAAAGCTTTCCTTTCTGTTGCCTGCAAAAGAACCTCCTGTTAATACGTCATCGCCTTTCATATATCAGCATTTGATACCCCTAAATTCCAATCAATTTCACGCGCATTAATTTGTGCAAGCATGACTTTCGTGGTTCCGATAAAGTGATGAAAAGCGTTAAATGACCTGGCTTTAACGGATTATATTATGTATAGTATTTTGTGTTGTAAATATTTACTTTTTTATGTGATGAATCACACAATGTGCTTCAGAATACTTAATTACGATAGATGTGCGATATTCAAAACTTAGAAAGACATATAAAAAGTTACTATATCATCATTAAAATAGCAATCCAAATTATCTTAATGTAATTAATTATTCTACAAACTTAACACAACTTTTATTGTTCAGCATAGAATTCGCGTTGCCGAAAACATGGGCTGTTTCTAAGAATACGTAAAAGGGGGAGCCTTTAATTAAACATATGTAGGCTTATTAACGCTAACATTGACATAACCTATACATTCCTTGAGTGCCGCATTTCTTTCTTTGCCAATTTCTATTCTGTGTGTCTTTCCACATAACAACCTCTTACCATTCTAGCGGACAATTCACCGCAGCCAATGTATCATAAAGCGTTCGTCTCTCTCGCAGAAAATGCTCGCGTAGAACTTTTTACTTAAACACGCTGCGTCATCACTTACGTGGCGCTCTTTTTAAATTCTGTAACCTAAACGCGATAATTCTGTTGGCAGTCGACACTTCGCTGGCTTGGCCGATGTTTACCGCTTGGCTAAAAAAAATTCAGGTACAGACGCTAATGTTTGGTTATGAAACCTTTAAAAGTGACAAGATACAGAACAGGTCTTCGTCTACATTTAGGCCCTTATTATTTGTAATATTGAAGGAAACTATTAAATGCAGATGTCCTTTGCTTTGACTAATTGTAATTGATAACCTACTTCATTCTGGTTGAAGAGCCTACATGGTACCGCTGCTAATCCTTTTCTCAGCTTCAGCGATATCTTCTTGGACTTAAATTAAAGTTTTTATGTCTTTGACGTGGGTATTTATAGAAAATGTATATTACTTCCCATAATATCGCTCCGCGGCGTTTTCGACAAATCCAAGTACATAGTTAGTTATTTTATATCTTTTATACCTGAGTCAAAGTACGATAAAATAGCATCATTTCGCAGAACATAAATCTGCGACGTATCGTTTGTTACTGGCGTCATAAAATGTCAACTGTTTTATACGTGAATGTGGGCTATCTCAATTTTTTAATTGTTTAACCTAGATGGAAGAATATTATAGTCTTAGTGACATTGAATTACCAATAAATCTTAGTGAGTCCCTTTCGAAGTAGTCCTATGTGCCAATTACAATTTATTAATGAAGTTATTTAAAAATTAACGATTTAAGTACAATGCCAAGAGTTAAATCAAGACAAGTAAACTCCTTTATTTTAAAGTAATTTAACACTAGGCTTTCTTCGGAAATTCTCACTAATATTTAAGCATTGTTAGAATGTTTCTGTCCAAGAGATTCAAAATTTGAGCATCGAATTTATTTTATCTTAACTACTCCTACCGACACTGCCCAGACGGATCGAATCCGACTTTCATAGTACCTAATAAAGAAGAAAAACTGTTAAAAATGCGTTGCCCGAGCAAATCTTGGCGAACGAGCTTTGAATAATGCGGCGTTAAAAAAGTAGAAGACCATAAATCTTAGAGCAAACTGCATTAATTCATTCACTTGATAAACCGGAGAATCTGGGAAGCCGAGTGCAGAGTTTGCACAATGCAGTCGCCGAGCGGTCAAAGGGTTTAGAACTTGCCGAATTTATTAGCTGATAACACGAAGTTAAATACCTAACGTTTGACAAATTTTGGAGCTAGTTAAACTTCAGATGATAACATATTTTAAGGGTTCAATTATACCGGTGTTAAGGTTGGGAAATGCCGACCCTTGTGTGTGGAAATAGGCTACTAAACTGACTCGATGACGAATTGACGTTACCCAACGGAATGCATCAACACTTGTTACTTTTAATTCTACTCGACGCACATTTATTTCTATTTTTGAAGACACAACTATTTTGGTTCTGTATTAATGTGTAATTTAAGAAATATCTGAAAATATACATAAAGAATCATGAAGTAAGTAAATAGCGAAATCACAAACTTTAAACCTAATACTGATTTTTATTGATCAGACTTTTTGAGTTGAACTGGAATTTTCAACTTCCCGGAATATCAACATTCCACGCTCCATCAAGGGACTGGATTCAAAGTAATGTCTGAAGTCTGAAATCCGAACCAAACTTCGAGTTTTCACCCTAGTTGATTTCAAAAAGCTTCTCAGTCGAAGCATGCTTCGGTGGCGAGAGGCGTGAAAATTGCCAATTTGCCACTCAATACTACTTTAAAATCAGCACTCCGCTGGCAATACTTCAAAATACATGATTTAGCTGGTAAGTGCTTGGAATACAAAAATTGTATAATATGGCTTGCAGAGGCCGGAAAATTATGGTTATTTTAAACTTGATCTTTATTTAAACACAAACCGCTAACAAAAGCTTCATAAAACTAATCAATAACAGAGTCTGATTTTTATAAAGGCTTTTATAAATAACATATTATTTAGTTTCTCTCATGACTACAATGTGCCTCCGCTCATCATAAAACATACAAATCACCTATACCCCTTTTTATGGAAGTATTATTGTTTCCATCAATATCAATCTCTGTGAAGTCGACACGTACCATACAAAGAGCTTGGAACAATGGCTTCACAGTTGGTTATCATTTACCGACGCCCCGACGCCTGTGTCTGACCTGGGGCAGATCAATGGACCCTCATTGTGTGATTAATATGGTGAGCATACAAAAAGATCAAATGAGATAGCCATGCCTTTGGCAGCAGCTATTCAGCCTTGCAAATCTTGCTTTTTATAGTAAAAAATGCAGGGATAAATTGAGTGGAGCACTATCTACCTAATGTCTCCTACAAAGCTAATGCCTCGTAAAAACGAACTTCAGCATCTAAAGCGAAAACTGGGGTTTGATTGGTTCTTTAGGCTTATGCAGATCAATAACTTCTCATAGATATTGACGAGGAAAAAACTATAGATTAAGCACTAACTGAAATGATGGATGTCTGATTATAAAGTCGGATCCAGGGTTTTATTTAAGGACATTACTAAAGGCTATTTGGCCAATGAGGTGTCAATCTTTGTTTCTAAGATTCCATAATTGGATCTCCTTTTTTGTTTCCTTCGTATAGACTTACCATAATGTCTTAATCCTGAAGGCTACCTTTGGGAATAATATCTCAATATGTGTTATAAAAGCGTAGGTAACAGAAGCCCTCTACTATTATAAATAAATATATCTCTGGACATTATTCACACAGCGCCATCTAGCCCCAAACTAAGCATTAGCTTGTACTATGGATGCCAGACAACGGATAAACATTACTTATATACTTTTTTTTTTGTAAATACATACATATTATACATAGAAACACCCAGACCGATACAAACAGACATGTTCATGCACACAAATGTTTGTACCGTGCGGGGATCGAACCCGCGACCTTTGGTGTAATAGCCGACTTCTCGACCATTGCACCAAACGGCTCGTCAAAACATTACTTTACCTTACTCTAATTCTCTCATTCAGTATCTTCTTAATGAAACTCCAAATGAAATGGGTGGTTAAGTCGCACCAAATGCTGCCAAAAATGAACAAACTAATTAACGTTTGTGATTGACTTGATTTTCACCTGTGCCTAGATCCAACATGTATTTGGTAATATATCATTATTTCATGACATATAAGGCAATCTTCTTGTAGTGGATGATACTCATAGAACACACAGATCTGTGAGTTTAAAAGTTGCTAAATAGATTTTAGCACAATTTGTATTTAATGTGATAGTTTTTCTGTTATGTATGGCCCCTAAACGGCTTATCGGTTTCGGTACACTTGTTGAGATGAAATATAATCCCAGCGTCGTTAATTACTAGGGAGCATCCCTGGCCCTTTTAAGTATGATTTATCATTGATAGGTATACAATATTCACGGTCAGGTTAGGCCAGATGCCGCTATTAGCAAAAACTTTTAGTAGTTTAACAATATTTCACCAGATTAGCACTTTATGTCGCGATTGTATAAGTTAGGCTTGGCATAGATAACATTACTGATATTTTCATGGTAGATTATCCATAGATCATATTTTGAAACCATTCTATGGAGTTATTCTAAAAAAATACTGCTAAAGATCGAGGGTTATGCCCATAGTCACGAAGTTGTACAGAAAAGTTGGCAGTAGGTATAGTGAAAGACAAAACAAACAAAGTAACGCTGCTGCCAATCCCTCTGGTATATCACTTAGTGTATTCTTACGATAAACATTAAGAAATAGGGTAGTATTAGTCTAGTACTATTCTAGCTTGTTACTACACGGCACTCACAATCTACACAGATCTCTTATTTTAGATGAAATACACACGAGAAAGAGCACACGGTTTTTTTGTATTAATTGCAGTCGGTCTATTAGACCGGCTTGTGTCATCCGAGACGCTAAGACTTTCAACTTCGAGTTATTTTTCACAGCAACGGGTGCGAGAGACGTTAGACTAATTCCACATAAAAAGCCCTCCCAAGATAGAAACTCTTTGGCAGAACTTAGCTCCCTTTGTAATTTTCTTTTACAACTTAAAGTTGCAACGGACCGTGTTTGAAATAGCTGTGTTAGTGCTGGCCCATTAATTTTATTTTTTGTTAAGCTTAAATGAGCCTGCAAACCTTTTCATTTCAAAAATCTAGTAGATAAAATTATGTCATAAGTTCGAGTATAAAAGCCGAAAGAAAAATTACCTAACTTTATTATAAGCTACCAAAATATTTTTCTTCGTTTTTCGTAAGGCATCAATTGTCAAATACGTGGGTATTCATCAATGTACTAAGCATTAGAGGCCCTGATAAAAGTAAATTTTAATTATTCGATGAATTGCATCACTCAAAACAAATGACATTAAAATTGTAACTAATGATTTAAACAAAATACGGCGTCAACGTAATAGTGTAATAATCCCCAGGCCTAATGAAACGTTCGGTTGTTCGCGACAAATCGCCGGCAATTGGACCACCTCGGACTAATTGCCGTCCCTGAATCCGTCTTCAGTTCGCATTCCATTTCGGGTGCAATTAGACCTGATAACGAGTAATTTATTGCGTTTCCCCCACCCGAGCCGCAGGGTTGCCGTATAGCTTAGGATACGGTTTTCGCACTCAAGTAGGAAACCCCTTGAAACTGCGTTACATACAAAATGCTTGAAGAATTTTGTTACTAAAAAGTGCTATTGACGCCCAAGATCTTGGGCAAGCAATCAATACTTTGATTAAACTATTTACGTTATCATTTTGAATTATTCCCTTCAGACGCACTATTACTAATAAACAAAATTATCAGACTTACTCGTGAAGAATTTTAAATTACTTACATTCATAGTAATGTGCAACTTTTTGCAAGCTTACAAAATCAAAACCAAAATATACTTTCTTTAAGTAGGCCTCAGTGAGGCACTTATAAATCGTCAATGATATCACAATATAATGAATCTATCTCCGACTTCGGAACGCAGTCATCTACCGAGAAGAAGCGGCAAGAAACTCAATACAATTCTTCCTAGTCGTATATAACTGGAGCAAATATCCATCTTCTTGACCTCTTCATTAATTATATATAACCAACCCTGAACCTACCGAATTAGCGAAATATCGTATGTTCATAATAACAAAACTCAAGTTTGTTCCAAATTAATGATAATGATTGAACGGAAGCTTGATGAGCGTCATTAATGGCGTCATTATAAAATATTGTTCTACTTTTGAGCGGTTGTCGATGAGGTGTCTCCCTGAAAAATATCTTGATTAAAATATGATGAAGTCATCCGGCAGTCCGAATTTATGGCTTTATCAACCTCCAGTTTTATGGTCGCATTAAAAAGAAAAGGAGATTTTAAATCCAAGGATCGAATCAAATGTGATTGTTATGGCTAAGTTATGGGTTGTGCGTCTAGTCTGCAATTGGGTAAATAGTAAAACATTTTTATAAGATTTAATGTATGGTACGAGTAGTGTTGTGGCAAAAGAAGGCAATTTTCTTTTCTTAAAAGTTCTCACAAATTGTCAAAAATATACTAAAATGAGCCTTGAATGTCTTTTTTAAACAATTAACCACCATCCTTTTTACTTTAACTGGTATATCTGAATGATCAAGTGAACCATGTATTTACTCATAATCTTGTCTGATGCAAATAATTTCTGAAGAAAACAAAAATTAAGACATTGATTCAGCCTTTGATCCGTCGGAGCCAGCACTTAGCTCTTCTTATTGTTCGTTAACTTTTGTTCCCCTTCGGATGGAATATTCCTTTAGAAATGTTTCGAATAATGAAGTAAGTAAGTATTCTAAATATATAATGATGACTATATTTAAACAGGGTTTTGTTCAATAATGTCTTTGGAAGCTGTTTGGGAGGTTAAAGAAGTACAAACATACCATTGCCATGTTTTATTCTTTCAAAATGCATATGAATGTTCTCGTAGAAAGTGTGTAATAAATGCTAGTTTACATGCTGACTTGATCGAAAGTGAAAATATTCCATTAAAATCTTTTACCTTCCGGCCTAGTGATATTTCGCCCTCTCTAAGTTTTTGAGCCCCGTTCGAAATTCTTCTTAAAAAGTAACAACAAAGTATATAATGGTTAAGAAAATTTACTCAAGTAATATTACGCTCGTGTAAATACTTACAAGAAACAACGATCTGATATTACCCTCTGATTAGAATATTAAATCATTGTGCAAGGACATCCCGGAATATAAAATTAAGCTCGGCCCTTCGGGAGCGGGCCGATACAAAATTCAATTATGTATATCCCAAAATTTTAAGGTGAGAAATCCCTGGACGTTGGATTTAAACGTTGAAGTAAAGGATATTCTCTAGAATTCGAGCGCAGATTTTGTGTGGTAGGAAGGAATGTATTCAATATACTCGCAAATCCTAATCTACCTGTTCTAAACATTGCAGAAGTTTATAATGTAGTTAACGCATAAATTAGGTAAAATTATAAAATGATTGCGTTATGAGTTAAATTTAATTTTAGACATGTCAGTCATCAGGATTTTATTAGAGCTAAACGCGTGGTACGACGACGTTTAAATTATCGGATGAACGCTCTAAAACATTAATTTGAAAATCTGTAATAAAAGTCGCTTAGCCGTAATCCAGATAGCTTGGTACAATCTAAACAATATCGGGTGGTGGTAAATTTAGTTGTAATACCTATATTAGGTTCAATTAACTTTATTCTTATATAAACACTAGCGGCCCGTCACGCGGTTTCACCCGCGTCCCGGGGGAACTACTTCCCGTACCGGGATAAAATATAGCCTATGTTACTCTGGGTGAATGTAGCTTTCCAACAGTGAAAGAATTTTTCAAATCTGCCAAGTAGTTTCGGAGCCTATTCAATTCATACAAACAAACAAACAAACAAAAAATCAAACCTTTCCTCTTTATAATATTAGTAAGATAAGATAAGATAAGAAAACTAGTTAATGACAATTACAGAACTAATAGTAATCATATTACATTCTAAAGCAAAGGCGAAACATTTATCCAGAACTCTTAAGTATGTCACATCTGCAAGTGTGCTTGAGGTAGACAATCGAGCCATCGTAATCCAGCAAGCGTGGTACGGCCTGATATTATCGGGTGACAGTCTGCAGCGCTGTCACAGCGACGTGCCGTGAGTCCCGAGCACGCGCATGAATATCAACGATATGCGTTTGACACTTCAGACGCCGGGAAATGCCCATAACGCACAAGGGCTCAAGAGAAGGCCGGATTTCTTAGGCGGTCGTAAATTATTACCGCATTGAGGCTTAATGGATCGCCGTTTTGCCTGCTTCTTTGCCCGTTTTATGTTTCGCTTAGCAATTTAAAAAGCTCGGCTAATTCATAGCTTCAGTTAATTTAAGTCTACACTGCTGATTACATAATTTGCTTCAATGAGATTGAGTGGTTCATTTTTTTCGCTGTGTAATGATGGTCCATAACATACATATATATATATATATATATATATATATATATATATATATATATGTATATATACATTTTACCAGTTTCAACTGAAGGTCCGCTGAGCGAATTCGAAGGTCGCTGATTGGCTACACTCTACTTTTTTAGCTCATGATCATAACGTAACTTAACCAATCGAACTAGAATTGCTACAGTCCCTAATTGTATAATAAAGTTGTATCTTTATGTTGAACCTTTGTTCAAATCGCCCGAGGTAAATCAGTCGATGTAACGAGTACCTTGCCCGTAATATTTTCCGATTTTCGATTTAGCGTAACGTTAACAAAACGGCCCGAATATAAGAAACTGAGGTGGAAATTACGGTAATACCGAAGCCTTATAGAGGTAAAAGGCAGAACATCGCATAAACAAAACAAACAAATCCCAGTTTGCCTATCGGGGCTTACTTGTGAATTCACCTGCGTTGCTACGTCCGTCCGCGAGACACGTTCGTCTGCCGCATTGCGTATCATTATTGGGGGTATTTGAGGCAAGAGACGGTTTGTGGCAACAAATGGCCGCCGTCTCTGCTCTCGTCAGGTGTTCAGTCGCTGCCAACTTCGCGAGGACGCCAGCTGGCAATCAAACTTTCGCTGAATAATGCGCCCGCTTAGGCAGCGGTAATAGCTGACACAGCCATCTGTCGTTAACTCTGTACACGTAAATCACCTAAAAGTGTTCTTTGACTTGAAAAGACGCTGCGATCTCAATTTCAAGCAATGCTGGATTTTCTTAAACGTTTATTTAATACTATTTTTGAATTGATTAAACTACAGTGCGTTTTGAATATGTCCTCTCTAGATCTAGTTAACGAACTGTCTTAAACAAAAGAAGTTGCTTTAAATCGATTTCTCGATGTTAGCAAGAACACTATAAACTTCAACCTAACTAAAGTGGGTGAATAAAGTTTTCGAGTTTCTGACAAGAAACTAGCTCAATCTCCATATTGAATATTATTTTGATTAGGTTATCTTTCCCTATTACGGAAATGATACCGTTACTTCCAAACTGTTTTAGTGATGGCTTTTATACTTCTAGCTAAAATGGGGACGACATGGCTTAACCTTATTTTCGCCATAAGTCGCGTAAGTTTCAGTTTAAGTTTGATCTCTCTACTTTTGCTGTACGTGACTGCACACTACAAGTTAACGTTATGACGTCAACTTGTTTTGTCATACCGGTTTATGATCAAACTACAAACACCCGATTAAGTAAAATGAGAACTTTGATATGTTTGTTAAGGGAAAAATTATCTAACTTAACTTCTTGATAATTGAAAATACTCAATACTATAGCAACTAGCGAAGAGATATATTCCACGAATGATACAATATGATTAATGGGTGATATGTTTGTATGCTGAAACTACTTCGTACTTTTACTGAGATGCGAATCATTTATCAATCACATAACAATATTTGCCCGATATTTTGGTTCTTGTCCTTGTCCTTGGTCTAATTTCAGTAAACCAATTATTTACTTAACGCGAGAAAGGATAAATGGAACAGCCAGCAATTTCTTGCGTAGAAAAGAATAATGTCACTATTGATCTGAACGTTATTATTTCTTACACACACAATACTAATTGTATTATAGATGCCACCACCATACCTTATACTTTAGATATACGTGTCATAGATTCAGTTACTGTTACTGTTACAGTCAGGTACAGTTGTCGACTACTTCAATCCAGTTTAAGTGAAAACAAAAAAATATTTCCATCGCTAAGTAGTTTTTGCCTTAACCTTGATTCACAGTCCATGGAAACCACTCATACTCGTACATATTATGTTCAATTCTTTCTCAGATTATTTAAGTTTTAAAATGAACAAAAATATAACCATATAAATTGTGATATTTCTTTTAACTATAATTCCAATTGCTTAAAACTACAGGAATACAAACAAATTTCCTCTCTCAATTCCAGATTCGGAGCTCGAGGAGCTAGGAGAGCAGCTGCCGAGGTACCGGCCGGACTCCATCGCGGCTCTGCGGCGAGCCACGCGCTTCACCGAGCCCGAGCTGAAGCGCCTCTACCGAGGGTTCAAGGCTGAGTGTCCCACGGGCGTGGTCAAAGAGGACACCTTCAAGGTTATCTACTCACAATTCTTCCCGCAAGGAGGTAAGTCTAGCATGAAACAAGTAAGTTATGAGCCCGAGCTAAAGCGTCTCTCTCTACCAAGTCCGAGTCTCTCTCTCTCTATGTTTCACATACGAGCACGAGTAAGTACCACTGACATAAGAAGCAACTAAGCATAAGGGATGACAAGGGGATATTCACTCAAGAAATATTAAGTCACTGAGTCAGACTTTAAGCGCCTCTACTGAAGGTTCAAGGCTGAGTCTCCCACTGGCGTGGTCAGCCTGTGGTGAGAGAGCGGAAATATAAAGTAACTTTTTCGCAAATTCTCTCCGCATAAAAGGTAAGTGTCAGCAAAGAGTTACAAGTAAGTCATAGACCGTAAACTAATCGGCCTGCACCGAGGTCCTCAAAGGGTAACTGTCCCAAAGGTCACGAAGATACCTTCAGTTTTTCAATTAAAACGGAATAATGTTGCTCAAATATTCTACATACAAGGACAAAAACAATGGCATCCTGTGTATGTAAAGTGACTATGTTACTTAACTCCAAACGACAAGCTACTCTTCAAATTTCACAAAAAGTTATCTGGGTGGAAAAGAGGGCAAACATACATTATTACATGAATCCAGTTCTAGCTTAGTTTCCATATGCGTATAAATGCTAGCTTTAATAAAGTAAAAAGTTCATCGGAGAAAACGAAGTTAAAATAATCTCTTCAAGCAAGCACTTTATGTTAAAAGATAAAAATTAAGATTACAAAAGATTATTCATTTGAAAAAAATACACCGGGTAGCCTTCTTTTCATTTCACGTAAAAAGGTTTGTAACTGATATGCCAGAGCAAACACGCACATATTACATGCGCAAATTCCTTTATTCGAGGCGAAGGAGCATACATTTGAATTAATCTCGTGTCGGGGGATGGTAAGTGACAATGGGCAACGAGGATAATGTAACTGAAGAAAAATTACCGTCCTTGACAGATCGTCTGACGAATGGCGGAGATAACGACTTTGCACTCTGTCGCCCTCATTAGTCAACCGGAAAAAACTTTAATAATTTAAAAAGTTTTCTAGAGAATTCTCATAAGTTTCAGTTAGTGTTTAATGGCCAACGAAATAGAGCGTACGATGCATCTTTAATCATCAAAAGTAGCATTGTAGCAATCCTAATTAATATTTTCGTTCGAGAGTAATTTATGTCATTAAAACATGGTTAACCAGCTGTGTAGTAGCTTCCTACATTATTAATGCAATATTTCACAAGCAGAAAGAAGATAGAATGAGACATTCATATTATTTGTATTGGCTCTATGCCTACTTAATTAATTAGTATTTCAATATTATTTACCTATATCTATTCCCTGGAATCAGAATTAACTCCATACTACTTAAAACTTCAAAACATTTTTTTCTTAAAAGAGATGTCCCAGAAATGTATGAAGCCTCGGCCTGGTCCATGTACGCTATACCTAAATATAGGCGAATAAGTGTACTACAGTTTTAATCACTCCAATTCTTAAGGAAAACCTTAGTTTTTTGGCTGAAAGAATAAATTATACCACAATATTGCAACTCAGTACAATATGGCGGAGGACGCATTCATAGAGTAATGTAAAAAACCGGCCAAGAGCGTGTCGGACACGCCCATGAAAGGGTTCCGTAGCTAAAAGATGGCCCGACCGCTTAAGACACCATTTAGTAAGGGCAACTGCACGTCATAAGTTGGTCGAGTTGTATAAAAATAACTATGCATGATATAGAGTTCGCTATAGTTTTCGTTGAAAGTACTTACTTGGAGGTATACAGGACATTTTTTTCAGAATTATTGTAATAGTATTTCAAAAGTTAAGGGGGGGGGGACGCTCTAATTTTAACTTTGTATTCAAATATCTCGAGACTGGGGTGTTTGATCCACATGGTTTCAAGGCAAGTTTTATTGTATTTCAAAATACCTTTTTAACGATACCCCACACGAAGGGGTAAGTCGAATTTTTTTTCGAATTTACTTTTCGATGTATGGGAGGGGGGTAAAAAATAATAATTTTTCGATTATTTTAAAAACCAATTCCTGAATTATCACTATGCATCTCTCCACCAATTTTCGTGGCAATCGGTTCAGAAACGGCGGAGAACGAGCCAGGACAGACAGACAGACAGACAGACAGACAGACAGACAGACATGATGAAACTATAAGGGTTCCGTTTTTGCCATTTGGCTACGGAACCCTAATATACCAATAATAGGCGCATCTTTGAAACTTGAATGACGTGTATGTCTTTTATCCGTCAGTTTATTTTTGTTTTGACAGTATGCAGTTTATTTCACAAAGTATTTATATTTTTAGGTTACAAACGACCTAAAAAGGCTGGGGCCCAAAGCTGTAAATCCCAGTAAAGAAAAAATTACAGCTGCCATCTTTACGAAGTAAAGTGAACAATTATGAATTTGATTTTATTTTTAAGCCACTAAACTACGGACCAATGGGACCAAAAATGTTTTATTGTATTTTTAATGGAAAAAGCATTATTTTATCTATTTTTTGGTACCACGTACATGGTGTGGGCCTGGGATGGGACATCTCATTTTGATACTTATCATTTGGTTCTGACTTCACGAATTTTCGCAAACGCAATAAAGAATTTAGGGGTTCCTTGTCATTTACCATCGGCCCATACTAAGCTTAAAAAGAACGCAACAATAAATATATTGAAAAGAAACGTCTTTTATTTACCTTACTACATCAAGAAGATGCAGCTAGCTGGTCCTATACAAGGTTAGTTTTATGATAAGTTACTTAATTTTATACATACGAGTAGCTTTCCTCATAACAGATTAGGAGTATAAAATGTACCAATATTCACGAGAACTATTCCTGATTATTAAGGAAAAATATCAATTATGGTAATTTACTTCTGAATCAAGATATTCGCAACAAAAATGTTTGCAACGTAGCCGCTGATATTACGAATTTTCCCGCAAAGCTGTTATCCATTACGTCTATTAGTTAGGATTACGCGGAATACAAAGATATCGAAATGAGTACAATGCCGCCACCCACGAACAACGAAATGAAAAGGTCAGTCATTATCTTCACTGTAACGGGTGACGCGAATCGGTAGCTAAGTAAGCTTTTAGCATTTTCCTCCCGGTCTTCACAAGGCCCAAGGTCGGCAGAAATAGCCCGAGGCAGACTTTCGATTAATGGAACGAAATATTTCTACATGATTAATTTTTCTTTCAACAATTTATCAGAACTCAGAGCATCCAATAATGTGCCAAATTGATCTAATAATATCTCAGCGTTCTGTATCCGTAACGGCCTGCAATTTATCATTGATACGACTGTTCAAAAAATTAAAACTGTTTTTACGAATGGTATTTTTATATATTTATTTGCAAGGATAATTCAAATTAGCGCAGGTAATGCACAAGTAATAAATAACAGATTCCTTTTAAAGTTATAGTAACTAAGTGGATATAAACTACTTCGTCACAATAAGATTTTAAAGTCAGTCATCGTCAGTTATGTTCAAAATAATTATTCTTTCTTCTAACCAAGTTTCGGTTAGGGGTACCGTACCTAACTGAACGGGATATTACTTTAATACACGGAAAGAAAATTTATGCCTTATATGGTTCATACAATTTAGATAAAATAAAATAATACATTCTCGGTTAAGTACCGTCTGTAGTACAGATGACTTAAATTTTGGAAAAACACAAGACAGTTTACCTCTAAGCGCTACATTGTGATTGGTACCACGTCCCAAAAGGAAGGCGAAGTAAACCTTAATACTAACTGAACCCAACCTACGAGACACGGAGCAAAATATCTCGGGCAACGTTAATAAAGACACCGACCGTACTAAACGAATAAAATGCCGACATGAAAAACACATCACATAATCATATGAACCCATCAAGTTGAGTGGTTGGGCACGGGACACTCTTGCTAGTGCCTTACACCCAAACTTGCCCATAGGCCCACTCGTAAATGCTAACAGCAAAATGCTATTTGCAACTTTAGCCATAAAGTCTTGATTCCCACAAAGCCAATGCCTTGTTTCGGACCGTCAAGCTTGTAATAGCTGGAGAGCTGGCAAGCATTTTTGGGTAGGTGCTTGAGGCAAGCTGAAAACTTGTCCTGTACCTCTCCTATTATATCCCAACACGAAACTGCAGACCTGGCTGGTGAGTAGCGGGGCTATATCAACCCCCAAATTTTTAAAAGTATATTTTTTTTTAATCCAAAAATATACTTGAGGCAATTTGCAATTTTTATATGTTGTATTTTAATATTTACAGAATATAAAAAAAAATAAGCCAGACGATTCAGCCGGGGTTTTAACATTGCCAGGCCCGTCCAAAAATATTTTGCAAATGAATATAAAAAATGTGTTTGAGGCAACTTGAAATTTTAATAGAGTATTATTTATAACTAAAAAATAAGACTCTCAAAAAGACAGATCATTTCGGTGGGACTTTCTACCTGCCAGGCGATCTAACAAAAGACAATGCCGATTTTGTTAGGGAAGGTGACGTCTTTTTTTTTCGAGCATCCACCAACCAAACTTGGTAATCTATATTCTTGAGGGCATTACAAACGATTTTTGCTATGGCAGTAAAGCTGTAAACTCAGTCCGAACTGAGTAAATCAGGTTTGAACTTTTTTTGGCTTCATACATTTTTCTATGGGAAATTGTTTTTTTTTGTTTCTTGCGTCCATCGACGAAACGTGAAAATATATATTCTTGAGGTCATCACAAACAATATTTGCTATGGCAGTGACGCTGTAAACTCAGTCCGAACTGAGTGAGACTGGCCAGAACTATTTAAATGTACATTACAAGTGGTAATCGCAATAATTTTCAACTGTTGGAAAAAAGTAGGAATTTCCCATACAAAAACGCAGGAGCGAACGCCTAGAGTGAAAACGATCTAGGCTGTCTCACTCCGTTCGGACTGAGTTTACAGCTATACTGCCATAGCAAATATTGTTTGTGATGACCTCAAGAATATATATTTTCACGTTTCGTCGATGGACGCAAGAAACAAAAAAATTCAATTTCCCATAGAAAAATGTATGAAGCGAAAAAAGTTCAAACCTGATTTACTCGGTTCGGACTGAGTTTACAGCTATACTGCCATAGCAAAAATCGTTTGTAATGCCCTCAAGAATATAGATTACCAAGTTTGGTTGGTGGACGCTCGAAAAAAAAAGACGCCACCTTCCCTAACAAAATCGGCATTGTCTTTTATTAGATCGCCTGGCAGGTAGAAAGTCCCACCGAAATGATCTGTCTTTTTGAGAGTCTTATTTTTTAGTTATAAATAATACTCTATTAAAATTTCTAGTTGCCTCAAACACATTTTTTATATTCATTTGCAAAATATTCTTGGACGGGCCTGGCAATGTTAAAACCCCGGCTGAATCGTCTGGCTTCTTTTTTTTTATATTCTGTAAATATTAAACTACAACATATAAAAATTGCAAATTGCCTCAAGTATATTTTTGGATTAAAAAAAAATATACTTTTAAAAATTTGGGGGTTGATTTAGCCCCGCTACTCACCAGCCAGGTCTGCAGTTTCGTGTTGGGATATAATAGGAGAGGTACAGGACAAGTTTTCAGCTTGCCTCAAGCACCTACCCAAAAATGCTTGCCAGCTCTCGGGCTATAAGGACGAAAGCTAAATTTCAGTTTTTATATCTCGTATAGACAGAACTGGCAAGTGAAAAAGACGTCGACCGCATAAATAAAAAGAAAGTAAAATCATTTTTCTGCTATCCGGAGTCGCAATAACCGGCCGGCTTGGACAAAACGTTTAAGGCTAGACTGGCCCAAAAAATTATGACTTTTGCCAAGTCACGATACAGACATTTTATAAGAAACCTCATTATAGTACCTATATGTAGTTTTATATACTCAGATAATCTTATGGTATGTTCCTTTAATAGGTTCTCTGACACCTACCTCCTCCCGAACGGTAGGTACTCAATGGCACTCTGTCGTTATTTTCAAATCAACCATCAACCAAAAATGGTTTTGGTTCGAACTTAGAGTTGAACCCATGACCATTGCGCCACAGGCAATGGTTTCTGTTTTCAGTATGTACCTAAGCTTCATCTCCACCTCGTTTAGTCGTGAGGCAGTATATTCTCTGACAGAGTACTTCCTGCTCCCGAGCGGTACCTACTCGTATTAAGTAGCACTCCGCCGTTATTTTCGTGACATGACGTCGATGCATTGAGCACGGGTAATGGATTCGGGACAAATGCTTACGCTGAAAGCCGTTTTATTTAACAGCAGCACAATTCGTAACGACAGCACTTATGTATGTAGCAGGGTAAATATATTGCTGTAAAGCGGCATTAAATGATGACGTGTAAAAATGGAAGAACGGTTTAATAGCATGTAAGGCAATGTAAGGACAGATCATTGACACATTGTTCTATTTTTTAATGTTTAATACTGGCAGTAATTCCAAATGGGAAAGTTCTTTCTATCCACTCATTTTTAGGGTTCCGTAGCCAAATGGCAAAAAACGGAACCCTTATAGTTTCGTCATGTCTGTCTGTCTGTCTGTCCTGGCTCGTTCTCCGCCGTTTCTGAACCGATTGCCACGAAAATTGGTGGAGAGATGCATAGTGATAATTCAAGAATTGTTTTTTAAAATAATCGAAAAATAATTATTTTTACCCCCCCTCCCATACAGCGAACAGTAAATTCGAAAAAAAAATTTCGACTTTCCCCATCGTGTGGGGTATCGTTAAAAAGGTATTTTTAAATACAATAAAACTTGCCTTGAAACCATGTGGATCAAACACCCCAGTCTCGAGATATATTAATACAAAGTTAAAATTAGAGCGTCCCCCCCCCCCCTTTAACTTTTGAAATACTATTACAATAATTCTGAAAAAAACGTCCTGTATACATCCAAGTAAGTTCTTTCAACGAAAACTATAGCAAACTCTGTATCATACATAGTTATTTTTATACAACTCGACCAACTTATGAGGTGCAGTTGCCCTTACTAAATGGTGTCTTAAGCGGTCGGGCCATCTTTTAGCTACGGAACCCTTCCATGGGCGTGTCCGACACGCTCTTGGCCGGTTTTTTTTGACAATGCCACCCTTTCTTCACCCTTGTCGTGTCCTTTGAGTAAGTAAAGGTTTTCGTATATTAACCAATATAAGCTTATTATACGTACCAACCAATCAAGCGCTGCCTGTAGCCCTTATTTCAACCCTAATTTGTTTAATATTAGAAAAGAATCCTATTATCTACATGTCCTGAATTAATCCATGACGATAAATTGATGAGCCACTTGACTAAAACATATGCGGCGACCGTTAGGTATCTCCTAAATTAAACCATAAAAATGAATAGCTATGAGTCAACAAAGGCAGCAATCGCCTGCCTATGTAACCCTTATACAAGAGATCAACATCGGGTCATCCTTGTATCCTTATAACACGGCACCTGATGGGACCTTACAAAGGCTATTATTACAAAATGTATTGGGCACCTTTTAAACCCTCTTTGTAATTAATCAGTCCCAAAATGGCGTATTTATTGCGTTGTTACCAAATGCCAGAGACCGTTGAAAATATGTATAATAGTCATCTTTATTAACTTATTGCGGTGATTACATTAAACTATCCCAACGGACAATATATTCCAAGATTACCACAAAATAATGACAAAATAATGTAACATTGCATTTCACTAAGTTGTAACCTGCATTCCGATTTTACGAAACCATTTTTTTATACGATAGCATTTTTCATAAAACCCAAAATTTTTAGGACGCATTCGCAATCGAACGCAAATTGCCTTCGAAATTCAAATAAAAACGAATGTTGATGAAGGCAATTTGAATGAATGCAAAGAGAACCGTTAACGAAGCCACAGGATAAAAACTAAATTGACTCCCTAAAGTTCCTACATAAGCGTTTATCGCAGAATGGAAATCCAGTTTTCCTTTTCTAACGTGTTCAATACACCGATGATTGGGGAAATGGTCACGGTTAAATGAATTGGGTAGCTTTTTACTTTTATGTTTACCAGCGATAGATTTGCAGGTTTGTTTTATACACATTTGCAAATGCTCTCTCGTTTATGTCCCAAGTATATAGGTGTACTGGCTTATTTTGTGTCTTTAATCATCTCTATTTATTGAATTTATGCCACCTTAAGGGTACGTTCGATATTAGTTTAAAATAGACAGTCAACGGACGGTACACGATTCCTACACAATACTGAAATCGCCTACGTCAGCAATTTCAAATCTGTTTTTCACTCGCAAGAGTAAACAGTAACATTCGAACGTACAAATAAAAACTCCAATAAAACGCAGGTTTCGGAATCGATGCCAAAATAATTTGTTTGCTAATACATGAATCGAGTCACGTAGCTAATTTTAATTCGGACAATGTATAGGGGTCCGACGCCTATTATTCGCAACTGCTCCGGACGTAACGCAGGGCATGATCGCTGGGCAAGAATTAAAGGCCTCGACTGTGCCACTGTCCTTATTACTAAGTAGCTTTCCGCCCGCGACTTCGTCCGCGTCCCGTCCCGTCCCGTCGTCATCCCGTAGTTCAGAAATTTTCCTTACGTAAAAACCATCCCTGGACATAAAAGAACAATTAAAAAAAAGAATTGACCAAATTGGTCCAGGCGTTATTGAGTTATTGAGTTTTTTTTTTTAAGTATCTTATATTTCTTTGGCCAAGAGCCTGCAATGTTTGTCGCGCCCGGCCTGCTGTTAAAGTTAAGCAACTTTCGTAGAAGCCATTCATCGGATGAGACACCGAAAATAACACCTCGAGCTCCTCCGTGCTTTCAGAAGGCACGCCGTTGGAACTGAGACTCATCTCTCTACGGCCGTGTCAGATTGCTGTCCCACCGAACTTTGAGAGTTAGGGAATAGGAAGTGCACCTGTGCTTGTGCACTACGTATAATATAGCCTGCGTATCTGGCTGATCGTAATATTAGCCGCCATGGCCGAAAACGTCCAATAGGGACTAGGAGGATTAGTATGAAAATAACAACGTTAAACGATTTTATCAGAAATACAGAGCATAATATTATTGACCTCTTAGTCGAGCTTTGATGTCTGCCGATCTTCTATTATATCAATCTATCCCTTTAAGCAGGAAATAAAAAATATTAGTATAATAGTAGAGAAATCTAGACTGACAGTGTGGAATGATCTGCTAAAACCTTTCATATCTAATCGTCAAAACTATTACTTTTCGTGAGAATGCACAACTACAAACTACACTACCTAAGACTACCCACAAAAACAAACTTACAATGCGTTCACAGTTATTTTACCTCTTACACATCACTTATTTCCCTTCGCATCGGGTCATTAAAGGGAT
The DNA here is from genome assembly GCA_958496325.1 of Nomophila noctuella. Classification (NCBI taxonomy): domain Eukaryota; kingdom Metazoa; phylum Arthropoda; class Insecta; order Lepidoptera; family Crambidae; genus Nomophila; species Nomophila noctuella. The sequence continues at coordinate 11,430,841 of OY292493.1, forward strand.
GATGCAAGCTTTATACACTTAAAAAAATTGAAAAAAGCCAGAGCATTACTTAATAATATTTATTGTTCTGAATCTTTACGAGATTTATACCAAAATAAAAAAAATATGAGTTCAAGGTTATAGGAAATTTAACTGTAAACGCATATTTATTGTCATTATTATCCCTGGATTTGATGAACAAAACTCATTACACTCGCAAAAAAGTAAAAAAAATCGTGCATCGTAAAATAATAATGTAGTGTCCATTGGCAGATTAAGATTTAAAGATTCTTATTACTGTATATTGAAAATAAAAATAAATATATTTGATACAGAGTTTTTTGTTAGTTCGGTAGGATGATGGGGAAAATTACTAGTAAAAAAATTGCTCCCACACTGTCTTGACTCTTGTCCCTTAAGTGCGATTCCTTTTATTTTAATATTTAATATTAAATTATATAAACAAGCTAATAGAAGTCCAAATTCAGATGTTAATGATTTATTATTAAAGTTAAAACACACGAAAGTAAAAATAATACTTATTTATGCAGTTCCCCAACATATAAAGTTGATTATTTCCGATATCATACATATTTCTTATTAGTGTACATTTTTATATGTTCAATATGTATGTTATTAGCTTATTGTATCTTGTTTTTTCTTAAGGCGAACCGAAACGCAATAATCGATATCTAAGTGACATCCCTAACAATTTCCGGTAAATCATCGACAAATTTACACAACACTAGTAGCGGTTTGATTAGATTCTGTAGGTTGGCTAGAAAGCTGGAAGTCATTATATGAACTTATATTATGTTTCTTTTAATAGAATCAAATATAGAAAAAAAACATTTACACGCGGCTAATTTCTTTTATTCTCCTGGAAAAACCAGCAATGATTTTAAAACAGTATTTAATATTATTTTATATTCTGTCAAAATCAAATTTGCTTTGTCATGGACTCTTAAATGAAACTAAACGCGAAGTAAAAAGTAAAATGATGAAAGATAATTAAATAAAATTTTCCTTAATACGGGACAAATTGCAAGTTATAACTTTGTATAAAAAAAGTAAAAGTTTCATTAAAAATATTTTTTTTCTGTCTTATCGCACCAATACTTACAATAACCAAACGTTTTTCTTATGTCAGCACTGCGCAGGTGCGCGCCATTTGCGCCGTTTTTACTGCGCACCAGTTGGCAGCACTGTTTCCTCCAAGCCATGACCGGACGCCATTACCACGCCACTGGATTGCGAATGTGTCAGTAGTGTGTCTATTGTGGAATAATCATAGGATTTCTTCAAGAATTCTTACATTTGTGTTGTTAGGTGTTCTACACAAAGATTCTTCAAAATGTCTGACGAGAAAAAGGTTTGTAGATTCATGTATTATCAGTGTGCATCACCTAAAACAGGCACCGACATGGCGCTTTTACTAAATGTGGTTATTACTTTGTAATTCATGAACTTACAGCATTATTGTTTCCTTTTCAGGGTGAAAGTGAACACATTAATTTGAAAGTATTAGGTCAGGATAATGCTATTGTCCAATTCAAAATAAAGAAACACACACCCTTGAGGAAACTGATGAACGCATATTGTGATAGAGCGGTAAGCATACTTTTGTAACCGGTGCGATGATTAGTGCATGAATACTGTCCCTCGTGTATTATTTGTTTCACATTAACTTTATAAAACAATACCTGTACCCAATTAGGATCCAAAACATTTTCGCGGAATTATAATAAAGTTCGAAATGCTCTCCTAAATTTCAACGGCTTGTGTAAAATTTTATGCTAATGCGTCATGATTAAAATTAATTAAATATTTTTATTATCTAAAACAACAATTACCATCAGATAAACTTAATTCATTCAAAAACAAAATCTACAATAAATGAATATGGTTGAAACATGGAGAACTCATAAACTGTTTGCGATTTTTTTATAATCATAGCTACTAATGAAAATGGCTCCCTATTAAATTGTTGAAAAACATAATGCATGTTTTACTATCCATGTCTAAAGGTACATATAGTTGTTTACTTTTTAAGCATAATCTGATGCGTTTTCTGAATATTTTGTTTAAAAGTCTGAGTTAAAATTTAAATGTATGATATTAATTATTTTTCAGTTTTTCTATTAAAATTCACTGGTGATCCCATTTTAACTTTAAAATTGTGTCTTCCAGGGCCTATCAATGCAAGTAGTACGATTCAGATTTGACGGGCAACCTATCAATGAAAATGACACCCCAACGTCACTTGAAATGGAAGAAGGTGACACAATAGAAGTGTATCAGCAGCAGACTGGTGGAGCGCCTCTAGTGTAATACATATGATAAGGAACTGTCCATTTCCCGTGGGAAGATGCGTGGCGTACCCATCTCAAACTTTTTACATTAAGTTAATTTTAATTACAAACATTGATATCTAATTGTCAAGACAATGAAACTTTCAGGATACACAATGGCATTGCTGTACTTTATATCAGTACATACCATACAGCTTTGTGCGTCCTGAGATTTTCATCTTAAGTAAGGTTGGTAAAGTTGAGATAAGCCAAATGAAAGCAACTGTAACAACTGATATTGTGATAATTTTTAGTTGACACACAGTATTTTAATGCTGAGGTACTAAAGCATTACACAATTTCTGAATGTGGTAACTAAGTTATTGGACATTGTCCATTAAAATTATCGGGGTCTGTACTGTAACCACTGATGTACCTATCTTCTGAAATAAAGTAAATGTAATAATAATTTGAAGCTTTCATTATTTCTTATTCTTATAACCATTGTACTTTTAGTAATCCTTTAAAATATATAGCATTTAATTTCTAGGGTATCTACTACATATTTCATTGTAAGAAAATTTATAGATTATTAGAAAAATGCTTTGGTAAAACTTTGAGATCTTTTATTTCACTTATCTTATCAGTTGTCATTCCTTAAACATTATTATTTTATCTGTTAAAGTTTTAGGAGTTATTATTAACAAAACTTGTGCATGTCATTTAAGTATCAGCAGTTCATAAATTATTATTTTATTGTTTGTTATAATTTTGTATCAGACAATAATTATATTCACAACGATGGAATGGCAATTATTTAAGGGGAGACTGTTTCAAAATTAATAAATACCCACAAAAAAATCCTCACACAGATTAGAAAATAATATTTTTTTATGTAATAACAGGCTAGGTTAGTCCCCGTTGGGGACAAGTGGGAGTTAAATGTTTATATTTCCCAGTATTCCCCACTTAGGAGGTGCCGTAAACTACCTATCCGTTGCTAGAAGCGAGCGACAAATTCAATATCTTAGATATCAAATACAGTGGGCTTGTTGACTAAGAATTCTGGGCTGACTAAGACTTCTAGCAAACGGATAGGTAGTTGATGGCACCTTCTTAAGAAGTGAAATCTAGTGTTTTTAATATGAGGTGACACTAACTCGGCGTAAACTGAGAAAATAGTAACTTGCAAATAACAAGGTAGGTACTTTGAAACTTGTTAGGAAAAAGAGCTTTACATTTACGTTGGATTATTCCACTTTGCCCCACCAAGGCGCCCCCCACTGGTGGGGCAGATTCCACTGTTTCAAATTTGTACTGGAATATGCCCCACTGAATCAATTTTTTGCACTAGGGTCAGCACTTAAGATTTTAAGTGGGTTTACTAGTATTAAATTGTATTCAGTTTTATTTACCGCACTTACATATTCCACATCTAATGCTGATTGCTAAAGGAACATAAACCTTAAATAGACAAATACACAAAATAGTACACAATACGAGGTAACCCACTCATAAGTGCTGACCCTACTATGTAGGTATATGGGTGCTAAAAAAAGTCCAAGGTTGGGACGACCATAGAAATTGTCAGCAGTGGCATACGATAGGCTGATGATGATGAGTTCCAAACAGAAAACCCCAAAATAACAACAGTTTCGCAAAGGGGAACGAACTTAAAAAAAATTGCTTACCTAGGTAGGTATTTCGTTTGGGAATAATGTGTCAAATAAAATATGATAAAACTGCAAATATCTCGAAAACTATGCGTCGTACGTGAAATCTGATGACATTTTTGATCCCCTTTTAAGAAAACCCATTAGATATTTTAGACCTATCCGATGACCTCACCAAAAAAGGTCAAGGACGAGGTTGACTTTTTATCTGCAATAAAAATCAATTCAGTTTCGGTGACAGCTTTACATTCAGGTGTGTCGAACATGGAGTAGAAAGTAAACTAAATAAATAAAAAAAAAAAGCTAGATAAAACTGCAAATATCTCGAAAACTATGCGTCGTACGTAAAATTTTGATCCCCCTTTTTCCCCCATTTTTGAGCTCAATGTCGTGTGTGCGGAAACCGAAATACATGCGGGCTGAGTCGCGGGTGGCGGTTAGTTATCAATATATTATATAGATATTCAATTACATTATCCAACCCAGCTACAGTGCCGGTTATAACAACCAGCGCCTTGGGCGAGGTTTCTAGGCGTCCCGTCTACGACTAAATAAACTTCGAACGCCGTTTGTTTGTTGGTTGGTTGCCGTCCGCCGTTGGTTGCCCAACCGCGCCCTACCCTAAAACCGGCACTGTCCTTATAGACCCCCATTTATTGTGCACCCCCAATATTTGGCCTCAACTCAATGGGGATCTATCCCGTCGGGTCTCCCGTGGACCCTTGGGTGTCCACCTGAAACTCTTTGGGAATCAATGGTGTAATCATATCGTTGCCCGACGAAATCAGCCATTAGGTATAAAGTGATTAACGGTCTAGCGATCACGGGCTCTGTCTTATATGGTAGGTACCACTATTTCCTTACTCTCATACTTTACCAGCAGGAACTACTCATACACCCAAGGACCCATAAACGCTAATTCTTCGTAAGTAATTGTGTATTAGTCGAAATTATCTCTGCACGTCCGTATTCAACAAAAGGTAAGGTACAAAACATCCCAAATAGTAGGTATAGACCGGCCGTGCAATCCGTATGTTCCCAGGGGCATAAAATTATTGCCTACATACATAAAATTAAATAATGTACTACCGTCCCGTCCCTATCTATAATTTTTATGTTCATTTTTTTACATTATGTACCTTTTCTTTCCAGCGAACACAGCGCAGTATGCACACTACGTTTTCAATACATTGGACCAAGATAGAAGTGGCCTGTTAAGTTTTGAGGTACCTAACATTTTTTAATTATTACAATTATTATAAATAGTTACTTGAAACATTCAGATTTATTTTTAATTATTCCCTATACAGTAAGCACAGCGATTCATAGCGCTACGCTTCTCGTAACAACTGTCCCATTATTGAAATATGTAGGTCTCAGCGACCAATATCACCCACTATCAGAACCGTTAGGTCTCATTTTTTTCAAACTTATTTAATACTAAAAATGGTAGGGTTTAGGTATTTACTTAGATAATAAGTATAAACATGCGCCATAGATAATTACCTTTAGGTAGGTGCTTAAGTACTTACCTATATACTTAATTATCAAACGCACGGAAGGTTACCTATTCAGTATTTCTGCTTACATTGCATTAGTATTGCGACATCTGTCGCAATGATTTATTAAATCAACAAAACGTATTATAGTACGTATCTGGCCTAACTTGTAGGTAATTGCTTTACGAAAACTCCCTCCCTCCATTCGAATTAATGTTTGTGCCCAGCACAAACAAGTAGGGGTTAAGTGTGTGAAAAATTGAAAATGAACATTCTTTTACAGGAATTTGTAACTGGTTTATCGATACTATCAAGAGGCACCTTAGAAGAGAAACTTCGTTGGACGTTTTCCTTGTACGATATCAACGGAGACGGGTGCATCACTAAAGAGGAAATGTCCGAGATCGTCTCCGCGATATACGACCTCATGGGCAAGATAGTGGACCCTAGCGCGGATGAAGAAATTGTGAGGGAGAAAGTTGAAAGGCTATTTCAGGTAGGATTTTCTTCTTAGTTACAACCACGTTTTTTTCACCCTTATAAAGTGGTGAACCAGAGCATGCTGTGTATTTCTTAATTTATTGGATCTGTTATTATTTTCTATCATATTTTTATGCCAGGTTCAAGTATCTTATTGATACCATCAATTTAATTTAATTTAGAACTCAAAGAATATTTTGTGAATGTTGTACTTACTTATCTAATAATATAAAGGAAAACACTGTTCCTCACCTTGTACCTTCTTAGAATAGGTACAAGGTGACATTCAAATTCTGACCAGTTAAGATCGTATGGATAGTCAGTCACAGCGGTATTTTTGTAAATCCTTCGCAGCCAGCAGCACTGTTTTGAGTCTCATAAACATGGTGTATGTTCCAGAAGATGGATCTGAACCGCGACGGCGTGCTGACGCTGGACGAGTTCCTGGACTGCTGCCTGCGCGACGAGGAGATCTCGCGGTCAATGGCGGTGTTCGACAGCAACTTCTGACGGCCCGCCGCCGGCGCCCGCTGCCGCCGCGCGCCGTAACACGACCTCACCCTAGATCATAGGATAGCTCTCTAATGAAATTTTAAAAGGTTTTATGGCTGCACGTGGAGACCGGTGTTTTCCCAAATGACAATACGTCGTTTTCCAATGAATGCGGGAAATATGCTGTGTGCCGTTTGGAATGGAGTGGTTTATAGAATCTGAGTGGAATGCGGAGTGATAGTTGCCCGTGGAGTGTGCTAGGATTTGATTTTTAAATTTTACACTGATCCTTTAGGCCCTTTAACGTTAAGGAAAGCAGTCTTTTTTTTTTTTTTTTTTTTTTTTTTTTTGCGTCGGGAAATGCATTGACGCATACCCCCAGCCGTGGGGCGGCATTGGGAGTTATGTGGGACTCCCGGTTGCCCGGACTACCCACTAAAACCCGACGGGTCCCTCTAGATGCGATTTGGTGGGGGTGACTATGGTCTTGCTGAGCTATGTCCCACGGTCACCCCCTCGCAACGGCGTACACCTCGCTCAAGCGCCTTGCGGTCCTCTCGAAAGGCGCGCGGGGACTCCGCGCGCGCCTCCCGAACCCTTAGTAGGGACCGGATGCCCCTACATCCGATCCCCGGGTTATGCCGGAGGGGGAGCGGGGACGGACGTGTCCATGTCCTCAGTCTCCCCCTCAAGCCACCGCTTGAATGCGGCGACTGGCAGCAACTTTGGCTGGGGACACTTTTTAGTCCCCAGCACGTGCTCAGCCGGCTTCTCCGCCGCCTCGCAAAGTAGGCAGCGGGGTTTTATGGCCGTGCAACTTCTGGCTTTGTGGTTGGATTGGCCACAACGAAAACACAGCGAGGAGCGGTCGAAGGGAGCGCGGCATTTTTCAGCCACGTGGCCCTCCCCCAGGCAGCGGTAACACCGACGTGCCCTCGGTGCGAGTAGAGTCACCCGCACCGAGGACCATCCGATGAGCAGCCGACCTACGCTTGCCAGCTGCTTGGCGGCCCCAACTGGTACCGCTGCCACGACGCTTCTCTCCCGGCTTGAGCCAAAAGAGGCGATCCTGCCCACGGCAATAGAGTGCAGTGGGCAACCCCCCTTCTCAGCAAGGACAGCCTTGACATCGTCGGCCGTCGCTCCGTCGTCTAAACCTGTGACGCGGATGTCGCACCTTTTTTGGGGTCGGGAGATCTCGACAGTTTCCGACCTTGTCGTGCCCGGCAGGGACCTTAGAGCCTCTGCTAGCCGATCCGCATGTTCTTCCGCGTTGGGGCCCGGGACCTCAATTAGCCGTGCCCCGGTTTGGGCCACTTTAAATTTGACACCCCCCGTGATGCCGACCTCAGAAAGCTTGAGCTCCTGGGTGGCGATCCGGAAGAACTCTTCATATGAGGCACCGGATAGGAGGGCGTCTTTGGAGTACCGCACCATTATGGCAGCGGTACGCGGCACTCTGAGCTTTCCCGGCCTGGTCATAGACCTTCCGGGGCCCGCCGGAATCGGGATCTTCTGGGATTCAGGCTTCTTTTTAGGGGGCTCTGCTAGAGGCAACTTTTTTGCCGCCTTGCCTCGCTTCGTCACCTCCGAAAATGGAACGTCCATGGACACAGGCGGAGGTGGAAACGGGCAAGGCTCTCTCAGCGGAGGAGGCACAGGCGCTTTGGGACGCTTTTTGCCCTTCTCTTTAGGGGCCTTTGTTGCCGGGGTGGGCTTGTCCGGACCCGGGGTTGGCCGGCTTACTGCAACGGCGACGGGGTGTTGCGGAGACACAGGCCGCTTAGCGGCCCGTTTGGGCCGCGCAGCCTCCATACTGGGGAGGGGTGGTGGGGGAGCCGGCACTTTAAATTTAGGCGACTCAGCCCTTTGACTCGCCCTTAATGGTGGGCGATAATCCCTAGCAGGCAGAAGCCTGCCGTCTCTCTCCAGGGCCTCAAACCGCGCGTTGAGCATCGTCCCGATTTGTGAGACGATGTCGACCTCACGCGCAGAAGGAGGCCCCGCCACGTCCATGGGGGCAGGTGTAGCTTCCCCCTGCGCCTGAACTTGTGCCCTCAGTTCAGCGAGCTCTTTACGAAGCTCTGCCAACTCATTTTTGAGCTGCGTATTCGCTTTAAGGACGCATCGGACCTCGTCGTCCGTTTTGCGTCTGCACAGCTCCTCCATCGCTTCTCCAATAAAGAAAGCCGAGTCCTTGAGGGCACGCACTATCGTACCCTTCAAGTTCTTTGACTTTGTTGCGCATTCGATGATGCCCTTGGTGGCTTCGCGGACGTTGACGGCGATATCATCGACAGTCATCTGTGACGGGTCTCTCGCCCTCTCATCGGAGACCCTCTTGGCGAGCCTCTGAGCTGCTTTCTCGGCCTCGACCTTCCGGGCCTCTTTGTCGTCCCTCTCGGTTAGAGCCTTGAGTTTCGCTTCGGCCTGTGCTAGGTCGCTATATTCTCCCGTTTTGGGAGTGCATCCTCTTCCACGCCGCAGAGTCTCCATGCGTCCTCTCCGGCCGCCAGATAGACGCGCAACCTTGGTGAGGTCATAATCGTCCGAGTCAAGTTCCGACGTCGGACATGACCCCGCATTGTCGCAAGAGGTGTCGCGCGATACTTGCATCGACTCCCTCGCCTCTGGTGTATTGTTCCGCATCTCCAGAACTGGAGAGCGAGACCTGCTCTTGGGGCGGGGAGGGGCTGTCGCTGGGCCCGTGCTACTCCCGGCACTAGCGGTGGCCTGTTCGGTGGTCTGCCGCTTCCTTTTCTCTTTGAGGAGCTTAACGCCTGTCATTGAGCGGTCGTAATGCTCCTGAGCTCTCTCCTTAGCGACCCCAGAGCTTATCCCGGGCTGCCTATAATAAAGGAAGAGCTGTCTCTTCAGATCTTGACTTTGAGAGATCTGTGTATCTGAATCACTTTCGTGCTCCAGATACACAATTTTCGCCTCTCTTATGTCCTCATGTAGCGACTCCTCAGTTGGGATGAAGTCATTGTCGGATTCGCTTGACTTTGCGAAATCCTTACACTTAGATGCACCCGAAGGCGCTGCCGCGGTTCTCCCGCTCTTCACGTCAGATTTGTTATTAAGTTTGGAAACATTCATTGCTAATCCCACGAGTATGGGGGAAAGACGGTCCACCCAGGCAGTGCCCCCTGTACCTGGGTAAGGCTATATACTGTGTAGGTCGCCCGGTATACACAGGTTTTAATCGACTTTGCTGTCGGGTTTTATTGAGTTTTCCTTCTCTCGGACCGGCCAATTAAGGCAAGCCCCCCGGCCAATACTGCCACGACGTATCCCACTGGAGCCACCCAGTGAGGTCGCTGAGGCGACAGTATTGGTAACGGTATACTCCGGGGAGAACGGCAATTCCCCCCCGCCTGACATTTCTGCCAAGGCACCACATAAGACGCCTAGAGGCGAGACATCGCCGAAACATTGCCGCCCTTCATCCATGTCTCCTCTGCTAGATCAGAGGGGTACCGGAGAAGGGCCAGCAACTCTCCAGCCACGCCCGGTGGCCGCTACCCAGAATAAGTCCAGGACGCCCACCGAGCCCACCCAAGGGTTTGGTTCGCGCCGGCAAGCCGGTAACCTTCAAATTAGGCCGTTCCCCTATCCACCACCCGGGGACGCGCCACGTCGGAGTACCCCTCTCCGCCCACCGAGACACCTCAGCAGGTCCGTGGAAGGAAAGCAGTCTTATCGTAATCTTGGCAACTTTACCTTGAAATGGCTATTTGAAATCAAACTGAAAAAAAAAAAAAAAAATACTTGTTTACTTACTGTATTTTTAAATAGTTCAGGAACAGGTCATGGAGCACCATACAAATTAGTTTATTGATAAGTAACATGTAGATCATACCAGCAGCAGGGTAGTCCATAATGAAATCATTACCAAAACTTACACAACTAAGAAAATTGTCTTTATAACATTTGAATGAATAAAAGATTAACATTATTTTGGAAAAAGAACAATGATGGCACAGACCTAAACCTTTTTAGCTAGGTACGTAAAGCATTCTAGTGTATAAGTATTTCTGGAACATGGTCTTGAATTACAGGCTACATTTACGAAACTTATCACAATCTTGGAACTAGCTGTTTTAAAAAATCTGAAAATATGAATGTTAGTATACTTTCAACCAATTTACTGTATTTATCTATTAGGTATAACTTGAAAAGACAGTGTTTTAAACTCGTAAGTGCCCGAGTGGTGTCTTTAGCCTTCTTTAGATAGCTAACTATGTATAATTCCTTGGATCTTTTTTCATTCGGTCTTCATCGTTCATCATCACACTACTCACTGCTGAACATAGGCCTGCCTTATCACAGCTGTAGCTACTTGAACAATCATTGCCGTGTACAACAAGAGTGACTTACAGACAGAAGTCGTAAGTTAAATGAGTTTGTAGGTACTGTACCTATAACTATTACGCAGTTTGATTGTGAAGTCACATAAACACACTTATACTTCCTTAAATATTTTGTTGTATAATTGACTCAACTCAACAGTTGTATAGAAAAAAACCTTTGTCATTATTATTTTTCGTCTTTTAACAAACACGCTATTCGCTCCTTGAAACATTGGCATTAGTTGAATCTGATTGCGCTTACTTCATTACTTCCAAATTAAATCTTTCCTCTTTTAATTACGAGCTTCCATTTTTCTATACTTTTCATCACTTTCTTCTTTTTTGAATTGTTCCGGCCATTTTTTATAGATGTTTAGGAAATAATATTTGATTTAAGGTGATCGTAGAACCTTTATTAGCCATGGGCGCTTTAGATATTTGTACTTATGATATTTTAGGCGTCGTCGTCTTGTTAAGAACATACCAATAATTAATATTTGTTTTATCCCGTTCCTTGCCCAAAGTCCCCACAATTGAAAAAATATCTTTACCTATCTTAATTGAGTCAATATTGATCTAGTCCATAAAGGCCTAAGGTTCAGAAATAGTGAAAAATAGACCAATTTTAAGAATATTCAAATGAAACAGGTCACAACACTGCCATAAAATACAATCACAGTTTAGTAGGCCAGCTTTCATTATTAATAACAACAGACAGTATGAAGCAAGGTGTTAGCCATGCTTTTAAATATAAAACAATGGTCTATTTAATATTCATGTTGTAAGGTTTTTTTTCCAATCAATGACTAATACGGACTAATTCAAAGTCCTTGTTGTCTTTTAAGACATTTCATCTATGTCTTGCCGAGAAAAGGTCTCGTCGAGATTAATATTAGACACAGCCCTCACCTGCATCTAATACGTTCGCTTTATGTCGTGACGACAATAATTTGATAAATATGAAATATTCTTATGTATTCTAAATTTTATCTTTGTTCCGAAACTCATATTTTTAAAGGAAAAAAATAATTTTCATTATTTTTTTATCCTACTCATGACACGTCATGTTTTTGTAGTTATAGTTACGTTCGATTTCAATAATATTTAAATAATTTGTAAGAGATTATCATACCGTTGTAAATATAATTGTATATAAAAGTTAATATAGAATTAAATGTGTATATTTTCATAGTAAATGTTAAATGGAACCAAGTAAATAGATGGCATATTAAATATTGTCTAAATTGGAAATGTCCAACAAAATTGCAAAAATAACAATACACTCTATCAATGTGATTAAAGAAGTGATGATAAAATAACATAAAGATATAGTTACCTAAAGAAACTATTTCCAGAAGAAACATTAAAGAAAGTAAAAAGAAATCTACTTACTTATTACAAAATAATGGTTTTAAATTGATTAATTAACCCATACAAGATATTTTTGTGGAGTTTAAACATCATTATTGGTCGAGCTTACATAGAATATTTATGTATGTACTTGTCTTCCTAAACAGTAATTGGGTTTCCAGTCGGACTTATCCCTTAGAAAATTGATTACATAACAGTAATACATAGCATTCGACGTCATGAAAGGAGTTTTGGTGATGCCGTTCAAATGGTCACGATCTGCGTTTTCTTAGCAAACATTTTGTTAGTTACTCTTCCAAGATAATTACGTAGATTTTATTTTAAGATTTCATGTAGCTATAGCATACCTACTGTTAGTTCAACGTAGATTGTCTATTCGAACGGCTATCATTAAAATAGTAATATTGAAATTCAAGTCTTATGATGATATTTAAGTGATTTTACCTAGTTACCAACTGGGTAAAATATTAGATAAACTTAATTATTACGTTACTTATAAACCTGTCGGGTAATTATAATGACTCATAGATGCTTTTAATATCGTTTTAATCACATGAAGAATATTTAAAAGATCGATATATTACATGTTTAAAAACATCCTAATAGAAAGAAGCCCCTAAAAAGTACCGTGTAAGTGTTATTTCTAAAATTGTATTAGTGCCAAATATGTACCAAGCATCAGTCTTGTGTGTAAATTTGTAAATCCAGTCTTTCGTGTAATTAACATTTTATTAAGCATGTTATTTATTATTTAAAAGATAAAGTATGCTTTAAGCATGAAAATTATTTTCTTTACAGCTATGTGTTTGTTTAATCAGGATTTTAATAGGCCTACTAGTAAAATAAATTTATGAATATCGATTTCGTCTTAAGGTCCATGTATTAGTATAAAATCTACAGGTACTTGATGTTAGTTAATTTAGAGTAGAAACTGTTTTGTCCTATAGGACGTCCTTTACTGTTACAATGCATGTGGTCAAATCTAAAGCATTTTTCTTAGCAAAGAGGTAGAAATTTTACTTTTGTGAAATGAATATAATTGTTTACCACAGATGTGCCCTTAACCATTATCTTAGTTTATTGTAACAATGAGAAGGATTTGAGTATTTGATAGGTCACAAACGAGCAACCAAATTAAAAACAACTGAGCTCAGTATGTATTTATGTCTTTGTCTTGCTCCTAGAGTTTATTTTAATTTAAACACAGCCATGTTTGCTCAAGAGTTAATAACTTTCCCATTTATGATAATAAGACTTCTTTCTTCCTTATGGCCACTTTACTCATTTACAACCGCAAATGGGAGAAGATACAGAAATGAAGAGAAATATAGAAAATAATGCATTTCACGCAACCTGAGTCTAATTGTCCTTCCCAGTCTTAACTTGTGCTGTACAAAACGAAATGTAAGATTTGTATGACAATTAGGAATTTAAAAGGGTTTTTCAATAAGATATGGTATATTGGAATCTAATACCATTATCATCTGCATAAAAGACACATTACCTATCGGTTTAATAGATGTAATATTTACATGATTCATTATTGTATAAGCTGAGGTCACGACAAGTCACACCTGTTGAATAAAACATTACACCTACTTTTAAACTTTTCGGAAATACTCAGTGAATGGGAAATAAAAAATCTGTAAGTTTTTCAAAAAAAGAACAACATATCAATCATTTCTCGTTTCAAATCGTGCTCATGACTTCAATGATTTCCACTCATCTAGGTCACAGTTTAATCAAATTTATAATTTAATTATATATTAAATTATTTGAATCTATTATGTACTATTGTAAATTGCTGATTTATGATTATTATATGATGCATCGATGTATAATTTTATCTATACCTAATCAAGTAATTCTTTTAGTGTGAAATAAATAAGTATATGTTCAAGAACGAAAATGTAATTAGGTATTTGAATATTGAATTGTTTATTTACAAATCGTATGTGTATTTTATAGAAAAATAAAGTAATTGAAATAAACTCTACTTGTATCACTACTTCCCCTATAATGATTATTTTGTAGTTTATTCTGTATTCTGAGTTTATACCTAACTTTTTATGTTTAATTCAATTGATGCTTCTAAAAGGCTCGATGTTTTAACTGGGTGAAATTCTGAAATAAGCCCATAGTTTCAAAAATACATTAAAAGCAATCAACGATAAAAAAAACTAATCAATTACATTCAATATTTTTTTATTCGTCCACGAAATTGTATCAATAATATTACAAATAATAGATATAAAATATTTTAAGTACCTACCTAACTTCTCACATAAAATAACACAATATTATATTCAGGGAAAAAAATTGTCCGTAAATATTTACTGGCTGAAGTAATTTCTTTACGCCCTAATTTTTATTTAAATCTTCAGTCTTCATTTTTAATTAATTTTATTACTATGCCAAACATTTAGTTATATATTTTATTATTGATAAGTTTATAATCCAAAATGCATCAAGTATGTACCTACATATGTACTACTTATTTTCAAAATTTATTGGAATACAAGCTCGAAAGTGTCATTAATATGTAACATTAGATAAATACTTTCATTTAAAAAATCTCAAATCAAAGTTTATAGATACATAATAATACTACTGCCATACATATTATATTAAATACATATATCAATACACAGTAATTTTATTACTTATGAAATAAGTTAAAATAGTTTATTGTACTTGGAAGTATTACACCAATTATTTTGTGCTTGACACTTCAAAATAAATACATAAAAAACAAGCAGCGTTTAATTCATCGCGAATTACAATACCATAACATAACATTTGTACGAGATTTATTAAAATGATTCGAGACCCATTACAAATAGTAAATGCCTTAAGAAGGTATTAAAACTTTACAATCTATACATAAACTACAATAAAATAAAATAAAGTGAGCTCCTATTTTGTGTTGCTTATCATACATGATAATGTTAAGTCAAAATGGCAAGTAAAATTTTAAAGTGTATGGTTTATGGGATATGAGGCGGAATCACTACCTTAAAATAATTACAACCTCACAAGATGAAAAACATTAAATTGAGCAATATAAAGTGTTAAACAAAATTCAAAACAGATTTGAGCTAAAATTGTTTGAGACACTCATGGAAAAGTAATTAACAAACTCACTCATTTAAAAGTCATAGATATCTAAATATTATTTTTATTATCTGTAATGATATGCATGCAACAAAATACATATTTTATTTTATTTCCAATATTAAATAGAAATGTCTATTAAGTAAAATTTATTTAATAATTGCTATGTCATAGTGCCATTTTATTATTACAAGTTATTTTTTCTCAATATCAATTGATATTTGTAATTGGTTCATTATTTGTAAATTTTAGAGGATATCTAGATTTTGGACCTAAAATAATTAAATAATATAAAGACAAAAAGAAAAACAATTTCATCAAATTAATTTAGAGAGCTAAAATTTAGTCAATCAAATATACTTGTCCGGTGGTTTGTATGGCAATTTCATTAATCTCATTAAAACTAACTATTCACATAATATTACTATGTAACAAAGAAAACAGTTACATATCATGAGATCTTAAAAATATTAAGTAATATCTCATTATTAATACATTGAACAATTTGTTCATACATAATTGCTATGTACATTATAATCTAGTATATCCTCTACATGCATGAAACTTAAAAATAATGTACAATATAAATGGTATTGTTCTCGTTTCGGTGTCCGACTGAAGTATTTTTGTAATAACAAATTTCTTTTTATGACCTGTAGTTGAAATTTTACCTCAAAATAATTATAAATAACAGAATCATGGTCAAATTATATTATAGTGTGTGTACCTACATTGATATGTTTAAATATTGAAGTCATAAATTTCTTAAATGCAGACTTTCAGTCGAACGCAATCATGAATAAGTATTAATTAAATTAGATCTTTATAGTACCTTTGGTACGATGAGCGAAGGTACTCTCTTGCAGTACCTGGTCCAGGCGGCGCCGTAGCGTCGCTGGCAGCGCGCGTGGTCCCGCCAGGCGCGGTGCAGCAGCATCAGCACGGTCAACACGGCAGGAGCCGCGGCCACGTACTTCTGACTCAGGATACCCGGCAACGCCAAGGAAGCATGTATCAAGATATCGCCGAGGTAGTTCGGATGACGAACGAGTCCCCAAAGACCTGAGACCAGGAGTTTCTTTCCGTGGAACGTCGGCATTGAATCCAAACCTGAAAAATATTAATGTTAACAATTAGGATTGCTTGATTTGGACTGTTTTAGAATAAAAAGAAATCATATTAAAAGTTAGTTGAGGAAATATTAATTACACAGAGATTAACTTAACAATTACTAAATTATTTATCCCAGTAAAGAATTAAAGCACAAAAAAGCACTTTTAACAGAAATATGTCTGACATGTATTTTTAATGTCATTATCATACATTTTAATATTATATCAGTCATCTAACTTAAATTAATTAAAGAATGATAATAAACATAGATGAATATAACTTACTTGCTATGCTCGGGTGTAATGGATTTGTCCTGAGTTTGTGTTTAATATTGTTACTAACAAGCATTATGAAGAATCCCAGCACAAATAGTACAGAAGCAGTGATTAAGATGTTAGTCGACAGCGATAACTGAGTGTCTGCGACAAACTTAGATACTGTTGTGAAATAGAATGGATATAAGACGCTTGATACTGCTTGAAGGTAGCCAACCCCTTCGGATTGCCAAAAGAATGTCGTAGTGACCTGGTGTTCCTTCATTACAAAGTTCAAAACATAAATCATTTGCAGCAACGAGAATGTGAATAGCGTTGGCTTGTACTGGATTGTGGTTAACAGATCTTTTAAATTCTCCAGTTTCAACTCTTCTATTTCAGCCGTGTTAAAGGATACGCTCTGTTTGAAGATAAGTACCGTAAGAATCAGCTGAAAATAATAATAATTCATTAGTACCAGCCTGCAATGTATTTAAAATTATGTGCATACATTATGCACAGGTACAGGATTATGCACATGAATTAAATAATGCAAGAGAATAATTAAATAAACAACCAATTGTCTCTTGTTGTACTCTACATTCAGATTAATTGTTGTTTGAATGGTAATATTTCTTATAATGATGAGTTATAATCTCCTGAGAACTAAATGAGAGTGTAATATAATTCTTCAAAAATTATTTGTGTACTGGAACCAGGCATAGACTGTCCAGTTATTTTTCTTTGTGTATAACAAACATTTTTCCAGCAATTGAATTTTTTAGTAATGATTAAAAAAATAACTTACAGCTGTAACATTGGAGATTCTTGATAGCCAAACTTTTATATCAAGTTTGCCAATGAATGGATGTATCTCTCTGCCCATGAAAAAGTCATATAGTGCATATCCAGTACTTCCATATAGATTCAATTCATCACTCATTAGACTTTTGCTCTTCCAATACAAAATTACACTCAATGTGAGTGCAATTAAAAATGATACTATGGCCATTTGTACATAATTTTGCAGCAGACTCTCCAGTTTCAATACACCAAAGAAATCCAGGATGAAAAGCCCGTTCACAGTTAAAACGCTTGAGAAAAATGCATTGAAACAATACTTTGTTCCTGTCTCATCCAATCGATCTGCCTTCCTTCCACATACGGGTATAAGAGCAAACACAGCTTGTGTAACATACTGGCCAGCAATGAAACAGCTCGCAGGTAAGCTGAGCGATAAAATACTTTTGTAGGCATTCAGATCTAGTAGAGATTTAATTGTACATGATTTTAAACATGATATTAAAATTGAGATTGCTGTCAGTGGAATCAGTAACATCAGTACCGCGGATCCAATGCGGCCACCAAACTCCCATCTGCTACTCATTTGTATGAGCTTACTTTCGCTGCTTCGCAGTGGTGTGGCTAATTTTCTTGTAGCAGGTTTGGTTACTTCTCTAACCAAATCTTCTTCCGAATTTTCCTCATCAGAATAAGCATCGAGGGATTTACTGATTGACTTGCTAATAGATTTACTGACACTCTTACTGAGACTACGCCTGATGTCTGGGACACTATCAATAAACTCTTTGATCCTACTGGATCTCCGCGGTGGTACCTCTTCCGTAGGCTTGCGGTTGCGTATGCCGAATTCATCGTGAGAATCTAATCCATTTATTTTCTCAATGCCAGTAATATCTGTGGCGCTTATATCTTTGATGGAATACTCCTTGAGCTTAGAGCGCGTACCGCGGTAGATGTCTATTTTAGCAGAGAAGTCTTCTAGTTTAACAGCTAGATCTCGGTCAGTTTTGAGGGCCGGGCGTTTGGTCGGAGACTTTTGCACAGCCTCCGCAGTTTCCTTCGTCGTTCGAGACGGTGATTTTCGCGCGGGAAACTTAGAGGCAGGCTTGCGACTCGGCGACTTTCGCGAAGGCGACTTGCGGGATGCACGCGCGGGGGGAGAACTTTTCCGCGCCGGAGAAGTTTTAGGCGGGGAAGTTTTCCGTGTTCTCGCGGGAGATCGCGGTGGCGACACTCCTTTTCTTGTCCTTGGTGGACTCAAATCTTTTTGATTTGGTCTTACACGACCACTTCTTGTAGACATGCTGGAAAAAAAATCACCACACGTTAGACCACCAGCTTTTTTGATGTATCTAAAATTAACACTACCACACGTGAGATATTTACTTGGCCACTACAATATCAATGCGATTTAATAGATTTCACATCCAATAGATTTAATTTAATTCAAACTTTTAAGGATTATTATTTTTACACGATTGACAACAGTAAACAACATAAATTACGAAACGCCACAAACAGCCACAACAACAGCACACGCACAGAGAAGCCAAGCGCCAACGACGCTCGAATCATATTCAAAACGCGTTCGATGATTGGCTAAAAATAGTTGAGATTGTCCAACCGGAAATTTGTTGTTTGTCTCTTTTCTTCTTATTGCGATAAGAATTTGAAGTTCTAATGTTGGTACAACTGCATTTCATTTCATGTTCCATTACATATTTTTAGTTTATATGATCATACAAAACAAAACAATTTTCTGATGACAATTTCAGTGTTAGAGCAAGACTTGCTTAACCGATTCCTTGCCACCTTATTTTTACGAGTCTCTTCACCCCGGCCCCATACAAAACTTGATGACGCGCTTGTCGCGTCATTGGCCCTCCTAAGTTGTGAGTCACAAGTTGTGACGCGCCTCGCGCGTTGTTGGCCCCCGGTTATGTTTTTAAGCTATTTCTAGCAGATTCAACTATTAAATACAACGTAAGAACAGTAACCGTGTTTTATGTTTAAATAATTATTTATAGTGTGATTTAAAGTGACTATCTACGTGTTTTGCGGAGATGGAAGTTAAGTTACAGATTTGAACCATGAGTTGTAAACCTTTGGCTCGTTATAGCCAGAAATCTATTTTGTGTTAAGTTGTTTCATTAGCTACTTTTTTAAAAGATTAGATGGATTGATTGCTATATTTATCTGTAAATACTTTACAAACCTATTTTTCACATCTCTGAACCGGTCAAAACTTTTGACTGATTTTCACAGCCAAAAGTGCGGCTACACCTAGTTGTCGCCGGCTACAATTTTTTAATAAACAAAATTGAGCTTTATATATTATAGAAACAAAAATTATGCAGAAATTCTACTGTGACGGAAGTAGGTTAAAGTAGGTGATTAACACATTTAAATTTGAACCACTAAATATTGGTTGACGACCCCTGATAACTAAAATTTTCAAAAAAATGTCATGGCCACGGATATACCTAAGTGACTTGAGTGTGTTTTTATTTATATAAAATTAAAGGATTTGTTGTTTAAATTGAAAAAAATATTGAATTTAAACAATTTTCAAATGACGCGCTAGTCGCGTCATTGGCCTCCCTGAAGGTTTCTTCATGACGCGCTAGGTGCGTCATGGGCCAGGAATCGGTTAATTAATAGTTATGATAAAAAATATACGGGTGTTTTATTACCATTTGCCCCATTGATTCCAATTTAAATTGAGTTGATAGGTACCTTTCTTTCTAAATATTTTCCTTAATTGAATTTATTAGTTCCTTTTTGGGTAAGATAAAGAAAGGAATCCCTTTCAGTGTGTAATTATTACGAACAGCCGCTTGAGATTTATTAGTAACTTAACTAAGTTCTTATTCTAGGAAGGCAAGGCCTTAGTACCTACCTCTTTTTCTAGTTCCATCACAGTTCCACAAATGATGCATGCATAAATCAAAGAGGATAGTAAAATTTATACCTGCATAGATGCATAAGCAAATGGATTGGGCCTTTGTTACCCTACAGATTTATTTTCATTAATCTGAGATTTAATCCAACGGGACCTTATAATAATAACGTGTTTTTTTGTCTCTTTTTATCTCTGAGGATAAGCAAAAGAACTGAGCCTAAACCGCCGTCGTAACTTTGTAAATGTCACCGGAAAATAACGAAAACCGTAAGTTTATAAACTAACGTATTTTTTTTCAGTAACTTTATGAACGTTCGTAAGATTCTAAACTGGAGATAAATTGTATTATTTTACGCCTATATTTTCGTAAGTTTATAAACTAACACCGAACCCATACGAAAAATAAAAAGTATCAGCCATGTGCGCTATTAGTTGATAAGGCAAAGTGTCTCTTCTCTTTCTCAAGTTTTCCACAGAGCTAAAAATGTTTTATAGTGGCCATGATGCGTGAAATGATAGTATCTACACCCTATATATAAATTTACTCTTTGGTATCTACTATTGTGTTTCGTCTAGTTTGTGAGTGTGCCGGAGGCCCACACTCAGGTACCTTATATACTAAGATTGGGATTGGATTCGTTGACCCGTTCACCCACAAAGTCAAGGCTGGAATTATTTATTGATGTATTTTGTCGATATTGAAAAACAATATGTACGATTTAATGAATTGTTTATACTAAATTAAATTTTAAAATTACCAACAGAAAACCAATTTGAACATATTGCCACATAACCATCCAAGTTTTGTGGCACCATTCAAAAATTATAGTTTAAAATGAAATATTTTTCAAGATCAACTAAGACATCAGCACATAACCACTGTAGGTCACATCCACTACACTATCCAGTCTATTTAATTTACAAGTACTTACAGAAGTAGGCGGTGGTAGGTAGTACCTTGTGTTAATAAAATATTAGCTATCCATTTGGCGAGTGAATTTTTCACTGCATCCAATGAGTTAATAATGCATACCTATTACAAAATGAAATGAGTTATGAAAAACAATAGGTATTGAAAACAATTTATTTATTCAATAAAATACAAACATTTTTTTGAAAATATATTATAATAACAACAAATAACTATAGCATAATCATTAAAAACAAAATAAATGCTCTGTGATGTACATAACTTTTTTGGATTGTTATTTAAAAAAGATAATTCTGGAGGTGCATCACACACACAATCTGTGTTTGAGGGTGAAATTAATTATGTTTTTAAAGTTCTATTCTATGATTTTTTTTACTTTTAAATTCTTAAAAAATAAGCTTTATAATAAAGTATGACACCCATTGCTCCCAAAACATGTCATTCCACTACCAATATTTCTCAAGAGACTTGACCAAGTCCACAGGATTGGTCTGAGGTCCGTGACGCTCAACGGGAACTCCGTCCTTGTCTACAATGAACTTGGTGAAATTCCATTTGATGAAGTTGCCCAAAGTGCCACCTTGCTTGTGCTAAAAACATAAAATAAGAATTACAATGACTGTATTTTGTCAAGTCATTCTAACATGAACTTTGAACAAACATGTAGTTTTATTTAAAGTAAGCTGGTGAGTCATCTACTCATTGATTTTCCATAGGTGAAGGACAGATAAGCCAAGATAGTTTGTATAATGACTCACAGGAAACTCAACACAACTGTTTCATTTCACAAATAAATCAATAGTAGGAGTATTGATTTATTCACTTAAGTATTCAATGCAATCTAATGTATGGGCTTGATGTGTTATCTTTATAATGCTTCAACCATCTGATTAGATTGTGCAAAATCATTTTGTTTTTCCAACAATGTTATAATAGGTGAACATTTACTATTAATATTGCTTAATCAATTATATACATACTAAGTAGATGATACCATACCTTTAAGAATTTCCACAAGGGGTGTGCTGAGTCCCCATTGACATCAATCTTTTCAAATAGATCAAACTTTACTTTACGGTCCTTTACAAAACATACAATTTCTTCAGAGTTTCCTGGCTCCTGACCACCAAACTGGTTGCACGGGAATGCAAGAATACGGAGACCTGAAATTAATATAAAGACTTTTAAATTATATGTGATGGAGGAAAGGAGATAAATCCTTCTGACAACACTTTAAACATATCACAATGTAACATCCACTCATCATAACTTGTCAAGATCTGCATAATAATTTGGTATACAACTTGAATTTTTTTATTTTTATGCCATCATAACAAAGGGCTGATTCTGTATTTGGAATACTTCACGTTTTAATGTTAGAAGTAAACTTAATTAGAAATAAACTACTAATTAAAATCTAAATGTAATCCTAGTGGTTTCCAATGACCTTGTAGGTATTATATGTATTATCAATATTCAAGTTGAGTATGACAATGTGATGATGTACAAAACTGACCTTTACTCTCGCCGTACTCTTCGAACAGCTCGTTAAGTTGCTTGTAATTATTTGCAGTTAACCCGCACTGAGATGCAACATTCACGACGATGCAAACATGACCTTTGTAAACATCAAGTTTTACATCTTCTCCTTTGATGTTTTTCACTGTGAATTCGTGAATAGACGAAGCTCCTTTGTAGTCAGGATTACTATCTGCCATTTTGCTGAAAAATCCAAAATCAGGGTATTTATTAACTCCAAAGTTTTAATGCCGGTACTTGCGACAGGTCAGTTCTGTCAACAGATATGATGTAAAATAATGACAGATTTCGACGATTGACAATAAAGTTTCGTTTCGAACTTCTTGATGATAAAATTAGTTTACTTACAAAGCACTTGTTTGTAGTCTGGATATACCAATTAAACCGCCAACAGTGGGCACAACCAGCTTGACTAAAGTACGTAAAGCGATTGTCATGTTCGAAGAAAATTGCAAAATAATTGCAACAAATTCAAAGGCACGTTTTGAATGTGAATATGTTTATATAACTCAAATTCTTTACATGTTCTATTTTTAATTGTTCAAACAAAAGGAAAAAGATGTAATGTAGTTAATTTCAATATTATATCATAGATTTGGAATCAAAATGCTAATAATACATTTTCAATGATTTTCTCGACTATAGCCATACTATAGCACAGTTAATTAAAAATGTGTTTGTTTTATTAATATTTGCACAGGTTTTGGAATGCATTTTTTATGTTCAAAAGTCATTAACTAATATTTGAAGAGTTTATTGCGTGAAATTAAAAACGGATTATTTTAATGACTATTTAAATGAAAAATATTATATGAAGATACAGAAGAAATCATATAAAATAGTACGTGCTTTTTCGAAAAATTAAGGTATAAAATGCCCAAAAACTATTCGTATTCGATTAAACTGTAATGGAAAATTTTACAGAACGTGGTTTTAAACAGGTCTGTCAATGTCATGGGATGTCAGCTGTGACAGAAGAAAAGAAAACTCATAATTCGGCAATTTCAGTTTCCTCCTCGATTTCTTTTCTCTGCGAAGGCCGCTATAAGGGAAATTTTGAAAAATTAACCATGTCTTTTTTGGCTCTCGGTGTTCGCAGGTGTGCAAGCCTAAAGAATCTAAACGTTATTGGAATTCAACTCCCACACTCGGCATCGTATCACGCTAATGTAAGTTGCAAGTTTTTTGCGCAATATCAAGAGTTTACCATTTTGTATACAAATTTATTGATTTTCAAAATACAAGACGTAATAGGTACTTAATGAAAATAAAGTGATTTGAACAGTTTGACGTCATACAAAGTTACTTTTATTGTGAATTTCCGTTTGTATCACGTTATTTATAAATGATGCTGTTCAAATCTGCCAAATATTGCAAATGGGCCATTATCCACTAACTGGAAAATCGTCCATACAAGACTGTCCTAAGCAAATTTGATTAAATATTGAGAATATCTGTCACTACAAAGTAAGGCAATAATATATCTAATTTATATTATATTAAAAAAGCCCACGCACTTTTCTCTCGGTTTTTGAGTTTTGGAGGGTATTGTGTAAAATTGTGACAGAGGACTGTTGTAACCAAACACTGTTTTTATGAACAAAAACTAGCATTTTTGTTTGTTAAAATAATAAAGTTTTTATTTTTTATGAGCAGTTACGATATGTATTGATGACTTTAATAATTAACGAGTTCTTCATTTTATTTCTGTCGATTTTAATGGCGCCATACATCCTATATTGATCCAATAGAATCAGGTGAATTTTCCTTCTTAAAATTATTCGTTATTTCTGTCATGGCTCTTTTTTTGGCGAGATTTGCAACAGTGCTCTTCCCAAGTCCTTTTACCACCCTTATGCTCGCGATGTCTCATATCCATATGCAATTTTCTGAAAACTTTTTAATTTTGTTTTTTTTTTTGTTTTTTCTGTCATTTTTTCAATAATTCTTCTTGATTTCGATTGTGAATATTTAGTTGTAAATATCTCAAGCGTTTTTGTTCTAATACTTCTTCATTTTTTTTGACCGGAGTTTTAGTTTTTTTTTTTTTCAAAATCCTCTATTATCGATCTATTACCTCATTACTCTACAAAATAACGATGTATTATTAACGTTGATGCAGATTGACGCGCTGTCAAGCATGTAAGTCCGTAAAAAACTTAAAAAACCAGTGTCCTTTGCAATGACATGACAGAGGACTGTTTTTTTCACTAAAAAACTAAATAATACAAAATAATAGAAAACATATCACAATTGAAAAACAGATTTGATTACATACTTGTTTATTAACTATTATAAACAAATAATATTAAAAAAAACTCTTAAAATAGGAAAACAAATACTCGACAGAGGACTGTTCCTACTATCTGCCGAGACGCGTGGTTCACTACCAAATGTGGTGCTGCCCCTGAAAAAAATGGCAGCAGTCTGTTTTGCTAAACAACCAAAAGAACTACACACCTGTTGCTTTCTATTTTACAATCGTAATGTTTCAGATCAATATCCGAAGTTAATTTTACACTGGATTCAATTATTGACAGAGGACTGTTTTAAAAATTTCAGGACAGCCTTTGATCCTCTTTATTTGGATAAATTTCTATTATAGACTAATAATTTATAGTTAAAAAAGATGCTTACAGACTTATTAAACTAAATGATTTTTATTAATTTTATGGATGGCATAGTTTTTAATATATAGGTATCAATGCTAGTAATTCTGGAAATGGGACATGACAGAGGACTGTTTTTTGAGGTGTTGAACATTTATTTTCTCGAAAACTATTATATTTTATTTCTAAATAAGCGATGGTAAACCAAGAATACCAAATTTATGTTAGTACTAACCCAACAATAAAAATATATAATAGAATTATCTACCTTTTAATTGCTTAGGACATCGATTTACCAGTTAGTGGATAATGGCCCAAATACAAAATTACAAGTTTTGAAATTTTCAGGTTATTGACCATTATGAAAACCCGCGTAACGTTGGTTCTTTGGACAAAAAGGATAAAAGCGTCGGCACGGGTCTTGTAGGAGCACCTGCTTGTGGAGATGTCATGAAACTGCAGATCAAAGTTGATGAGAACGGGAAGATAATTGACGCTAAGTTTAAGACCTTTGGCTGCGGTTCTGCTATTGCTTCAAGCTCATTGGCCACAGAATGGGTAAAAGGAAAGACAGTTGATGAAGCACTGAAACTGAAGAACACAGATATTGCCAAGGAGCTCTCTTTGCCGCCTGTGAAGTTACACTGCTCTAGTAAGTATTATTGGTTGTAGACATACCTAAAAATAAATTACTTATTGGTATCTTGAGACCTGAGCTTATAGGTAACATCTCAAATTTAATAAGACCCAAGCATAATTACTTAGTTTATATACAAAAAATATAAAGGACTTTTGTTGAAGAAAATGATCGGTATTTTGCAGTGAAACATGCTTTGTTTTATTTCAGTGTTAGCCGAGGATGCCATCAAAGCCGCATTGTCAGATTACAGAATCAAGCAACAATCAGACAAGAAGGATTAAGTCAAGAGTAGCAGTGGAATGGAACAGATCTGTGATGGCTAAGAAATGAAGAAGAGACTTTAGTAATAGACAACATATTCTGAATACCAACTTAAAAATACACATATTTCATGTAGATTGTTAATGTAATAGATTGTATAAAATGATATGTAGGTATAGATCATATTTTGCGTCAAAATGACGCTTTAGCAATAATCTTCTAAATGAAACAATCTTGAAGCATATATTAATGTTTAAATAAAATAAAAACATGAAATGTATAATTTCATTTTATTTCACTCTTTCAGTAGTTGTCCCAGCCACTATTCTAGATAGTTCATTGTTCATTAGCTGGAAAATGTCTTCATTGGGTGTCTTTATCTAAAGTACCTAACCTTGTTTTGGGTAAATAAAACTCTTTGTTATCTTACAAATTTATTTTATAGGTATACACAAACTGATACTATGTATCCCAATGAAAAATGCATATTCATAGTTATTTTACAGTCAAAGCTACTGATTATACAGAGGAGAACGAAAACTACTATACTGTGACTAATTGTAATGAACCAAAGTTCTAATGATAATACTCCAAAGTTTGCTTGGGAAATAATAAACTAACCCAATCAAATATCAACAAATAGGACTACATTGGAATCAACATTGCTCTGACTGTAACATAGTAATATACACTATTTCATTCCTTATCACAACTATATGTACAGTTATTCACAATCACATGTTAAGTGAGGATGCCAAGTTTCTGTAATGCTAACTGAGCCGCATCGGCCTTGGCTTGTTTTTTATTAGCACTCGCCACTGCCGGCTGGTATTCCACGCCGGCTACTTTAACCTGTCAACAAAAGAGACCTTTATAAACCCTCATTATGTAATTATGGTGAAGGAAATTAGTTTTCCTATGTATTCATTTATCTATCTATACTATCTTTACTTATATCATAAAGAGGAAAGGTGAGTATTTTTCTAAGTAACAAATAAACTGAAAAACTACTGGACCGATTTCAAAAATTATTTCACCATTGGAATCCACCCTGAGTAACTTAGGCAATATTTTATCCCAGTGCGAGAAGTAGTTCCCTCGGGACGCGGGTGAAACCGTGGTCGGTCGCTAGTTTACAAATATTCTAAGAGTATGTTTGGTAGTACATAATACTTGTGAATTCTTGTACTAGAGCCAAATTATATGTGAACAGATGGTATATATTTCTAGATATACAAACGATGTGAAGTCATATCTTTAAAAATAACAATGAACGCCATTTTTGGTGAAATATGATTTCAGATGACTTGATATGTACTATAAATGTTTTGTAAGCATTAATAAAGTACATGTTATTGTGAGTTATTTGGCTGATGTTGTGATTAATTTTATGACAAATGTGTTGTCAATATAATACGTACAATTGCGATTTTATCAATTATTTATTGATTGTTGATAAAACGATAAATGTGTATTTTTTTCCACCGTAAACATTCAAATGTCTGTTGTTATTGCTACAAGACGGTTATCCGCAGGAATGTGATGTTTATTAGGGATAAAATGTAATAACTTTTGTTCATAAGTTAAGGGTCGTTAAGCTAGCGGGGGCCTTTGATCGTAAGCGACCACCGCCGCCCATGGACGTTCGCGACACAGAGGTATCGCCGACGCGTTGCCGGTCCTTAAGACCCCATACCTGTTAAATGAGCTCCGGCGACCTTACTCACCTTGAATTCTGCCTATTCCTCTAGTTTCGGCTCCTTCTCATTTCAATTAAAAAAGCAGAGATAAATTGAATCTTTTAACTTTTGAATCAATGTATACATATTAGTACATTGATTCAAAAGTTAAAAGATTCTTATCTTTATATTAGTAAACTAGCGGCCGCCCGCGACTCCGTCCGCGTGGATTTCGATTTCCAATATCCTATGTGTTATTCTGATGTATAAGCTATATTGTGGTAAAGTTTCATTCAAATCCATTCAGTAGTTTTTACGTGAAAGAGTAACAAACATCCATACATCCATACATCCACACATCCATACATCCACACAAACAAACTTTCGCCTTTATAATAGTAGTAGGATATAAGTAACCTTAAACAAGAAGTTCTTCTTATGATCGGGTCCGCACTCGAAGCAGAGGTTGTACTCGGGCGGGCCGAGCTTCTGCTTGGAGCAGTACTCGCCCAGCAGCGACACGGGGTGCTTGCCGCCCGCCACCAGCGGCGCCGGCCCGCGGCCTCGTCCGTGCCTCTGCGTCGGCTTCACCTGCGGAAAGCGCCGGAATGTTGAGTCGGATAGTGATAAAATTAATAAAGAAATCCTGGGAGTAACAATGTTTAATAATCTATACTAATATATAAAGCTGAAGAGTTTGTTTGTATGTTTGTTTGTTTGTTTGTTTGAACCCGCTAATCTCAGGAACTACTGGACCGATTTTAAAAATTCTTTTTGTGTTGGATAGTCCATTTGACGAGGAAGGCTTTAGTCTATTGGCAATCGAAATCCACGCGGACGGAGTCACGGGCGGCCGCTAGTAATAAATAAAAATAAATAAATGCCTTGGACTAACACACGAATTGCCTAGCCCCAAACTAAGCTCGAAGCTTGGACTGTGGAAGCTAGGGAACGGATAGACATACTTAAATACTTTTATAATGACTCGAGTACAAATGCCGATGTTCATCACACAAACATTTGCCCTAGCGGGATTCGAACCAGCGACCCTTAGTTTTGTAGCCAGGGTCTCTAGCCACTCGACCAACGGGCCTGTCCAAATTCAAATAAACAAATATTGGGGGCGTTTGGCCGAAAAAAGCGTTTGCAAGCGTTTGTAAACAAAATGGCGATTGTTAGCGCAAAATGGCGATTGTTTAGCGGTAACACAGTAAACTGACAGTTAGCAAACACGTCCTGGCCGAAAACTGTACAGTTTGCGCTAACAATCGCCATTTTGTTTACAAACGCTTGCAAACGCTTTTTTCGGCCAAACGCCCCCATTGTATTTGGAGTAACAAGCTAATTGCCAAGCTCTTGCTATGTTTTGTTTTTATCATGCGCGCTTTGAGTCGGCTTTGCTAGTCGAGTCACCATAGATGACTCAAATTCAAAGTCCTTTTATAACAAACAAGCCGAGAAGTATTTAATATTTATAATGCATAATGGTTCATCTTGAAAGCTAACTGCCGGTCTGACTTTTTCTGTTTTAAGAACTTGTTTTGTTTTTCTAACATATTACATTTAACTATTAGATGTAAACAAAATAAAAGATGCTCAATTTACTATGAATAAGTAAGTAGCATTCGCAAAGTTATTATTATTGAAAGCACAAAATAATGCAGTAATGTCAAGAAAAAGATTTTAGCGACTTCAAAAAAGCACTAACGACAGTTATTTTTATTTCATTAGTAAAAAACTAAACATCTACTCACACGAAGCTACAGTTAGTTAAGCAATAAAAAATCTTACGATCAAGAACCAGCAACACCACACCACATCCAAACAACAAACAATCAAAAATTCAAACAGAAATATAAAATGTTTTACTTACACCTTTGCTATGCCTGCTACTGACCTCTTCTTTGGACGTCAAGCCCTTAGTGTCTAACTTAACTTCCAGCAGCAGAGGTTGGAGGGTGCCCGTGCCCTCCTTGCCGAGCCCCTGGCCCGGCGTCCAGCCCATCTTCTGCAGCAGAGCCATGCCCATGCCGCCCTCCACCGGCGCCGCGCGAACCAGCTGGTCCTATGCACGCCAGATACAGTTAGCTCCCGAGGAAGATATACACATTTATAAATATACAATGGAATTCTCCTTCTCCTCGAGTAGTACTCCTCATTACTGAGGGTCGTGATCATTGTATGAAATGAAATACACAACAACTCTCTTGGAAATTTTAATGGAGTGGTTTGCCATTGCCTTTTCCATAAAAAATAATTAAACACACAAAGAGTAAGCTTGGAGATGTAGACCTTCATCTACAGTGGAGTCAAGAATTAACTCATTGGATTCACATAAATAGCACATTGTGGACTTGGCTGGATAAGGACATCAATCACGGTAAGCCCTTGCATTTCAAAAGAAGCGCTAACACTCCATTTTTTATTTTATTTCCAAAGACATATTCCAAAATCTGTACCTGCCACTAACTAATATTTTATTACTGCAATTACCGATAAATGTGATTCAGTCGTGAAGTACCTAATAAAGACTTTTACTCAAGTTAATGAAGAGTATTGAAGGTGAGAAGAATAGGTAACAGATTAGTTTTACAATTACATACTGAAGCGAATATGACCATACCTATAAAATACAATGACGCAGAAATAAAATGTGAATTTTTCTTATCATTTATCAGTAGTAAAAATATAAGTATGTTTACATATATGGAGGATGTTTGTTGTATTAAAATCCCTGCTGCGATTTCCCTCATTCTCGGTAACCCGGCATGTTGCACGGTTTGTCATACTTACCTCTATCACATTGGCACCTATCATCGGTCGACCGTGGGACACAGTGTGCGCATCTTCTTATCACTTAAAAGCTGCAACAAATATTCACGGATTCCCCATATAAAGCCATGCTATCCTTTGAGCTATCATATTATTCTCCACTCTACAAAAGTGGAGAATAAACGTAAACAATAACGCTCAAAGAATTGCTAGGCTTTCAGATGTTTCATTGAAGAGACTGACTCGATATGTACTCAATAATATAACATGTAATGTAAAATACAGGTATACTAATAAACACATAGGTACATAAATAAATCATTAATGTAAACTTCTAATCGACTTGCCACATAGTTAGTCATTGTTAAGGGAAATAGCAAGTTTATATTTAAATAAGCAGTGTAAAATACCTACATGTTTAAAATGTTACAAAATAGACTGAATATAAAACGGATATACATAATTATGTACATGGCAATACAAAGCTTTCCTTTTGCCTTAGTATTATCATTTGTACATTCTGTAATAAAATTTATTATTAACTAAAATTAAAGAATATTAAATTTGTTTGCAATAATACCACCAAAACACTAATAGATACTTATGAGATATATGTAGGTGAAATAAAAGTCAGTCAATAAATGAGGGGAAAACTGAATATTTGTATGCAAACACTGGCACTGATGAGCGGCATGCCAGACTGCGTGGCAACTGGCATGGCGGTCACCACTGCCGTCGCTATGTAAGTAGTGTGATGAGCGAACTGCAAGAGTTCCCTCTTCACACGAATTGCGGTGTGTGGTTACAACATTTTGTGGGAAGAAAGCTGCAGAAGTTTTGATTACGTTACGAAATGCGTCTTATTTTGTCATTGATGGAAATATTGTTTTAGTCGGGATTTTGTTGCCTTTTATTACAAAAAAACAATAATTGAGATTCGGTAATAATATGTCAAAAATAATTATTATCGCAGACCCATCATGATGATATGTAAATTTTTATGATTTTAAGACTCGATATTACTTCAAAACAATAACTGTTACGTAAAACCAAATATCAAAGATACTTTCTGGAACAGCCAACATTGGAACTGTGCTTTTTAATATCTATAAATCTGTCCAGAATTTAATGAAACGTTTCATTATTTTATTAAATAACTATCAGATGTTGCAACCACAGCAACGTACGATTGTATAATAATAGGTCAGAAAGGATAATACAGTGCGTATTATGAATTCTGACCGGGGCGACGCACTGCATCAGTGTACGCGAACCGCGACCGAAGGCCGAGCTTTGAGCTGAAATAAAAGTTAGACCGACAGGTTCAAACTATCAAACGAGACCGAGCCTGTACGTGCTACACGTATTATAATGATTTAATTATATTTTAACTTTATTTTCCATCTAATTATCATCATTTGTCATCATCTTATTTGGCCTGGCCTATTAGATGACGTGTATCAAGTTTATTTCATAGACAAAAAATACTATAAATGTGTAGTTTGGCAGCACTGTAAAAAGTCATCCAACAGTATGAGGAAACAAACATTTGACTTGCCCTCACCTAGGAAATTAAAAACATACAAAAAAATAATAATACCAGTTAATATTCCATTCTATTTCTGCTGCTAACTTATACAGAAAATTTCTCAATTTAGCATACCTAACCTAAATGATCAAAACACTTTAATCTACTAAAGAAATACGGTAGCACGTAAGGGTTTCATTTGATACTTTAAATTGTTCAACTCAGGCTGTTTTTTAACCATCATAAAAACCTACAAAACTCAAGTCAAACATTATTTTAGCCAAATAGGACAACATATTTTTAATTTTTAGACGACATACACCAATCATAATTTATTTCCATACTCTATCCAAACGTTACCTATCAATTCATTACGATTTTCATTTGTCTTTCGCGATCATTTCTATTTTTGACAGTATTTTTTTTAAATGATGGTTAAAAACCAATCTGTATGCTACAACATATCTATCCTCATTTCACGTTTCCGATCACTTGTGGGATGGAATACCTTTTTGGCCCAGGCTTGTGTACCACTGGCGAGTTCCCGCGGCGTGAGGATGTTGGCGCCGGTCGAGCCCGTGAACTGACCCAGCGACGAGTCCGCTCCCCAGCCAAACTGGATGGATAATGTTGAAACACAAATTAGTGGGAATGTTACAACATTATGACACGCGTATTCAACACTCTCAACCAAATAGCAGAGATAATTGACTTGTTTTCTAATGTAATCTTCTAGTGTTATTGTGTAGTATGTAATAATTAGTACCAAAAATAGAATAAGTTACACTATTTTATTAGGCCAAGTCCTGTAAAAATAGCTGTAAGAGTTTAAAATAAATAAATTTATAATTTCGGGGTTCGTACCCGCGACTCGTAGCCAGGTTCTCTGACCACTAGACCAACGGGCCCGCCGCACTAAATTTTTAAGTCTGTCTGAAGTATGCGAGAGATTAACACCCAAAAGTGGAGTTGATGATGATTACAATGTTAAAAAATTAGTTAAACATATTGCGCAAATAATTTATGTGAAGGATGAAATTTACAATTATTTAATTCTGTTTATTGCTGGTTAGAACCAGAATGAGAATTATGTATATCAATAATGTTACTTACCCCTCGCATGCTACTGCCACCAGTGATTTCATTCTGTTCTTGCTCTTTGCGGATCATGGCGATCTTTTGAGATACTATTGCGGCCATATCCTAAAAAATATAATATTGATTGAGAAATTTTCTCGAGTTCATCCAACTTTATTGGAGTACTAGTTTTTACCCGCGGCTTTGCCTGTGGGAGATAAAAAGGATAAAAGTATGCTATCGCCTTAGTCAGCCCATATGCTGCCTGTATACCAAATTTTCTCTAAATTCGTTCAGTATTTTCAGCGTGATCGACGGACAAACGTTCAAACTTTTCGCATTATAATATTACTTTAATTTCAATTAGTAAGTGAGATACAAGTAGAACATTTAATGGTTTCTAATTAATATACAGAACGAACTTACTATTTTCGGTGGGTCAATGCCTGGTGGGTACGCCTGTGGCCCAGGAGCGGGAAGTGCAGCTACTGACGTCAATTCTGATAAACAAGAAACACAGTATGTTATTACAATAATAATTATTCACAAAAACTTTTCAATTCATCCAATTAAAAAAAATCATAGCATTCAGACAAATTTTACCTATTAATTGACCCAAATCTTTGAACAAATGGGAATAAAAGCGATATTTATAAGGGTAAACAAGTTCCTGCTTGATGGCATAGTAGATAAAGACAAGCAAAAATCGAACTTTTAATTTTTTTACACATTTGGTACTTACGAGTTCCTGATGTAAAGCTCTTCATATAAGCGGGAGCAGTTGTCACCGGCGGAGCGGGTAAAGCCAACAGGCCGGATCTGATTGATAGAAAAATATCATCAGCCAATTAAAAAAATATATATTTTTTTCAAACAATAAATTAAATTAAAATTAAACTCACTTTGGTGCTTCTATGGCGAGTGGGGCAGATGTTGAATCTGTCTTTGCAGGTTTGGAATTTAATTTAGCTATTTGCTGTAAATAAAAATAAAACTGGATTAATATTAATAATCAACCTCGACATATACAGAGCTGGGCAGATCTTGCCATGGACCGCGTATAGTGGAAAAGGGAGGGGGAGGCCTTTGCCCTGCAGTGGGACGATATGGGCTGATAATAATAGATGTAACCATTTAGATCAAATAGTACAAAAAAAGCCTCTACACTGTTGGCTTCGGCTTCACGCATGCATCAAAGAACCGAACCCTGTGGATCTCAAAAGAGTATCTACAATAATATTATTAATTGTTATAAAATAAATGCTTTTCTAAACTGTGTTTTTTTTATTGTGGAGGTTCTTGGTGGAATAAAAAAGAAGTTTAATAAAATTAGTGATGCCATATCGTGGTCTCATACTAAGAAGTCATACATTTAACATTAAAATGTGTAATGCCATGACATCCTTACCATATTATCCTTCTTCGGCGAGACGGGCACCCATTCGGTAGCCTTCTCCCTGTGCTGCGAGCCGGAGGACACCGGGAATTGTAGTCGAAGCTCCTCCTTGTTCGCGACGGGCAGCGACGATTTTATTGGCAGTGGAGCGCCACCCTGAGTGGAAAGAAAATTGTTTAATTTTTCTAAAATCACAGAATTATTTATTTGTATATTTAAAAAAACCGGCCAAGAGCGTGTCGGACACGCCCATGAAAGGGTTCCGTAGCTCAAAGATGGCCCGACCGCTTAAGACACCATTTAGTAAGGGCAACTGCACGTCATAAGTTGGTCGAGTTGTATAAAAATAACTATGTATGATACAGAGTTCGCTATAGTTTTCGTTGAAAGTACTTACTTGGAGGTATACAGGACATTTTTTTCAGAATTATTGTAATAGTATTTCAAAAGTTAAGGGGGGGGGGGGGGGGGACGCTCTAATTTTAACTTGGTATTAATATATCTCGAGACTGGGGTGTTTGATCCACATGGTTTCAAGGCAAGTTTTATTGTATTTAAAAATACCTTTTTAACGATACCCCACACGATGGGGTAAGTCGATTTTTATTTTTCGAATTTACTTTTCGCTGTATGGGAAGGGGGGTAAAAATAATTATTTTTCGATTATTTTAAAAACCAATTCTTGAATTATCACTATACATCTCTCCACCAATTTTCGTGGCAATCGGTTCAGAAACGGCGGTGAACGAGCCAGGACAGACAGACAGACAGACAGACAGACAGACAGACAGACATGACGAAACTATAAGGGTTCCGTTTTTTGCCATTTGGCTACGGAACCCTAAAAAGGAAAAAATCATCTGGTCTCAGGCAGGATCTGGCATCATCTATCTATACTTATAATAAATCTGTAGAGAGGTCAATTCTGTATATTAAATATTTTACCAAAATAACTATCAGGGGGTGTTTAGTGATCGATACTGATACCAAAAATGCAATCAGTAAAATTTTTGTCTGTCTGTCTGTCTGTATGTTCCTACTAGAAACAAAAACTACTGGACGGATTTTGACGAAACTCGGTACCATTATTCTTCATACTCCTGGGCATATTATAGGATACTTTTCATCACGCTACAATCAACAGGAGTAGCGTAGTGAAGGGAAATGTGGGGAAAACGGGAGAATTTACTCCATTTCTTAAGCTTCAGTCGCGTGTGCAGCCTTAATGGTTAAAGTCAAATAGAAATCATGTATGACAGAAATATTCTACATAAAATTGCTTAAAAAATATGCCCCAACAGCATATGTCTATCTTGTATGGTTGACTCACAATAACAAGTGCAACTCAAGATCCAAATTGGTTTGAACGCGCTAAGCTCAGGAACTACTGGTTCGAATTGACAAAACATTTTGTGTTGGATAGTCCACTTACCACTTACCATTTGTCGAGGTACGCTTTAAGCTATTGTATAAGTATTCCTTTATTTTATCATCATTGTAAATTGTGCTAGCGAACTATTTAGTTCTAATAATAATAATACCCTCCGGCCGTATTCGGCCATGGCGGCCGATCTTACGATCAGCCAGGTACGCAGGATATATTATAGTGCACAAGTGAGTGCGCAAGCACAGGTGCACTCCCTATTCCTTCACTCTCATAATTCGGTGGGACAGCAATCTGACACGACCGTAGAGAGAAATTAGTTCTAAAATGTGCCGATAGATGGAAAATTAGTTCTAAAATGTGCCGATAGATGGCGCACCTCGCTAGAGGGGCGGCCGCGGTTCTGAATCGCGGTGAACAGATGATTTCTCAAATGTATAAGGTCTCCAGATTATTGTTAATAATGACGAGCGTTTTCCGTCACTTAATTTGACTATTATTTCTATCCTGCCTGAGTAATTAAACTAGGCATGAGTCGTACTTGTAAAATTAGTCATGAGAAATATAGCTCTTTGAAGAGATAAGAGCTATATAGCTCTTTCCCGAGTCAAGAGCTATACGGCTCTTCTAGCTCAGTAGCTCATTTAGCTCAGCGAAATTCAAGAGTCATGAGATAAAAAGTCGTTCATTGAGTCGTTTGAATGAGTATACAGAAGATCAGACTTGACTCGCTCGATTGAGAGTATTGTTTGAGTTCCTACCATTAATAAAATAGAAATAACTATTGGTTTTGTATTATATTAAAGAACAGATTGATTAATTAATAGTTATTTAATACCTATACATACTTCATTATATTTGTAATAGTGAAGTTATTATACGCACTATTTCGATAATATTAAAAAACATATTTATAGCTATTTTTAGATTTAGAGTTATTATGCTTACAATTAATTCATCGAATTTGCCACGATTGTCCTTCATACTTTGTCAGGCTTAGGACTGACAACCAAAACAAATATGAGTATCTAAAATGAAACTGAAATTCCTCGAAACTCTTTCGTAAATTGTTGTTGTGAACGTATTCCAAATTCCAATAGGCGTGCTTGTTTGGGTGTGTGTGTATATATCTGTTTCTATCGCTCATATTGTACAACGTTATATCTCTCTTTGTCTATCGAGTCGTTTGGAGACACGGAGCTAAATGAACTACTGATATGAATTGAACGAGACTGAGCGAGATATACGCTGAGCTAGAATAGGTGAGCCGGCTCATTTAAACAACTCGCTCATGAGCTACTCATCGCTATGTAAAATCCCGTACCAGGGCGCCCTGGTACGCCAGCCAACAAATACCAAGTACGAAAACCAGGTTTTGAAATACTTCAAAGTTTTTTCTAAGTGCATAGGAAAATTGACTTTATGACGTTACTATAACGCCCGTAATCGCATGCAGACCATACCAGCGAGTAAAATACTTTCAGAGTACGCAAGTAAAAATTCCTTTAAAGTTTTGAAACTATGTTCGCCCGCGAACCGATTTACTCAATAAGAGACCTTAATTTTATTGTTGTTTTTTCTGTTGTTTTTCACTATACATACATACACTACATTTTTATATTAATATGTTTTATTTTGATTTAAAATTTAAGCAATGTGTCTCGGCGGAAGGTCTATAAACAGAAAAAAATCTCGTCACCGCGAGTTACACATTTAAAACTTACTATAAAAAGCAACGACATCTGTTAGCAAGAAGTGCAACTAAATGCCAACCTCAAACAATTCAACCCACGCACGACAGTGGGCTATCTATCTCACTCACTCTGCTTGATTTAGAGCGAGCCAAAAGACGAAAGTATCCAGTCCAAGCCAAGATCAGGAAAATACTTTCAAGGTTTATTTGAAATTAAACCTTATGTCCATACACATAAGAGATATAATGGCATTGGCAAAAAAAAATACTTGATGTTTTTAAAGTTTTTGATTTAGCTTATACGATTATGTTCCTTATTCTAATAGAGTTAAGTTTTAATTTTCTTCTACTTTGTTAAAGGGCTCTAAATACTTGAAAGACTCGGCGCGGTCTGAGTCTGACAGACGCTTGGGTGCGTTATAGTAAAATACTTTAAAGGTCTTGCAAGTTTTTCGGGCGCATACCTGGTTTACGTACTTGCAAGGAAAAACCAGGGCTCAAAACCTGGTCGAGTAAATACGTTTCATCCCTAAATTAAACCCAAAAAAGTGTGCAAGTTGACTGTATGCATATAGATAGACCGTTGTTTTATTCAGCTATTTTTAGTAAGACTGTGTGCGGAAATCGTAACCCACGCGGACGGAGTCGCTGGCGGCCGCTAGTATAATTTATATCACTAAAATGACTCATCTACTAATAATTGACCATTTATATTGTAAAAAAAATATGATTTTATCTGTTGCCTGCAAATATATATTACTCTGTACTTATATTTTTATGATCAACAGGCATTTATAGTTTAACTAGCGGCCGCCCGCGACTCTGTCCGCGTGGATTTCGATTTCCAATATCCTATGTGTTATTCTGATGTATAAGCTATATTGTGGTAAAGTTTCATTCAAATCCATTCAGTAGTTTTTACGTGTCAAACATCCATACATCCACACATCCATACATCCACACATACAAACTTTCGCCTTTATAATAGTAGTAGGATTTGAATTTGTCATATGGTTAAGCCGGCCACTTAACTTAATAATAATCTGAAATATAAATTGGTCCAGATATGGAATCATATTTATAATGCCCAGATTAAATAGTCATTAAACCTTGAATTTAGGTCTTTGGACTTTCAAATGACAACAAATCTTTCATTTGTAGAATTGTTTGTCACTATTATGCAGGGTTTAATATGTTCTTTAGTAATTTAACTCACCCGTATATTCATAACGATAGGCGCTTTCTCCTTCACAAGGAAAGGATGGTGGAATGCTAGAGTATCTTCGTTCTCGCTCATGTCCTCGTCATTTGATGATACCGAAGACAGTTCCCCGAGAGCCTCCTTCTTTGACAAGTGCTTGCAGAAGTCCGTTAGCTCATCTACTGATTTACCTGTTAACAGTACATTTGAGATGTTCTTAATTTTATATTTCACACAATAATCACAGATGCCCACATATCATCGTCTGTGGTGGGGGCCACAGACTGCTTCAATTAAGTTAATTATATTTAGCTATTAAGTCATACTATGAATGCAGTTACATCCTTTGTGGACTGTGGATACTGATTTGACCAGTCTGGTCCATACAGGTTTTGGAAAGCTAGAGTTTATACTGCAATTCTAATCGTTTAAAAGCAGTTTTATTTCATGAGTAATAGTCGCTTAAACGTTTGGATTATGGTTAGGGGTACAATGGCCTAATTTGTCTTCTTATTGGAATCATCGTTCTTGATGATCTTTCCCAGATATAAAATGGTTCATAGTTTGACATTCTCTAGCTGGAAACTAGTATATAAAAATGCAATTACCGGTTTGCAAGAGGCGTTGGGTTCGAGTCCCGCCTGAGCCATATAAAATGAATTGCTGTTCGTTATTCTCGCTAAAACTCGAGAACGGCTTAACGGATTTATCTTATCTTGGTCTTGAATTATTCGTGGAGGTCTAGGAAAGGTTTAAAAGGTGAGAAAAAGTCGAAAAGGACAGGACAACGGGACGGGACGGGACGCGGACGAAGTCGCGGGCGGAAGGCTAGTAGTATATAAGAAATAATCAGTCATACCGCCAGACTGTATCGCCGCCATGACTTGGTTCCTCGTGTGCGGCGGCAACGCGGCGGCGCCGGCGGGGACCGCGCCGTTCTTCAGCATGTTGATCGCGTTCCGTCGCGCCACTTCAAGCAGGCGCTTCTTCTCGCTGTCTGCCAGTTTGACTCCCGATGGCGACCTGCTTGGATTAGACATTGGTTAATTCTATGGAGGCTGATATTTCATCTGGTACTCGTGGTGCCCTAATAAGGTCTTATGGTATACTTGACAAGAGCACACGTTTTACTAATAATCGTACATGAACTCTCATTCATATTTTGAATCTGGTGCTGAATATTATTTCCATCATTTTCCAAAGACGGGTGTTGAGTTTACATTTTACATTAATAGTCTCAATATTAAGAGCGATGGTGATCAGTTGGTAAGGACCGCGAATCACATACGTGTTTCAATGATCGAGGATGATTAAGAGAGTCCCAACACTAGGGTTTTACAACCTTCTTTATTTTTGACAGAGCATGCGCAACGCCTCGCGTCGACCCTTCGTAAGATATGGTAAGACGCACGTAAAACGCTATACTTCAAACTAATTCAACCATATTACCTGGACCTCCGCCCCCGATGCCGCGGCGAGTGATGCCGGGGCGAGTGGTGCCTCGTCCTCGTCCGGTCTCGGCTGCGGCGGCGCGAGCGGCTGCGGCGGCGCGCGTCGCTGGAGCGTCGCGAGCGTTTGCGTGACCGCGACGTCGAGCGGGACCGGGACCGCTTGGATTTACTGCGCGACCTGGAATCCGTACGATCAGGCTCCTATCCATCAGGTCTTAAAGCGATCTAAATCCAGTATGTAAGTGAGATGCCGCCCTTCATGATGTTAGGCGGCAATTCATTACTCACTCGTTTTAAGATCTAATGAAAGTATATAATAAAATATATAAAGTAAAGTAAAGTATCAGCCTATTAATGTCCCACTGCAGGGCAAAGGCCCCCATCATTTGAAATCATGTTTTCGTTACAAAGATGGGTTTTGGCTTAATCACCATGCTTGCCAAATGGGGATTGGTGATAACAAACCCGGGCTGTGTTCAGAAAAGGCCTCGAGACCAAGGCCTGGTACTTAAACCACTAGCTAGACCATCGTGGCGTGAAAATAATAATATACATTTTTATTTAATAGAGACGAATAACGATAGCTTTACATAATGTGGTTTTAAAGGAAAACAATAAAATTGCTTAGAAACAACAGGTCTTGATAAGCTTTCTTAAACCAGAAGTTAATGTGAAATTGTTTATCACTGTTGGAATGCGGTCGGGAGGCAGGAGTTGTTACAGTTTCATTCTAAATTTCTATTTAATGACACAAGAAATTCAAATTTAAATCAAATACTAAAGCTAATTTATAAAATTTATATTACCTTTTCCGAGATCTGCTTCTTTCTCTATCTTTACTTTTTTCTTTTTCTTTGTGTGATGACTTATGTGATGTTGTTTTCTTAGAACTAGATTTAGCTTCCTCAGATCTAAAAAAAAATAAATCCAGGGTTAAAGGTTAGCGACCAAAGCATAATAAAAGTTAAGATATGAATTGTTTTTGTTAAGTAACAAAATGTTTCTATAATAACAATCATGAATTTAAGCAGATGGAATAGGTTTTAAAAAAAGTAAAGGTGTTTTTTTTTATTTATGACAACAATTTTCCAGTCATCTCTCATTCTGTTTAGGACTATAAACCCTGTTATTTTTGTTACAAACAATTCTGCAAATGGCAAGTATTTAGAAAGATAAAGCTACATATCATAAGGTATCAGACGTCACATAGTAACAGATTGCTAGAACAATAGATTTACGCCTAGTCTGAATATGTGAAAGGTTAAGGTTAATTTCTTCACATTTATATCATTTATGTATGCCTAATACAAAATATGGTATAATAACACACATATGGTAATGTTTTCGAAAATGTCATAAGAAAATGTTTAGTTAAATTAAAAAGAAAAATTCATTAAAACAATGTTTAGTTAAATTTTTCTTTATAGTCCATTTCACATAAGATTATCTCTCAGGTAAAGGGAACCTTCTTGTAAGAAATAAAACTTAATTTTAAGGCAATAAGTTCTACAAGCTGTTTTAATGATGTTCTGTAGGGTCTTATTACTTTAGAAAAGTGTTGATTTGCCTTTGAAGGCAAACAGTCACCGGGATCATCTTAGCCGAAATGAACTAATTTATCTAAAAATAATGGTTAGATTATTTATTTTTACTATAGGGTAGGTTAAAAAGCTTTGTAACACTTACATTCTTATTTCTTCCACTGCTTGCTTTTTCAGAATACCTCCGGGATCAGAGGATTTTGGGAACTGAGAGTTATCCACAACCTTGACCGAATCACTTGACGAGTCTGTGTATTCACCATCTTCATATTTCTCGGCCCTTTTCCTGGCTTCCTCCTCAGCTTTTTTAACAGTCTCTTCAAATACTGCACTAAATTTAAGATTCTTAATTTGAATTTTACTTTTCGACTTCTCATTCTCCGCTGTACATTTGCCATCCGCTCCTTTGTTATCCTCAGCTGAATTTTTAGGAGATTCGGGCATTGGAATGAGACTAGTGTCAATACCATTGTGTTCTTCTTTTTTGACGCTTATTAAGTCTCTTAAATCCTGTACTTCAGCTTTGACTTTGATATCAGGTTTAGGTTCTTCCTTCACCTTGACATTTTCGGTTTTTGTACTACTTTTCTCTACTTTAAGTTTAGTTTCAATCTCAGGTTTGATTACAGGAGACCTGGAGCGATGATAGGGCGGCGAACGATCTACATCTTTCTTCTTTTTTGACTTAGATTTTTTACTCTTCTTGCGTTTGTGCGAGTAGTCACTGTCCTCTGAACTACTACTACTAGAACTTCGACTTCGTTTCTTTTTTTCCTTTTTGTGTTTTTTCTTGCTTTTCTTCGATTTTTTCACAGATATTTCCTCGATCTTCGGTGGGTCTGCATTGAAGGCACTAAACAGTT
Source organism: Nomophila noctuella (assembly GCA_958496325.1). NCBI lineage: Eukaryota > Metazoa > Arthropoda > Insecta > Lepidoptera > Crambidae > Nomophila > Nomophila noctuella. Next base: position 11,473,730 of record OY292493.1, read on the forward strand.
CTGAGAGTATTTCACTAGATGTCTTGTTGGAATCATCCTTTTTCTTTTCTGGCGTTGTTTTTTCTCGTTTAATGAGAAGCTCAATTTTGTTAATTAAACTGGTCATTATTACTTCTTATGATAATAAAATCACATAAAAACACCATCGCCCATTTTGCTGTTGTTTGACAGATTAGTTTTGACAGTTCATTGACGTCCAGGGTGGCCAACCTAGTAAAAATAACAACCACAGATTAAGTAGATTAGTGATGTCTTTATTCAATTGGTCTATATAAGCATTCAATTGTTTCTCAGTCTGTAATATTAAATAATAGATTTAAATCCTTCGATTATATAGAGTGAGAACCCTAAGACCATACCCTAATATTATTATTGACTAAAGGGAGGAAACAACCTGGGGATATAATATAGGTCAGGTATTTAAGTGTACAGCCATGACTAAGTTTGTTACACAGTAGATAAATATCTAAATTGGCCTGTTTTTGCTTTTTCCGTGAATATCGCATATTATTAAATAAAATCGCATTGTCAGGTACTGATTAAGGGATTGCACTCGCGGCCAGTAGGTATTATGTACACCAATATGTTTTATGTATTTACTAATACGTACTACCTGATCTATAAGGGGGCGTCCACATCTAATGAATGCGCTGCGCATGCGCAGCTTCGCTAGCCGCTCACGAGCAGCCCGCGAGCTGCACGCTTTCATGTTAAGTTCGTTCAAATTCGATCTCTATACAAGCATCGTATGAGAGGCGCATCAGACGGTTGCAATTGCGACACATTTGTCAGATTCCTATGAGTGCCAAATGGCATGGCGACGGACCCAGAATACCTAACTATACTCCCATTCGATATTCTAGCTAAAGCCTCGTATACATGTTTACGGTGCATACCAAGGTCAATATCACAACAAAAACTGTTATTTTGGAATGATGGTTGCCTCCAGTCGTTTCATGTCTTGATATGGACCGCGATATGCAACAGCACAACTAGCGAACGTCGCACCGGCTCCGGTTTTTTTTGTATTTTTTGCTATAAGGTACCTATGTACCTACATGTTACCTAAGAATATGTTGTGAACAGCTTGTTTCTCGTATGCTACTCAACCCCAGTCTCACAGAATTAGGTATTATTTATTTATTTATTTCAACATTTAGGTTTCTGTGTAATTTTCAATAAGGCATTGGAGAGGAACTGCTGGTTTTTAAGTTAATACTATTTAGGCTTATGCTTGACCAGAATCACTGATAGACAATGAAGATGTGGTAGAGGTTGTTGCGCGCTTCTTGGCGATGGAAACAAGATATCCGTTTATCGTCTATTGTGTGTCCTCTCCTTCTAAGTTTCAAAATTCAGTCTCACACAACCCATGACAGCTCAGAATAGAATAAAAAACGTCCAACATCCAAAAGTATTTGTTTCTGCCTGGATGTTAGGATTAAGGATGAAGGGTCAATGTTTTGTCAGTGAAGTTTAAAAATAAAACAAATGTTATTATTTGACTTGTTTTATTATTGTTTCCAATACCTTTGCAAGGTAAGTGTTAAACCGTTAAACAATACAGAATGGACACTATATTCTTTATATTGCCACAGGAGACCAAAATATACTGCTTTCTTCAATGTTTCTGCAGTTGGTAGGACGGAGCGCGTGTCCTATATACTTTTATTAGGGATAATGTACGGAAAAATGCTCTTATAATTAATAATTTGAAGAAATCACGAACTACTTATTCGACGTGTAGGTATTCACCTACTTAGGAAGTAGGAAAGCTTTAGCATGATTGCATGTTTGAATGACTGGGTAGAGTCGTCAGGTGACGTCGTACGCGGTTGCAAAATGGCGTCACCTGACCACTTTTAATTATCGAAGATGACAATAAACCAATGCATAGAATATTTAAAGGTCGTTATCCTAGGAGACAGTATCCATCGAATTAATTTCTCGCGACTAAGGACAAGCACATTTCATTTTAATAATAGACGCCGATAGTAAGTAATTTGGCCATAATTTAGTTTAAAATTATTTAAATTTAAACAAATCGGTGGAAGCTCCCTGTATTGAGCAAAATTTGACATCGATTCTGCCAATTTCACCTTGATCCGTCAGCGAAACGAATGTTTTCATTAAATTAAGTACATGCTAAATGCAGATAAATAAGTGAAATCTTAAAATAACGATTGGAAACGGGATAGAATAAACAATAGTCAATAGATGGCTACTTCCTTCTGTATATAGGTTTCAGAGTTGAGAATATAAAAGAAAATATAATCTTGAAGCACTTTTAGTTGTAACATTTGATGAAATAAGACATTGACATTTATTTAATGTTTTGTGATGCAATATGCCTTCAAGATTATTGTTTTCTTCCCCACTACCTTCTAGTTAGGTTCCATTCGTTCATTTCTCCCTACAGCAATCATTACTACAGGTCTGAGTTACTGGCAGTCTTTGCGGTATTTGACCCCTCAAAGGTAACCAAAGTACTGTCTATCCTATAATAAGCAATAAATATATCACACAATAGAAATTTTAAACTTAAATTTTAATTAAAATTAATTAAAAGTAATATCTAAGCATCTCGGTATATGCATAGCAAACCTTTTAATATATAGTCAATAATAGTTGTAAAGTATATTCCCATATTAAAATACCTACCTATCTACATTCGTATGAAATTTTAAATGTTTTTTTACCTTCTCCAACAATATTTCATTTATATAAAAAATCCAGTCTACCCTGAAAAGCTAAAACTGAAAACTAGCTATTAGTTAAACATGAAACTTGTTCTAATTAAACATAACAATATTAGAAGAGAGTATTTCCAAGACTAAAGTCAGTTTTCAGTTACTACCTTTTCTCTTTGCACACTCGTTATTTTCTTCAATATCAATGGTTTGTTCAAAAAACAAAATTTATTATCCAAAATAAATCGGTATATTTTTTTATACGAAAAAGAATCAATTTCTGTTGGTGATACAATTTCCAACAACTGTAACGTTTATACGAGTATATTCGTAATAGTCATACTGCATAGTCAGGATAACAATATGGTGCTTGAATTTTTTCGAATTGTGCAAATTGGGGTGCAGTAACGGCAACCTATCTTTCTCATGTACCGCCACACATTACCTAACGTATCACACAGGTCATAACGGGTCCCAAAATTTTATAAACCATGAGACAGAACAGTTTCCGATCGATCAACGAGTGGTATGAAGCGTTCGCCTAAATGAGAGGCTAACGATGCCAAGAGCTTACGGAACCTCCATTAGTAAACGATTTTTTCCCGCGAACTGACCCGTTTCACAGACGGGACCCAATTTCGATACCAGCTGTTAACGATAATTACCGTCGCAATATTTCGGACGTCGCAGTGAAAACGGGTCGAATTCTGATTATTGGTAAGATGACCGAGACACCTACAATCTATACAAGCAATCGATATTTGCCGAAAAATATTGTCGTAATTCACGAAAGTAGGTACATAATTAACGGTCCCGAAGATATTCTCGGAACGCTGGGGCGTCTAATTGGCCTCAGAGATGTTTTATTATTACCGAAAGTCAGGTTCGGAACGGATCTTGGCACGTTAGAATCGTTGAGATCAGTGACTAGGCGCGCGCCTGGAACGCAGCGAGCGGCCGCGGCTCTCCGCCGACAGAGCAGAGGCGAGAACGAGGACCTACGAATTTAGAAATCTTCAACTTCGTTGTCATGATGCGAGACTGAGAGGAACAACATTTGAAAATGCTAAGAGAGCAGACTTAAAGATCGGAATGGAGTGTCCGACGAAACCGCGGACCGAGAGCGGCGGCCGCTAATCTTAAAGCTACTATGTACTAAAATTCACTAAGCGATCAAAGATCGCAAGCTAGATTGATTTTTCAAAAGTCTTAAAAAAATAAAATCTGCTAGTGATCAACTTTTAGTTTAGCGAGGGCGCAAAACGGCGCGCACCGTTCTGAACCGCTTCTCGAAGCCGAGTTTCGTGTAGAGGGAACGGGACGCGTCGTTCTCCGGACGAATCACGACGAAGGGCTTGTACCCGCGCGCGGCGACCTCCTTGGTGAGCCGCCGCGCGAGGTAGATGCCGTAGCCTTTGCGGCGGAACTCGGGCCGCGTCTGCATGGAGAACATGGCGCCGTAGTACGACTGCACCATCCAGGCGGCCAGCTCGCCCTCCACGAAGATGCCGTACGCGGGCAGCTCGGCCACCAGCTTCTCGAACACCTCGCGGCACTCGATGTCGCTCGCCGGGTACAGGTCGTACACCGCCTTCATGTGCTCCGGCAGCAGGCGAACTAGCTCCACGTCCGGTGGCAGTCTGATCACATACAACATAACATATGTAGCATTTATCAACTTAACATACGAGTATATTAACAAATGTATAATCAGAAATCGTGCTATGGGATTTTAGGTTATGGGCCAGCTTAATTAATTTACTAACTTTTTGGGACATAGGTACAAATAGCTGTCAAACATTGAGATGACGCATGAAGCCTTCGAAAGCTTTTGAACATTGCGCACAAGGTTGCTTGCTTAGGTTGCTTCCATATAATTTACAAAAATTAAGAAATTCTGCTTGAACCGTTCTTTGTAACTAAAATATGACTTCAAATCATGGATGCCTTAGCCCTGCAGTGGGGCAGTAATAGGCTGATACTTTAAGAGAATGCATTCATGCAAGTGATGTGTCATTTTTGTACCACGAGGCTACCAACCAAGCTCTGAAAGTGGTAATGTATACGGCAAAAAGTGGAGAGCCCTTGGAGAGGCTTAGTCCAGTAGTGGACTGCGATAGGCTGCTGATGATGATGATGAGGATGACGATGATACGGCAAAAAATAAATGCAACGTTACCCATCAGTACTAGCGTCCTTCGGGGGGTTATCACAGACGTAGACGTCACCGGTGATCTTGTCGTGGGCCTCATAGTGCTTCTCGAACCGGTTGACGATGGCCTCGTGCGTGAAGTTGAGGTACAGCGGCTGCGACAGGTCCAGCAGCTCGTCCTCCGTGGTCACCAGGTCGACCAGCTCCGCGCGTTCGGATGGAACGAATACAGTCACGCTCTCGTAAGGAAGGCTGTTTGGCTGGAAGTGGAAGTCGTTCAGTATGAGAGATGAAGACATAGGTTATAGTTTTCATTCATAGAATCCATTTTTTAGTGATGTATACTAATAAAAAAGAAATTAAATGAATTTCTTGGACTAACACAACAATTGCTTAGTCCCAAGCTAAGCTCGAAGCTTGTTTTGTGGATGCTAGAACGAATGGACATACATAATTTTATAAAAATCGAGTACAACTGCCAATGTTCATCACACAAACATTAGCCCCTAGCGGGATCCGAACCCGCGACCTTTGGGTTTGTTTTGTAGCCAGGGTCTCTGACCACTAGACCTACGGGCCCGCCAAAACATAGGTTGTTGTTTCCATTCATAGAATCACCTTTTTAATTGATACTTTAATAAGTAGTAACACTCGCTGGGAAGCGAGAGACGCCTAAGACCCAGATAATGTTTTCATTGTTTATCAATTTAAAATCTAATCAACTTTCGTGACTATGAAATTTCACTGAGATGTCTACTGGGAAGAAATGTTAACTATTTACATTAATTTAGTGCTTGTGCCAGCGCGCGGATAACCGTATCCGCCAACCAGGGGGAAAATTGCATAAGTTTATCTTTTATTTTTCCATTTTACATCATATTTCTCTCAGTGTTCTTTATATCGTGTCTAACAGATATTTATATTCTATGCAATAGAGTACAAGTACTCGGTAACTTTCAAATTCTTATCACGTGTTCCACATCCAATTCGTTTGTCCAAACAATTTATTAATTATAAGATGGGCTACTTCAAAACTTCACTTTTATTAATGAAATAAGCAATAATTTTAGGTGGAGTTTTCAAAAACTTTCCCTAACCATTAGGTTCCCGAATCACGAATAAGGAATCACTTGATTCGCGAGTTAGACGAGTGTATGGCGTGACTACACTCACGTTGAAAATTAAAAACACGTTAGTCGCCCGTATTAGTGGGATTTCCCCCGGGATGAGTAAGCAATTGTTTTGGAAACACATACGATATTGATCTGAGTCTGAGTGCGACTATAAATAGGACGGATCTAGGCACTTCAAGAGATCTGTGGATATGAAAGGTTATCCCGAAATCGAACCTACTTAAATATATTTATCAAATGTGGAGGTTGAGGTCATAATATTACACTAACTTGGTAAGTTTAGATCTTGATGAGTACTTTATGTGAGCCTTTTGCTTGTCAGTGTTTTTACTAGAAATTCTAATTGCACAATATTTATTCAGCTTCTCATGTATTTAGAATTAATTACCTTTTAATATTTTTAAAGTTAGGAGGACATTAATATATTCCATAAATTAATGTATATGTTAAAAAAAGAGACATCTTTTCAATTTCTGAACTTTTGGTCCCTGTAGATTTAACCCGCATTTTCAATTTTCTGATTATTCTCGTTGCAGAAAAAAGGCAACGTTTTTCTTTCTACAACGTTTACTCTATTTTCACAGTAGGTACGAGTACTTACATGTATGTGCTTATTTTCACGCATCTTTAACCATTTATAATATACACAGCTGCGCATTAACGTCGCAACCACACGGTTATATAACAAATTTCCGGAAAATAAGACGTTGGAAATGGAACATTTACCTCAAGTTAAAAAAGGGAACGGAAAAGGTAACATTTCACTTGAGAGAAGGTGAGCATCACTCGACTGCGATCTCGGCAAGGGCCGTGTCTCGGCCGAGACATGTTCAATAGCGGAAAACCGGGAAATTAAAACGCTAGTAAAATCTATAAAATATGTGGATTTTTTGGGTTTTACTTGTAGAATTAAGATGCTTTTACCTAGAGTTAAGATGGCTGATTTATAAGTTTTAATAGGTCGCTTACACAAAGTCGCTTTAAATGTCGAAATGAATATGATGAATTATAAGAAATGCGATCTATGCATATAACGTGAGAATTAAGTTGTGATGAATATCTTAAAAGGGGAATATATTTTAGTGTATTTTTTTAAAGACACCAAAAATCAAGAAATTGGAATGACATTTTAGTTAGCCTGTAGAGGTTGGTAATTGTAGTCCATTTCACCTAAGATGATCCCTGTGACAGGTGTACTCCTTATACGAAACTAAACTTTATTCCAAGGCAATAAGTACCACGAGCTGTTTTTATGATTTTCCGTAGGATCTTTAGACTTTAGAATAGTGTCGATTTCTTTAAAGCCAAACTATCACCGGGATCCTCATAGTTGAAATAGACTATAGTATACACAGGTAGGTTTTAGAAGTTGCGTAACTCACCGTACTGGTACACCCAGGGAAATGCAGGCAAATCGGATCCTCCGGCCAATTCTTCGCTACATAAAAATGGAAGTCCCACACCTTGTTGTTTAGATATGTTTGAATCGTCTGATGAAACTGTAAACAATGAAAACATTTAACATTAGCAATATGAATATTCTGTGGTATTTACTACATAGCACCATCTAGCAAAGCTTACACTCACAAGCCAGATGACTTATAAACAATAAACTTGAAAACACCCTGATTTACTGCGCAGGCTTTATAAAAGTCTCTAAATTTGCCTCCAAATGTCCAACCCTCAAAGTCTATTAAAACCTTAGGCCAAACCATTTCTTTAGAAGCGGTAAAAAGAGTATCGTCTAGCCTACATCCTATTAGCAATTTAGGGCTCAGGGCTATTTGTCGGGTCTGTGTTATTTCGGAGTTTATCTTCGCCAGCCCGAAGCGTTCTTAACACCGCTTGTAACCTTATCCTCTTTATTGAAGACTTTTTTATTCCCAACGGCCCATGTTGCTTCGAGATGGATTTGGAAGGCAATATTTCATTCTAAAGGATGTACTAGCAATATTCATCGGGGTTTTTGTTTTGTGTAATGCTTTCTACGTGGCTTTTTGTGAGCCCCCCAGTAATATAAACCAAACTGACGAGTACGAGTATAATAACAATAAATCCATCTCTTACAAAAATACTGACAAATATAGGATTTGAACTTGAGAGATACACAATTCGATACAGAAATGGAATGTTATGGAATGTAGTGGAACACAATAGACATTCAAAATACTGAAACATTTGTATTGTGTAATTGGAACGAAAATGCAATGGGGTCAAATGTTAAGACAATTTTTTACTTTTTTATTTAGATAAATTTTTAATGATATATTGAAAAAAAAAACAATAAGATTTTTTTTCTAATTCGAATTTTCGTCATGTGTGGAAAGGAATAGCAAGTCATACGGCAATATTATGACTCTTCTTTTTTTTGTCTTAATAAAAGTGTTATGATGATTGCGTATGACACAAAGCCGTACCTTTAGAGATTCAGGCATATACTGCACTAAGATATCGGCCACAGCAGGGAGCTCGTCTTCAGTTACCAATCGAAAGTTTTTCCCCTCGGGCACGATTTCCATCTCTGGAACAAACATTGTTACATTCGTCTCGTGTTATATCATTCTGTGTAATGTAATTGAAGAAAAATACACCGCAAGATTTTAACTTTATTAAAGAAAACTTATCATTGGTTCGAAGATGTAAGCAAAAATATACATGATTCTTCTTCTTCATACATTTTGCAACCAAAATCAATTTAGTTCTTACTAGATTCGGAATTCCAAACATTCGAGAGTTTCCCTTTAAAAATAGTGTCATAGAAATAGGACATCTAGATATATCTGCCTTTCCTAAGAGTTGTTTACTTTTATTGTCAAATTTCTCTCTAGGGCTACTAAATAAAATGCAAAGTCCCAAAACGTTCAGTAATAATGTTATACTTTGAATCGGTAATTAAAGTCAGGGAGTAATCACGGAGAAATTGCCTTTGTCAAGCCGCTCCTTAGTAAGCAATAAGACACTCACTTAAATTAATGTCTTTCTTAATAGAAGCTTTATGGCATGTCTTGAATCTTTTAAATTGTAGATTGTTATTGTTTATTGTGACAATCTATACTAATATAGTCGTACTGATTCTTTCCGAATTCGAATGGCGAAATAAATGTTAAAATCGATAATGATGAAAAAAAACAATAATGATTTCTTCATGGTCATCGATTTCAATTTTTATTTCGCTCTTTAGCCAGATATTTGTCTAATTTTGCAGTCTTTTTGCCTATTTCAGCTCATTGTAGTGACTCACTAGTAGGCTTCTCTGATCTTCAAGCTATTTATTTTTATATTCTGTACGCTTAGTAAGATTTAGGAAATCATTTTCCTGACCCCTATTGGGTATGGCATGGTCGGCGACGCACGAGCTATATAAATAGTGTTCAAGCTTGCATACGGCGGCGCTAAAACCTATTACGGGCCTACACGAAATTGCCTAAACCATGCCGCATATACCTCGTTTAGCGTCAACACAACAATGTAGATGTAGATGCAGTAGATGTATACTGTAGTGTAAAACGATAACGGACGATTAAACTTTAAATTGATGTGTCATTGTTAGCGCATACGAGGGCGTCGGTCGCATGCACGAAACAAAGGCAAGGTCCGGTTATGGACGACGCTGCAGCGGGTCAGGGTCGGATCGGTTTGTGGCACGACGCAGTGCGATGCAAACAGGCTGATTTGTGACGCATTAGACCTAGTACAGGCATGAGCACTAACATGTACACAAACACATTGAAATATGAACTTTATTGCTCATGACTGTACATATCGAGTAATTCATGATATTGAACTAGCGGACTCCAACAGCGTGCATTTCGGTTTCCGCAGACATAGTGGTTTACTATTGCTTAAAGCCTTCCTCGACAAATGGACTTTGCAACACAAACAAATACAATACGAACCAATAGCTTCTGAGATTAGCACGTTCAAACAAACAAATAAGCCAACACACTCTTTAGCTTTATTATATTACTAGCCTTCCTGCTTAAATAATATCCACCTCACCTCCCCTCATTTCCGCGATCTAAAGTACCCTATGTTCACCCCGGTGAACAGTGTTGGCTAGCTACATTATCCCCGGATAGTGTAGGTAGCCAACACTGAGAAGAATTATTGAAGTCGGTCCGGTAGTTTTCGAGTTTATTCGATGTAAAAAAATCTTTCCTCTTTATAATATAAGTGTAGATGTAGAATGTAGATGTAGACAAGCAGCCACCCGCGACTGCAACAGCGTGGATTTCGGTTTCCGCACCCATAGTGTTATTTTATAGTTTAAAGCCTTCCTCGTCAAATGGACTATCCATAACAAAAATATTTATTCAATACGAACCAGTATCGGTCTTTTGTCTGATCTCTCTACGTTCGTGTCAGATCGCTTTCCCACCAGACTACGAGAGTGAAGAAAGAGGGAGTGCACGTGTGTTTGCGTATGTATTTGTGCACTACAAAAGCCCTTTCCACATCGGAACCAAGTGTAAGAGTAATGGTTTAGCCGACTTTAGCCCGTATATCGGTCAACGCAATTTATTTTAAAAACATAAAAAAGAACATTCTGTAACCTAAAATCCTTTGCCAGCTTTTCTATTACATTTCCTTTTCAAGAAACAAATGAATAGAGATCTTTTCAGTGAAGTCGTTCAACCGTTGACCGCATTAGCGCTTTAGAGTCGTTTCAAATAAAAATAAAGATAAGCGAACACTACCATTCAGACTTAAACCCGGTAAATGTTACAACGTTGTCGCATTGTGTAGTTTTAAGTTAAAGGCATAGGTATTATATAAAAGTCAATAGTTGTACATGTAGGGGAGAGGCAGCTTAGCTCAGGGGCAGAACCTTTTGATCTCACCGCTCTTAAAATTCGCAGTTTTATTTTTATCTGTGCTGTGACTACATTTAAATATAAGTAATACAAAATGTATTAAACGTCAAATCACAAACCGCGAGTGGTTCGCTGCTAAAAAGGCTTATGGGCTATTCGTCATTTTTGTACCACCAAAAATAAATTTAAATCATTTTGGTAAAGTATTTGCAATCACGTTTATAAAGGTTTCCAAATACTTATTTTACGAAAAAAAACGGTGTGTGTGAAAACGAATGAGTACTGCTTATTTGTTTTCACACACACATCCACATTGTAGTTTTTGTTTTTTGTTTATTCGCATAATTGATCACATTTATTTACATAAATGAAGGTTAGCCATCAAAGATTCTAATTCTCTATTTTATTTTCTTTCATTGTAACTTTTTCAATAGTAACAACATGTTGTTTAGGTTCTCAAGGTAACAAAGTCTTTCAGTATCGGAATAAGATTCACAAGTTCTAGTGCTTTTAAACTTGTTTCTTGTACAAACACGAGAGGTGTTACGTAAGGCATTGCAACTCCTGTCCAAGGCATTCTGCACTTCGATTTGGCGTGTTTTGCACCTCATATAGACAAATTTGAGTGCAAGTTAGCCAATACAATCTGAAAGCTACGGTTGCGAACTAGTTTTGAGCTTGAAATACACTTTAAACGGTCTAAGAGAACGTAAGAAAGTACGGATTTCTTTAATTAGTATTACTGCGGATGTTGCTTTTGTTATGAATAGTATACTCGTACGCTTGTTACCCCTATTGCTAACTAGATAAGATGCGGCGATAAAATTACTGACTCAGAACTAAAGCCTTAAAACAACCAGTACCTATAAAATGACATTAAAAAATAAATAATGTCGGGCTACCTTTTAATACTCAGATATTATTATGTTCACATAATAAGCGGTTTTAGCATCATCTACTCGTATACTAATATAATGAAGCGGAACGTGCTAATCTCAGGAATTACTTGTTCGAATGTAAAAAAAAAATTTGCGTTTTCTTTTAGTTGAGGAAGGCTTTATTTAAACTATAGTACAAACTATGTGCGTGAAAGCCAAATTCCACGCGGACGGAGATGAGGGCGGCCGCTAGTCAAACCATAAAGATTGTAAGCACGCATAAAAACTCATACTTTAGTCGTACTGACGACCATAATCTTGGAATTGAAGCTGAGACACATTTTATATCCTTGTAACTTGTTACATCATCGTACAAACTTTCTTCAAGCTGTATGCTTAATCTTGGAAATGGATTTTATCTTCATTTGATATCCATACTAACCAGTCTAGAAAATATTGATGTTTATGGACTTACTCAGCTAACTTTTTATATTTGACGGCTTAAATATGGGTCAAGTCCACATATTCTACATTTACATTATTCGTACGTATAATGAAAGAATGAGTAATGGTTTAAATAAATAAATAATACGTACGTACGCATACGCTTATCTCTTTTTTCATGTTATAAAGTCGAAGAGTGTGTTTGTTTGTTCTGTTTGTGTCTCTGGATCGAATTGAAAAATATATTTGTCTTGAAAAGTCCATTTGTGGAAGAACGCTTGAAGCTGTAGTCACTACACATATCACTCACTATGCGTGCGGTTAACGAAATCCACGCAGGCGGAGTCGCGGGCGGCCTCTAGTAGTCTATTAATATAATTAAACCACACATACGGCGAGTATAATGGCCATTAACTACTGCATTGTGTATTCATAATTCGCTTATCACGAGATCGTTCATGTATAACTCAATTAGCTGAATAGCTTCATGAGTAAATCAGGTTATGCTCCGTCCTTCCGTAGCGGCTCGTAGCACACGCCGTAGCAATAACTCGACCGTATTGGCTACGAATACGTATCTGACTTTTGTTTTACGCATCGGATTATATAAAAAATACTGAATATGAAACTATATTGACTAAGACTAATATTACAAATCTGAATGTCTGCTTGTTTGATGTTTCTCCGTCAATCACGTTGAAACTACTGAACGGATCATGATGTTGGTATACAGGCAGGGTATGGGCTGTCTTAGGTGACAGCATCCCGATTAAATGCTCCCATTGGATAAACAAGAATCTTGATAACGCAGGCAAATCCGCAGGCAGACTAATACCTTAAAAAACTAAAACATGTTAAGATTAAGTGCACCACCAAAGGGTTTAAAATAAAATTCAACAACCAAAAATTATCAATCAACTGTCCCCGAAAATAAAAAATGTTACAGTTCGAAGTTGGCGTTGTAATTACACCAGTCACCAGTGCCTTGGCAAGCACTTAAGCCTCTGGTCTCGTGCCAATTCTTTCATCGGTCATGTGTCATGTCAGATTGCTGTTTGAGAGAGTGAACAAATAGGAAGAAGGCATGCCCGTATTGCCTGTGTCTCCTCACTAATTGGTAAATAATATTCTCCAATGGATTGGTTAATCATAAGGATGTCGTTGCTAAAGTAAAATCTGTTTTTATACTGGGACTTGTACAAAGTCATCATCATCATCATCCTAGTGCCTCTCCCGGTTGCAACCGGCCATTCCTCATCCATTACCTCGAAGCCCAGAGTAAGCTACGGCTATGATCCTGAATTGACCAGGGCAGACCATGTAAATAAAATAATAATAATAAATAAATATTTCACAACATCACATACATTGATCTGACTCCGTGTTAAGTAGTTTAAGCACTTGTGTTACAGACATCAGAATCAACAGTGGTATTATAAATATACTTAAATAGATACATATAACACCCAGACCAGGACAAACAGACATGTTCATGCACACAAATGTTTGTCCTGTGCGGAGATCGAACCCGCGACCTCTTGCGTAATAGGCAACATCTTGACCATTGCACCAAGCGGGTCGTCCATGTACATGAAAACATATACGGTTCGTTGTGAAGTCGATTGAAATTAGCTTAAAATACCCTCACGGCAATTTGAGAAAGGATAGACATGAAAAGAAATCCAACTCGATCTTCAACAATTACCTAGAATCGGTCTTGATATTAATTAGCAAGTACTTGAGGAAATGAATAAGTGCCTTTTAAAGATTCTCACAAAAAATTCTCGACTGCTTTCAATCATATCAAAGTCAATGAATTGAAGATCGAATAAACCCGAGAACTTGGATTGGTTTCAACGACTTACAATGGTAAAAAGAAATCCAATAATTTTTAATCAAAGTGCCGCTTGAATTTTTAGCTTAGAGTAGATATTAATTAGGAATTCAAGTTGCTATTGTCAGACTTTTATCTAGGGAATTGGGGTGCTGTAATTATGACAAAATATACATAGAAAATAAAATGGTATATTAAGTATCAAAAAAAATCTTTTTTTAGTGAGTTGTATTTGTTAAACTATTAAGGATGTAGTGTCCTAAAAAAAGTATCCAGTGTTAGCTAAAACCAAAATTAAATAAACATTGTAAGGATCCAATGAAATTATAAACACTAAAAAATACTATAAATTAAAAATACTATGAGCACAGCACTAATGTTCTTTTAAAAAACCCTTTTAACAATCCTAAAGTTATGCCATTTTTTATACCGGCACTAATGCGATAACGAATAATTGGACGAACCAATAAAATCGTACTTGGATTACATGTTACATCTCTAAATATTTCGCGAAACCATCTTCTTTACATACCATATTATTACTTTCCCTCACTTTATTTTCTAGTCACGTAAAGGAATAAAAAGAAACAACTCTGTTTCCATGATAAAGCTCAAGGCACTGACAGTTCTAAACTTATCTTTTATGCACATGAGAGCATAAGTGGTTGCCTGTGGCCATTTTCTTGGAAAAAGTGAGCTATAAAACATCTTTTGAAGTTCCATCGATCGAAAGTATCGAGGTCGAATCGATATCCTCATTTTGCATCGGTATTTTTTGCATTTCGTTATATATCCTCGGTCATTAGTAGTAATGATCGTGATATGTAGACTGTAGATACCTAAGTTAAATAATTACACCACTCAAGTTAATACGTGGGCTGGAAATTTGTGTAAAATGAATGTCGGATTTTCCAAATATCAGGTCATGATCATTAATGAACTCAAAATCTAGGTCTCAGTAACATAAATCAGTAGACTGATTTATGTAGTAAATAGCCAGATCAGATACACGACATAATCGCTATAATTAGCAGTAGGTATTGCATGTTTGTAACATACATTAATATGCATTAACGAAAACCCCGCACTAATATATGTACTTACCGTAGTCAAAATGTCAAGGGAAGTTATAAACGAACGAAACGTTCCATAAATAAAAAAAAATGCTTTATAAAAAGTCCGGCGTCAATTAATTCAAATAATCACGCTAATTCTGCAATGCAACGGACAAGGAGGGTTGCAGGGTCCAAGGGCGCGTGACGTCATATCCGCATCGAGTCCTGCGGCGCGCGTGTTTGCTAGTGCTGTCCTCTCATATACGGTTTTACCAGTTTTCCCGATTTAATATGTGCAGGCCCTGAAGGACCTTTTTTTGACTTAATTATTTGACAGACAAATTATTAACTAAATATGCATTAACTGTAAATGTTCTGACAATATCTTCCATATCCAACCTTATTTCTGGGAACTTATACGGAGATAGTAAAATAGGTCAGTACCTACAATTTTAATTTAATTAATCATTATTTCAGGCAATATTTACATAAATAGATGTTAAATATAAGTAAACAGAGGTCCATATCATAAATAACTTACAGTCTAACATACATATTAATAAAATTATAAAATTAAATTTACAACTAATGCACACGTAGCGTCGGGTGTGCGGTGTCAGCAGGCAGCCGACCTCCCTTAAAAGACCCTGACTTATAAAGATGAACAATCAGGCTTAGGGTAGTTTAAAGACACCGGTGCCATTAAATACGTAACACAAAAAGAGGTCCACAACTCGACAAACGACAAGGGTTATAGGGGTTCAAGGGCGCCGCCGGTGACGTCATATCCGCATTGTGTCCTGTCGCGCTACACGAATGTATGGTAGTTTTGTCCTTACTGCTGTCACTATTCTATCGTTTTTATAATTATTTTGATGCTCTTAGTATTATTTATCTGTATTTATAAATACAGCACGAAAAAGTGGATCTTGTCTTGGAATTCCTTTTTCTTTAAGATATTGCTATTCTGGTAAAATTGGGATTTACTGAGATAATTTAATCAATTCTGATGAAATGTCATCATCATCATCCTAGCGCCTCTCCCGGTTGCATCCTCGGCCATTGCCTTGGAGCCCAGGGTACGCTGCGACTATGATCCTGAATTGACATGCCTGGTTATTACAATGGAGCGACTGTCGTCTGACCTCCGTAACCACAAGGGAAACCAGACAATTTGGATCATAGTCGGGACCAACGGCTTAACGTGCCTTCCGAAGCACGGAATCATCATTCTTATCGCACAATCAGGTGATTCAAGCCTGCAATGTCCTAACCAAACTGGGAACACCAACACAAAGTGAAAGTGTTCCCCGCGGGATTCGAACCCACGACCTCCGAGTTCGTAGTTTTTGAGCACAGCGCTCTAACCACTACACCACGGAGGCAGTCTGATGAAATGTATATTGGTTAAGAAAACTCAACCGTAAAACTTATTTTTTGTTGACAAAATACAACATTTCTAATATCCTAGTATTCCTAGTTTCTCTGCAAAAACCGATTTAAGTCTCGGCACTAAAAGGAAATCTCGCGTCATAATTTCCAACACTAGTAACCACACACAAGTGTTGGTGAAACGAAACGCTAAGCTCGGTGAGCTCTTTAGAACTTCGCCGTGGAACGTTCCATTGTACGTACGTCAACTCGATGTAATTAAATAAAAAGGTAAACACTCGGAAGAGGCTTTCCTACCAAATGCGTTTCAAGGAATCCCGTCATTCGAGATGTGAGCAATGTTATATTTTCGTTTTTTTAAATATAAATACAATTGTTATTATTTTTCGTATTGTCTGTTCCATTGGACTGCCTTGTCCAATACACTTTGTATTGGGGACTTACTGTATTTAATGAACACAATAAATATTTTTCCCAGGTCTCTGTATTTATTAGAACTCTGAAGCAGAGTGCCATAAAAATTGCCAAAGGGCATTTGTGCCATTGAGCATCAAACAAATGGAAATGAATGAAGTCCGCTGATAGGGTGTTTATTGGCTATTAAATAACTTGTCTATGTTATAATTATTATTTTAAACGTTATTTGTTTTAGATTCATGTGTTGTTCGTGTGATGGCAACAATGAAATATCGCGTGATCGTAGTATGGTGTGACTTAAAAAACGAAGCCCAGCTTTACACTTTCAGGGTATGTGGTACATGAACTTACATTTAAAGTAATCGAATGTCCCATTTTCTACTCCGAGTCAATAGCCGAGAGAGTGACCGGGACGAATTGAACTGCTACGATTTGTTGCATCAATTGTCCTATTCAAAGTAGGGAAATATCTGTTAAGTTCCAACTGAATCGGAATCGTAAATACGAGTATATGCTAGCATTGATTTCCTTTGTTCGATGTTAGTACATATTCCAGTGAAGTGTCAATACTAATTTAAAGTTGCTGGTCAGGACCAGCTTCCCGTTTGCAGAACTGAATGTGGCGAGCGAAACATAGTTAGAGGTCGCACCGTTTCTACTAGATACATATGTATATCTATTCTACTAAGCACATACAAACAAACGTGCTAACGATTCCGTGACGAACCCGTGTTAAGGTTCTTGTTGTTCGAAAGGGGCTTGTGATTGCACAGGGGGTTTTATGGGATGCTACCATTTACGTTTAACCATTGATGACAGAGGTTTAGTTAAACACTGTTCTATAGAGTTAAAACTAAAGTAAGATTTGTCTGTATGTATGTATGTACGAGAATGAATGTAAAAACTAAAGTATCCACATATTTATGTCCCACTGCAGAGAAAAGATCTTCATCATTTGAAATCATGTTATCTTTAAAAATATGGGGTTTGGCTTATTTACAACGCTTGCCAAATTGGTAATCACAAACTAGGGCTATGTTTGAAAAATATCTATACAAATTTTACCCGACCCGGGAAGCAAACCCAAGGCCTTTAGATGACCTTGTACAAACTGTGTTAAATTGTGAGCCGTGGACGTGATCATTAACGCGTTTTTCAGGAGATGGAATATCCACTTATTTTTTTACCTCTGCAGAGGGAGGGAGAGCGCATCGTACCGTGTTTTCCAAGCGAACCAAAAGTTAAACGAATGTGCCTAGGCATAGTACCGCGAATAAAAATCCAGCTTCAGAGTGAGTTTAGTTTTAAAAAATTAAAAAACAATAGTTTTGGCGAAATTTGAACGTAGAATACTGGTCTATTTGTTTTAATATGGAATTCAAAAATGAGGTTAAATTTCACAGAGGTTTTATAAACTAAGTTGGACAAATATTTAAATTATTCTAAACCATTTCAACATCGATGTATGTCCTAAAATGAAGCAAAACTCAGCTATTTAAACAAGAGTGGTACACTGTAAATAATGAATAAGATAAATTCAATCGCATCCATTAGCAGTTGTACAGTTAAAGCTTGATTAACAGAAACCTCTCGCCTTAGGTTTGTAAATCCCTCAGGCAGATGGATAATTTGTCACGAAGGACTCTGTCTATAAATAATATAATGTCTTTCATTAAAGGTTTCTATTGGATCCCTTCTATCGTCATATCATTAAGTTTATATTATTATTTTTTTGGAGAAGTCTGTGATGAATTTCTGATGGGTTAGATCAAACAAATAAAAATTAAACTCAGTGATTTTAGTTACAGTACAAGCTGCCACTCGCAACTCCGTCTGCGGTTTTAGCACACATAGTGTTAAAGCCGTCCTCGACAAATGAACTATCAAACAAAAAAATAATTTTTCAATTCGAACCAGTAGTTCCTGAGATTAACGCGTTCAAATAAACAAACAGATAAACAAACTCTTCAGCTTTATTGTATTACTATAGATAATAATAAATAAATACATAAATAAATGCCTTGGACTAACACACCAATTGCCTAGCCCCAAACTAAGCTCGAAGCTTGTACTATGGAAGCTAGGGAACGGATAGACATACTTAAATACTTTTTATAAACATCCATGACTCGAGTACAAATGCCGATGTTCATCACACAAACATTTGCCCCTAGCGGGATTCGAACCCGCGACCCTTGGTTTTGTAGCCAGGGTCTCTAGCCACTCGACCAACGGGCCTGTCAAAGATAACTGTCAAAGATAACTTACTCTTTTACAAAAAGTGTAATAATCAGAATTTCTAACTACGATAGTAACGAAAAAAAACCGTGTGTGCTTTTGCCTCAATCACTTGCAAAGTTATTTTGCGTATTAAGTTAATCTTAAAGACTGTCCGCTGTAGCCCGAATTCGGCAAGATCCTTCTTGCCGAATATATCAGCTCGAAACATTTAGTCTCGTAAAAGTCGGCCTATCTTAAACGTCCCTCATTTAGGCTGGGACATCCTACAAATAACTCTTGAGCGGAGCTTTACTTCGCCGCTTTGTTTCGGCTATCGGCAGCGACTCGCCCACTTTATCAGCAGATTATACTGTTGAACTTGATAATGACTGTAGGCGACGCAACTCACAGAAGAATAAAAGATAATTGTAAACTTTAAGAAACTATAATTAATAAACAACTAAAAAATATAAACAGTTCGGGGCTCGAAAACTAATGGAAAAAAGAGAAAGTGACATAAGAGTGAAAAATATTGACAGATAAAAATAAATTCTTCTTAAAATTAAATGGCGTGCTGCGCGCGGCGTGAAAAAAGGTTTCATTCACAATAATAATATTTGTAATATTATTCCGTCGCTTACATTCCCCACCCCAATGCAGCAAAGCTGCAAAGCTGCACTCATCAAACTAAGGGTGACTAGCGACGGGTGTGGCGGACCTGTAGCGCACTTTCTTCACTGAACTCCACCATCTCTCCCATGGCACGCCATCAGGGCTCGGACCCGAAGGCCATCTCTTCCTTATTCCTCCGGGATCGATAGCGAACGCTACATCTTGTTCTAACATGTTTATAACAGCCGGACATAAACGAATTACCCACTGCTTAGGTTTCAATTCGCTCGCCATCATCGTGTGGTTCCAATGATCAGCCTCGTCTTTATAATAGCTAACAATCATTATACTGGCATAACCTTGCCCATCTTGTACTGCATGCTTCTTCATTGCGAGTAAAACATGAGCATCGGCGTAAAGGCGATTCAATGAACTGTCAGTGCGAGGAACTATGTGGCCGTCTAGATATGAGTAAAATGTACACTCTCGTGACTTCGATACAAGTATATCGGGTATGTTTGATTGCCTCACCGAAATGTATTTCAACTTAATTTTATTTTTGTTGCCAAGTGTAGCGGTAGTAGACGTTTCTGGCACAGGCGTTGTAGTCCTTGTCAATACAGACGTCTTCTCATTGTGACTGCAACTACACACAGTCTTCTCAGCTGCAGTGTAATACGACAGCCATTCCGTTCGTTCAGCCGCAAGCACGGGTACCTCGATTGGTGCGCTAATACGGCTGTGCATGTTGTCAGGCTGGCTAGATGATGCAGAAGTGGTGTCCATACCTTCCAGTGCGCTGTCCAACTGTTGAACTGGGCATTCTGTGCCGTCGGAGTCCGGCGACGGAAACACAAAGCCATTTGTTATTCCAGCATCGCTGGCTTTGTGCCCCTCCAATTCCTGCTGGCTGTGCTCGTACCTCTGCTCACCATACTGAACATCTTGACAGTAAAACTTCAGTGTTTGTGGACTGTATTTTGCGTTGACAGCGGCTAAGTCCGCTGCCAACTGCTTTTCGATCAGGTCCATTTGGATTCGAGCCTTTTCTTTAGCTGCTTTCATTATAAGTTCCTTCTTAAGTGCCAATACCGCCGAAGACGTGCGTCGACGGTATGGCGATGAACTGTTCGTGCTTACAATACCTCGTTCCCGTTCGGTACTGCGAGTGGTCTCCATTTTCCGTACGGTGGATCAACATAAATCCGTCTCGAAGTGACCAAAAATGTAGGCGACGCAACTCACAGAAGAATAAAAGATAATTGTAAACTTTAAGAAACTATAATTAATAAACAACTAAAAAATATAAACAGTTCGGGGCTCGAAAACTAATGGAAAAAAGAGAAAGTGACATAAGAGTGAAAAATATTGACAGATAAAAATAAATTCTTCTTAAAATTAAATGGCGTGCTGCGCGCGGCGTGAAAAAAGGTTTCATTCACAATAATAATATTTGTAATATTATTCCGTCGCTTACAATGACGTTATTTTATGTGTTAGATTAACTTTCATTTCTCATATGGCTATATACAATTATAAGTGCTTTGGAATCCTTACTCGTGTATGATTACGAGTATAATACATATAAAAATCTGGTTTGGCTGAAGGTGGCGGTGTCTTAAAAAAAAAAAATTGTGTTTCTTCGGAGCAGTTTTCTGGCAGGATCATGTAAAATCATCTGTACACAATATATAAAAAAATCACAGTAACTGCAGTCTTGTTGTGGTACGACTATTTAACGGTATCATGTTAAAAAGATTTATAAGGTTTGACAAAGGTTTTCTCTGGGTTGTTAACGCAAACGTCCTCAGTCCTTAATAAGACTAAACACATTCTATAAACCAAACTGATACTGACTTCTCCCAAATTGGGGCTTCGAAATGTTACCAGAAGTGTCCGCACGAATTCCAATTAACTAATTAATCCATCGCAGCCTTGGTTTAGCCGCTAAATTCGTAGATAAGGTGCCTCTGGCTTCGATCGTGACCGATAAAGATCTTAAAAACAAGATACGATCGGAAACCTCTTGTGTGAATACGTGATTTGGCAAACTTCTGATAACAGAAATTGTATCTTGTTTCGCAAATATCTGAGCTTCGATGGATCGCAAAAATATATGGTTCGTGGCAATCGAGTAAATAAGAAGACACAATCTCATTTCGTAAAAACGAAGGTAAGAAATTACACACGCTTTGTGTTGACTGTCCCATTTGTATAAACGATGTTTACCAAATTATATTCAAATGACAGCTTGTGTTTCAGTGTGTACTTGTTAACTTTGAACAAAAGGTGGGAATATCCTTAGCTCGGATTTTAACGACGGTAAAGATATGATACTACAACGATTACCAAGGTTCATGAGGTGGTGTTTCCGTTTATTTTCACCCATCTGCTTACGTTACGAGAGTGGCAGCGGTCCAAACCCGTGCAATTTCCTCTAGCTCAAGTACGGGGTTTCATTGCGATTCAACTGATAGGTACTAAGTAGGGATTGCAATCCCGCAGCTTATTCAATCCCGCGGGATTGAAATGCGGGATTCGTCAATCCCGCGCGGATCCAGCGGGATCCCGTATTTTAATTTATTTTATGATATCAATTAAGACTACCGGTTTTTTTAAATAAAAACCGGCCAAGACCGTGTCGGACACACCCATGACAGGGTTCCGTAGGCATAAGATGGGCCGACCGTTTGACACACCATTTAGTAAGGGCAACTTCACGTCATAAGTTGGTCGAATTGTATAAAAATAACTATGTATGATACAGAGTTCGCTATCGTTTTCGTTGAAAGTACTTACTTGGAGGTATACAGCACATGTATTTCTTAATTATTGTAATGGTATTTCAATAATAAGTTAAGGGGGGGGGGGGACGCTCTAATTTTAACTTTGTATTAATATATCTCGAGACTGAGAGGTTTGATCCACATGGTTTTAAGACAATTTTTGTTGTATTTAAAAATACATTTTTAACGATACCCCACACGATGGGGTCAGTCGATTTTTTTTCGAATTTATTTTTCGCTTTATGGGGAAAAATAATTATTTTTCGATTACATTAAAAACCAATTCTTGAATTATCAGTATATACTGATTTTCAGCAAATTTCGTGGGAATCGGTGCAGAAACGGCGTAGAACGAGCCAGGACAGACAGATAGACAGACATGACGAAACTATAAGGGTTCGTTCCTAGTAGACTACGGAACCCCTTAAAACTCAAGTTTTATAATAATAAAAGTATACATGTTTCACACAATGCAACACAAGTATTTGTTTCTAAAATTAAATTGTTATTAAGTAAGCCAAGGCAATCATATCAGTCTTAAAGAACTTAATGTTGAAATGGTTAGCATCAAAAGTTTTTAATTCTAACCTTATATTTACATAATATACAATAACGGGTTTAAGGTAATCAGTCTTATTCATTATGAAAATACTTGTACCAAGTTTCGTTAAAATCCGTCGAGTAGTTTTTGTTTATATAACGAACATACAATGTATACAGACAAACAAAAATTTTACTGATTGCATTTTTGGCATCAGTATAGATCACTTATCACCCCCTGATTGTACAGCACCTTCCCGCGGGATTGCGGGATCCCGCTTTGCGAGATTGCAATCCCTAGTACTAAGTGTCTACCGTTGTTCATAGACATTTGCAACACAAGGGCTGATTTATGGAGAAGGCGATCAATTGAAAGTATTGTTTTTCACTGTATTAAGTGATTACGACCCTCAGTAGTGAGGATTTATTTAATTGAATAGTCAGACAAGCGAGCACTAGTTTTATCTGATGGTAAATGCTCTCTGCTGCCATGGACATAAACAACTCCACAAGGGTCGTAGATGCGTTGAATGCCTTTTAAAATACCCCATGCTGATGACTCTTATATGTATGCGAGCTGTCACCATTTGTTAGTAGCTTGACTTACATACAAGGCGAACACACTAAGTGCTTCTATATTTATTTACTGTTTGTAGTAATACTATAAAAGTTGAGCCGGCGATAGAAGCCTTTGCCCTGTCCGTGGGATATTTATAGAAGCCGATACTTTGACTTGTTGCAATGTTTTACTGTTTGTAATAGGTTATTTAAAGTTAAATTCTGTGATTGTCTCACGCTTTGGAAATAGTAACAAAATATAGCATACGTAAAATGAAATTGCACATAAACATGATTACAAAGGTGCTCTTCTAACAAGAAGCAGACATTGTTAAGCTAAACGCGTTAATTATCTGCATCGGATAGTTGCCTTCCTCTAGACATTGTCTATGCAAATATTTATTAACTACTAGCGGCCGCCCGGGACTTCGTCCGCTTGGACTTAAGATGCCTTCTTTCGCAATAAAAGGTAGCCTAGGTCAAACGATTGTCTGTGCCAAATTTCATCATAATCGGGTGAGAGACGTAGTTCCTTTCGAATTTAAAGTAGTAAGTAGGGATTAGTGAATATCTAGGAGATATACCTAGCTAGTGCTTAGTGGCGCCTTACAGAACCAACACTATAAAATATAATGTTCCACGCAGAATTTATGGGTGTTGCGTCATTAGGCTATCAACATTATTCTAGCGCTAGAATTTTCGTACAACGTAGTTCGAAAGACAGTGAAGTGAAATGGTTAAATACTCGTAGTTTAGGTATTTAATATCCGGAGATACTAGCCGTAACCAGTTTTTTAAGAAAAGTGCTTATAAAGAGATAAAATAAAGTACATTGTGTTTGGCTTACAGCTTTACGGACGGATATGCGTGAGACTCCATCAAAGCGGAGATGCGAGAGCGGAGAGGAGATGTGCCGTTAGTAGCCAAATAGACTGTCATTACTAAGATGGTCAAATTTTTGAGTCAAATCCCTAATGGTTGCTAACGACACATCTCCGCTCCGCTCGCATATCTCAGCTTTGGCGCAGTCTCATCCTAGCGTCAATCAAAGATTGTTCATATTGTACAACGAAACATACTTCCAAATAGAAATTTATGGAAAATACACTCCTTGATTGTCCTACAAAAGCATAGGTACCAGCTACCATTATTGCTTGAAAATAGATTGTTGAATAGACTTGCTATACAACGTATTATAGACGGCAGGTTAGTATTAAGACTTCATTTCACTAAATTGCCGTACGAAATATTCCAAGGTCAGAGTGAAAGCGCCTTGCCGCCATTTGTTCCATTGTGGCGATAAGTTAGGTTTGCGTGCGAAGCGATAGACTGGCACCAACAGGGATGTCAACAACACTCGTTACGACATCTACTTAGCACCAGACGGAATTTGCAACTAGCACAGATAATTGTATTGTTTCATGACGTAACAACTGGAAATTAATTGAATCTGACCTTTTATACAGTTGCGGGCCCCGTTTCTTCAATGAAATAGGTCTGTATGGGAATTTTGTTTGTGTGTCGACTTGACTCTTGTAAAATTATCATTTCGGTAAGTATTTAAACAATGAGGAGGTTGAAAAACTTCGAAAAGTCATTTATACCAAATAGTAAGATGTATTACAGACATATTGTCGAGTTGGCCATTCTGTATTTTCGATATTAGTCTAGACATTTTTAGTAATAACTTCCTCAATTGCTACTGATACAAATATTTTCAGCACTTCTAACAGACCTATCATAGAATAGATGTTGCGATGAATGAAGACTTTGTTGTTCAGAAGGTTAAGTTTATTTTGAGTCTGAAAGGTCACGTAAAATAAATGACGACATGAATAATTTATTACGTCGTACTGTTGCTTTGAATGACAAATTGCATGTTTGCTATCAAGACCTGTTATATTTCATCACGCGAGACGCACGGATAAACAAAAGAAGAGCTCTATTTGTAGTAACATGAGTGAATGTCGCGCCAGATTATGCAAATCAATCTGCAAGCAGAAACAAAACTTAAATCCTCGTAACATCTGTTCCAACATGTTAATGATTCAATGAACTTGTCATCTTATCACTGAAACAAAATGTATTACCAATATAAGAAACAAATTGAAGATTATAAGATTCCATGCGATTGGAAACACTTCATCTGTTTGGATCTATTGTTGTGTTCAGAGTTATCTAAAAGTAGAAAAGGTGAAACTAGGACTAGGTATATAAAAAATCCATTTATTGCAACAGTTTTGCTTAAGAGTGGTAACTTTTTAATATTAATGTATAATTTGATACTATTGCTGCTCGTTATAGACGGCGTGATTAAGTAAGCCAATCGCAGAAATTATAGTACCTATAATAAATAACATATTATATTCATAGACTTGTAGATAGGTACTCGATATAAACAAGAAATCAGTTTGGTCTATTTTATCTACCATTAAAACCATATAATTGTAACTACTTTTAAATTTCCGTTTAAAAACGAACATACATGTATCTAATAGTATGTCTGCTCGTGCGTGGCAGCCCTGTGTGTCGCCAGCCGTAGCGCCGCCCTTGAGTCTGCGGGCCCGAACCACTGCAGTGGCCGCCCAGCCACTTATGCGTCTGCTATCGATTGTTTTTATAGCCAACTACAACGGGATACGTTCCACTTTCGTTTGCGAGCCACGAGAAAATAATTCCTTTTTAAAATAGAGCTTAATTTTCGCCAAGGTCTACATGAGCCATTTTATTACCAGTTTTATAGATGGCGAAATGGCGAATTAAAAAAGAAAAAGTCCTTTTTTCTAAACTTAACTAACAGCCAGGAATTTTAACTTTATGTCATGTTTATGTCTTATAGTTTTAATTAAACGTCAAATGAACAAGTATTAACTACGAGATCAAGCTTAATGATTGAATTTCGAGCAGTTAAGCAAGATATAAAAAATAAAACTAAGCTCATTTCGTCATCCTTTCAACGCCTTTTAAATACGAGAAATGGAGCGTACTTCGTGCAGAGAAAATGTTTTTCCTCGTTTACCGCAATAAAGTTGTGAAACGCGCGAAGTCTTCATCGCGCATTATGCATGACGTTCGGAGAATGGGAGCTTGTCCGAAATATAACTGACGTTTCAATAACACAATACCATTCTGTATATAAGTTGTACGTGAAAAATAACGAAAATATTTTCGGCCGAAGGTTTACACACACATTAATAAACTTATTGATTAAATTCACTAACAAAAAGTTCGTTTAACAAATTTTATGTAATTAATAGTAAAATAAATTATTTATTTAAAGAGCAATTATATATATTTACGCCTGTATTCATTACGAGACTAGGAAGAGCATCAACGACACTGAAGCCTTGATATCACTATGATTTTTTTATAAAAACAGATGAAAGAAACTCCAAGAAATTAAAAACGTCAAAATAATGACAAAACCACAAGAAACAACTATGTTAAAAAAGAAGACATTAATACAAACCCAAACCTCTTTTTTGCGAGTTTCATTTAAGAGGAATACATTATAACTGTAACTTTTGTATTTCGAATATAAATAATAAGGGATCTTATTCTATTTGCATAACAACGTATCATGAGGAAACAGCGGGGAAGGTGTAATAACCGTCAAATGAACAAGTATTAACTACGAGATCAAGCTAAATGATTGTATTTCGAGCAGTTAAGGATATAAAAAATAAAACTAAGCCCATTTCGTCATCCTTTCAACGCCTTTTAAATACGAGAAATGGAGCGTACTTAGCGCAGAGAAGATGTTTTTCCTCGTTTACCGCAATAAAGTTGTGAAACGCGCGAAGTCTTCATCGCGCATTATGCATGACGTTCGGAGAATGCGAGCTTGTCCGAAAAATAACTGACATTTCAATAACACAATACCATTCTGTATATAAGTTGTACGTGAAAAATAACGAAAATATTTTCGACCGACGGTTTACACACACATTAATAAACTTATTGATTAAATTCACTAACAAAAAGTTCGTTCAACAAATTTTATGTAATTTAATCGTAAAATAAAAAAATAAATTAAAGAACAATTATTTATATTTACGCCTGTATTCATTACGAGACTAGGAAGAGCATCAACGACACGGAAGCCTTGATATCACTATGATCGCATTTTTTTTTTATAAAAACAGATAAAAGAATCTCCAAGAAATTAAAAACGTCAAATAATGACAAAACCACAAGCAACAACTATGATAAAAAATACAGACGAATTGATAACCTCCTCCTTTTTATGAAGTCGGTAAAAAAAGAAGACATTAATACCAACCCAAATCTCTTTTTTACCAGTGTCATTTAAGAGGAAGACATTATCACTGTAACTTTTGTATTTCGAATATAAATAATAAGGGATCATATTCTATTTGCATAACAACGTATCATGAGGAAACAGCGGGGAAGGTTAAATTCCCCACTCAGTTTCCTCGACGGTTCTATTTTTAATCGGCCTAATGAGGTACAGCTTTGAATAATTAAATATCATTTAAAATTCTCCAGCACCTTTACCTTGAAACTCACATTTGTCCCCTTTCTCTGTCAATGTTGGATTTAAGTGTCTACCTCGGCTTTATTTTTGTTTATTTTTAGCCTGACACCCACATTACCAGAAAAGGCAAAAAGGTTTTTCAAAGTAAGGTCAAGATGGCATACCACCTACTTAGTATATCGTCCAAAGAGTTTTTTGTATTTGCATCTTTAATTCAATTCTTTTACATAACTCGTCAAAAATATTTCGCATGAGCGTCCCTTAAGGTCTCATTTGTCTTCCACTAATTGCAGCTACTAGTTCAGTCAAAATAGACATTCCAGTTTGCATTAATTCCCAACAAGCTGGATTTTTGTGCAGGCTTACAAAAACATCCGGCTTGTTGGGAATTAATGCAAACTGGAATCATAATTTAGTTACTATTTTGACTGGACTTCTACTCTCCCATTGTAATATGAAAGAGTATAATATGTATAATTCATTAATAATCATATTTCATAATTTCCTCGACATTCCCAATTCGTTTGCAACTCTCAAGGGATGTCTGTAACAGCTGTTAAGTATGCAAATTTACGTACTCCAGAATTTTCGGCTATTCAAATAAACCCACAATGAAAGAGAAATTGTGTCCCTACAATGTTATTTGCAGAATCTTTTTGGATTAAAGTGAACAACCTGTAAGTACGTGTATTTAAAATACCTAAGGCTTCCATTGCTCTTTTCTATCGAAAAAATAAGAATAACGTAATGGATATGATTATTTTGGTCCTGATTATAAAATATACGTACGAGTTGTTATTGCAAACAATTTGGTAAGAATGCATTTAAATATTTGTTTATTATATACTAGCGGCCGCCCGCGACTCCGTCCGCGTGGATTTCGATTTTCAATATCCTATGTGTTATTCTGATGTATAAGCTATATTGTGGTAAAGTTTCATTCAAATCCATTCAGTAGTTTATACGTGAAAGAGTAACAAACATCCATACATCCATACATCCACACATCCACACATACAAACTTTCGCCTTTATAATAGTAGTAGGATATTATAATAAAGTTGATTAAAAGGTCTTTCAAAAAACTCTAATGTAGTTTAATGTACTGTCCAAATTAAATAAGGCCTTCGTAAGGCTACGAAGAAAGTAACTGTTGAAAGATTAACTCGTTCCAAACAGAAACCTTTTAGAAGTTAAGTTTTGCAAGGATGGTTTTATTCTGTAGGTTCAACTTCGCCGGAACCCGTGCTAGACGTTTTGAAGCATAACTTCACAAAATTCATACCTACGTTTTGACTCAGTTCTTAGGTTAACTATGCTAAAATATTATGAATATATTTCAGTAATGAGGTTCTAGAGTGCACTTTCGACGCCTAAAAGAGTCGGCTCTAATGAAAACCGGAAATTAAATTATACATCGCTTTGACTACGCAACTTTTTGAATAAACGTTACATTTCTGGTAAAAACATGAGCATTTAAAGGTTTCACCAACTAGATATTTTTGCAAAGCGGAGTTAATTCACAGAGCGTGGTTCACTTGGTATGGACTTTCGGATTTTCAGCTGCTTCCCAAACTGAATTCCAACATTTAAATATTTTATTGCGTACTCTGGACTAGTAACTATTTTTTATGTTCTACGAGTTTACAGAAAATTAATTTATCACTTGTTGTTGTTTGTGTTTTTATGTTATCAACGTTGGTACACACCTGTAAAAGCGCACTGCAGCCTAAAACATCTACACTACCTACTAGAATGAAGCTGAAGAGTTTGTTTGTTTGAACGCGCTAATCTCAGGAAATACTGGTACGAATAGAAAAAAATATTTTTGTGTTGGATAGTCCTTTTGTCAAGGAAGGCTTTAAGCTCTATGTTTGGAGAAACCGAAAGCCACGTCGACTGACTCGTGGGAGGCCGCTAGTTGAGTAATAATGGTCAGTGTTCTTTATCATGGAGCGTTATCTATCTCAGAGAAGAATAAACGAGTTGAAACATTTCCAAATTAGTAAATTAAGAGGTTGGTAACACAACATAATGTGTAATCATCATTTATCTACCTTTATGGAAGCTCTCGGTTCGGAATTTGGCTAGGTGACGTTTACAAAACAATATAATGTTGTAAATTAAAGCACTTAGGGTAAACATAATAGAAAAATAGCACGTACATCGGACATCAGGAAACAGGTATATATTACATGTTACTTTTTTTCCTCTGCAAAATAGGACTACGATTATCAAAACAGCCCTTAAAACAAACAAGTTAAAGTCCAAAAAACAATAACAATTAAAACAGCTATCTGCGAGATGAATGACCACAGCCACATCAGATAACACTAATGGTTCCAAAAGCGGCTCCGTTTAAAATAGTCTCAGTGATATGCGTCTAGTAACTAATTATTATTATGATTTAGTACGGAACTCCTGTAATGCCAGGTGATGAAGATATAAAATGATCCATTACACAAACAGTGAGTTGAAAGAGTAATTATTTACAGATGACGACTTCAGAAAACAGAAGTGTTAAAAACTATAAAGTACATACCTATTTATTTTCGCGATTTCATTTATTCTGAAATTTAGTTTTCCACGGCAGTTTTCTTTTTACTTTCAGCACTCGACTTAATTGGCCTGGTAAGAGAATGCACTGCAAGGGACCTAACCATTACCTATAAGTACCTACATGCCCAAGTATTGCAATATCAATTTCTGGGACAAACCCATTAGTCTATTTAAATATATCCCACATAATAGCGCAATCATTACCCAGGAAGTATATAAATCAAGTTTTAGACTTAGAGAGTTAACACGCCACAAGAGTCACGCGACCTTCCTTCTGATATTGTAATCGGTATACCTATTACTACCCAGTTCGTTCTTTCTGAAACTTTGGTCGGCCGAGTTTCTTATCTAGATACTACATCAGTTCAAAGTCGAGGTTAACTGCTGTATTAAAACTAAGTTCCGATTAAATCTTGGGTGTGACCAAAGCTTTCGTACGTTTGACGTGAACAGCCCGAAAATGGAAAAAAAATCTGTGCCACCGCGGTTAGAACGTATCAAATGATATTACAGCCCTTAAATTGCTTTGGGAGTGCTACGAGAAAATTAAAAGAGAAATGAGATCTTTATGGTATAAAAAAATTGGGCAGAGGCGTGATTTTAAGTGTGGTTATATTTATTCTTCGAACTAGTTTCCACTGTTATGTCGATTCATTACTCAAAATATTTGTTATCATGATGGACCTAGTGAAATGTTTGACCCATTTCTCAAAGTTATACTCGTATGAACTGAATATCGTCCGATAAATTATGTTATTATAGAAGTTTATTGTGATCATTTATAGCACGTAATCAACCGTTGACTTAGTTCAAGGTGTAACATTGTCAAATACACCATTTAGTAAAACAACAAATTATACCAATATGAAGGAAATTAGAATTATGTAGTTTATTTTGATGATGTTATTTTAGTAACACATAAATACAAATTTCGTTGCTTACGTATTTACCAACAGGACATGCGAGAGTGGAATGTATCGATTTCCTAGTGGTTAAAGTACCGGGCCGTGGTCTCCAGTCGCTCCCTGGTCGGGTTCGATTCCCGGGTCCCGCCGAACCTATTTTGTAACGAAACCTATTTTGAATTTGATTGATGCCTTTGCCGTGCCTAGGCCTTCAATAGGCTTAAGTTAACTTTTATAGTGTTTTTTTAACTGAGTCAATCAAGATAACCTAACAAATAGTAAGCGGTTGTAAGGTCCATATATAAGAATTACATCTTTGACAGAGTTCACGGAACGAAGTATCCACTAAGTGAGCGTACTCAAAAGACAATATATTGTCGGAAGCGGCAGTAAGTCTGGAGAGAATCGCTGAGAGCAAGCTTTGGCTCGCTTCTAGAGTTTCACCGACGACGTCGCATTTGTCAGACTTGCTGCCAAATTACCTGGACGGTGACCAATGTTACCGAATGCGATGGTGAATCTGTGACACAGCATTTATATATGGTATAGAATTTAATCTTCCATTATAGTAGAATGTGAGTTAGAGAGTTAGTCGAAACAATTAATCGATGGCTTATGAAGAAGGAAACATACATTCAATTTTGACAACGATGATGTTCTTGAATTAAATTGACTGAATCATTTATAAATGATACATTGAGGTTCGAAGTCATAATTACTGTAGTTAATACCTTCTTTAGGTTGAATCATACCATTAGACTCTTATGTTTGCTTATCTTACAAACCAGGGGGTTTTATAAATTTTAGGAATTTGTTCATTCAGTTTATTCACCCTGTTAAAAGTATAAGCACTTGTTCCATAACTTTAAAAGGCTGTGTTCAAGAATATATTATGAAGCCTTGATAGTGCTTTCTATTACTAGATCACTTATACATCTGTCATAAATAAAATGTAAACATGAAACCAAAGGCAATTTCAATATAAAAAGTCGCACAGAATTCACTGGGTAGTAGGCGCTACATTCTTAAAGGACTAACACACAAGTCACTCTTGCTTATTTACCATTTAGAAAAAAACTACTAAACAAAATAAAAAAGTACTCAGCCTAAATCCTGTAGTTGACAAAATAAATGGCCTTTGAAAAATGGCCCTTTTAACCCGTTGTTAATTTATTATACGTCAAAGATCCCAATCAAATTGATGAGCCTTTCATTTCTTGATTGCCATGTCTATCGCTTGATTTGTTGGCTTATTTTTTTTTCAACCAGAAATGTTATTGTAAGATTTTTTGGTGACTCAGAGTGGCGTAACTTTTCTTATTTAAAATAAATATTGACAGACCCGTTGGTCTAGTGGTCAGATACCCTGGCTACAAAACCAAGGGTTGAGGGTCCGAGTCCCGTTAGGGGCAAATGTTTGTGTGATGAACATCGGCATTTGTACTCAAGTCATGGATGTTTAATAACTAGTAGTATTTAAGTATGTCTAATTGTATATCCGTTCCCTAGCATCTATAGTACAAGCTACGGGCTTAGTTTGGGGCTAGGCAATTGGTGAATTAGAGCAAACAATTTAATTTAATTTAAATAACATTTTACTTCATTTAACTTTATTTACTCGCACTGACCTTCATTCGGAAAGCAAAGCCTCTAATCGTTACCTTTACACTAAATGGGTATTCGCGCTATGCGACAAAAGTACCAAAGTGCCTTAGGCTTTATCAAAAAAGCCCTTAAAACAAACAAGTTAAAGTCCAAATAACAATAACTTAATCTTAATATCTTCCACGCCACAAAGTTTAAGGTTTAATACACTTAAAATACAGCAGCTGTGGTGTAATAAAATCAGATGCGCATACTAACACATTCACGTATTTTTTAAGTTATTAAATTCCGTTCGTCGACGTGCCTCGGTCGGTTTGAATGACATCGAGCTCTTGAGGGAAAGTACGGTATTACAGAAAGATGGAAGGCAGAATGCTTTGTATGCAGATTTGTAAAATGCACACGTTTCATCGAACGATATTTATGGCCCATATTTGGCATATGGAATTTATAGCTCCGTCGTAAAGGTCAATTGTAAGTTTTTAAGTAACACGCTAGTGTCATAAAAATACTAGCTACTCATTTATAATATCAACATTATATTCCTGGTTTAAAATGTGCTTATTTAACTTTTTACTATGGCAAAAATAAACAAAGTATAACTTAAAAGAAACACCTAAAAACGTCTAGTTAAAAATGTAGATTTTAATAGTACGAGTTCCAACGTGGTGGTTTGTTTTATTTTTATGAGCTTAATGAAGAACTGTGAAGACAAGCCAGGCAGTGTTGACTTTTGTGCAAGTAATTATGCAGCTTTGAAAATACACTAGGTACTAACTACACTGTTTTCTCTACCATGCAATTTATAAACAAAATAATGATAAGTTGTAAGGAAAGTTTAATTTAACGTGAACTTCGAAAGTTTTTCTTTTTCTTTTGAAAATAATGAAATGATACGTTACGTCCCTAAAGCTCGTTGGTGAGAGCGCAATCGTTTAATCAAAGTTTTTCATGCAGATTATTTCTGATTGGTAAAAGAGTTCAAACGCATGACCTTAATACCTGAAAAAACGTTTTAATCTAATAACAAAAATGAGAACGCCTCGATGGTCTAGTGGTTTCAGAACCGAGCCGTAGTATTGAGGTCCTGGGTTCGATTCCCAAGTCGAGCAACTTTTTGTCGTTTTCATGAACACAGCCCGGGTTTGTGACCACCAATCCGCATTTGGCAAGCGTGGTGATTAAACTAAAACCCATCTGTGTAACGACATCGCGACATCATTACTCCAAGCCTTTGCCCTGCAGTGGGATTTTAATAGGCTTATACTTTATAATGAACTAAAATGATGAAGTAATATATTTTCAGGTATGTGCATACCACCTTGCAATACAAATGTGCGCGGATGTCACAAGTAGTCACAACGACAATGCACTGGTGAATATGAAATTGGCTTTTCTTTAGACGGAGCCAATCTGCTTTTTATTCAACTGGCCTTTCTGTTTGTATCTTTGTAACAAATTGCGCACATCCGACTCTTTTGTTTGTTGTTTCTTTAATAGAATTCAGTATTCCATAACTTAGAAAATATGAACATGTACGTGTCAATAAAGACTGTGTATAAATTAATACAGCCATCTACCACTTTAATGTGTATCATATGTACAACAATGTAGAAGTCAATAAAGTTATTTATTTTTTTGCATATTAAAAGCACGGTATATAAAATTAGTACCCGAAGTCGGATCCACTTCGTTGAATTTGTATTTATAGATAATAAGCTCTAATAGTATAACAAAATTAGCCATATTTATTTACAGAAGCTAATTTCACGTCAACAAAAAAGAACTTGACGAAAAATCTTAAACGACGAATTGTGAGGATTAAAATATGATATTGTCAACCATTTCACAATCTAACCTACGCGATATTAAGTTCGTAGTCGAAGTTTAAAGTTCTTTATAAAGTATTATCCAATGCCAGACCGAGGAGCAGAACTTTAATTGAAATAGATGTAGGTGTTCGAAGTGTCCTGATAAAAGTTATGTTGCAGCTTAGATAAAAGGTATTTTTCTATTTTATGATATCTTTTTCTTCTGTATAAATATAAGAACGGCAGATACTGTTTCAAATTACTATAATTTAGTTTGCCTACTTGCTAATAGTTAATCTTCAATAATAGTTCGAATATACTAAGATTTGAATCAGACAGTACTTATATATTCATCATCATCATCTTCAGCCTATCGCAGTCCACTGCTTGACATATCTTTGTTACGAGTAAATATTTAAAGTATCGTTCATATCCATGCAAGCATCAACCAGCTTCTTTTGTAACAAAAACTCTGTCGGATAGAATCCTTTGTGAACATTTATGACGATAACACATTTACTTATTGTAGTGTATTGGCTGTATAGTGTTGGTTGTCTCAGGCGCTTACGTCACGTGTCAGAATGACATTCCGTCCGGCGGGAGAACGGAGCGGGCGGGACTGTAATTCGTACGCGTGTTGTAGTGTTGGTGAGCCGTAAAATATCCAAATAACGAGGATTCTACATGTGGCGACGAGGAGAAAGGTACATTATACTACTTACTAAAAAAAAAAAGGAAAAAATAAAGGAAAAATCAGTGATCTCTAAAACCACGATTTTTCATGTATCTCTCAGTATACTAGTAAGATTGTGTATAAATTAAATGTTGAACGTTAAATGGTCATGTATTTCAAGAAGAAACGAAAAGAAACATTTGAAACGCGTAATTTATATGTACCGCACAAAGAAATTGATGCAGTTCGAGCGCAAATTCTAACAATAACATTCCACCGTTCGGGTAGTCCCTTGTACCTACAAACTTTAACGTAGGTCAATAACTTGGCATTGAGGCGTACAAAAGGAAACGATTGGAACATTCGCCTCACTGTGTTGACCTAATAGTATAGATACCGGGTCGTGGTCTGGGTTCGATTCCCGCCCCGGGTCGAGGGGAATTTGTTTCGGTTTTTCGAGTGCGGCTCGGACTTCTGAGCGGTACAGTTAATTATGTTGTTTATTAACACCGATTCTTTAAAGGTTTGATGGTAAATAATAAAACATCAAAATTATGAGTATAGTTACTGACTTGATAAATGTTAAACAATAATTTTAACATTAAATTTTAACAGTATTTTGCTATTTGAAAATGAAGCCAATGTAGTAAGGCAAAGTACATACTTTGTGCAAAGGCTGTTTTGACAAACGTTGTTTAGTTACATGTATCAATTGTGAAGTTAGAATTATTTTATACTGGATTATCAAAATAATAATTTATGTTGGGCTATAAAGGAAGCCCATGAACAGAAAATGCACGTCAGTAAGATGAAGATGCTTAGATGGGCTGCAGGTGTAACTCGACTTGATAAAGTGCGAAACGAGCACATTAGAGTAAGTTTTAAGGTTGCGCCTATTGCAGAAAACTTACTGAAAGCCGCCTGCGATGGTTCGGTCATGTCATGAGACGCCCTGAAGACCATGTAGTAAAACGGGCTCTAGCACTCGAATGAAGAAGAAGAAGAGATGTTTAAGAAATTAACTTTTCTATTTTCCTTCTTTGGGCCGTTTACTACAAAAGTTATGTGTGTATATTTGAAATACCTGGCGACAGTAATCACGTTATTTAATTGGATTATGCTAGATGCTGGGCATGAAATACCTATTTCGTATTAGAAAATAAACGATTACGTTTAAATTAAAAATATTTATTTGTATTTTAGTTTTGTTGCATTATTAACAATTATAATCCAATGACGTCGCTGGAAACGAAACGGCCGCTTGTGCATGAAGGTGCAGGTTCGATTCCCATACCGCACTCAAACTCAAACTCAAACTCAAAATATACTTAATTCAAATAGGCCTCAGAAAAGCACTTATGAATCGTCAATATTATAAAACAACACATTGAATCTACCACCGACTTCGGAATGCAGTCATCTACCGAGAAGAAGCGGCAAGAAACTCGATAGTTGCTCTTTTCAATCGCCAAGTTTTGTTACAATATTTAATTTTGTCAAGTTTACATACTTGTACTTTTACTAGTACTAGGCCATAAAGTTACCTCTTTCAGGTACAGAATTAAAATATTAAATACATATGAACATTATAGTGAGCATGACTACTGAGACCAAGGCCATCCAACCAAAAACTGGAAAAACAAAATTTAAAGTACAACTACATTGTAGGACCCAGTGTACATACTCCATTTTAAAAGTACACACTTATATACATGTTGATTAAATGAAAATAAATATAAGAGCAGATGAAAATCTGATCATTAAATTGATAAGCAGATTGGAGGGATCAATCTGAATCATTAAATTGATAAGCAGATTGGAGGAATCAATCTGAATCATTAAATTGATAAGCAGATTGGAGGAATCAATCTGAATCATTGAATTGATAAGCAGATTGGAGGAATCAATCTGAATCATTGAATTGTTAAGCAGATTGGAGGGATCAATCTGAATCATTGAATTGATAAGCAGATTGGAGGCATCAATCTGAATCATTAAATTGATAAGCAGATTAGAGGAATCAATCTGAATCATTGAATTGTTAAGCAGATTGGAGGTATCAATCTGAATCATTGAATTGATAAGCAGATTGGAGGCATCAATCTGAATCATTAAATTGATAAGCAGATTAGAGGAATCAATCTGAATCATTGAATTGTTAAGCAGATTGGAGGTATCAATCTGAATCATTGAATTGATAAGCAGATTGGAGGCATCAATCTGAATCATTAAATTAAATAGCAGATAATCCGACCATTAAATTGATGAGTAAATAGCGGATAACATATCTGAATCATTAAATTTATCACTCCAGGTTGCCCAAAGATGTCACTCCTGTCATTGGAAAAGTTTGATTGTTACGGGGAATCCACTTCAGTGGGTATACGATGGGAACGCTGGAAAAGAGCATTGCTCATATTCTTGGAAGCGTCTAACATTGATAAAGACATCAAGAAAAGGGCTTCTCTTCTACATTTCGCTAGTTTAGATTCGCAAGAAGTGTTTTAGAACATTTCTGGTGCTAATATTGAGTCAAGTATTGGCGTCGACGTGTTTGAAGTTGCAATATCTAAACTAGATTCATACTCTGCTCCAAAACAGAGCAAAATCTACAAGCGACATTCATGCAGGTTGCTCAAACAGGAATCAACTTGGTAAACAATGAAGAAGAACAAAGTTAGTTTGTTTAATGTTTAATCAACAACTAAATCCTACTGTAACATTCACGGCCTGTGGCAATACCACACCACTAAAGCCTTACAGGTATTGATTTCATTGTTATAAAGTATCTAATATATATTTATAAATGATAATGGTGAGGTATAAGTCCAAATAAATATTGTTGATACCTTAAATTATTTATTAAACATAATATTGCAACATCTTTAGATGTTGTTTGATTATTATGTGTTATTAATCTTTACCTACTCCTGTTTGTACATTTTTAGAAGGACCCCGCTACCTTTAGAAGCTAAAATCGAGGGGAAAATTGAATATCTTAAACAAAGGGATATTATAGAACCAGCCGTAAGCTCTTCCAAATGGGTATACCCTGTGGTGCCGGTGTTGAAGGCTTATTAAAGTGATAAGCAGATTGTTAAGCTCAATCTGAACCCTTCAATTGATTACCATGTCTCAAAGTTTGTGGGGATAAATAATCCAATCATTAAATTGATGTGCAAAGTAGATAACACCTATTTATCTGAACCATTCAATTGATTACCATGTCTCAAAGTTTGAGGGGATAAATAGAAATACGTCTTTGTGAAGACATGCGTCGATCTTATGAAGCTGTACGAGAAAACCACCCATTGCCGACAATGGACAAATTAATACCGAAAGATGAAAAATGCAAGTTTTCACAAAATTGGATATAAAAGACGCATTTCATAAAATGGCTTCAAAACATATAACCACCCTCATAACCAATAATAAAGGCCTATTTAGGTAGGAAATCTTTCATAAAACATTAGAGCACATGCTTGTAGGTTGTGAAGGAGTGGTAAATTATGACATCTTGATTTACGGGAAACACAGGCAGGAGCATGATGCTCGAGTAAAGAAAGTGATGTCAGTTCTGAAAGAGAATAATGTATTAGTAAGAGAAGACAACTGTTCTGTCGGGATGAGTAAAGTGAGGTTTTTGGGACATGAGTTGTCAGCAGAAGGCGTGAGACCGTTGGAAAAGTACGTTTCTACGATAAAAGAATTTAGAGGGCCAAAAACTGCCGGATATTTACGAAGCTTCTTAGGCCTGATTAATTTCGTCAGCAAATGGATCTCCAATTATGCGACAATAACGAAACTCTGAAAGCACTTCTTCGAAATAAAAATGGAGATCGAAAAAATATTACAGATCATTGGCGACCAGAAAATCAGCGATGTTTCAATTCATTGAATGAAGGATATCATGACAAATATACCTACCTTAGGTTACTACGATGTAAACGATCGTACGATGGTCATAGCAGACGCTAGCCCGGTGGGCCTGGGTGGAGTGCTAGTCCAAACTGATTCTGAAGACAACCCCAGGATTATTGAATATGGTCACAAGACTCGGACTGATGGTAAACGCCGCTACTGCCAGACTGAGATAGAGGCATTAGCCCGTGTATGGACAGTAGAGCATTTTCACATTTTCCTCTATGGCAGAAGATTCGAACTTATAACAGACCACAAACCGTCGGAGGTTATATTTGAATCAAGTTCAAAACATGTGCTAGGATAGAGATATGGGTTATAGTACAGTCGTATAGCTACAAAGTAGTTTAACAATCGGGTAAGACCAATATCGCAGACTCATTATAAATCTCCGCATTGTATCGATGAAGGCAAAACTTCGAACAAAAGTTTGGTGGCTTAAATGTAACAAGGATGCCGAAAACATTGTAAAAGCGTGTAAAGGATGCACTCTTGTATCTGCACTACATGCCTCAAATCCTATGAAACGACGAGAAATGCCTGACGGTTCTTGGATTGACATTGCGATTGATTTGATGGGCCCCTCCCTAGCGGTGACCATCTGGTTGCTGTAGTAGACTTACAGCAGATATAAAGAAGTTAAGATTTGTAGGAAAATCACCCCTACCGAAATTGTGGCAAAACTCAAAGAAATATTTAGTCGTTTAGGAAATTCAACTTTAATAACAGCGGATAATGGAAGACATATGGCGGATATGATCAGCGAAGAATTCAACATTTTTAACAGAAAGAAACATCACCTTTTTTTCAATACAATCCCATACTGGCCACAACAAAAGGGAGAGGTCGAAAGACAAAATCGCGATATATTAAAGCGGTTAAAAAAATAAGCATAGCTGAAAATAAAGATTGGAAGGAAAGTTTACTAGACTAGACTATCTAACTATGTACAATAGCACACCACATTCTGTCACCGGAAGAATAATTTAAGATTTAGAGATAAAATTCCTGTAGTGAGTGATACAATGGAAAGGATATCAAAAGACTCTGCGGTCAAGGACAGGGATCAAGAAAGGAAAGAAAGAGGAAAGGATTATGGAGATAGGAAAAGAAAGGCAGAAGAAAGTGATCTAGTAGGTACTAGGTGATAAAGTTTATATTAAGAACAGAAAAAGTAAAATGCATAGACAGAATAAATTATGCTAGGACTACAATCCTGAAACGCATACAGTGGGAATAATGAAGTGGAGTTATCCAAGTCCGAAACGATGAAACTGGTCAAGTCCGTAGAAGGAATATAGGG
The DNA here is from genome assembly GCA_958496325.1 of Nomophila noctuella. Classification (NCBI taxonomy): domain Eukaryota; kingdom Metazoa; phylum Arthropoda; class Insecta; order Lepidoptera; family Crambidae; genus Nomophila; species Nomophila noctuella. The sequence continues at coordinate 11,514,529 of OY292493.1, forward strand.
CACTCATTCAGGGCGAATGGAGCGTGTGGTAAGATTGAAATTAAATCGACGACGAAGAAAGGAATCTTGCAACTTAATCCCACTTCAGGCACCACAATGGTGTAAAATTTTGGTTGACCTCTTAATGCGTAAATTAAGTTTTGATTTGATTAATAAGCAATTAAAATAATGTAACTAGTAGTAAACTTTCCACATGGATAAAACTGTCTCATGATTATATGAAGTAAGTACATTCGTTTTAATAAAACTAAATTAAATCAAGAAAGGGATGTAGTGTATTGGCTGTATAGTGTTGGTTGTCTCAGGCGCTTACGTCACGTGTCAGAATGACATTCCGTCCGGCGGGAGAACGGAGCGGGCGGGACTGTAATTCGTACGCGTGTTGTAGTGTTGGTGAGCCGTAAAATATCCAAATAACGAGGATTCTACACTTATGATATTCATTCTCTACACAAACATCATTATTCTCGCAAGGTGTATCACATTAAAAGGCAAAGGTGGCAAAATAATTTAAATCGTGCCGATACATAATCATAAAAAACTTGTACTTATTTATTTATTTGTTTCTTGTTATAGGGAGGCAAACGAACAAGGGCATCATCTGATGGTAAGTGACCACCGCCGCACATGGACATCAAAGACTGCACAAGGGTCGCTAATGCGTTGCCTGCCTTTAAAACCCCATACCCCAACTGAGCTCTGGCCAAGTGGCCACCCTAACCATCATCAGAAACATGTAACAAAAATTACGAAGTGCTACTTCACTGTGGTCTTCTGTAACGGGAAAGTACTTCCCCAGATGAGCGGCACATTCGAGTGCAAGTTCCACTAAGCATACTTTTATTTCAAGTTAAATTTTATTCCTAAGTAAAAGAAAAAGTAATTTCGCTCCCCCGGATTTAAGATAAATATTTCATAAATACAGTTAAGTAAGCGTGAGGTCGTAACTTGAGATAAGACTTAGCTCCGAACAAAGTCTAGATGCTAAAGCAGTCGTTACGAGAATCTGGGGATTGCCGAGCGACACAGCTAGGATCGATAGGGGAACTTGCGGCGGCTTTGTTGAAAAATGGAAGATTCCTGGAAATATTACGTCACGTGACCATGATTCCAATTTACACATTTTTCTTTTTTGGTGTATCCCTTATCGCAAGTAACATTGAGTTTGTCGAAGCAAATGGTGCGAGAATTTGCCAGTCATCCCAACTAATATTATAAATGCGAAAGTAACTCTGTTACGCTTTCCCGCTTTAACCTCGCAACCGATTTTGATGAAATTTGGTACAGACAATCTTTAGACCCTGAGACAGAACATAGGCTACTTTTTGACCCATTCCAACCCCCCACTTCCCCGAAATGAGGGGGCGGAAGTTTGTATGGAAAATCTAAACTACTTGAGTTAGACGCTTGAAATTTGGCATGCAGGTCCCTTAGTAAACTTGATGCTTAGTTGCAAAAGGATATTGCAAAATTCCCACGGGAACGGGAGTTAGCGGGAAAAAACATTCGTATAATGAAAACCGACATCCACGCGGACGAAGTCGCGGGCGGCCGCTAGTTTTACATATATGTTTTATCTTCTTTCTAAGGAATGAGTAAAAAATATATGGCACGCGAAGAGATCTAAATGTTTAGTTATTTACGAATTGATTAATGCACGTCAAAATTTCACTTTAACGTCCACTCAAATATAATAAGTAATAACCTTACGCCAAAAGGAGTGGTTTTAAACAAGAAGTGTCAACGTCCACCTATTGGGGGAAGCCTTGCGTTTGGAAGAATTTGTCTTTAATAAAAAAATATGTAAAAGGTCTTAATCTATCTCATCAAATCTCCTATTGGACAAATAACTAACCGAAAAAATAAGAACTTACAGATTAAGAGAGACGAACTTCTTAGCTATCCATGGATTCTCCGTGCGGGTGCCGGGTCCATCGCGTGGAACAGAGAGGAATGTCAGTCGGTGCCTGGGACTTTCGACCCAGCGTGTAGGTTTAAGGGGCCCCTTTATAGTATACTAACGATCACCTGCACCGATGACATTCCTCTCCCTTCCCAACCATATTTGGTATGAGCCGAGTAAAGCGGCTTTAGTTGCTCTTTCCAGTAACGAGCTAATATTAGATCTTGGTAATCCTAAGTCCTTCAGTAGGTTGTAGAGAGATTTCGCTGGTATACCTCTCGCACCCACTTCCACAGCATACAACCGTGCTATATAACCATTTTTAGTCATCTCGTTGGTTAGGTCATAATACTTATCTGTTTTAAACACGCGATCTTTGGGAATGTTTGTCTCCCATGGAACAGTAAGTTCCACCAACAGTACGCGCTTAAGTTTTCTAGAATAAAAAACAAAAAACGATTTGAACTTCTATAATCGGCAACTTTTTCGCTCTGTATAATCTTTTATACCGAAGTGAAGTAGTAGTTATGTAAAACGAGGGACCTTCCTGTCAAGAGCTAGCTTCTGGGATCGATCGGGGAGTGAATGGCAGCTGCTTGTCGGACAATAGACTAGTTTTTTTACTGCGGTAACACTAAACTTGGGGCAAGGTCAGTTCTAGGGATCGGCCAGGGCATCGCTTATCCGCAGAGTTTTTATTGAGCACTTAATTACTGGTTTTACGTAGGTTTACAGCAGGTAAGTACAATACGTGTTATTTGGTCAAAAAAAACTCACCAGGGTAGGTGAGTTATCTCCAAAAAAATAAGAAAATTTTAGTCCATTTCAGCTAAGGTGATCTCAATGACAGGTGTACTTCTTATACGAATTTAACTTTATTTCAAGCAATAAGTTTCACGAGATGTTTTTATGATTTTCCATAGCAACTTGCTCTGAAGTCGAACTGTCATCCGGAACATCTTAGCTGAAATGGACTATAGTAAGTTAAATATGCATGCATGTAGCTCAATCAAAACCAGGAAGATGTAAGAGTACAGTCATACTGGTTTTGACTTCATTGAATGTTGTTTTATGTATCGATTTATGGAGGACTTATAATATGATCCTCTCATAAATTTATGATTATTTTTAATGCAAATAAAGTGATGGTCCTATAGCTGCACTTAACTGCTCTTAATGTGTTATATTCAGTCACTGTTTATTCTATCATAACCATGCACAAATGAAGACAGATTGGACTTGATCCAATGCACTGGACTTGTACAAATATTATAATCAATCATAGTTAAAACATAGTCAAATAAGTTCATTCTATAGCCGACAAAGGGCTCTGATTAAGATAATTCTAGTTTCAGTGCCTACCTAGAGCCAAGTGACCTAGACAATCCTCTGATTATGATAGAATACCGGAATCAATATACTTTTTAATTATGCACACTGCAGCTTCAACTCGCTTTAATATTCATTATTAATTAGTAAAACATTTAACCACATGTTTGCATTATGTGTACCTACGCATTGAACATAATAATTATAATATTGTAGTTTTATACGTGTGAAGAATATATTAGCAGGATACTTGCATTGGTCATCCATACTAATATAATAAACTGAATAGTTTGTTTGTTTGAACCCGCTAATCTCAGAAATTACTGGTTCGAATTGAAAATTTGGAAGGTCCATTTGTCGAGGAAGGCTAGCTGGCTTGGTTGGGAAGTAAGTTTTAGAAATAAATTGTATATAATGATATCTCTTTCCTGAAAAAATATTCTTTCGACCATTCTTATAATAAAAATTATTTTGATGTTGAATCGTTTTTAAACAGTAAAAATGAGTTATTAAAAGTTCATTTATATGAGCGACATTATGATATCTTGCAGTGTTAGTTTATTGCAGCCACCTTCGCTGACTTTGTTTTACTACAAGTTCAGTTCTTAACTTTGAAGTTATGTTTTAGAATTAAATGAGGGGCAAACGTGCAGAATATAAATTAGAGAGAGAACTAACCAAAATCCTTGAAATTTATCCCAAAATATGGAATTATTGTGACAGGCTTTGTCGGAAAACAATAAGTATAAGATAGAACCAGACACTTTAATGAACATTAAAGTAAGTCCTTAGAACGTTAAAGTAAGTACATTGCTTTTGTTATCTATAAACTCGTCAACGAAAGCACCATAACCGTACATACATAACATAAAAAAGTGATAAATTGTAGCCATCATAAACTGAAATATATTAATTATTTATTAGCTGAAACGTTATTTAACTCATATTTTGTACGTTTTGCTCATTCTAACCTAGTGAAGATCTGGGAATGTAACAATGAAATATTAGAAATATGTGTACAAGTATAAGTAATATGAGTGTAGCTATTAACTGTTAAGCCTAATTAAGTAAGCACTAATTTGCATTGTATTGCCATATCCTTTCAGAGTCCTTGTACTTGTACATGTTGCGATAAATAAATAAATATTATTTGTGCTCCAATAGACCTTTCCGCAGAAAATGTAACTTCCAAGACTTTGAATGAATAGTGGATGTAATACTTGAATGCAAACTAGGTCATCTGGGAAAGAATGAAAAGAATGAAGTTTTCGGTCTTTTCTGCAGTGACCCTGTGAGAGCTAATAAATATTTCGCACCCCCAGTGCAAAAAAGACGTAAGTGAGGTTACGTCGAATCATCGATTTTATCATATTTAAAAAGTACGTTCAAAGACACATATGCTCAATTTTTTTCATATTTTTCTTGTTAAAATTGACGAATTAATACAAGAAAATGAGTTTTGAGACTTTTTATTCCATCACTTTTTTTCTTAAGGAAAAATAGCTTATGTGATATAAAGCAAAGAACACATTGAAAAATATGACGTATTACTTAATATTACCTTTTTCCCTAAAATTTTATGTAGAAAATAAAAAGTAACCAATATTATGACTTTATTGCGTTTTTTTTTTAAATAAACTTAAAAAATAAGAACAGCAATATGACTGTTTACTTCTTATGAAGTTAAAATAAATCACAATAAGAACAATTACTTCTTTCTTCCACTAGAATATTTTCATTGCACCGAGACGTAAGATTTGATACAGCGGCGCGGGGGTAGCCATCAGGTACATAAGTGTGAATACGTCGATGCAGGGGGCGCGCTGGATGTGGGGAGTGGGTCACTCCACACATCAAGCGCAGCATCTTCATCTCCGTGACTCGCAGCATCCACTTGTTTTGCTCAAGTACAGGGCACGTTTCACTGCCGTACAAAAGGACAGGCCTAACAATGGTCTTATAGACTTACCCCTTCAGCTTAACCGGCATTTTGGGGTCGCAAATGACACCAGTCACCTCACGCCATTTTGCCGAGGCTGCTGCAATGCGGGCCATGACGTCGTCATCGATATCCCCAGACGCGTGAAGTAAAGATCCCAAGTACTTAAACAAGTCCGTACGCTCGATCACGTCACCGTCTATGCGTATGCATAATCCCCCATCCATACGGATGGGGGATCTGTTTTGCAGGCCAGGTTCTCGAGTGCCACGTTCCACCTATTTGCACGTCTCACCAATCGTCCCTTGTCCGAATCCGCCAGCGCGATATCATCAGCACTGTATGCTGCCAGCAGTCCTAACTGGTCTTGGTCCAATGGACAATGGACCCTGTTTTTGCCTTAAAGATGATTATGGAGAAATACAGAACGAAGAACACGCTTCTGCATTTCCTGTTCCTGGACATGCAGAAGGCCTTCGACTGTGTTCCTGGCATGATGATCAGGTGGGCACTGAGGTCCAAGAGGGTGCATGCAAATTATATTGACGTAATTCGAGACATGTACCACGATTCCGATTCTCTAGTTAGGACTGCTGTTGGTGACACCAACCCCTTTCCCATCTCCGTCAGAGTCCTCCAAGGATCCGTCCTTAGTCCCTTCCGGTTAAGCGTGATATTGGATGAATTGTCAACTAGCATCATAGACGCACATGAGCAACCCCCGTGGCTGCTCCTGTATGCTGATGAGATCGCGCTGGCGGATTCGGACAGGGAACGATTGGTGAGACGTGCAAATAGGTGGAACGTAGCACTCGAGAACCTGGCCTGCAACACAGATCCCCCATCCGTATGCATAGACGGTGACGTGGTTGAGCGTACGGACTAGTTTAAGTACTTGGGATCTTTACTTCACGCGTCTGGTGATTTCGATTACGACGTCAAGGGCCGCATTGCAGCAGCCTCGGCAAAATGGCGTGAAGTGACTGGTGTCATTTGCGGCCCCAAAATGCCGGTTAAGCTGAAGAGACCATTATTAGGCCTGTCTTTTTTTACGGCAGTGAAACGGGTCTGTACTTGAGCAAAACAAGCGGATGCTGCGAGTCACGGAGATGAAGATGCTGCGCTGGATGTGTGGAGTGACGCGGAAGGACCGCGTTAAGAACTCGCGCATTCAGGGTAGCCTTCATTTCCGTGATATTGCTGATAAACTGCGCCATGTTTTACGGAAACCGGCCAGTTGCATGGGAAACAAACGTCTCGACATGCCAGGAAATGCTGGGTTGACGTCGAGAAAGACGACATGCGTGTCAATGGCCTGACCACACAGGATGCCGAAGACCGTGTGAAGTGGAGTAGAAGGAGCAGGAAGGTGGTCCCTGGACTTGGAGGCAATGGCCGAGGATGTGACCGGGATAATCGCTAGGATGATGATCTGAAAATGTATAATCAGACGCAGCACAGTAGGGCGAGAATGATTTTTAAGTTAAGAGGAGAGTAAATTTAGTTTAAAAGTTAAAAAGAGATTGAGACACAATGTGTTTACTGTCTAATCCACCTAGTATTTTCTCGTCTGCTCTTGGGGAGCCCAGGGTCCGCATAAACAATGATTTATCTGGGTTTATCTAGTCTGATCATTACATTGAAGCGACTGTCTTCCGATCTTTGCAATCGGAAAGGCGAACTATAACAATAAGATCATAGTTACACATTCTGAAAGAATCAATGTGCAGTTTCCTCGCGATGTTTTCCTTTAATGTCGGGCTAGTAGTGGTACAATTAGTACGTAAGTAAGTGCGCTAGACAGTCACAACAATGGTCTGGTTTCAAACTAGGGGAACCCCTGTTATATGAGTACTAGAGACTAGAGTTATTAAACTAATGTCTGTTACTAACGATGGTGTTATTTGTAAGGACCGTGCCTCACATTTGAGTGGATTTGTGCCATTAGCTCGGCATAGGCTTGAGAAAACACCACGAGGACACCTGAACATTCCGATAGTTTCTGACTTTAGTTCAGATAGATCTGAATGTGTAACCATGATCCAACCTGTCTAGTTTCCTTCTAAGGGTTAGAAAGGTCTGACGGCATTCGTTTCACTGTAATAACCAGATTCGAAAAAATCCTGGATTATGGTCAAAGGGGACCCCGCACAGAAACGGGATAAACGCTAGGGGGATGAATGCCTGTTACTAACGTGTAATTTTATTTCTATTTTTTAAAGATATACCATAGATGTTATTCAGAACGGGCAAAACGCGCGGTAGCTGGCGCCCTCCTCTTGCTAAATAATAGTAGAAGAGTATTGCCATCACTCGGGACGCCTAGCATTAATAATTACTTAAGTAATAACCAAAAATGTGTATTTGGAGAAAGTTATTAACTCACCTACAAATATTAATTTTACATGCTTCTTTCAAAGGCGTCTATTAGGTATCATTGTCTAATATATTAATATACTTACATCTAAAAACCCCAGCCATATCACATTATACACCTGATGTTATACTAGGGGTTCTGTGAAGGATTCGGCAAGAGGTATGTACGTACACTCAGACAAAGTTGATGTGTGTAAAGTACCTCAATTTGTAAATAACTTTTGCTTGTTATTTTAATTTTATTATTGATATAGAACATCATATTTTGCTGTACGAAGCCGTGTAAAACTTATTTCATTAATTGTTACAATAATTCGTATCAATTTATCTGTTATTTTTTTAAGAATTGAAAAAAAAATCATGTGGTAGTGATCTTCACCGAAACTCCACATATTTGAAGTATTACTGTGCAATTTTATTGTTGATAGTACGAACTTTAATAATAACCAAAACTATAATAATATTTTTCCAGTATTAATAAATAGGGAACACAAAAACAAAAAACAACTTTTTTCCTTACAGTCATAAATAATAACTCAAAGTAATATGTGTTAATATGCGGCTAGCTTTACATAAACATATAATGGAATAAGTAATTATTACTGTTTACTTCAGTTACCTTAACTAGTCCCCAAATTGAAAAATGGAGTAAGTGATACTTATGCACTTCAAACATAATTTTAATAAAGGGAATAAGTCAGTAATCTTACTTATACTAGCACAATTGTGTGTATTTACGAGTTCATAACTGCTTTAATATCACATACTTTTTGAAGTACATTTGACTTTTTTGGCAAAGACTGGCCTAAGTTTTGATACTCAGAATCCGCTATTTATTTCCGTAATGAAAAATAGCGTAATAATTTATTTTTACAATTTCAAATGAACTATAAACATTAGAACTAACTTGAATATAACACGCATTGCAACAATTTTTTCTTCTTTTTTTGATATAAGAATTATTGTTCTACGTTTGAAAATAAAGTAAATATACCTAAAAGTTCAGTTTTTTCGCCGTACTGAAAAGTCGTCATTTTCGACTTACGTCTTTTTTGCACTGAGGGTGCGATTTCACGTAAAGCTTAGCAGCCTGGTTTGTGAATGTGTCGTGCCCCTTTGTAATCAATTTACAGGCAAAGTAAGATTTTTGTATTTAGTTGTTCATAGGCCTAACAATACTGTTCCGGATGAGTCGGATGGGTGACCGGCAAATTTCATATCGATCTCCTACGTGCCTCCACCTGATCTCACCAGCTAGGCGTACCCGATTGCAGTCCCACCGAACTATGACAGTAAGGGAATAGGAAGTGCACCTTTCCTTGCACACTCACTTGTGCGTGCACTATAATATATCCTGCGTACCTGGCTGATCGTACGATCGGCCGCCATGATCGAAAACGTCCGGAAGTGTATTATTGTATAATAGTGATTGAAGCCTGTTTCAGTTTTACAAAAGGTAAGTTTTAATAAGGAGAAAGGTATTTTATTTGCATGAGAACTAAAATAAATAAACTCATCTTCATCTTTAATCTGGCATGCAAACAGATGATTAATGACTTAATGAGGAAAACAATATAAATTAAATGAGAATAACTAATTAAATTTATAAATTAAACATGTTTTTATAAATGCAGTATAAATAATTGGGTTGCATCACTCGTTTGAGCGAGATCCAAATATAAACTAAAGTAATCTATTAAAGTTGTAATTTAATTCAATGACTAACGATTAAATAATTTATATTTCTTGAATAACTTCTTCTCGTTTGGTCGCCTTTCTTTGTTTTTATCGATAAGTTTAAGATAGAGTTCTAAGATTACGAAACTATTGGTTGACAAGATAAGAAGGTCCTCTAAATTCTAAGCGAAAAGTCTTTCGAGGGTTTTCGAGCATAAAGTTAAGACTTTGAGTGGGAAATGATGAAAATACTTTTTTATTTGTGGTTCATGTTGGGGGATATAACTTTCGTAACATTTTGGTAGAATTCGATGAAAATTTTAAGCATCGTTTTTATGTTATGATACAAAAAGGTATTATCATTATTTACCTATCTATGATCTGAGAAAATAACTTAACTTTGATTATTAAGATTATTAAAATAATCACGTGAAACATTAACATATTCTTCATCTTCAAATCGATCGTGGAAAGAATATAAGTGAAAAGTTCAATCACACTTGATCTCTTTTGTTCAGACATCTATGTCCTATATCCTGGATAGCGGATATCGACGCAGACATCCGGAAGAGCGGAACAGAGGTTATTTTACAATCGCGGATCTCTGCGCGCAACGTCCGCAGCGAAAAACCATAGATTTCAATCGTTCGATATAACTTTACCAATATAATAAAGCTGAAGAGTTTGTTTGTTTGTTAGAACGCGCTAATCTCAGAATCTACTGGTCCGATTTAAAATGTATATTTTTTGTTGGAGTATATACCTGTGTGTGCGGAAACTGATAACTACGCTGACGGAGTTGCGGGCGGCTGCTAGCCGTTAGATATGCCCCAAAACCAGAAAACTAGGGTAATATTTAGAATGACGTGACGTACGTTTGTTACTATGGTTACTTCGCGATTTGAAGTGTCGGTCACTTCATATTACAGGACGTGTGTCAGAGCGGTTCGAAGTATGGCGAGGGCATCTAACGATTCAAATCTATGAATAAAACATTTTGTTGTACGGTTTCAGCCGAAATTGTTTTTAACCATAGCTTTCTTAATCGGGAAGTTTTGTTGCGGGCAACCCGCGAAGTTGCCACCGTAGCACGTTTTGTAACGATCTTCCAAGTTTGTGAAGTATTTTGCAAACATTAAAATAATGAATATCCCTTCCCTGTTCGTTTTTATTTATTGAGCAATTACGTCGTAGGTTTTTGGCCTGTTTTTGGCTTGGACCTAATTTTAGAGCCAACGGAAAAAAAAACGTTTGAATTACCACTATAACAAACACGATATTGTAAATAGTTACTACATATCATACTAAGTCTTTCAATATGTACGATATCCAATGTTAATAGGTTTAATATGGGATATTTCGGGTCACCGAAAGCTTAGGTAATATGAGAAGATAAGTACCGTCAAATAACATGATGTACGCAAAGCAATTCAATATTAACTGTTAAGTTAAGTAAATTGTCTGATGCATAAAATATGGCATTCGGTAAAAGGTATATTTATATATCAGGTATTACATTGAAACATTTATAAAAAAGAATACCTCCGCACCGCGGCGTAAGCCGGTAACATCGAGACTAATGAGATAAACAACGGACGCGAGAGACAGAATTAAAAATTTACTTTTGCAATTTTCCCTGGAAGGCCGTATTAAAAATTTGTGTTATGTCAGACAATAGATTTTGAAGATAATCTTTTGATTTTACTCCCTGACCCAATTTTACCGAAATTTTCGCATCTCAATTGTTTACATTTTGTCAAGCTGTGTCTTAGGTGCAAGTCGAGTCTTAGCGCAAAACATCAGGTGGATCGAACCTTACTATGTTTGTCTGGCAACAGACAGCTCAATGTAAAACAGTCAATAGGCACGTTGCGTAAAATGCTACATTGCAAATTGTATGTAGAAGCCGTAATGAGGGAAGGTCAAACAATAGTCTCATGCCAATTAGAGGATTAAACGTACATAGGTCGTCGACAAAGGGAACGGAATGATTTATAGCCGGTTCTTTTGTCATAATGCAGCAACCCCAACTCGGGCAGCCGGCTCGGGGCCGCGGAGCTGAGCGATCTAATGTGGCACCGGAGACAAACGAAAACCGCTCAGGGCGGACGTGTCATTCGGAACGGATAATAAAAGGTATACCTTTGATCGGCGAGCCCCGTGTGCGAACGCCGGAGTCCGCGGCGCTCGGCCCCGCGGGTGGAGTGTAGCGAAGGAGGGTGTCGGAAGCGCCGAGGAGGGCTCCTGGCCGCGAGGGGCCGGCGGTGCTGCGCGTAGCGAGCGATGGGCGCGCGTGTGGCTCGAGGTCGGTTTGCCGGCGGAGTGGCTGTGCCGCCGCCGCGCGCTCCCGGTGACAGGCGGGGTGCGCGCGCCTGCACCACGCGCATGCGCCGCGCCCGCCACACGCGCCGCCGCCGCCACCGCCGCCGTCGCCCGCACCGCCCGCCCGCCGCGACATGCCATATACTCCAGCATTTGCATAAACACAGAGGTGAGCAAACATTTCACGCAATTCATATTTTATAATTACAACTGTGACCAGGTTTTGGTAGAAAGCAGAAATGCCCTATCATGCCATGAACATTGGCGGTAGAGACCTAAACTTGATATGAAAGGTCGTTGTGTACTCCGAATAAAATAACCTAAAAATGTTCGCATTTGTAGCACGAACATTTTAACCCTCGGTGATATGTGTGATTATAACATTTCTTATACCTACGTATGTAAAAAAGACCGGTCGTTAGTCGTGTATTTAAAAGTAGGGGTGCAGCATTGTTAGTCGAAAGGGTAGGGTGTCGGAATCAGCTGTTTAGTGTAGGTTACCACTAGGGTAGGTGTTATCGATTGGCGCTACTTTCACCGTTAGGCGCGAAATGTTGTTCCTCCTTTGTTTTGGCGACGTTCCAGATATGGCGTCGGTCATCCTGTTGCCAGGCACGAAGCTAACTAGACTTGTCATGTAAGTATAATACCTAAAATGCCTACATGCCACCTAAGTATTGATGACATATATTTGTCTGTTAAGGTCAAGGACAAAAGGTCTGGAATTCTCGCTCGTTATGTCTGGAATGGAGTCCTAAATGGGACCAATATGAGGCAGACGGCAAGTACGAATGATAAAGTACCTAGGTATTTACTTGCTTGATTCTCATTGAATTACATTATGATATATGTAAATATATTAAACACATCGACACCTTTTTCGTAAATGCCTACTTCAAGTTACTTAGAAAATACTTTGCAATATTGAAAGTATCCCTACCTGAGTTAAAAGAAAGCTTTATTAATTATGACAGCCAAATTATCCAAACATAGCAGATAAAAAAACATCTGTCAATTTTTATAATTTTTATGAAGAATAATTACCAGTTTATCAGATCTGAATCAAGTTTCCGTTTGAAGTTTTCTGAAGTTTCAAAAGGCGCGTAGGCGCGGCGATGTGTTAGGAATCAGGTCATTTTAGTTTTTGCCAGAGTTACATATCAAAATCCCACTTGCGGATTTTCAGTAGTCAAGGACACCTGACCGCTACCGCAGTATTAACAAGGCGAGGAACTCGATGACGCAGTTTTTAGCGCTTTCAGCCTGCGATTGCAAAAGTTAAGCAACTTTCGCCAAGGCCGGTCATCGAATGGGTGACCGAATTTTTTACTGTGAATATTAAACTACGAATTTCCAAGTTAGAAGATTACATTCTATTTTATTTTACTGCCGAAGGTACACGTACCAACATTTTCTTGTAATATGTAAATTATTTCAGCCATCGTAAATTGATAAAATTACGATACGTGATGGAGAAATCCGATATATAGATTTAGTATAAATATATATTTGGCGTAGGGAAAAGGCATTGAAACTTAACTTTATTACGGGCAACTTTCAGGTCGGAAGATCTAATTCAAATGTTCAGGTTTTTTCCGTGTTTTATTAACATGAGTATAGTACAGTTTTATACATACATACATACTTATTATAATACTAGCGGCCGCCAGCGACTCCGTCCGCGTGGGTTACGATTTCCGCACACAGTCTTACTAAAAATAGCATCCTAGCTGAATAAAACAATGGTCTTTATGCATGCAGGCAGTCAACTTGCACACTTTTATGGGACTAATTACTCAGGATAGAAATAATAGTCAAATTAAATGACAGCAAACGCCTATCCACAATAATCTGAAGACCTTATATGTACATTTGAGAAATCATCTGTTCACCACGATTCAGATCCGCGGCCGCGCCTCTAGCGAGGTGCGTCATCTATCGGCAAATTAGAACTAAATAGTTCGCTAGCCCAATTTACAATGATAAAATAAAGGAATATACAATAGCTTAAATAAAGCCTACCTCGACAAATGGTAAGTGGAAAGTGGACTATCCAACATAAAATGTTTTGTCAATTCGAACCAGTAGTTCCTGAGCTTAGCGCGTTCAAACCAATTTGGATCTTGAGTTGCACGTGTTATTGTGAGTCAACCATAAAAGATAGACATATGCTGTTGGGGAATATTTTTTAGGCAATTTTATGTAAAATATTTCCGTCATACATGATTTCTATGTGACTTTAATCATTAAGGCTGCACACGCGACTCAAGCTTAAGAAGTAAATTCTCCCGTTTTCCCCACATTTCCCTTCACTACGCTACTCCTGTTTATTGTAGCGTGATGAAAAGTATTCTATAATATGCCCAGGAGTATGAAGAATAATGGTACCAAGTTTCGTCAAAATCCGTCCAGTAGTTTTTGTTTCCATAAGGAACATACAGACAGACAGACAGACAGACAGACAGACAGACAGACAGACAGACAGACAAAAATTTTACTGATTGCATTTTTGGTATCAGTATCGATCACTAAACACCCCCTGATAGTTATTTTGGAAAAATATTTAATGTACAGAATTGACCTCTCTACAGATTTATTATAAGTATAGATAGATAGGTTAGTGTATTCGGGTCGGCAAGGAGAAGTCTCTGCGGGAGATGAGGTTATTACCTATTTAACTCATCAGTCCTTCAAATGCCTTATTTGCTGAGATGCTCTTCGGGAGTTGTTGCAGTTACTTGATTTTAAATCCTATGTCCCCGTCTAGAGGAGCATCTGAGCATATTAGTGATCCACAGAGGTGGTCATTGGTCAACCTCGATCGGTTTTAAGATTCAAGCGTGATCACACTCCACGTCATATAAATGGTCACCGCTTCTACCATCACAGTGCGACGCCAAGTTTGACGAGGACGACCACGCTTCCTTTTCCCCCGGGAATTCCAGTCCTAGGCAGTCTTTAGCAGATACGCAAAATTACTAAATTGTCACGACCTTAGTCAGTGGTTTATTTTAAAGATGGGACGAGTACCTACTCGGTAGATACTCGTACTCGGCCGAATAACTCGGTTTGAATGCAGAGTAAACCCGACTTAAGAAAAGCTTTATATATTCTCTTTTTTTCTTCGTAGACGTTACCAGCCTCCGAAAACCATTATTTGGCTTTACACGGTGCTTATAGTGCATCAATCGGAAGGACACATGTTTTTATTTAAAAAATATATTTTTATTTGCTGACTTATTCTAATGTAAAAGGGCTTTAAGAGCGTGATTGACAAGCAATAGGGAATTTAATGACCAAGTACCCGGTTGAAAAAAAATTAACCGCGTAAAACTCAGTACTCGTTACACTGCGCATATCTAGTTTATTCTCTAGGTGAGATAAGACTGTTTTATTAGTAAAACTAGCATTAAACAACGCTATCAAACACTCAAACACTCAGCAGTAAAACAGCCATTAAAGTCCAAATTAGTCCAAAATAATTTCACGGTTTAATACCTGCTTAATAATTTTAATATTACATTGTTGAAATGTAATGACGAGACATAAACGGGTATTACTACCCGTTTACACAAACCTACATATTTACTCCGAACTTGCCAGTAAGTAATTAATTATTTACCTACTAGGTCCTTCAAGAGTCCGCCAGAATCACCAAAAAATATTTTATCACATTGCTTTCCTATTGATATTCAACATCAGTTTAAAAAATATAATGAGTTATTGAAATTGATTTATTTTCAATATGCTCTGAATCTGATGCTCATTTAATTGAAGATTAATAAATCTTAACCTGCCTATGAGCACTTTTAAATATGTTTTGCGATGCACGCTGTTATTTTCAATTCAATATTGCAAGTCCAAAGATTTTAGTAAGGATAAACGACGAAACAATCACTCGTTTGCCTTCCTGTAAAATGAACAGTTAGGCATTATATCTTTCTAAAATTACACTTAAGTAGGTTAACAATATTATAACTAAGACGGAACTTGCGCCAAAATCCTCAAATAAGTGTTTTCGAAATAAAAAAAGTTTCTTGCTGATGTAATATAGCTCATCTTTTTTATTAAGGCGTACGTAAAATTGTCTTTAATCGTTTGATTTAGTAGATAATGAGCTGCGGAATTTTGCGCTACTTAAGGCCCATTGCTTGCTTGCTTTAAGTATTCTTAAGTGAGGTGATAAATTTTTATAATTTGATTGATAGATCTATGCAGTTGCTTAGTTCTAAAGTGAAATATGAATTCATAAAAGTGAGCTAACAGAAAACCCTGATTAATCCGGATCTTCAATTTATTTTGTAACGAGAAATAATTGCGTTTATAAAAGCATTGTTTAAACACCAAGGACAATAGAGCTGCAAGGAATAAATAATTAATCTCCGTGATTTACTCCTCGCGTTTTCAGCCAAAATGCATTTGGCGCGGAATCGGCTATTCTCAAAAGTAACGGAAACCAGCTTAACGCAAGCGTAGCACGCACCCTCTTTATTCCACGTGTCTGCAGCCCGGTGCATTGGGTCAAGGACGGTGCACACAAAACTGCAGTCTCGTGATTTATATTGACGCATGGTAACAAATTTTTGCATGTGAACACCTATCGCGGCCATTATCAATTTCAACCAAGGACGGCTACGAAAGCACTGTAATTACGTACTTAAAAATCGATTTTCAGGCTTTGCTATATTAAATAGGAATTTAAGAGAAGCTTAAAATACTTTACTCTTTTTGTAATGTTGAACGGCTAAGTAATTCCTAAGTAATAAGGTGGGCCATATAAGGGCAAATACGGGTACGCAGAATTCAATTCAAAATCATAGTTTTGAACTGATTTGATTTCTAGCTATATTATAAAACTAGACAGGAATTTTGTATAACTATTTTAAGGTATAAAATGATGTATTTTTCATTTTTTTTATGTATGTTTTTTGTTACAGATGGACAAAAACACTTCGTGATGATTTGGGAGATACTTAGTAATTGATAAGAGTAAAACTAAACAAAAGATAGCATAAATGACGTTCTTACTCCATTTTAAAGGTTTGTGCACATTATTAATTTATGATGTTTGTATGGAATACATGGAAAAAATTATTATGATTTTGATTTTCATTATCACATTTTATATATCGATTCAATTAATCGATTGTAAATATTCAATTACAAATTTCACGCGGTTTGGTCCCATATCTATTGACATCTGTCACATTTGACTTAACACAATAATAAACAAAGTTGTAGAAAGAAACAAACTTGATTTAACATTTAAATTAATCTAAAGGTTACACAAGGTAGATATTTTAAGAAGTCAGAAAATATTTAGTTCCATTATATTTTCTTTATTATGTACCAAAGATTAATGATAAAAACATAAATGTAACCTCAAGAAACTAGTAACATGATCAACTGTAAATCAAATTAAGCTTATTCCTTTCAGATAACATAAAAAGGATCGGAATGTCTAGATTCAGATTCGGAAGACAGCACGAAGGCTACCGACTCGTTTCCAACGACGACAGTGGTTTCTCCGACGCACAATTTGAGGTCCCACCGCCTAGGATTCCATGGAAAGCGATTACTTTAGCAGCATTTTTATTTGTAGTCGGTACAATATTGCTTATAACAGGCAGTCTCATTGTTACTGGTCACATAGACACTAAGTACTCAGATCGCCTTTGGCCAATGATAGTACTCGGAGGTATCATGTTTTTGCCTGGTGCCTACCACATAAGGATAGCATACTACGCATATAAGGAGTACCCAGGGTACAGTTTCACTGATATTCCTGAATTCGAATAGTTAAGTAATTGTTGTTCTTATGAATGAAAATGTGTTCTTAATATAGATTTTTATATGTATTGTTACCAAAGTAGTGGAGAATTATGTAAATTCTCATTTTATTTATTGCAAGTGTTGTGTTTGTATGCTATTGATTTGTTTATCTTATTTGACATGCAATTTATTTAGTAACGCTCTTCCCTAGCCTGCACTGTACTGAATAAACTTTTAATGGATAAACCACTTATTGTTGTATAATATAACATTCCTTGTATGTGCAATTGTTCAACTTGACTACATAAATTATTTTTTTTACTAATTGTTGATAAGAAAATAAATGTTAGTCATATAAAAGTGTCTTAATAAAAATAAAACCACACAACTTATTTGTTTAGGCATACTTTAATGACAGTGATCATAATTTAATAAATAGATTGACAAAGTCACTTTACAACTTGTAGAGATTTAAGGAAAATCAGAATGATTCTCAATGATCAATTATACTTTTCACCCTATCTAAATTCATTGCACATGTTTACCTATTAGCTCTCTTACCTTTCTTACACTGTGAGAAACTAGTTTGTGGAAGTGGAACTGAATGTCCAGTCGTTTTTAAATGTTCAAATAGTTTATTCTTAGATGGGAAGTCTGTCTGACATACCGCACACCTTAGGTTTAGAGCAGTGCTAGAATCTTCTGTTTCACTAGCCTTGGGCCTTAGAGGCTGTTTCCTATCCACAGGCTTCTTAGGCTTTACATTTCTCTGCATTTTAGGTAACATAGGCCTATCTTTTGGCAATGCAGATTCCCCTAAAGCATCATCTGTAGGTGTTGTACTTGACACTTCATACAGATTTTCTGTAGATGTTTGTGATTGAGATCCTTTCTTCAAGTTTGCTTCCTTTTTAGCCTGGATTTGGCTTTTCAACATATTAAATTTCTTTGCTTTCCTGCTGCGAGAGGGTCCTTCAATCTCATTGAAGCTCATCTCATCATGGCTGTCATTGCCTTCACTTTCCGGCATGGGTATGAAGGATTTCTTTTTGTTTTTCTTCTTTTTCTGGCTTTTAGGCAGTGCCTGTAGAAAAGTAAAACACAGTTAAATTAATAACAAATTACAAATACTTACAAGATTAATAAACTGAGATTATTAACCATTGAAATAAATACCTGTACTTTGTCAGAGTCATCACTTAAAGTCTCTCTTACATCATTGTCATTATCTTCAATATCTGAAGTTGAATTTCCAACATGATCTTTGTCTTCCTCAGGTTGTCCATTCACCTTTTGTTCTTCCTCAATATTTTTTCCTGCTTCATTTTCTTCCTCATCTTCTTCTTCATCCGATATACCTATATCATCTTCAAGAGTCATGTTGGCTACATTCTCTTTGTGTTTTTTGCTATTCTCATGGTTTTCAAATGATTTTATATTTTTGAATAACTTATTGCATGCTGAGCAATACAGGTTCCTCATAGAAGATTTTGATTTATTTGATGATTTTGCTGTTGCCTTAGAAGCCTCACTTGCCTGTGGAAATTAGAAAATGAAGAATAAAGTAGTGATTTGCAGAGGTTACAAAATTAGCTATTTATGGTACTGACTATTTTATTTTTAATTAGGATGTTATTAGAAAGTCTATGAAGGGTATTGGATTTTTAAATTTAAGTGTAACAAATAGCCCCAAACAAAATAAGCAATTACGTAATTTATTATAACAAAAATACTGTCAGAATAAATTAATAAGCATAGTTAAAATTTACTAAACTTTTGCAAGGTTACTGATTTTTTCAGTATTGCAAAAACATTTTAAAAACAATAGAAAAAGAAATTTATCAGATTCACAATATGTTAGGTAGGGTTCTTTAACTCCATACCTCCTCAGTCTTTGAACTCTCTTCATTGCTACTTTCCATTCCACCCTCACTGATTGTGTCATCATCAGATGACAGTCCAAATTCCTCTGCTAACAGAGATTCTATTTCACTAAGTTTCTTCTGATATTCCTCACTCTGGATAAATGATGATTCTCCTTCTTTTTTCTTTGCTTCTTCTATTTCTTTTTGCCTTTGTAATATTCTATCCCGCCTAACTTGTTCTGCCTGAAATAAACAAATTATCAAATTAGGGTAAAATAAACATTGAACTCAAACTCAAAATATTCTTTATCAAAATAGGCTTCATAGCACTTATGAAATGTCTGAAAATTTATGAGTCTACCATTAAAAGAGACTATTAAAACAGAACAAAATGTCTGTTATTATTACCATAGTATTTTGATAAATATAATATTGGTTGCTCAAATACCTCATTTTACTCTTAGTGCAACTATACACCACTAAAATTTGAACTTACTTAGGTATGTCAGATGTGTGAATTGACTTTAAAAAAAAAAGTTACCTTTCTTTTATTTTCTTCTGCTTTTTCTTGGAGCAGCTTAGTGTGCTCAATGACTCGCTTGTCCTTCCGGCGGACAAAACTGACGAGCCTCCTGATCTCTTCATTCCTTTCCTTCCTAGCTTTTTGTCGTATTTTATTATTTTCCTTTTCCATTAGCTTAATAACGCGACGATTGTCGCCTTGCTGTATACCATACTGATCTAGCCAAACATAGCCTGGAAGCAAGTGGAAAATGTTTTTAATACTACAAAAAACAAGAAATAATTGGATGGTAAGTGGTAAATGTCATGAATGTTAAAACAAGTAAATAATATTTGTATGGTAATACAATTTACAAGTGCACTGTGTCCATAAATTCATAGAAAATTCAGATCAATCAAATCAGTGGTTCTTAACCTATCATCCCTGGAGCCATTCCAAAAGGTAGGCGAAGAAATATCACAAAAAAAAATTTTACAGAGGAATTTCTAAGCTATCCATGGATTCTCCGTACAGCTGCCAGGTTCATCACGTGGAACTTTATTTGTGTATACGTCATTGGTGAAGGTGATCGTTAGTATACTATAAAGGGGCCCCTTAAACCTACATGCTGGGTCGAAAGTCCCAGGCACCGACTGACGTTCCTCTCTGTTCCACGTGATGGACCCGGCACCCGCACGGAGAATCCATGGATAGCTAAGAAGTTCGTCTCTAAGTACCGAATATCACCAATAAACAAACTTGGTGGTCCCTAGCGAGACAAAAGTTTGGTAATCTGGACAAAAAGATTAATGATCACTGCAAACAATAGAGCACTATTTGAAAAAAAATTGATGAGTATGTCATTATATACAAACACTATAATGACCACTGATATGTACAAAAATAAAGACAAAATGGTGCTGCTAGTTTTATATGCATGGAAAATGTACAAGCCACACCTATTCAACATTCTCAATCACTACTCCAACTTTGATTTAATTTTAGATAATTAAATAAAACATACTTTTATTAGTAGAGAATGCCATCCAGTAGGCGTAGAACTCATGGACATCTTCGTAAGGTGTGGTAGAGTTACCAAACTTGGGTATTTTGTTTACGTCCTCAGGATCATCAAGGAAGTCAGTTTCCTCTGCAGCCAGCTTGGAGAATAACTGGAAATATGAAAAAGTAGGTATATTAACAATATTAAGTTGAATACTGACAAGGTAAACTTTTGAATTGGGGATTGTGGACTGCAAAGGCATTTAATTAAAACTGCTCTAATCTTAATTACAAAAAATTATGTAGTGTTCTAGTGGGTGAATTTAACTGCTTTTTTATTACTTTGTGTTAGCATTTATAATTACCATAAATGCGGGATTGTAGCAAACATTTCAAATTAGTCATTATTTGCCATTATCATGACCAATGTTCAATTACTTAAAATAACGAAGTAATGATGAAACAAGTAACTATACAAATAAAATCAAGAAAAAAAAATCACTCTGAACACCTAATTTGCTCATAATAATTATAATAAAACAGGTCTTAGAAGTAATCATATTATTATGTTCTTATATAAAAAAATATCTTTCTATAAAAAAATACTTCGCCTACCTCTGAGTAAACTCCATAGAAGCCTGGGGCTTCATCGCCGAATCCTTTGTAGCAGGATGGACTGAAGTAGGGGTATACGTCCAGACTGTCGTCGTTGTAAGAGCTGCCGGCTCCTCGGAGCAGCTGTTCTCTGTGGTTATCATACCTGTGTATCACATGTAAGCAAAATGGTTAATAAAGCAAGTAACACATAGATTATTATGTCATTATAATGATCAACTCTACATTTTAAACACTGATTTAAAAATATTTTTTTCACTCAAGAAACAGTCAAAATTTTTTTAAAATAGGTATATTGCTTGCTCTATAACATTGTTACCAAACTTATCAAATTCTGTGCTTCTTTTAAAAAAATGTTTCCCCTATTTAGTGATTAAAAATCCAAAAAAGTACCAACTAGGTTTCCTAAACTCAAAGATCAATAAATGCAGCAAACAAATCCATGTTTCCATTATTTCAAAGTATGAAATAACTATCATCAATACTTTTTTAATTGAAGAACATTAATTGCACATAAGTTATGAAATTTTAGTAATGTAATAAAATGTAACATAAAAATAATTATGATACAATGATTATCACAAAGAATAGGTGTAGACAATGTTTCTTACTAACCAGGCCCGCTCTTGAGGGTCAGACAGCACTTCGTACGCATTCTGCACTAGCTGAAACTGCTCTTTCGCCTCCTGCAGATTGTCCAAGTTTTTATCAGGATGCCACTGCAGTGCCATGCGCCGATACGCCTTCTTGATCTCCGACGCACTTGCCTCTTTGGCCACATTCAGAACTTCGTAGTGACACTTCATTTTAAATTAACATAATATGTAAACTTTAAGAGAAAATTCACAGCACTCACAGCCTGGATTATTATGAAAAAATATAACCTGCTCGACGAAAGAAGACGTTTCTACGCCAAGAAAAATACGAAAGGCGAGAACTTTGTCTAACTACTAACAGCGGTCAAAAAGGAACTTTATTATTAACATGGTTTAACTGAAAATTAATATCGATCTATTTTGAAGATTTCAGCGAAAAAGACACGACATCCATGCTGTTTTTATTTTTTTGAGGTGTTGCTATACTTCAGATAAAATTTACCACATCTCATGTAATTTTTAGGGATTTGAGAAGAATATATCAAGTTGATTTATGTTCTTTTTAATAATTGTGCTATCGTACTACTTTATAAAGCAAATATGAGCTCGAGGTTTAAAGTGGAAAATAAGTAGTTTGAAATATACTTTTTGATTAAGAATACTATTTCCAAGTCAATGAAACTCCTTATTTCCATGGATACGAAAGTTTATTATTGACCACACTGGTTTTAAATGTCAAATGCGTTTTGATTTTGCTACAAGAAGTACAAGAACACTCATAGCATTTTGATAAAGAACAATGCTCAAAATAGCTCTGGCGTGTATCGTGATGTGAACTATACCAAAAAAAAGTAGATTTTTTTCTTAGTTAATTATCATCAAAAATATTTTTTTATACAAGCTGGATAAAAAAACGCGATTTTATGTATTTTTGCCCAAAACGACGTTCCAATGCTAAAAAATATGACTCTGAAGTAAACACATAGACAATCTATGTCCCGTTTCACAGATTATGAATAACACGTTCGGTCTAAAGTCGTGAATAAAAGTTAAAAATAATTTTGAATTAGGTTTCTAGCTTTACATTATAAATTAATCTGCTATTTTATTTTACTTACAATCAACTATTGAGATAAAAATAAGTAAAGAGTTCAAACGCTACGTGAATAAGTACGTAGAAACGAACTGTTTTAAAAAGACGAGACAAACTGTCATTGTCAATTTGTCATTTGTTTGTTTGACCTTGGCCTCTGTCGAAAACTAATGCCTACTTTATTAGCTCGATTATTTGATAATTTCATTTCGCACCTTCTTATACGGAAGTTATGATCATTTATTTTAATATAAATCATCATGTAATGTTCCATTAGAGTAATACTACAATTTATTGTTTGTGAAGTTTGAATAGATGGCCGGCTGACATAACCTCATCACTTATTTTAAATAATATGTTTTCCGGGACCCTACTTGGGAATCTTCTTAAAAGAAAGCTTTTTATTTTATTGATACCAGTGATGATTGTTTACAACAATAATTAGATTAATACATGTGTTTCCGTTAAAAAGTTTTCTTGTATGGGGCTATGAGCATTGTTCTTTGATACATTTTATTAATAAGAGAGACTTTTTTTGTTTCTTCAAGGTGTTTATATTTTTAGCAAAGTTATTGATTTTTAGTTTTAATTAAACGATTTTCTTACTGTTTGATTCTTTTCATTTGCTTATTTTTATTCTATAGGTAGGTTACAACAAGCAACGCCCTGGTTTTTCCATCTATGGCAGTTCTAGAGCGCTACGTTTGAAAAGTTCAGAGGTTACGGGTTCGAATCCAGCGGGGAGCACTTCCTCTTCGTTTTAGTTTCCCTAGTTTGGTTAGGACATTGTAGGCTTGACTCACCTTAGGGAACATACCCAAACTACGTGACCCTTTTTTTCGTGTTTTTTGACCCCCTCCCCCCCCTCGGTGACCAAGCGTAGTATATGCCCAGACCCCCTCCCCCCCCCCCCTAGTTTTCACGTAGTATATTTTATCAATATTTTTTGCGTAAAGTTACAAAATAATGGCTTTTGTTTGTATTTTCTTATACGGCCCCTAAAAGTGCGTACTTTGAAAATGCGTACCTATAATTGCATACGGTTGTATTGTGTTTAGTAAAAAATATATCAAGAAAAAATAGTACATTGCACAATGTATATGTACGGGCCGTTAAAAAAGAATTACGATCGAGTACTTACAAATGTAATTTTGTTAAGTTCATTGGCTCGAGTCTGCCATCCCGTTTCTCTTCATAATGATTTTCATCACATTTGCGGGGAAAGAAATAAAATCAGAATACAGCAAAAACAAGAAACTATTTATTAAATCAAATATCTTCAATGAAGACGTTACCACTATCAATCCACTGGGAAACGTTATGGATAATGGGGGCGATGGTTAATACCGGGGTAATATCCATGTTGATATCAACTGCCTCATCATCGACGGACAAGTTTTATTGATGGGGTAATAAAAACGTTACGTTCTTAAAAAAAAAAATTTACTACGTGACAAGAAACCAAACCCCCCCCCCCTCCCCCCGGTGACCATGAGTGGTACTTTGAAGACCCCCCTCCCCCCCCTAAATCGGTCACGTAGTTTGGGTATGTTCCCTTAACAGTTGCTCCAATGAGAAAACCCATTTCTTTAACTAATTATTTTATACTAGCGGCCGCCCGCGACTCCGTCCGCGTGGATTTAGATTTCCAAAAGCCTAAAACCTTATTCGTCATATGGACTATCCAACACAAAAATAATTTTTGAAATGCGTCCAGTACTTCCTGAGATTAGAGCGTTCGCGTTTGTTAACAAACGAACAAATAAAAGCTATATGAACAAAAGCTATATAAACAAAAGCCTATGTGTTATTCTGATTATTTATTGGTTATTCTAAGCTATATTGTGGTAAAGTTTCATTCAAATCCATTCAGTAGTTTTACGTGAAAGAGTAACAAACATCCATACATCCATACATCCACACTTGCAAACTTTCGCCTTTATAATAGTAGTAGGATCTTTATATTACTTTAAGTCCTAAACCTGGCTTTAACCCAATAAGTACACAACTAAGTGTTAAAGTTTTCCACACACATCACCTATACTTCTAGGCACCATCTTTCTTTGCTGGCAGCATTAGAATTTAGACCATGACTGTGACTCCAAGACCACAGGAAAGGATGATGATGTGCTAGGTACTTCGTAGCGGGACCCCCGAGCTAGACTTATAAAAATAATGGCAACGCTTCAGAAGTTCAATGTACCCTTCGACATTCACAACAGTTGAACAATTTGTATAACATTGATGTAGTACCTATGTTCAATTTTAAAAAAGAGTGTGAATAATTTAAATAAAAAATATTTACTGGACCCACTTATCTCTTAGTTAGGCATATATCATTGCACAATCGTTTCCGCCTGAAGTGTGAAACGGAAATTTAAACTTGGCTTCTAACCGCAGATCTTGAGATCTGTGACATGGTGTTGAGCGATTTGATCCCTTGCAACAATGTTAATGTTAGATTCCAGAAAGGTCGCCAGAGCTGTTGTTTGCAAGGTATGGGGTTTTATAGGCAGGCAACGCATCTGCGACCGTTGTGCGGTGTTGCTGATGTCCATGGGGAGCTGTGATCCTCTTGTTCGTTTGCCTTATTCTCTTTTAACTTATGACTTAAGGTATTTGGTAAGTATGTAGGCACGTAGTCCAATTTACAGTTAATATTATTTTGAGAAGAAAATGTTTGATAATTTATCAGACGTAATTTATGAGGCCAAACCAACATCCCTGATAGAGGTGTAATAAAATTCCATTTATTTATATAACCTATGTATTATGTTGTAGAAAAATGTATAAGTAGGTGCTGCAATCTAGTTATTATTAGCTCGACTATAACTATTATTCTAGCATGGGTACAATTAAAGCTAATAACACTAAGGAATGTATATTCGCTTTTTAAGTTTCCCTTAAAGGTATAAGGATCTTGCTCACTGTTCGTTGCCCTGAGCCATTTTTGCGTAATTACCTTTCGCAAAATGAATGCAAAGTTGTTCTAACCGTCACGAGAATACTTTACAGGGTATAAGATGTAGCGAATTCAAAAATAATATTTTGCAAAAAGTTACTTAATCAGTAAGTATGTAATTTTCGTCGTTTTCGTCTTAGGAAGCAAAGTCTATGTGAATCTTCCTAGCGGGACCCCCCGAGCTAGAATTATAAAACTAATGGCAACGCTTCAGTAGTTCAATGTACCTTTCGAGTTTAATAATAATTTTCAATGTACCTCAATAGTTTTGGCAGAAATCACGATTTAGTGACTGATCTTCCTAGCGGGGCCCTCCGCCGTTTTACGTTCAAAATACATAAATGATATACCGATCGAATGCATTTTCAATGTACCTCGCGAATTATGTATAAAATTCAAAAAATATATAATAGAACCAAAGAAATTCCGCTTCAAAGGTATTGTCTTCCTAGCGGGGCCCTCTGTAATTAAAGTGAATAAGAATAAAAAAAGTATACAGTTTTAATGTATTTCCAATGTACCTCCTAGTTCTTCATCCATTTACCCAATTTAGATGCAAAATTATGAGATATTTACAAAAATGGTTAAAAGTATGGTCAGCAAAAAAGTTAGTGTTAACAAAACGTAACCTCCTTTATAGTAGCAACATTTACCTACGTAAATGTTGGCATTCAATGAGAGATATTTGAAGGACTTTTTTATTTATATCAAATGATAAACAGCAATAAAATCTGATAATGTTTGTGTAACAATCTACAAACTCCATTGTAGTAATGTTTTTGATATATGTGTCATCGAAGCATTAATAGTTTTCAATATTAATATATTTGAGAAATGTCAAATCTATGGCGCGAAGCGAAAAGCGAGTTTGAAAAAATTCTTTAATTTTTTTTTTATAATGCTCAATCACTGGTTTTGGCATTTCATTTATTAGCGCAAAGCCAAATAAAAAAACAATATCAACAGTGGACTTCCAAATATAAACAATAAAATTATTTCTTTCCTTTTGCAAACACATACATCTTATTATTATTCATAGAAACAGTTTTTAAAATTATCTTTCAATAATCTTCAGCGCGGCGGGAAAAACGCGCGCTAAAAAAAAAATATTAAAAATTATCTATTGAAACTAATATTATGAGCGCGAAGCCAAGTAAAAAAAAATGACACAGTAGAATTACAAATATAAATAATTATTTGTTTCCTTTTGTAAATACATACCCGTAATTCATAGTAATATTTTTTAATTTTAATATCTTTCAGTATAAATGTAACCTCCTTGGCGCGGCGGAAAAGCGCGCGAGAACTAAAAAAAAACCGGCCAAGAGCGTGTCGGACACGCCCATGAAAGGGTTCCGTAGCCATAAGATGGGCCGACCGCTTAACGCACCATTTAGTAAGGGCAACTGCACGTCATAAGTTGGTCGAGTTGTATAAAAATAACTATGTATAATACAGAGTTCGCTATAGTTTTCGTTGAAAGTACTTACTTAGAGGTATACAGCACATTTTTTTCAGAATTATTGTAATAGTATTTCAAAAGTTAAGGGGGGGGGGACGCTCTATTTTTAACTTTGTATTAATATATCTCGAGACTGGAGGGTTTAATCCACATGGTTTCAAGGCAATTTTTGTTGTATTTAAAAATACCTATTTAACGATACCCCACACGACGGGGTAAGTCGAATTTTTTTTTTCGAATTGACTTTTCGCTGTATGGGAGGGGGGGTAAAAAATGATTATTTTTCGATTATTTTAAAAACCAATTCTTGAATTATCATTATACATCTCTCCACAAATTTTCGTGGCAATCGGTGAAGAAACGGCGGAGAACGAGCCAGGACAGACAGACAGACAGACAGACAGACAGACAGACAGACAGACAGACAGACATGACGAAACTATAAGGGTTCCGTTTTTTGCCATTTGGCTACGGAACCCTAAAAAAACAATGAATTAAAAATATCTGCTGATTTTAACCTCAATGTTTTAATTAACTAGGAAACAAATAGTTATTTATATTTGTAGTTCCACTGTTGATATTTCTTTTTACTTGGCTTCGCGCTCATAATTAGTTTCAATACATAATTTTCAATATTTTTTTCTAGCGCGCGTTTTTCCCGCCGCGCTGAAGATTATTGAAAGATAATTTTAAAAACTGTTTCTATGAATAATTAGATGTATGTGTTTGCAAAAGGAAATAAATTATTTTATTGTTTATATTTGGAAGTCCACTGTTGATAATGTTTTTTTTTTATTTGGCTTTGCGCTAATAAATTATATGCCAACACCAGTGATTGAGCATTATAAAAAAATAATTTTGAAAGTTTTTTACAAAAGCGCTTTTCGCTTCGCGCCATAGATTTGACATTTCTCAAATATATTAATATTGAAAACTATTAATGCTTCGATGACACATATATCAAAAACATTACTACAATGGAGTTTGTAGATTGTTACACAAACATTATCAGATTTTATTGCTGTTTATCATTTGATATAAATAAAAAAGTCCTTCAAATATCTCTCATTGAATGCCAACATTTACGTAGGTAAATGTTGCTACTATAAAGGAGGTTACGTTTTGTTAACACTAACTTTTTTGCTGACCATACTTTTAACCATTTTTGTAAATATCTCATAATTTTGCATCTAAATTGGGTAAATGGATGAAGAACTAGGAGGTACATTGGAAATACATTAAAACTGTATACTTTTTTTATTCTTATTCACTTTAATTACAGAGGGCCCCGCTAGGAAGACAATACCTTTGAAGCGGAATTTCTTTGGTTCTATTATATATTTTTTGAATTTTATACATAATTCGCGAGGTACATTGAAAATGCATTCGATCGGTATATCATTTATGTATTTTGAACGTAAAACGGCGGAGGGCCCCGCTAGGAAGATCAGTCACTAAATCGTGATTTCTGCCAAAACTATTGAGGTACATTGAAAATTATTATTAAACTCGAAAGGTACATTGAACTACTGAAGCGTTGCCATTAGTTTTATAATTCTAGCTCGGGGGGTCCCGCTAGGAAGATTCACATAGACTTTGCTTCCTAAGACGAAAACGACGAAAATTACATACTTACTGATTAAGTTAGTGATAGAAAGAACGAATAGATTATTGATAATCTACAAAGGAAAACAAGAAATGTCTCGGGAATTTCTTTAATATAAAATTAATAAAATATTGTAAAATTATTTCAAAACTTCTGTTTGACAATAAAAGGTAAACGTAGTATAAAGATAGTGTAAATAATTAATCAGAAAATAGGTAACGGATTATTTTAAATTCCATAAATGAAAAAATATTTTAATGAATACTGCTCGATTTCGGGGTTCCTACTTGTGGTGTTTGGAGGTGCGACGATTGTTCTTGAGCGTCTAAACTCGTGTTTTCATCACGCCCAGTTTTAGATTTGTTTCTTCTTTTTAATTTAATAGTATCGAAATTCTGCATTGACAAGTCGTCCTCGACATATTTATATTTTCTGTTCCGACGTCTGAAGTCGTCAGAAGACCATCGTGACCTTATGATGTCGTCCTCAAAATCAAAGTCCTGTGAAATTTTAATGGGATTATAAATAAGAAATGTAATTTTATAATTTTAGAAAAACGCATGTCGTCTCAATTTGTACCACACCAAAAGGCAATGATCACGAACGCTCTACTAGTGCTAGGCTTTTAAAGCTGTCCCTTGTTCTTAAGAAGAACCGTTGTAGAGCACTAAGTTTCAAAAATAATCTTGTAATTAGAATTGTTTAGTAATTACTGCCCAGACCTGCTGATTAACTATGTAACTAGTACAAGATAAAAAATGTTAGGTACCTACATAAGTAATACATAACTTATAATATGTATAAGTACATATTGCTGGCAGTAAACCGATTGATTGAAGTAAACCGATGGAACTTGAACGAGTTATATATTGCATTTGCTTAGTCTTTCAAGTGAAAGAAAATGTTTGTTTCTTTATATTTTGGTGTCTTATAGCCAATATCAGTACGTCCGGTAGTCGTTCGTAATAGAGTAGTCAAATCGAGTCGCATTGCGCAGCAACGCTAACTCAATTGAGACATCATTATAATGCGTACCTATCTCGTTTCTATCTTACAGAAATCGCGCTTTTTGAATCCGATCTATGGTAGGTCAAAGGGATATGTGAAGTCGAGTGTGCTTGAGATAATTTTTTTGCGCTGTGTGTTTAAGGCCTAGAATAGTAATGAAATTATTTACTCCCTATTCCCTAAAAGTAGTACTTATAGTTCGATTAGACTCAAATCTACTTTTTGTTTTTTTCTGATTGAGCTGGTGTGTTAATAAAAAAAAAGATTATTTAGGAACCAATAACTCTATTTATGTATCTTATATCTAGTTACAAGATAACATTAAACTAAGTTATACGAAGTAATTATAAGTAGGTAGTTTAGGCGTCGTACAAAGAGTAACAACGTCTTTTCATAGAACGCGTCGATACTGCAGAACTTGCGGAAGAGCGTTTTTCTTCGTAATTTCCTCCATCATAAAAACATTCCTGTGAAATTTGAATTAAAATTATAGCAAATAAATTTATATTTAACCAGCGGCCGCTCGCGACTTCGCCCTCGTGGATTTCAGATCCCTCCTTTTTGCAATAAAAGGTATATGTTATAATGTTGTTTCTCGGGGTCTAAAGATTGTCTGTGCCAAATTTCATAGAAATCGGTTGAGAGGTTTAAACGGAAAAGCGTACCTAACAGGCAGACCGACAGACACACAGAGTTACTTTTGCATTTAAAATAAAAGTTGGGATTCAGATCTCAATCTCAACATTTTTCCATTTTTTTTATATTAATGTAAAAGACTGATCACGTTTACAAAGGTACTATCACTCTATAGTAATTAAAAAAAAATTGAACATGAAATCTATCTTTATTAAAACAAAATTAACAACAAAACTAAAAAAACATTAAAACACTAAAAATATTAATAATTAAAATACTTAAAAAATTATTCGAGATGGAATTTGACGAAATAATTTAAATCTTGTTTGTAAGTTTATTTGCACGTCATAATATAAAAATTGGCCAAGTGCGAGTCGGACTCCCGCACTGAGGGTTCCGTACATATTCTATTTTTGACGTATTAAAAAAACTACTGAATAGATTTCGTTCGAACCAATTTTCTTTGGTAGTTTTTATGGTAATGTACATTATATATTTATTTCAGATTTATCATCCTCTTACTTTAGAAGTTAGAGGGGGGGGACACACTTTTTTCCACTTTGGAAGAGTCTGTCACGCAAAGTATTCACTTAAGAAAAAAATGAGCTTAGAAACCTCAATATCATTTTTAAAGACCTATCCATAGATACCCCACACTTATATGTTCAATGAAAAAAAATATTTTGAGTTTCAGTTCTAACTATGGGGACCCCCCAATATTTTTATTTTTTTTTCTATTTTCGTGTAAAAACCTTGTTGCGGTTCACAGAATACATCCACTCACCAAGTTTCAATAGTATAGTACTTATAGTTTCGGAAAAAAGTGGCTGTGACAGACTGGCGGACAGACAGACAGACATGACGAATCTATAAGGGTTCCGTTTTTTTGCCATTTTGGCTACGGAACCCTAAAAAGGATCGTTTTTTTATTGATATTTTGGATGACAAAATGTTTTTTTATGTGATATGGACGCAAACGAACAAAAGGGCCACCTTTAACTAGGTATGTTTATTCTATATCTTGGTTATTATGAGATCAAAATGTTTCAAAGAGGAATCCTTAAATACTTATATGCATTAAATAAAACTAAGCACTTAATCCTAAATTTCTAATCTAAGTAGGTAAGGTAACTCAAGGTGTTAAATAAAATCTAACCTACTTACTTACATTTTAAGCATAAATATATATATTAAATATTCAAGCTATATTCTATATAGTAATCCAAATGAAAATGATGTAAAACTACAATTTTATTGTTCTGAAATAAGAAAAAATATTAAATAGCTTTCTGTTCAGATTACGATTAGTTTCTTAGTTTATATAAACCTCCAAATTAAAATCTTGTTTTATAAAGAGAGACTTGTAGGATATTAAATTACTTCGCCAAATTCCGTGTTGTGCGCAGAAATAAATATCTAGGTAGTTTTATTTCAGAAAAAATGAGAAACTTCATCTCCGTAATATACGAACGGGCGACTTTTTCTAGACGAGAAAGAAGACCATCTGCCGTGACGTTCACTATCAATGTCCTGCGGAAATGTTATGCAATTATCAGTAGGTATTGAGCATTTATTTTATGCAAAAAGCATCAAGCCTTATAATTTTGGGAAAGATCAGTGTCGGTTATGTAGAAGTATCTGGCGGGTCGGTATTGCGATGCCAATGAATAGGATACCACAATGATACCGCATCCGTTGTCATCGCAATCAGAGCACGTTGTATTATAGAAAAAAAAAAATTGATGTATAGGTATCGTATATGATAATGGTAAGCTATCGTTTCTGCAACCAAAACAGATAAGTAAGAAGTTGAAAATTTAATTGCTGAATCATTAAACCCTAAACACATGGAAATAAAGAAAGTAGGTAGGTATTATTGTAACCCTAACAGTAGTGCCGTCAGGAACAGTAATCGTTTCTACATAATGCAGTCCTGGTTTCCAGATAATGTTGCGTTGACACATGATCTCGGGTAAGGAATAAAGGAACTAAGGTCTTTAATAAAGTGTTGCATTTCACGCGCTTAATTGTTCATTATTTCTAACAACTTACTCGTACTAATGCTTTCTTAGAAGGATTTCGACTTTGGCGCGAATGTTTACGATTGTTTATGAGGAAAGGAACATGCTATATTGAAAACTCTCAAGTGAAGTGAGTGGAAACAGTTCTTATTTCTTGAAAAAGAAAATAAATATTTTATCGGCCCTCAGACCCGCGATCCTTGTTTTAAGTTGTAAAGTTAACTAAAGTTCAGATTACTATAGTAAGAGAAAATAATGGTGCCTGAATTTTTGTAAACGCCCAAGAAGAAAACGACTAAAGTAATAAAGCTATTTAATCAATCATAATTAAGATATAATACATGTATACGACGCTAATTAAAATTCTATAATTATGATGCCTCAATCCAATTAATTATAAAATAACCGTAAAAACTAAATAAAAATTACAGTTTACATTTTGCGTTTATGTAAAACTATTATATGTATAATATTTGTCGAATTTATGATTCATTACTAGATCCCGAGGAATCTTCTTCCAGGTAGTTGAATGACATCTCCTATGGGAAATCGGGAAATTTAGATTTTAGAAGATTCCTTCATGGTATGGTTAAAATAGTGGAAAACTAATTACTTATTTCAAAAAAATAGATTAAACATAAAAATAATAAGTCACTATAAATAACAAAAAAAATATATATCAGAAAAAATACTCACATGAAAAATCACAATAAAGTTAAAAAATATATATATATTTCTTTGTTTTAAGCACATTTAGGTTTTTTAATAATTCACTTTTGTAGTAGAAAATATAAGAAGATGAAGGTTTTTTATCATTTCCGATGTGTTTGTTAACGGTAAAAACAATATTTTAATAAAATACACATCAAGTAGCCACATGAACTTAAAAGAATCCATTAAAATAATTTAGTATTCCATTTTTACTACCACATTTCACTGTAATAATCCTTTAAGCAATTAAAGCGGTAGGAACATGATCAGTTTTTAAGTTTCTTCTTACAACTATCAACTTTAGTTGTTAGAAGGGTCATCAAATTACCGGTAGTAGTATTATAAGGAAGGGTCCAAGCGAACTCCGAACACTACCTGGTACGACGCCGGCTACACCTGCGGCTCTGGCCCCTCCTCGAAGAGGTACGAGCGCGGCCCGACCTCCTTCTCATGAGCAGTGATGAACCAGTGTCGAAACTAACCACTTCGCTGTCAAATCTCGACGCGCGGAAGGAGACGGGGCGCACTCCGGCCGCGGCGGGCGGCTGGTGCGGCGTCGGCTCCACCTGCGGCTCCAGCCACTCCTCGTACAGGTCCGGGCGAGGACCGACCTCCTTCTCCGGGGCGAAGCGGCAATTCTCCACTATCCACTTCTGCTCGCGGACTGATGGAGATCTAGAAAAGTTGTGGATGATTAATGTTTTAACATTCTTCAATACACCACTAACAGACTAGCCTTACTGAATTTTACAAAGAGCAGTTCTATGAGTAGAAATACATCGTTCTGGATTCAATCAACAAAAAGTTCCATAAATGTTATGTTATATTTTTGTTTGTTTCATAAATGTTGTGTGATCATTTGAATTAGGTTATTGACTTCATTAATTTTTCGGTAGATTTTACAAACGCCAAAAATTGTTGTTCTGCTCCGGTATCATGATCTCACTAATAAGGCTCAATCAACAGCCTTTTAGGTGACATTTAGGTATTTTTCAGGAATTCGTATCGAATATCAAACACTGACAGGAGAGTATCTGGTTAATTAGCGTATTACACACAGTCAGATTACATTTCCATCGCCCACCCGACGGTTTGCAATTTCCACGGGCCTTACACGTGGGTCGTAAAGCTC
The DNA here is from genome assembly GCA_958496325.1 of Nomophila noctuella. Taxonomy (NCBI): domain Eukaryota; kingdom Metazoa; phylum Arthropoda; class Insecta; order Lepidoptera; family Crambidae; genus Nomophila; species Nomophila noctuella. The sequence continues at coordinate 11,549,058 of OY292493.1, forward strand.
GGGAAAAACACCGAATAAGTGCAGAGTGTTCTCCGGCACGTTTTAATTAGCGACTCGTCGAAATTCGGTAATTGCCTTGATTGGTCCGGTGCGTAGCAGGCAGCAGTGAGTTTGAAGTGACATGTTAAAACGACATGTTATGGATCAATTTTTATTTTAATTTTTTTTTTTGTTGGCAAATGTCGACCTCACTTGAGCTCTGTACCTCTATTAGTGGTTGAAAAATAGGCTTATTTGCCAACCACGAATAGAGGTACCTGACCGACCATTCCATAAAACCCTACGGCAATGGCTTCACGAAATAGGAGCCAATACCAGCGGTAACCAAACTCGCTTATGTTGTGTGTATCGGGGTTTAGAACGAATACGTTTAATCCAACACAGGGTACCAAAGAAATAGAAGGCAAAATAACAAAATTACAAACACAGTTCAGCTTGATTGTTATTAATATATCCTTGCATTAATTACCTGATGATAGCCGATAAGTCGTTAGCCTTGTAGACGACTTTAGTCTTGGGATCGTAGAAACCGTCCCCGGTGTCGTAAAAGCCTGGTGGTATTTCTCTGGTGGGTTGTTCGGCAGTCAAGTACGACTCGCCAGCTGGCTTCATGCCTTTCTTGTATTCTATGGTGAACCTGGATGGATAAAGATTACATAATAGATAGATTACATAAGATTATATTCAGTCCACCATGACTAGTTCATTCGAAATTCAGATATGTGGCAGTTGCAGTAAGGGGATGTACCTCTAAAAACGTCTACAGAACTTTAAGCTTACAAAAGAGTTATGTTTAATCCGTGATCAATTTACACCGGTTAAAAACACTCTTTTTCTCAAATGGCTGCGAATTTACAAAAAGGATTGTGTTGTACTTCGATGAGGGACAGTAGCTTTTATTTTCGCCTGCTAATTATTCATTTATATGAATCAGCAAAGTTCTGGCTCCCGAAAGCAAGCAACAGAAATATTTGAAAAGGCTCATTAGGTGAAAATACACGGCCCCTGTTCGGCCCCGTCCCTCTAAGTGCGTTGAATATAAGCGTGTGTATGTGTAATATTAAATAAGTAACGTGGAATGCTGGAACATTTTTGTGATGGAGTGAATTATGTTATGCGTGAACCGTACAACCCTGGAGTAAAGACTTTGTCACACAGTTGAGATTCATTCAGATCATCTTTATGTGAACACAATTCTTATCAGATTGCCTGAATTTACTTATAAAATCTTATTGAAAAAAATACTTAAAATAGTCAGTCAGTCGCTGTTGCTTCGTGTTTAATTATCATTTTCATCTTTAATCTTTAGACGATCAAGCCAATCTAATCTTTTATTTCAATGTAGTTCACGTTCAACGTTATAGGATATAATAACTTATAAGTGACGTGAAGTGAAGCTTAACATTTGTAACACAAAACAAACAAACGCTTATCGGAATATAACATTTTCTGAATGAAGTTATCACTATGTAAAAAAAATATATTAAAACTTTTTCATAATCATACACTTATTGACCAACATGTGAACGTTGCTCAAAGAAACAGGACGATTACAGAGACAGTAAAAAATGTTTGTGAAATGTTTCTTTGCGCAAGCCATTCATACCTGCCCATTTTTCGGGAACGCAATGTGAAGTAATTTCTCCAAGACTACATTTACTTTACAAATGGTCGACAAGACGGGGCAAATAATTTTGCATATTTCTGCTCATAAATAATAAACAAGAATGCGTTTTTTCATGCGTATTTGAACATTGCTATTATTATTAAATAAAAGAAAAGCAGTTTGAAATGGTTGAATAACACACATGCTATTTAACACTTCTTATCTAATGTAAAGTAGGCGGTTGCTTGGCCACGCTGCATTTTTTCAAAACAATTGACGATGAACTTCTCCAAAAGATCTTACTCAGACGACAAAAATAAATCATTCTTGATACTAAACTGTGTTCTAGCAAAGATCACTACGTTCACTTGGTGGATGTAATTTATGCCTCACCACATCCACAAAGCGATCAAAAATTACAATTTCAACAGCGAATTGCTATTCAAAATTTGAACGTCAAAGAAAGGTATCCCATTTTTCAATTCCTGTGCCAATTATGGAGACTGAATTGATCGTTCAGCAAGGCAGGAATGCTAGATGTTTTCAGCTCTGGTGTTGACTAATGCAATCAATTCTTGGATTGGTATTGACTTTGCGTCACGGCACGCGTTGCAGAGGGTTTTTTTCAACTATTTCGCGTTGCGTAGAGAAGTGGTTCGCTGTGTTTGTTGTTAGTGTCGTCATAATAGGCAGATAAAAAAAATCTAATTATTAAAAACGGTTCACACGGTCATCTTTAACTCCGAAGTCCCTATAATAATCTCAGATTTTTTGCTACGGTATTCGTCTTCTACGGTACTCGTTTTCTGAATTATTCGTCTTCTCAGAATGATTTTTTTAAGCGAGGGTTAGCTAGAAGTAAACACCATTGGAAGACACCATACACCATTATTAAAATATGCACCTTTTAACAGCGCTGTAAACATCGCGTACTTAAGTCATATCCTGGGAGATTAACGACATCCGATGTAGAATAATATTAGTGCACGTGACTCTCCACATACAGTCCATTTCTGATTCAAATGCACTTATGTTGACCATTAGCGGCCAGCAGTGAACTTGTTGACGTAATAAAACATATTCGACGTTCATTTTTGACTCGAGGGAATAGGTTAGCTTTATATGAATACGTATATGCAAACTGCAAAACAAATTGTTAAATTATTTAAGTTGGTTGTGTTCATTTTCTTTGTTCACTGGTTACGTGCCAAACATCATTTCTCACAGTTTGTGAATTTTGTAAATAATTGCTCCTTTTAGTTCGTAGTCCTTAATTCTAGTTTATTCAACTGAAGGTTGGCAATGGCAAGTTAACTTGGCAGAGAGCAGAATTTTGCTATCATAGATTTAATATTATTAGGAACCGCTCGTTAAATTATCGGGACTCAAGTTTCTGACGCTAGTCTTGAGTTCGGAATATAGGCTTTTGGAAAATAACGACGACAATGGTAAATGTCGTGGTCCAAGGTAGTAAACATACTATAATTGACTACGAATGAAGATTCACCATCGCCGTTTTAACGTAAAGAGTCATAGGAACTCTCGTACTTAGACAATGCTTCTCATAACACCAGAACTCACAAGCACAAATAAAATTAAATAAATTCGGGTAAATCTACCTCGTACCATAACAGCGTAAAGTTAATAGGCACAGGAGTACATTTAAATGAGTCACGCGCGACATAATTAAGAGGGCGGTATTTAAATAGTCAGAGGCATTTACGTCGAGAGATCTTTGATGTAGATGGTGGGCTTTAAGATGCAAATAGCTTCACAAAATAAACGTAAGCTATGTAAATCCACAAGTTTCTTGAAGTTGACATCTTTTATTTAAGCCATTTCTAGAGAGTAAATGGAAATTTTATACGTAATCCGTTAGAAATATGTATAAATAAAATTCGCAGTTTCGTTGTTTAGGTCAAAGTGTTGATGTCATAAGAAATTTATTTGCTAATATTCCAAGCCAATGTTTGGAACTCATCAGATCGATTCACAAGATTATGATAATGTTTACTAGCTTTAATCGATCTCTCCTACACTTGATTTGATTACATTGAAACAATCATGTGAAATATCACATGTACATAATTAATGGACTTAAGCATTTATAAATTTGTATCGATGTGAAAATACGGACAAACTTATCGGATGCAAATTGCTACACAGTCCCTCAATTATCACTCTGCGTACCGTATCAAGAATGTACGAGGCTGAGACCTTTCACTTGATTTAGGGTCGAACCCTAAACTTTGGAAGGGTGGATTGCGATTAAAAATTACCATGTATCGAATTACTGACTTCGGTTAGAGAACACGTGTAGGTTCGCCGCGTGGATTCTGGCTTTTAGGTTTTCTCATATTCTATTTAGTTATATGGTTGTGTCAATTGAATGTGCATTTCATTTTTGAAATCATGTTGAATGTATTCATACAATAACTTTGCATCAAACGGGCATAATTTATTAAATTTTTATCTGGTTGTCTAGGGTGGTGATTATATGCGTAGCCCTCCTTCTGGATAAGTCATAAGTTCACCAGTGAGTTGAGGTTTAAGGTGATGACGGGGGTGTGTTAATCGTTCGCCATGATTTATTTATTTTTCATTGACCGCCGAAGATGACCGATCAAAGACTATCTTCTATCTGGTCGCTGTACTCGAGTCCGTCAGCGAAGATGAGAGTGCGCTCGATATGGAGCCCGCGGCGTCCATTACACTGAGTTGGTCTGGAAGATGCTTAAGTTCACCGATGGATTTCGACTGCATGAGAAATGATGAATATCAAATCTACCTACTATCCGGCATCAGTACCGACAGTACCTACTTCTAGTCGGTGTCGCTGTACTCGAGTCCGTCAGCAAAGATTAGCATGCGCTCAAAGAGCAGCCCGCGGCGTCACGTGCGATTCTACAGATCCCATCACCTGCCTATCCAGACAGCAGTGTAAACCTGTGTTTTATAGGTACTCCATCATATTTCAGCCTCCTAACTGTCGAGGGAGGTGGCTATAACCCTCTGCCTGGGAAACTCCTGAGACTAACAGAGAACTGTGACTGGCTGATGATGATAATGAGGAAGCTGATAAAAAGACTACCTCCTATCCGGCATCCGGCAGTACTTCCAGTCGGTGTCGCTGTACTCGAGCCCGTCAGCGAAGATGAGCGTGCGCTCGACGAGCAGCCCGCGGCGCCACGTGCCGCGCAGAATGACGCCGCACGGGTACACCAGCTCGCCCAGGCCGTGGAACATGCAGTCAACTCACCCTTCTACACTACTAACGAACTTCCTCAAGATCCCGTCATCTGCCCTTTCGAGCAGCAGTGTTCTCCTGTGTTTCATACTTCAGTCACCCATCTGTCGAGCGGGGTTTCTTTAACCCTCCGCCTGGGAGATTCCTGAGTCCACCAATGGACTGCGACTGGCTGATGATGAAGCTGATTGAAAGATTACCTCCTATCAGGCATCCGGCAGTACTTCCAGTCGGTGTCGCTGTACTCGAGCCCGTCAGCGAAGATGAGCGTGCGCTCGACGAGCAGCCCGCGGCGCCACGTGCCTCGCAGAATCACGCCGCACGGGTACACCAGCTCGCCCAGGCCGTGAAACATGCCGTCAACTCACCCTTCTACACCACTAACGAACATGCTACAGTTCTCGTTATCTGCCCATCCAACCAGCAGTGTTCTTCTGTATTTCTATTTCATCATACTTCAGTCACCTAACTGTTGAGTGGGGTGGCTATAACCCTCTGCCTGGGAGATTCCTGAGACCAACAAAGAACTGCCAATGGCTGATGATGATGATGATGAAGCTGATGAAAAGACTACCTCCTATCCGGCATTCGGCAGTACTTCCAGTCGGTGTCGCTGTACTCGAGCCCGTCAGCGAAGATGAGCGTGCGCTCGACGAGCAGCCCGCGCCGCCACGTGCCGCGCAGAATCACACCGCACGGGTACACCAGCTCGCCCAGGCCGTGGAACATGCCGTCGCTTAGTTCACCTTTGTAGATTACGTCTGGAAACGTGTGTTGAATCTATACATCTGTACTAATATAATAAATCTGACGAGTTTGTTTGTTTGAACGCGCTTATCTCAGGAACTACTGGTTCGAACTGAACAAAATAATTTTGTTTTGGATAGTCCATTTCTCCGATCCGAGACATGGAGGTGTTATAACAACACTTTACACCACGAGTAAAATGGTGTTATTGGAAAATCTTTGGATAAAATCGGCCGTAAATAAATAATCCAGTCTGTAGGTATTTTTGCCCTACAAAAGGTGGAGTAAAAGCGTTTATGATGTTATGTTGTTAAGGTATGAAGGCCTAATAAAAATCCAAATTTTCGACCTTGAGAAGAAAAGGCGCGAGCCGCCATCTTGAATTGAATGTGCCAAAATTAGTTTTTTTTTTAATAATGTCTCAACAGTTGACTTTGTGGCAAAAGTGTCTATGGGAAGTAGAAAGAAGATAAAATTTCTAACATTCTTCTCATACATGTTTATTCTGTAAGTCTTAAAGGTAAAAAGTTACAAGCGCCGGAATAAAATATTTCCAAAAAAAAACGTGGCTCTGTTGACAAATGGAATAAAATATGCGAAGCGATATCTCATGCTGTAATTTCAGCAGCAAGACCTAGATCTTTTTTGTCGCCACTTTTGATCGGTATCAGTACATATTTGTACAAGAAGTTTGGATCAAAGAAACTTATCGACTTACTGTCTTCGTTGGGCTTCGCGGCGTCGTACTTTGAAACTACACTCTTCGAAAAATCTGCCGTTATTCGTCCTGATGCAGCTGGCACCTTGGTTGACCCAGATTCATTCTCTCAAGTTATTTGTGATAATGCGGATCACAATGTCAATACAATAGATGGTTTGCATACTGTTCATATTATGGGAGCTATCCAGTGCGTAACCCCTTATGATGCCGTATCACCCGATCAAAACATCCCAAGATTGTCTAATTTGCCTAAAGTAAATTGATGATTTTTGTAATTTTGTTTTTCTTCTACCAGATGTAACTTTTTACCTATAAGACTTACAGAATAAACATGTATGAGAAAAATGTTAGTAATTTTGTCTTCTTTCTACTTCCCATAGACACTTTTGCCACAAAGTCAACTGTTGAGACATTATTTAAAAAAAACCTAATTTTGGCACATTCAATTCAAGATGGTGGCTCGCGCCTTTTCCTACCAAGGTCGAAAACTTGGATTTTTATTAGGTCCCCATACCTAAACAAAATAAGGTCAAAACCGCTTTTACTCCACCTTTTGTAGAGCAAAGGCTTTTATAAGTCCCCACAGACTGGATTAAAATTACAATTAAAGGAGTCAACTTTCTACAAACCATTTGGAAAAATGTATGTTCCGCTTCCACTCATTCCTAAGACGTCCCACGTTCCTTCATATTGGGAGCCTGTTGGAAACTGCTTAATGGACCGAGGCACCCGGGGAATGTCCACTGATACCGACCTGAAAGTAGTATTTTCGATTAATTCTATTGAAGACTAAATTTAGTGGCATTTATATCATCTAAGGCAATGAATGTAAATATCTTTCTCAATAAATAACCTCAATTTATCCTAAAAATATCACATTTTCCCAAGAGGTGAAAAGCACTTTACTTCAAATCCAGTGGGGGTTATAGCGCTAATGGTCCTAATTTCATCTTAATTTCTTCTTTAAATTATTACAACTGATCCGTTGTCATCGGTTATATCACCCCATGTCTCGCTTATAGCTAATAAAAACCATAAGTTTATTTATTTTTATTTTTATTTATTGGCCCAATAAACCTTCAGGCGGAAAGCTCTGGGAGACGAACAATTCAAATGTGTCACCTTAGCACTTCGATAAACCTGTCATTATTATAATAGCTTTACGTATAATTAAAAACATAGATATCGTTCCACGGGGAACAAATAGATTCTATGTGCGTACATATAATAATGTATATAATATTGTACATGTTTTATCCTTGCTACTTCTTCTTAGTCGTTATCCTACTAGCTCTGACGGGTGACCATTGGATGAAAATGAAACTACTTTCTTGGTAATCATGTTCGAGAGGTTTGCCATTGCCTTCTCTATTTCACACGGCTTTTTTCAAGTACTGGTTCATCATGTGAATGATCGATATTGTGGTAAACAAAACGTACAATAATATGTACATACAATATGTTGTTGATGTTGTAAGCTTTAACCAATTCATTTATTGGAAGTGAGTTGATAAATGAGCCAATACGGATAGGATCTATTAGGATTAAGAAAACAATAGTAACCCAGTATTGTGGAGAAATAGTTATTTACTTCAGCTCGAAAACCAATTACAATGAACAAATTACTACGAATAAAACCATTAAAATAACGATAAATCTTTGAATTGGTGAATAATGATGTTTTCGGTTTTGATATTACGCAGTTTTGACAGTTGAACATTAATTTGTTGCGTAAATAATACAAATCATTCTCCTTACCATCAATCAAGAACGTTAAATGATTAATGTCCCTGTATAATATTTAGGAGAACGCTTGAATCAGAGCAATCATTAATTCTCTTGTTGGAACTTATTTGGAAACACATAACAATATTAGCGCGGTTTGTTTAAATGCGTACATCATTAAAGGAGATTGATGTTTTGGGTTTAATCGAGGAACATTCAAATATGCAAGGTTGAAGACAGCTCTGTTTAGTTTTGTGATCACAAGCAGTTCACAATTAAACATTTACATACATTTTCGTACGAGCAAGAAGGAAATAAGTTTGTTTATAATTCCTATCTATGCCAAGTGCGCAACCGATTCGCATTTTAATGTAAGTTTCTTTAACATCAAATGAGCTTCTAGTCTTTTGAAGAGTAAGAGAATATCCTTACGAAGTTTTAAACCATTTCCTTGAAACATGTTCCGTCGAAACGTGACTCTATTAACATTGCGCGCATTGTGTCGCTAAAACACGGTAAGTGTAGGAACATACTAGGCTGAAATTACGCGACCGAAGTTCGGGGGCAATGCATTTTCATCTCCCATTTAAAAGTGTATCATATCATGAAAGCGACGGCACGTAAATTCAGCCGCGTAAATTCGGCCGCGTTTTTCCCGCATAGTGTGTTGCTACACTAATACTGGTAATACGCACGAGTTGCAAACTTACTTGCATTCCTCCTTGTGGGCTTCCGAAAACTTTCTCATTAGCGCCTCCCATTGCGACGCACGCTTCTCTGAACCTCTGGGATAAACAAATGAACATCAGTAGGAACCAGAAAAAGTAGGTATAGAGAAAATATACTATTTTCGATGTTAACATTAAGAGCAGTAATGCAATAAATGAGTTAACATTTTAGACATATTGATTGAATCGAAGTATGTATATTGTTCGATCAGGAAGTAAATTCTTTGTTCAGGTTGAAATCTTGAAAAGCAAAGAATTAAAATTACGTATAACTTTGCAATAAAACATTTTACTAACTACAAAATTTCCAGAATTCAACATTAAGTTCCAGAGCGCAATATTCGAACTCATAATTCCGATTCATTCGAACAAAGTTCCACTGTTCTGCAGAATGAATAGGAACCGAACTACACTGTTCTCTAACCCGATTATAACTGCAATCCATTTACTATTTGAAAAGTTCTCACTTACGCAGAATCCTCTCGGGACTTTGACATCGTTGGACGTTGGCTCGTGGACTCCCAGGTGCGGTATCTGTACATAAAACAGATAACTTCCTGCAACTTACTCTAACGAAGCTATATTTTACTTGTTATTCTTTCTATTTCCTTGCTGGGAAGATAAATGGGCAATGAAACGGAATCTTTTGTTTTAAATAACAATCGGAACGTCTTACTGTGGAATAAGTACCGCATTTAGTCCCGATAATCAATATAAAATGTTTTACTTTGGAGTATTCTTTGTCCTTCCTTTTATATAAGATTACCCAGGGAACAGAAAAAACAATTCTTTCTGTACCGTGAGGTTACCATACCATTATTACTTATTTTGCAAGTAGCCAGAACAAAAGTTAGGTATTAGCTGCATTTTGCTGTACCTATCACCGATTTTGTGGCAGATTTTCAAAAGACACTTCTTATTTGGCATTTGTAATATATATACGATTTGTCTTCATTTTTTAATTGACCTACATCAACCACACATTTTCATACACATTCGCATAGAAACCAGGATGTTTCCCTTGAAGAGCAATAAATGCACCGGCGATGAATAAACGAGGAGTTTCACTCTTTGGATAAATAATGCATGCCGTGCCGTGTTTGACCATGACCGTGCCCGCCTCGTGAATACTAACCATTGGCCCGGGAACATTTCTCTTGGAAATGCGATCTTCCTTTTGTTTTCATTTGTCCGTTTAAAAGTAAAGGACTAATTATTAGCGCATATTGGAAAAACATTAAAAATATCAAATAAATTAATTTGGAAAAACATGTTTCGACTCCATTTAGTGTGGGACAAGGGTAGGATCGGCGAATCTCTTCAAAAACTATAATATGACAATGTTCAATTGGTAACAAAAGATATGGAACCTTAATAGTTAGAATTAATATCCATTTGGATTGATAATCAAAAAGCTTTTTAAGATTATTGAGACAAGACTCCGGTTGCAGTCGAAAGTTACTAGTATACTTTATTGAATTCCAATTGCAAGATGCATTGCATAGTTCTACGGAGCTTTAAAGAAGGATTAAGTGAGGAAATAATTCAATATTTCTTTAAGAGAACCTAGATTTTTTTGCAGCCCAATAAAAAAAAGTAATGCCTAAACCACTCCGACAATCTAAATTGCATAAGATGCTCTAATTTAGACCATGTTAGAGGAGATATTAACAGTTAATAATGAAACAAGAAGAAATTTCATAGTATAACAATTTAAATCAAATTATTTGACTCTTTATTTTGTTTTAATAAGCATGCAAATGATATTTGTATTAAATTTATCAGAACTGAACTTAAAATACATGTAAATTAATTAACAAAACAAACAACATGTGGGCTTACTATTTAACGTAATGTATACCTGTCCAAAAATTGCAGTATTTCAATTCAAACATTACGCTTCAAAGGAAAATTTATCTTGTTAATTAATAAATTCTTCATTGCAAAAAATAAAGTAATTGAATACCCGAAAAATGCCAATTCATTCGTATATAGAGGTTTTTAATGTTGCTTTAAATACAATTTGAACGTTGCGTAGTAATGATAGATATGTTATGTCCAGTGACGTTTGGACCCCTATAACTTTTTCAGCCGGCACGATATCAATGTCGATTTTTCACATCTTCATCACAATATCATAATAAAAGCGTATACAAAAATTCAGCTCACTAGGATTTTTTTCGCTGATCGTGGATCAAAATTGCTAAAATTCACATTGCATATGTATATCATTACTAGCGGCCCGGTACGTGCTTCGCTACGTATAAAATGAAGCGACCGATTTTGTTCAAACTTCACATAAAACATCGACTAAATAGTCTGTACAAACCCTGAAAATTTGGTTTAGATCCGTGAGCCCGTTCTTGAGTTATAAAGTGACAAAAAAAATTGCCACTTAGTTTTTTATAGTTGATATTCCTATTTTCCTGACTGTTCTAGTATTTCAAGTCCTTTATATTTCTATATGTAGAACATCCTACTAACAAAAAACACACAAACAAAAAAGGGAAAAAACAAACAATAGGGTTCATGCCTTGGTATGCACCGTACGGTATACTATGACATATGTGAGTGCATTTTAGTCTTTATTTCAAAAACGGTTAATTGTACAGAAAAATGCAACAGACCTTTTTTGTAGACAATTTTACGACGAACAACTATTATGAAACCATTATTGACCTCTGAGCTGTAGATCGCGAGATATTTGCGAAAAACTGATTTTCGTGACGTTTGGACCCCTATAACTTTTTTAGCCGGCACGATATCAATGTCGATTTTTCACATCATCATTACAATATCATAATGAAGGTGTATACAAAAATTCAGCTCACTAGGAATTATTCCGCAGATAAAATCTAAAATTCCTGGACTATTTATGTTTGATTACTGGCATCTTTCAGAGGACCATACGCAAAGTTTCAGCTTGATCGGCCCACGTCTTTGTGTTTGGCATTGATTCGCGTAAAGGAAGTCGAGTGATTTTGAGAACATTTTGTGAAACAGAATTTCGTGTGGTGATTTCACATTACTGTCTGAAAAGCAAAACTCCTCGGGAGACAAAAGTGGTGACTGACAAACATTATGGAGACTCTGCACCTTACATTATCAAGTGTTTTAAAAAAATGCAGTGATCTTATGGGTCCAAGTGATGCTAAGCCATCTGGACGTCCTGTAGAGGTTACTACTGCAGTAATGTTGGTTGAAATCCATGACATAGTGATAGATGTCAGAAAAGTGAAGATGCATGAGATTACTAGTGCTATGGACATCTCGAATCAACGAGTACATAATATTATTCACCAACATTCGGAGACGAGAAAGCTGTCTGAAAAAGTCATTTTTTATTATGGAAATGTACCAGCCCACACCACAGAAGTTGTGGTCCCAAAATTAGTAGAAATAGGCTCCCAATTTGTTTTATATCCCTGTTATTCTACAGAATTGACTCCCTTTGACTATAATCTGTCGCTTTATTTTAAAAAAATATTTGCATGAATAAGATTTTGTTCAAAAAAAGAGGTAATGACTGAAAAATTTGTATATTTTGTAGACCTTTACAAATCCTATTATTTGGAAAGGATTAACTAATTCGAATAGCGTTAAATTACGTGTATAAGCCTCTAAGGAGTCTATGTCGAAGAATAAAAAAGGTTTACCTCAAAAAGTAACATACTTTTTATTTTTGCACGAACTTATCAAACCGCCCTCGTACTGTTGAAACTTGGCGAGTCGATGTATTCTGTGAACCGCAACAAGGTTTTTACACTAAAATAGAAATAAATTAAAAAAATTAAGGGTCCCCATAGCTATAACTGAAACTGGAATATTTTTTTTCATTGTACATATTATACGTATCTATGGATAGGTCTTTAAAAATGAAATTGAGGCTTCTGATATATTTTTTTTCTAAAGTAAATAATTGGAAAAATTTGTATCCCCTCTAACTTCTAAAATAAGGGGACGATAAAACTAAAATTAATATTATATAGTCTACGTCACCATAAAAACTACCAACGAAAATTGGTTTGAACGAAATCTAGTTAGTAGTTTTTTAATTCGTCAATAATAGAAATTGTACGGAACCTTAGTGCGCGAGTCCGATTCGCACATGGCCGATTTCAAAAATTTTAATTTTTTTAATTTTGAAAAAGAACGTTCCTCTGTGCTATTTGTAATCATCATAAGCGATAAAAATATACGAAGGGCTGTTTCCACATTAGGGAAGGCATTGAATTCTCACACTCATTTAACTACATTATTTAGAAAAAACTAGTTCGGAGCTTGCAGAAACCTTCAGGTTCGCTTCGACAGGTTTGAGTAAATTATCAAATAAAAACGAAATAAAACACTAAATTATAAATTGTTGATAAACACAATAACACTAAAGTGCACCGTCGATTTTTAGTCTACAGATAGATACAGACAATATTGAGTTACTCATTAATTAATCGAATTAATTGTTTTACGTAGGTATGTAAAGAAGCCGGTTGGCACAATTACTAAAAAAAAAACAAAAGATTTGATGGTTTCTGATTGGCTGATCGCAATTCGAATTGCCGAATGCACTAGCGGTCAGCGAGTCTCTAGGTCGGACTTTAATCTTCTTATACGCTTTGACCATGATCCAGGATTTGGCAAGTCTGGTTATTACAGTGAAGCGACTGCCATAAGACCTTCGTAACCCATAGATTCGTAACCAGGCAGATTGGATCATGGTTACACATTCAGATCTAACTGAACTAAAGTCAGAAATCACTGAATGTGCAGGTTTCCTCACGGTGTTTTCCCTCACCGCCGAGCTAATGGCACAAATCCACACATAGATTTCGAAAAATCCAGAGGTGGTCGGACTCTAATGTTAACTTAAAACGCACGAATTTTCAAATTAGTCCTAGAAACTTTTTGGTGATGTGAGACTGAGACGTGGTTCGTGATGCCGTAAGGACGGACTTTTTTTGTGCTTCTTCTGGTGCCCCCCCAGACATGATGCCCTAGGCAATTGCTTAATTTGATTAAGGGTTAATCCGTCACTGGATGTGATGTTTACACCAATAAAAACAATCAAAACGGTGATTGCATTCCCCTGCCTGTTAACGAATTAAAATCAATATCGAAATATCGTGTCTGCCACGATATTAATTTTCTCTGGATAAAAGAGATAAGGTGAAATAAACTCATGTTTGTATGGAATTAATAAGATCGTGATTTAATTACAAATTGGACGTTTGTGTATTCGTCAGGAATAATTGGTAAGATTGAACCGAACAGAACAGTTTCATAACATCGAAATAATGATTTTCATGCCAGTGTGAGGCTACATTTTCTTGGAAGTCATTAAAAAAATATTAATACGTTCTGAGTGGTGTAGATTCAAAATTATATTTGTGATTCCAAGAGTAATTTACATGTTGAACGAGAGCGAATCGTTAAATGAGAATTCATAATTAATTTTATTTTAATATTTGTTACAGTAATTTAGATTGACATAATCAATCTTGCCTTTGAATCTGGACAGTAGCAATTAGAAAAAGCATGAATACTTACCTATTTACCTCTTAAAATGAATCTCCGTGTTATTATTATGGTCAAAATAAATATGCCTCATAAAATTCAATCCAGTTTAAACATTTTCGCACTTAATAATGTAAAAATATATCCTAACGCCTATAAATTCAAAATATGATGATTGATGTGTCAATAACTGTCATTTTATTATTATGACAAAAGAAAAACTTTCTTTTTCATTTGTCAAAAAGGAGGTGTCATGCGTGTAGTCGGTGTACGACTTCTTTAAACATTAAACATATAAATATTCTCTGTTATTCGTTTCATCATTAATTCATTATTGAGTATTAATTGAATTCAATATGCGTAAGTGCACCAGTTTGATTTCTGAGTGATGTCGTACGTACTGTACTGGAATGTTCGTTAAAACATCCATTGTTAATCTATTATTCAAATCACTGCAAAATAAAACGAAGCTAACGATGAAATGGCTTTGATAATTTTGTGAAAAACCACGATAGGTTCTTTTTTCTCAACTGACAAATGTAACCTGTATGAGAGACATGTAAAGAAAACGCATAGCAACACACTTCGACGTATTGTCCACAGTTGTATTGTAGAAACACATTAAATAATTAGTTCCGTTGATTGTTCACGATTCGTCCCAGAGAAAGTACCTACATATGTCACAAGCCAGTGAAATTGCCGTTTCGAGTTGTCTGTTCTTTGGCATTCCAATCAAAAGTATTAACATATCGCAACCTTTATACATACATACATATATGACAATAACCGAGTAAAAAAATGTTACATGCGATTCATAAATACTAGCGGCCGCCCGCGACTGCGACCGCGTTGATTTTGGTTTCCGCACACATAGCTTAAAGCATTCCTCAACAAATGGAGTATATCCAAAAAACTATTTCAATTCGAACCAGTAGCTCCTGCGATTAGCGCGTTTAACCAAACAAAAATACAAAAAAAACAAACTCGTCAGCTTTAATATATCAGAAAAAAAAGATAATAATAGTTGCTATCTGCAACAAGACTTGTTGATTTCCTATGCAAGAGTTAACATTGTTTTGTGCTAATATGCTCTTCAAGTTTATTTTTAATACAAAACCTGCGGGAAAATAAGCAACAACTTAAGGTAAGTAGCCCTTATAGAATATTCCATAAGAGGGAATAATTTTATCTCAGGTGATAGAATGCGAGTTTTACTGCAACCCAATGAGGTAAGGTTGAAAATGCATTGACGTTCCCCATTCCGGATAGAAAATCGCCTGCTATGAAAACGAGTATTGAATTCTTTTTGCCTCTGTTTGCCAGGGAAAATGAATTCGTTGGGACTTGGGATACTATGCCAGATGTTTTATTCGGAATGGAGGTTGTCGACGGCTGCACGCGGGCTTAGTGGCTCGTTTTAGTTTTATGAGCCCTCTCACGTATACTATTCGTTGCTCTAATAGTTTCTTTGTCAAACGTTCTGGCTGTATTATGCGTTTGGAACTTGTGCTTTGTGTTCAAAACGTTTCCGTTTAACATAATGTTCGGGAGAATTAAGTTACATTCTAAAGAATGCAATCTACGAGATTCGAGAGCAGTCGGGTAAAGGGTTTTAGTAACTTTTGGCTACAGTATAACTGATTAAATTGCAAGCATGACGGTTGTAAATCGATTGATGCAATCTATAATCTATGCCATTTTGCCTGCATTGCAATCTACTACATAGGATGTCCTAAACTAAAGGAATATTCCTTACTACTTATTCTGGGAGGGTAAATTTTTGACTTTGCCAAACTTGTGAACGTCGTGAGTTTTGATTCATAACTAGGCGTTTTTAGTGACATGAAAGAAATCGAATACTTAAGATCAATTAGTACGACGATAAACCAATGGTTTGGCTTTGATCCCCGCATAGTATGTACAGATTTTGTGTGCATGTGCTAATCTGGGTATTATTTGGAAATATTGTAATGCTTATTACAATATTTACAAATGAGCCATATAAATGTCTGTAGAAGTATAATGGTAATACTACTGTTCATGAGTATAGTCTACTTACCTTACTTAAGTAAAGCGAATGATTATGAATGTTTATATTAGAACAAGTTTCATACATTATAATTTTATTTTAAGAATGTAAATGTTTACACACGGAACTTTTTCGTACAGATTAGAGAAGAAAGCACAAATAGATAACTTTGAACTGGTACAAAAACATTCACAACAACTAATTATGCTTCATTTACGTTTAATTAACAAGCATAATTGGCATTAATTTGATCTAATCCACAATACGGGGTTGCACAAGGCTTCAACAGTGCCGTACGTTGTTTCTCATGATTCATCTGATCTGTGCACGCGACACATTGTAACATGTTTTTAATTACATCAGTTTACAAGATAAGTATTGTATCACGAGTATGATAAGACCGTTATACTTTAGTTAATATAATGGCTCCGTGACATCCTGGTTTTAAGAGGTCAAACCGCCTATTCTATGATGCAAACTTTACCTAGAAGCAGAGAGCTTCTGGGTAAAAAATTATGCTACTCGCCCTTTCAACCAGTATTATGCAACACATTTAGCCCTTACTAGTTCCTTCCATAAGATTACTAATCTTTGTACATAGTTTAGTATTTACGAGATCACGATTTTTAACAAAAGCTTTTATAATATTAACACACATTTAATAACGTTATAGAATAAGGATTTAATAGCAAAATAAATGCTACTGTTTCGTGATTGTAGCTCGATCGCAGCCTCCTTCTCCCAACCAGTTAGGTATTGAGGATTTGGTAATTTGCACTTTCAATGATTGCTTTTATTTTTAATGAAAAAGTTACTTTATTGAAGAGTACATTAATTAAAGACAAGAAAATGCGTATAGTCGTTGCCGATTTGAATTTTGATGTGAAGTGAAGACTGTCACGATCCCCGGCGGCGTCGGTCAATCGCTCCTCCCGCACCTCTCCTCCGGTCTGTGTGGCGCCATCTATATATCGCGACGAGTAGCAACTAGTTGTTGTTATTGATGAAAGATGGCGTTGCGTGGACATGCCCCCAGCCTTGGAAATACTTGATATTTTCAAATAAGTACTCTGCTTAACATTTCTCTTCTTTCTGTATTTGTTTGTCTTCTATGGCTGAGGCTTGATCCGAAGACAGGAACGGGCACAGCTTGTGGTATGAGCGTTGTATGGTCCCAGTCGCCGTTTTGATGCTGGCGACACGAGCAATGCCGTCTTTGCCCACGGTTGTCTGCAGCACTCGTCCAAGCTTCCACTGAAGAGGCGGCAAGTGGTCATCCTTTACTAGAACCAATGTATTAGGTATTAAGGTGTCTTGATTGGTTTGCCATTTTGTTCTCGACTGCAACTCGGAAATATATTCTTTAGACCACCGTTGCCAAAAATGCTGGCGGCACTGCTCAACTCGGTCGTATCGAGGCAGGCGCAGTGGTTCTGATCTCGTTAGGTCTTCGGACGCAGGCGCAGTCAGAGGCCGACCAATCAGGAAGTGACCTGGGGTAAGTGGGGACAGGTCGTTTGGATCTGTGGACATGGGTGTCATAGGTCGGGAATTGAGAATGGATTCAATTTGAGCTAATATTGTACTTAATTCCTCGTAAGTGAAATTTGAATTACCTATCACACGACGCATATGAAATTTACATGACCCGATTCCTCTCTCCCACAGTCCCCCCCACTGAGGCGTGTAACTAGGGATAAATTTAAATCGAATATTGTTACTTGTTGTGAAATCTAAAATATCATTATGATTGTCTAAGACTTGTGAAAATTCTTTAAGAGCTCCCACGAATGTTTTTCCGTTATCGGAATATATTTCTAAGGGTTTTCCCCTGCGCGAAATAAATCTCTTTAAAGCTAATAAATATGCCTTACTGGTAAGGTCTGTGACTAATTCTAAATGTATTGCCCGTGTGACAAAACAAACGAATAAACAAATGTATGCCTTGTCCAATTTCGCCCCTCTTCCTCTATGCCTCAAAATGAAGACTGGCCCGGCATAATCCACACCGCAGCGAATAAACGGATAACTTTCTTCGATTCTCTCGAGTGGCAAACTGCCCATTAGCATTTTATAAGATTTACCCTTAAGTCGCATACATTTTACACATGAGTGCACAGTGTTTCGTGCCAGGTCGCGTCCTCTAAGTGGCCACCAGGTTTCTCTAATTGTGTATAATAATAATTGAGGCCCCGCATGAAGTAAATAATGGTGTTGAAATCGAAACAAAAGACGTGTAAATATGTGCTTAGCACATATTAAAATAGGATGCTTTTTGTTGTATGAAAATGTTACAGAATTGTTTAACCTACCCCCGACTCGAATAATATCATTTTTATCCAAAAAAATATTAAGACTAGATATATTACGCGGAAAAGCTTTCGGTTTATTATTTTTTAATGAACAATATATGTCAGGAAAGGATTGCTGTTGAACTATTTTAGTCAAAGCTATATTGGCCTTATTTAGTTCATCAACCGAAATCGAACCCGAGCTACGATTTTCTTTTATTTTTATGCGTGAGTTATTTATGAACCTTAACATGAACGCGACAGTACGTTGCATTCGATTATAACAAGAAAATCGATGAAAGGGAAAACGATCGGAATTAGATTGACTAAGCATGGTGATTGTTTTGCATTTGATGTCAGGCAAATTATCACAGGCGATATCACTTACGTCTTTAGTACGCGGAATGAAGTCCGGTTCACTCAGAAAAGGCGGCCCGTGCCACCATAAATGAGACGAGTTCAATTCCTCTGTGCCGCGCGATAACAAATCGGCCGGGTTTTGTTTACCTGCGATATGAAACCATTGACAATTTTCTGTTAGTTCATTAATTTCAACTACTCTATTTTGAACAAACGTTTTTAGATCTCTTGGTGACATTTTAAGCCATCCTATCACAATAGTTGAGTCAGTCCAA
Organism: Nomophila noctuella; assembly: GCA_958496325.1. Classification (NCBI taxonomy): domain Eukaryota; kingdom Metazoa; phylum Arthropoda; class Insecta; order Lepidoptera; family Crambidae; genus Nomophila; species Nomophila noctuella. Next base: position 11,568,298 of record OY292493.1, read on the forward strand.
AAGTAAATAGTGTCAAAGCTTAATCTGAGGGAATCTATTATTTTCTTATAAAGTCTCGCACCGACAAGAGCACCACATAATTCCAGCCTCGGTATGCTAACAGGTTTCACGGGTGCAACCTTAGACTTCGCACACAATAATCTAACAGTGACAACGGATTCGTTGAACTCGCCGCATGTTACACTACGGACGTAAGCACAGGCACCGTATGCATCCTGAGACGCGTCTGAAAATATGTGTAAATCAAGTTGTTTTGGCTTGTTGCATTTGAAATTACGTGGAATACGTAAATCGTTTAGCCTTTTAAGATTGTTGATAAAGCTTTGCCAAGTTAATACAATTGAATGAGGTATAGGATCGTCCCACCCAAGTTTGCACAGCCACAATTTTTGAAGAATAATTTTTGCTATAATTATTGTGGGTGATAACAAACCTAGCGGATCGTATATTTGAGATATCGCTGACAATATAGTGCGCTTTGTCGTATGAGTCACATTAGAATCGTATTTTGAAGTGAAGAATAATTCATCGGATTTAGTTAGAAACCCTAATCCTAGTGTTTTGGTTTGACAGTTATCTCCAAGTGCTAATTGTTTGAAATTGCTATTAAAGTCATGTTGTGAGAAGTCAAAATTAAATATCCATTTTCGTAATGGTAAACATCCCGATTCTAGAACTCGCGAAACCCCGTTGCAAATGTCGATCAATGTTTGCTTATCATCATGTCCCGTTAGCAAATCGTCGACGTAAAAATCCTCATTGATAACGCGCGCGATGACGTCATCGCCGCATTCCAATGCAAGTTGTTTTAGGCATCGAATGCTAAGGTAAGGCGCAGACGCGGTGCCGTAAGTTACGGTATTTAATTGGTATACTTCAATATTATCAGAAGGATTGTTTCGCCACAAAATTAACTGTAAATGTCTTTGATCGGGTTGAACTAGAATTTGTCGATACATTTTCTCGACATCTGCACAGGCAATATAATTATATTGACGTAAGCGTAAAAGTATTGAAAATATGTCGTTTTGCAATATCGGACCAATTTCCTGGATATCGTTAAATGAGACTCCCGAACTAGATTTAGCACTTGCATCAAATACCACGCGAAGCTTGGTAGTTGTGCTGTGTTCTCTGAAAACACCGTGATGCGGTAGAAAATAATGAGGCGACGAATATTTATCGATTCGAGTCATGTGGTTCAGGCCTAAGTACTCGGACATAAATTCGCAATACATTTTTTTGTATTCCGGTGCGCTTCTTTGTAGTTTACGTTCGAGCGCGAGAAACCTGTTTCTAGCTACAGTGAATGTGTCGCCTAATGAATCAGCTGATTCCTTTAGAGGTATGCGTACTGAGAATCTACCCGTTTTATCGCGTGTTGTTGTATTTAAAAAGAGATTTTCACACGCGTTATCTTGTTGTGAGAGCTTAGGGATAGGAGAAATCTCTTCCAGTTCCCAAAATTGCTTAAGCTGTTTTTCGATTACTTGAGTGAAATTACACTGAACTTGATTAATGCGCAAGTTTTTATTGTGTAACGCGCCTGAAATGATCCATCCTAACTTGGTGTTTTGTAAAACTGGACCACTTGGCAAACGAATAAGACCGTCATTTAACAATTCCCAGAATTTGTTCGCTCCGATTAACAAATCAATTCCTACAGGCGAAAAGAAATGAGGGTCGGCTAGTTTAACGTTTTCTGGAGTTTGAATATTGTGTGCGAAATCCAAAGATAAAGGCTGAGCCGTAATGCGATTTAGGACTAGGCAACTAAAGCGCGTGACGTATGCACTAGTCTTAGACCTCAGCTGAATTTCACACATGTGGGTAGACTGCGTGACTGTACTACCCACTCCTGTGATTTGTGCAGTGGACTGTATTAATGGAACATCTAACTTGTCACATAAACCCTTTGAAATGAAGCAGTGTTGACTTCCGTTGTCGAGCAAGGCTTTAACAGTGTGATAATTGTTATATTTATCTGCGATTTCTACTAAGGCCGTCGACAATAGTACCGGTTCTAATATTGTTGATTCCAATCGATTTTTATCAACATTATCATAAAGCGAATCTTTTGTTAGGGTTGTGACATGAAATGCTTGCGAGCTTTTCGATTGTGCATTAATTTGTGAAATTGATTGATTACTGATTTTTCCGACCGCTGAAGATATTAATGCGCCAGTGTCGGAATTATCATTATCTGTGTGAATTAAAGTATTATGTTTTAAATTACACTTTTTACATGGTCCGAACCAGCAGCTGGTTGCTACATGGCCAACCCTTAAGCAATTATGACAAAGCTTATTTTGTTCAATATGCTTTAATTTATCTTTAATGGACAAATTAAGAAACATTTCGCACGTATAAATTGGATGATTACATTTGCACATGGTACATGAGCGGTAATGCTTAGCGTTAGCAGCCCTATTTGTGAATTTACTGTTTTGCGATGTGCCCGCAACATGACTAAATGATTTTGGTAATGTGTTATTCGACAACGACTGTTTTTTGGAATCAAAAGAAGACTTCGCCTGACCATGAGTGACGTTAATAGTTTCTAAAACATCTGCTCGATCTTTAATGAATTTAGTTAGATCGGCTAATGATATTTTTTCACCTTTTGACTTATTGAGGGTACTTTTATGTAACTCCCATTCGCGTTCAGTTGATGAATCTAGCTTTGAAACAATTATGTATATAATTAACGTGTCCCAAGAGTCTGTGGGTTCACCCAAAGACTTTAGTGCACGAATATTCTTTAAAATTGTGTCTGAGAGCTTTCTAAGAAGTGGTGCCGATTCCTTAGTAATAGACTGAACGGAAAACAAAGCTTTTACATGGTTATGAACGAGTAAACGATTATTATTGTACCTGTTTTCTAATAAATCCCATGCTGTGATATAGTTGTCAGATGAAAATTCTAGTGATTTAATAATTTGTAATGCGTTACCGTTTAAAGCTGAACGCAAGTAATGAAATTTTTGAATATTATCTATATCTTTAGAGTTATGAATTAAGGATAAATAGGTGTCACGGAACTCAAGCCAGTGGTCATAAGAACCGTCAAAGGCCGGCAGGGAAATTGTAGGCAATTTAATTCTACTTTGTGAACAGGATTGATTCTGTTTAAGAGTGAATTCTTTAAGTTTACATTTACAATTAGCCACATTTGCATAATACAAGTCTTCAAAAGATTGTCTTTCCTTTAATTCTCTTTCTAACAAATATTCTGGACAATTAATGTCAATTTCGTCTTGTATCACGGTAAACTGCTCTAATAATGATTCTGCTTTATGTAAACGAGACTTTAATTCTTCTAATTGAATTTCCGTTAATGCACCTAATGAATCTAACTCACTAACATATTTTATAAAAATGGTAAGTTTAGATTTCACAACACTCCGTTTTTTAATAGCACTTTTAATAAAATCATCCGTATCATCTGTTAATGAATGCCTCTTTTTGGTCATTATGTGTGGGTATGTGTGGAATCGGGTATGTACTCACGGTTTTCTCGAACGTTCACGGGTCGAAAATGTCACGGCACACGGATACCACTGCCCACGAAATCTGAACGGATAAAGCACAATATTAGCCAAATATAAATGGATAGGAGGACAGGAGGGTTGATCGGTCAAACCTCTGCTGATCTTGAAGCGAGTCCGGCGATGAAGGTCCACTATGTTTCGTGATTGTAGCTCGATCGCAGCCTCCTTCTCCCAACCAGTTAGGTATTGAGGATTTGGTAATTTGCACTTTCAATGATTGCTTTTATTTTTAATGAAAAAGTTACTTTATTGAAGAGTACATTAATTAAAGACAAGAAAATGCGTATAGTCGTTGCCGATTTGAATTTTGATGTGAAGTGAAGACTGTCACGATCCCCGGCGGCGTCGGTCAATCGCTCCTCCCGCACCTCTCCTCCGGTCTGTGTGGCGCCATCTATATATCGCGACGAGTAGCAACTAGTTGTTGTTATTGATGAAAGATGGCGTTGCGTGGACAGCTACAATAAGAACATACTTTTCAGTAACATTCTGATGGAGGCTGAAGCACAGATAACATAATAATTATATATATGTTACGGGCCATGTGATAAACCCGGGCCGTATTAATAATTCCCGGGCCGTATTAATAATTCCCTACTCAATTGGGCAATGTGATAAAAATAGCGTAATTAATCACTTTTCCCGGCCATTATGATAAATTCCCAACCCATATTGGGCAAAGTGATAAAAAAGGTTATTTGAAGTGTTTTTGCTAACTAAATCTAATTAAACTTACCATATTTTCATGAAAAGTTAAAAGAAACATCAATTGAACATAGCAATTTAAAAATAAACACTTAAAAAAGCAATTATTGATATAAATCACGTCCTACTTTTATTTTGATAAAAATATTACTTAAGATGAAAAGTCGTTAACGTGTGTTATGTTCGTGACTAGGGGAATTTTAAAAGGTCATAAAAAAAAATAACCCTAACCTATATCCATCAAATTAGTCTTCCGCTTCTTAGGTGGTCTAAAATAGGTTAGGGTTATTTTTTTTTGTGACCCTTAAACATTTCTTATCATAATGCCCGGTCCAAGTGATAAATACAAGCCATCTCAAACACTGATTTATTACATGGACCACGAGGCTTCGGGAATCTATACTAATATATAAAGCTGAAGAGTTTGTTTGTTTGTTTGTATGTTTGTTTGTTTGTTTGTTTGTTTGAACGCGCTAATCTCAGAAACTACTAAACCGATTTGAAAAATTATTTCTGTGTTGGATAGTCCACGTGACGAGGAAGGCTTTAGGCTATTGGAAATTGAAATCCACGCGGACGGAGTCGCGGGCGGCCGCTAGTTATTAATAAGGGCCGGTCAAAGTGATAAATTAATCACTTTGCCCGACGCTCTTGGGAATTATTAATAAAGGCCGGCCCTTATTCATAATTCCCGATTAATCACGTTGCCCGTAACATATATACTATATAATTAGATATACAGTATATATAATTAGATATATACTGGTAGAGAATGCTTTTAGCATTAAGTCCGCCTTTTGTACCTTACTTAGTAGTGTGGTCAATAAAGTTTTTATAAATAAATAAATAAATATATATATATATATATATATATATATATGCTGAAGTGTTATTTACAAAATTGTATTGTGGTAGCGGTGGATTGGGAAGTTAGAAACATCAGATTCTTGTGCATTTATAATGTTTGTGTCACAGAACAGATAAACAAGGTTTGAGTCATAGTCGTGTACCCGTTCTACTCTAAATATGGGCGTTATTGGGCTTGTTCAAAAACGGTTTTAGAAGACAGTTTGCTGCTTCAACGGAAACTGAGCGCAAACAAATCTGTTCCCTTTTGTACACATGTAGGGCACAAATTGGCTTGCGTTGAAGTACAAGAGTTAAAACGGTATTAACCGTTTCTGAAAACGTTATGGTTTGCTGTTGTTTTTCTTTTATGACATGACCTTTATCTGGTAACTAGACATCGGTCTAGTTATCTAAGTCATGGCGTATGGCCTTTAAATACAAAAGAGATGTCCCAGAAATGTATGAAGCCTCGGCCTGGTCCATGTACGCTATACCTAAATATAGGCGAATAAGTGTACTACAGTTTTAATTACTCCAATTCTTATGGAAAACCTAAGTTTTTTGGGTTGAACAATAAATTAAACCACAATATTGCAACTCAGTACAATATGGCGGAGGACGCATCCATAAAGTAAAGTAAATATGCCAAGACGCATCTTTGAAACTTGAATGACGTTTATGTCGTTTATCCGTCAGTTTATTTTTGTTTTGACATTATGCAGTTTATTTCACAAAGTATTTATATTTTTAGGTTACAAACGACCTAAAAAGGCTGGGGCCAAAGCTGTAAATCCCAGTAAAGAAAATAAATAACAGTTGCCATCTTTACGAAGTAAAGTGAACAATTATGAATTTGATTCTATTTTTAAGCCACTAAAATACGGACCAAAAATGTTTTATTGTATTTTTAATGGAAATAGCAATATTTTACCGATTTTTTGGTAGCACGTACATGGTGCGGGCCTGAGATGGGACATCTCATTTATTTTAGTACCTATATTCATATTTATTTATTATTTCTTCGAACCTAGTTCCTCATTACTTAGAGCCGTGAAACATATCGACTTCCTTTGCAATCATATAGTTTTAACATCCATTTTATCGATTGTTTAACATCACTTTTGACTATCTGGAAGAACGCACCAATACTGACAGAATTATTTTAAAAACGTTAATTTGAACTTTGAACATAATTTATGTGTATTATTTTGTTCCGCACCTGATATCAGTGGCGTTACGTGTTTGTAATATCGCGCAAACAAAATAGGCTCTTTAACATAAGTTCTCGGTTATTATACGTCTGGGTGTGAAAAATAATACTCACTGAATACGTAATTGGTACTTGGTATTCCCTTTGATAAAATAATAATATTGTATCAGAGAACATAAATCTGACTACGCATTTCATGAAGTTTAAAACGTAATTACTGTTCGAACCGAGCTAATTAAATCGATACTTGGAAAATCTTAATAAAGATGTTAAGCCCTAAAGGATTTCGGCCTATTTGAATCTCAATTAGGATTTAAGCATGCCTCCGGCTATTAGAAATTCTTATTGTTATCTTTTTGTATTAAGAATTTTACGAGAATATCTAACTTTACCAGCAATCCGTCTTCGTAATATCAGTAATGAGCAGCTGCCAATATTTGTTAAAATCTTTTAGTTTATTACAGCGGAATAAATAACTAGAGCTTTTCAGAAAAATCTTGTTAATTTGTAATGATAATAGCTTAAACCAAAAAAGTTGTAGATAAGCCATTAAAATTAACATCACAATGAAATGTAAAAATTTAAGAACAAGATTTTTATAAAAATACCCTTATATTGTTTTAACATTAATTGGTTTATAATAGAAATAAGTTTGAAATGGGACATGACCAATAGCGCAAAACTCAAATCTCGTTAGTCCCGAGACTTAATTATTTTTAGGTACATTCATATGTCTATAGTGAAGTAATTTAGCTAGCAGTCTCCTTTATGGGTCTCCATAAAGTACGACAGTTATTAGGATTTCCTCAGCTCGGGGGGCACTATTAGGCGATTACATCTTATCCGTTGAGTCCGAAAAGACGAGAAGAGACATCTAATATCCCATTTTGTCCCGGAGTAATTGTCCTTTATGTCTAAGATATTGCGGTAAACACGCCACGAAAGAAAGTGTCTCGTATAACACTTTTAAATACCTGTAATATACTAGCGACCGGCTCAGGCTTCGTTCGGGTATTTTCACAAAAATAGCTCCTGAGACGTTTTCATCGCGTCATTCAGGGATTGTTTAAGAATAAATGCCAGAAGAAGTTGAGTCACAAATATTCAAGTAATTTTAATATTTATTCACGCAGCCAACGTTAATGTCCCGTACAAGAAATTGGATAAAAAAGCATTGATTTAATTACTCTGAACATATCAGTTGTCTTATTTAAATTTATCCCTATGTTATTCCCTCCAAGGTAACTCAGTATCAGACTAATTTACGTCAACAATACGTTTTAGCAAATGTATACCTCCTCCCGTCGACTTGATTGAGGCTTCAGATGATACATTAATAATTCATTGTCCCAATTCAGTACACAGTGATACATACGGGATAAGGTAAATAATGCTCGCAATTAGGATATGTAAATAGACGTTGACGTTTGCAAATACTAATGACGACGATACTGTTTGCACGTAAGCCAACCAGTGAGAGTGCTTGTTAAAAGGTATCTTGGTTCAAACTGTGATTTTTAAATACATGTTGTAAAAATAAAATTCACCAATTGTGGGAACATTACTTTAAAACAAAATGAAGACATTTTTTGAAAAGCCTGAAACTGTTGAGACAAGATTACTCAACAATGGTGATCTCGACCAAAAAAGTTACAAAGTTGAAGTTTGTTTACTTTTCAATAATAAACAGTTCGAAGCTACATTCCGTGCGCTCCCATCACCGAACATTGTAAAGAAGTGGCTCAACTTTTGGTCCATTTACCGACTCCCTTGAAGGCACCAAGCGTATCGTTACGGTACTCTAGTTATTTCGGTTTATTTTTCCATCGTGAATAAAAACACGATGACAAATCACTCGGGCAAGTCCCGTAATCTTTCCAGCTGTGGTTTTAGTCATTTCCTCTTGTGCCAAGGAATGTCGGAAAAAATGAAATTAAAAAACATCGCCGGCTTAGGTCGACGTCGTTTATAGCGGTAAGCACTAATAGCTTATGGTCAAAACTATTTTGTGCAGTTGAATATCGCATTTAACTTTAACACCTTGGGATGGGTTGCTGCGTTTATCGATGAAGATATACTAAATGTACTCTTGTATCATTATTTTAATCGGTGGGACCTTGTGTACAAGTTCAATGGATTCCTGGAGGGCCCTCTGGTCCCATCAGGCCATTTTGTTGGGCTACGAGTACATGGTGGTATAATGTGGTCCAAGCTGTGGGGCAAAATGAAATAGTACGTCTACTTAAGTTATTTGTTGCTTCTGCTATGCGCTTTAAAGAAATAGTTATACATAAAACTCGCAAAAGTTTTAAATTTCATTCACAAAAATCAGTATGATTAACTTACATACCACAAATTCCACTATATTCAGTATATTCGCCAAAGCCTTCCCTTAACTCTTTACCCAATGAAACGTGAACTCAATCTAGCAGCTACACGAAGTTATGGTAATTAGGTCACGATCACGAACTAATAATAATGGCTCCGGAGCAAACCCTGAGGCATGATGCTAATGAGGCCAGTACTGGCCCGCTCGCTAACACTTAGTTCATTTGTATCGATAGCTTTCAACGTTTAATGGAAAGAGTTTTATTGCATTGCGCTCAGCTTGAACTAATAACTTAACAAATTGATCAAAATTTATTGCATAGGCACATTGATTAGTGAGCAATATGCCAAAAGCCTTTAGATACAAATAACCCCACCCTGAAGTCAAAGTCAAAGTAGTTTATTTTGCAATTTGATTTACATAGAAATTCTTTTGCACGTCATATCTTTTTTTATCTACCAGCACTTCGACGTGAATGGCCTTCTGAGAAGAAGTGCCGGAAGAAACTCAACAGTTTGCCTTTTTTAAAAATAAATATTTGTATAAATAATCATTAACATGTCATCAAAATGATAAAAAAATGTCATATAATAGTCCAGTAATTTTAGCAATTTTGATCCACGATCTGCGGAATAATTCCTAGTGAGCTGAATTTTTGTATACACCTTTATTATGATATTGTAATGATGATGTGAAAAATCGACATTGATATCGTGCCGGCTAAAAAAGTTATAGGGGTCCAAACGTCACGAAAATCAGTTTTTCGCAAATATCTCGCGATCTATTGCTCAGAGGTCAATAATGGTTTGATAAAAGTTGTTCGTCGTAAAATTGTCTACAAAAAAGGTCTCTTGCATTTTTCTGTAGAATTAACTGTTTTTGAAATAGAGACTAGAATGCACTCACTTATGGTATTGTATACCGTACGCCGCATACCAAGGCATAAACCCTATTGTTTGTTTTTTTCCCTTTTTTGTTTGTGTGTTTTTTGTTAGTATGTTGATCTACATATAGAAATATAAAGGACTTGTAATACTAGTACAGTCAGGAAAATAGGAATATCAACTATAAAAAACTAAGTGGCAATTTTTTTTGTCAGTTTATAACTCAAGAACGGGCTCACCGATCCAAACCAAATTTTCAGGGTTTGTATAGACTATTTAGTAGATGTTTTATGTGAAGTTTGAACAAAATCGGTCGCTTCACTTTATACGTAGCGAAGCACGTACCGGGCCGCTAGTAATGATATAGATATTCTATGTCCAGTGACGTTTGGACCCCTATAACTTTTTTAGCCGGCACGATATCAATGTCGATTTTTCACATCTTCATCACAATATTATAATAAAGGCGTATACAAAAATTCAGCCCACTAGGATTTTTTTCGTAGATCCTGGATCAAAATTGCTAAAGTTCACATTGCATATCTATATCATTACTAGCGGCCCGGTAAGTGCTTCGCTACGTTTAAAGTGAAGCGACCGATTTTGTTCAAACTTCACATAAAACATCTACTAAATAGTCTGTACAAACCCTGAAAATTTGGTTTGGATCGGTGAGCCCGTTCTTGAGTTATAAACTGACAAAAAAAATTGCCACTTAGTTTTTTATAGTTGATATTCCTATTTTCCTGACTGTACTAGTATTACAAGTCCTTTTTATTTCTATATGTAGATCATCATACTAACAAAAAACACACAAACAAAAAAGGGAAAAAAACAAACAATAGGGTTTATGCTTTGGTATGCGCCGTACGGTATACAATACCATATGTGAGTGCGTTCTAGTCTCTATTTCAAAAGCTGTGAACTCTACAGAAAAATGCAAGAGACCTTTTTTGTAGACAATTTTACGATAAACAACTTTTATGAAACCATTATTGACCTCTGAGCAATAGATCGCGAGATATTTGCGAAAAACTGATTTTCGTGACGTTTGGACCCCTATAACTTTTTTAGCCGGCACGATATCAATGTCGATTTTTCACATCATCATTACAATATCAAAATAAAGGTGTATACAAAAATTCAGCTCACTAGGAATTATTCCGCAGACAAAATCTAAAATTCCTGGACTATAAAACAAAACAAAAAAAAAACTACATATGTAATAGATTTGACAACCACATGCGCAGAGTGGTAAGAAATTGTCAGGCCTACAAATTCTTGTCGATCTCATTTAAATAATCTTCTATCTTATTAGTAACTTTTTCTCATAAATCTCGAAGAACATAGCAATCAGTGTTGTGTTATTAATTCTATAAAAAAAGTGCTGAAGTGAATTTAAAATAACTTCCTACTACTATTATAAAGGCGAAAGTTTGTATGTGTGGATGTATGGATGTATGGATGTTTGTTACTCTTTCACGTTAAAACTACTGAATGGATTTGAATGAAACTTTACCACATTATAGCTTATACATCAGAATAACACATAGGATATTGGAAATCGAAATCCACGCGGACGGAGTCGCGGGCGGCCGCTAGTTACTGTATAAATCTTGTGGGAAAAATTGTTTTCCATTGAAGAGTTCCTATCGATAGACGAATACGCTTATTCATAGGCTGTACCAAAATATAGATATATCTCTCTATCCCGTCTTTAATTTCGTTTTGTATTGGGAATCCTGTAGCGTCTCTAATATCGTAGACAGATCGCGATACTCTTACATCAGAGGTTTTTAGATGTGTTTACGTGGCATAAAGCTACAAAGTGAAGAAAATAAAACATTCTCATTGACAATAACTTCATTTTGTATCGAATTTCACAAGTGCTCGAGGAATCGCCGCGAGTGCAGCGGTCTGCATTGCCTTACTGTTGCGGTCGTTGCGGCTATTTCTACTCGCTGCATTGGAATTTTCTCGCGACATGCCAGAGACGTACGTAGTTATGATTTTTTATTGTAATTCAGATTTTATTTCTTTTATTATTTATCTTTTAGTTAAGTTTTTTGCAAATGAATGAAGTTTAAAGTCCCTAGTTTTCCAAATGTATTTTCGCGGCATTAGGTAAAAAAACAACTGGAACTTGAAAACTATCTTTTTCGCGACGTAGGTAAAATTATTGACTTTTTGGCGTATTCTTTTAAATCATATTGAAAGAAAACTAGTTCTGGTTCTAATGTTTACCTGGTAGGACAATGAGGCACTATTTAAAGACAGGTGGCATACGTTACGTACGTTATATTTAAATAGCTTATTGTTTTCTACTGAACTGAAACGTTAGACTAACGTACATAATTTTTTTAATAACTCATTATTTTTCCTCTAACACTGGAGCAATGTATAGAAAAAAAAAGTTAAGTTTATTGCACAGATGCAAGAGCTTATGAATGTTTGGTTTCTTGTTTAATTAAATAAGTTTGATGTTACAAGCAAATATTTAAAGGAGCTTCTTCCCGCACTACCGGTATGAACCGGTATTGTTGGAAATACCAAGTTGATTACAAACTCGGCACTGAAAACACAATAGCTACCTTGCCTCCAGCTACATTGGAATTTCTCTGAACAAGACCTTCGACTGAAATTGAAGCACCCTTGAAGCGTCTAGTTACAATGCAACCTATATAACGGGCTGTGACGTGTGGAATCGTTAGTTTGTTATTCATCACAATTGCAATTTAAAATAGTTTTGATATTTATTGAAAGTTCACTTTAAAATTAAATAAAACTCGCAATTAATTAAACTTCCCAGCTTTTGTTAGTCTGCCCCAGGATTTGAACCCTTAATGGGTTACCAAACGCAATTATTTAAACCTCCCCAGCTTTTGTTAGTCTGCCCCGGGATGTGAACCCGTAACCCACCACTCATGAAAAACCTTGCTAAAATTTCAAAGTAAGTGAGCAAACTTCAACAGAATACGTACGAAATATTGAAACAATTATATGGGCAAACAAAATAGTTACAGGCTAGGAAAGAGGAAGCGATGGGGTTCATTTTACGAGATACCATTACTACATACATATAATAATACCCTCCGGCCGATCTTATGTTCAGCCTGGTACGCAGGATATATTATAGTGCACAAGTGAGTGCGCAAGCACAGGTGCACTTCCTATTCCTTCACTCTCATAATTCAGTGGGACAGCAGTCTGACACGATCGTGGAGAGTTCAGGCGCAGGACCAACGGCTTAACGTGCCTTCCGAAGCACGGAGGAGCTCGAGATGAAATTTTTCGGTCACCCATCCGATGAGTGGCATCTGCGAACGTTGCTTAACATTAGCAACCGCAGGCCGAGTAATAAATGTATATCAATATTAAGACGATGTTCATAACTCCTGGCACGTCATTATGGAAGGTTGCCAACATTGCCAACCGGCCCTGGATGCGTGCCTGCATACTCGGTCCATTAGGTCGCATCTTGTCTCCTCGCCAACGGCACCTTTACAGAAATCTCGGCCTCTTCCTTGAAAGCGGAAATGTTATAGTTTACCTACCTAAAACAATGCTGTCTTGCTAAAATATACCTAGTGATATGATTTTTTAATGCAAATTTGTCTGCTCCCGCCGTGTTACGAAGTAGGTGTAACGCCAAAAGCGACGGCTGTGTTTTTGTGTATGGACACAAAAACACAGCGTCGACAGACACTTATTATGTCCGTTTCTATAGGGGTTTATGTATACATTAAATATTTGTATAAATAGATTTTCTTAACACAAGGGGAAATCTGCTAATCGCGAAAACTTTTAAAAACAGCAATTTACAATACAAAATTAAATAAACCTCCTGTTATAAGTTGAACTAGACAGAATTATTAAATATAAAATCACGGTAATATGGTATACATATAACGGTGATAAAATATTATAATGAAAGAATAACATCACGTAGGTAACAATATTATCAGACCCTTATAACCTTATTCACAACAAAAAAGAAGAAGATCGAAATAAAGGGAAAAACTTCTTGTATACTTTGGGCCGCAGAAACTGAAAATAGTATTAATTACTTAGCATTAGGTATACATTTTTCTTAAATCCAATTAACGAATATTTGCTCATGTTTAAATAATAAATTACGCACAGTTCATTTTTTATCCTCATGTAAAATGATATCTAGAGTAAATTCAATTAAGTAAAAACATCTAAGTCTAATTAGTAAATAAATAAAGCTTGCTGAAGACCTCTGTTCGTTGCCATGGTGACTTAGTATCCTCTTTTTCCTAGCCAGCTAGCAAGTACAATATGTTTTCTTCAATTATGTTGTTTTCTCAAGGCATATTAAAATCGAATGGTACTTGAAGCTAATTATGGAAAAAGAAAATACAGAACATGCTTGCGAGCACTTATGAATTGTAAGTGGCTACAAAATTGTATATTTATTATTTTTATTCTATATTATTCTCATCAAACAAAAATTAGATTTCAGATCCTGTTTTTTCGCAATAATAGGTAGCGTATGTTCTTTCTCAGGGTCTAGAGATTCTCTGTGCCAAATTGTGTCAAAATCAGTTGAAAGGTTTAAGCGGGAAAATGTAACAGAATAACAGACAGAAAAAGTTACTTTTACATTTATAGTAGTAGAAGATGTAGCAGGGATGATCTCTCATCTCCTTGGCTCACATAAGTAAACAGAAACACCAAAATGTGGAATGAGTCTAAGAAATGTTATAAATTACCTTAACTATAATATTATGTATCTGAGTTGTTTGTGTGTGCCATGCCCGGTATACGTAGCGCAAAGATTTTTTCAATTTTAATGTCAATCTACCCTGTTTAAGCTTCCTCATGAATATAGAATAGAACATTTTAGAGTCATATTTTTTTGTTGCGTACCGCAAACTAGGGTTGAGCGAGCAACAATATTTTTACGGTAAATTGCCAAGTCCCTTCACAAAAACACTTTATATTTTGCATTTTATATTGGGTTCATAAATTGTAAAGCTTAGAGCTTTGTTGATGCTATTTAAATTCGGTATAAGCTAACTCGTAGGACGTAAGTAAGTAAAACTAAGTTATTTTGAAATATTATTCTCGATGTGAAGAACATTATATACCTACATTATTTTCTTAATAGAGTACAGGAAAAGACTAGTATTACATAATAATAGTTTACCCAACTAAAGTCAAATAGTTGCGTTTTTAGCAAACTTGGGTTGGATGATAGATTAACGTATAATGCCTTTACGAAAATTTAACTTTTTGCCATGACCGGTATTATGGTATCTTGTCGTTAATATAATAACCACTATTCCCCCATCTTCTCCTACACCATACTCGTAAGTAAGGTGTAACCGGATCCCGGTAATAAGTCACCGCAGTGCCTCGACGTAAATTCATCTTAAAGCTGGGCCTCAGCCAAGGAGTAAGCTGACCTACTTATACTGTCTTTGGTGATAAGCCATGCGGCCTATCACTACTGAATTCACTTGCGTTGGTGGAAGACAATTAAGAACAAGTGCAGTGCCATTGCTTTTTTTGGTTGGTACTTTTTTTTTACGTATTCCATGTTCAATGTTCAACTGCAGAAAGCATGATTGAATAGCGTGGAAGTGCATGGTTAGAACTTTCAGTAAAAAGAACAGCACCAGACCGCCACTTTTTCAAATGATCGAGTTTGCAATAACCTCAAAACAAAACAGTACAGTGCAGAGATTCATGAAAAAATATTTGCTGAATAATAAATTATAACTAAGTTATTAAAAACTTCTCTGCGGCGCTCGATTTGCCATTCCGTCTATGGAACACGCGACGGAAATAATATTCTCTTTGATTAAACTCATTAGATGTTCTCAGACAGCCTTAGATTTCCCAGGGGCCGGCTGAAGTGTTCCCGTCATAGTCCTAGCAGATAGTACGGCGATAGAGGCATCGTGTAAAAACACGCCAAGTCCCAAATTAGTTTACAGGTACTAACTTTTTCGAGACACGAGTTTACAAACTTGGTTGGAAGAGAAACTACGACTTGTACCTTCTAAGTTAAAGAGAAGTTAACTGTAACGGTACAGATTTTGTTTTATATTTTTTGGGCTTAAAAAAAGCTTTGGTACAAATCTGCGGTAAATGAAGCCATTAAGCTCTTTTTTAGATGTTGGCCTAAAAGTTAATGTTGAAAATAACTTGACAGATTATTAATGTGGTAAATGAGGGCATGTGGTATATTATAAACTGAAACAGAGTCGGATATATTTTTTAGTTCAAAAATAGATGAGAATTTTAATATTGTCGGCCTTTACGTTACGTACTCTTCTTGACTTTAAGCCCCATTTCTGAATTCTTGTTACGCAGCTTAAAATTCTTATATTATTTCCAAAACTCCTCAATTTCAACTCGGGAATGTCATTTTTCATTAATGTGGACAAGGTTACTTCCATTCCCAGCGGAGCTCTCGCTCATACAACTTGACAAAAGTCTAAAACAATCAACAGAATATTCAACCGTGACCCCAGGGGAATCAAAGTTGGCAGCTTTCAGTTCGTAGCTTGACGTGTACAGCGATTTCCATGGAAATAATTTGATGATCACAGTGAAATAGCACTTCGTAACTGTTGTGTGCTGTTTTTCTGCTGGTAAGTAAGGTTGTCAGAACTCAGTTGGGGAGGGAATGGGTTTTTAAAGGCAGGCTACACATGTGCGACCGTTGTTGCGGATGTTGAAGTCCATGTACATAGGTGATCACCGGGATCATCACTTCCCATCAGGTGACCCTCTTGTTCGTTTGCCTCCCTACAACATAAAGAGAATATGCAGTACTTTATATTATGCGTACTTACTTATTATATTTTCCGTGGCTTTAAGTCCAGAGCTACACTAACTTTTGATATAAATAATGCATAATCAAACAACCATTCAAGCTATGTTATGCTCAAAGTTTACATACTAAATCTTACGGGCATCTCATACGCCTAGTGTCTGTGTTACAAGAACCGGCATAGTCTTTGATTTGGTGTCCCTACCATTGGCTTAATTGGAGGAGTTGGTTTGGTTGAGTTACCTGATGCTACCTACTAATATTTCAGACTTCTTCTTCTCATAAGAACCGTTACGGACACGCCAGTTATGGATTTCTTTTAGGCTTACTTTAGAAGACTCTGTAAAAGCAAAAATAATTACTAAATCAGCTGTTATTCAGTACACATTCAGCTTGTTTTTCGTGGGGAATGCATTTATACATAAATTTGTCGGGACGGAAACGAGCGATAGGATTATGCGAAGGTCTGCTTGCTGTTCCCGATCCAGTTAGAATCCTGTTTCGCATTAAGTACAAACAAAAGATTAAGAAAAATCCAAACATGATCGTTGTACTACATAAAACAAGTTATGATTGTGGTAAAATAATTACTGAATCAACTATAATTCGAGAAGGCACGCGCCATCATTGTCATTCAATCAATATGAAATAACCAAGTCATCCTAACTCCAACAGAACCCGCGGAACTCCATGTCCAAAACAATCAACGTAATACGGAACCCACATCATACCAGCCCGGGGAGATAACTAAGTTGTGCAACTTGCCTCGAATGTTCGTGGTACTTCGCAGTGATATTGTGGAAGTTTTTCTAATCCGCCGGCCACTCAATCAAACAGGCCGTGTACCTGGCCGATAAATCAGTGAATTACAGGGGTTCAAACAGAGCTTGGATCCGGAGCACCCTAATTTACATATATTTACCGGCGACGTGGCTTGCATAACGGCCTCGGAGAGCTTCTGGTTTCGACGGGTACAAATTTTCTTTTGTTCCGTGAGTGCCTTGTGACATGCATGGTTTAAGGCATGCGTTTGAATAGTACAAAAAAACAGTGGCACTACACGTGATTAACTAACTTTATCTTATTTCTTGGTGAAATTACTAAAACAATTTCAAGGAGACGGGGGAGTCGGATATTGCTCACCCAGTAGTAGAGATTATGTGAATTTAATCTCCGCTTTTTTCCACTGTATCAGCGCATAGCCAAATACGAGTACATAGGAAGAAAGGGTTTCAACACTAAATCTATTCTTACTAATATAATAAAGCTGAAGAGTTTGTTTGTTTGCTAATCGCTTGTCTCAGGAACAACTGGTTCAAGTTGCAAAAATCTTTTTATGTTGGTTAGTATATTTGTCGAGGAAGGCTTTAATTAAAACACTTTGTGTGCGGAAACCGAAATCCACCGGCACGAAGTCGCGGGCGGGCGCTTGTTTTTCTATTATTTTAAACTCGTAAGGATGGCAAGTAAGTCGTAAACATTTCTCTACAATCTAGGATAACTTAGTGACCCACAGCTTTAGCTTGTATTTCCTAGGAATAAGGAAATGCATTTATACATACAATTGTTGGGTCGGAAACGAGCAACAGGATTATGCGAAGCTCTGCTTGCTGCTCCCAATCCCGTTGGAATCCTGCTTCGCATAAAGTATAAACAATACATTCACTAGAAACCAAATATGTTCGTTGCACTACATGAAACAAATTATGATTGTCGTATATAGAATGTAGAAACATCGTAACAAAGTTCTCGGACGTTTTGCGAGTATGAAATTTGCATTAAATAAAATAAAATAAATAAATTCCTCGGACTAACACACCATGCCTAGCCCCAAACTAAGCTCGCAGCTTGTACTATGGACGCTATTGAACGGATAAAAATATTAAGATTAAAATAACACCTAGACTAGAAACAGAATGATTGTCTTTTCATGTCATGTCATGTTTGTCCTGCGCGGGGATCGAACCCGCGGACTCTGGGTCTAAAGTCAACGTCTTGACCAAGCGGATCGTCAAGCATTTTATTGTAACATTTTGTTTAAGTAAAACATATTGAAGATGGATAACTCATTTACACATTTATGGTAGGGACAGTAAGCTGATCAACAGTAATATATTCGATATATTTAATTAACGTAATTTTCTCTGCTGCAGTGTCACAAAAATCATTTGCAAATTGGGAAATTCTGTTCGGAAAAACTGTCAAAAACAACAAGGCGTTCTCTATCTCTCTGCGTTGTCGCTGCAAATTAAAAGCAACTTTTTATTTGTGCTGACGCTGCAAGTATATTGATATTGTCACCCCAGTCCTTCGTTGTGGCGTAAAATTGTAGAAACAAAATGTTAATCTGGGGGCACGGCAGTGCCCCCGCCAAGTCGAGCGCGAAGCAAACACTGCCGTACCATCCTTTACTGGAACCATTTCGCCGCATTTTCAGGCCCCTATTTGAGAACCTTTGGATTGGACCAGAACGCAGAAATTTTCATCATCCACTAAGCTATGATAACATACTTAAAATCCAAAATTTCAAGTCTGTGGGACTTATAGTTCCGAAGTTAAGCGAAAGCAAAGTTTCGCATTTATGACACACACTCACTCACTCACCTACACATGATCATCAAAATAGAACTAGTACTTCCCATAAACTCAGAGCGCTGAAATTTGGTACAGAGTTAGGGTTTAATAACCACATAAAGGGAAAACTATAAAAACTACCATAATCGAAGATCTGGAGTACCTGGTGACCCTGATTAGAAAACACAACAGCCCAACCAAACTATTAAAAAAATCGACATACTGCCTTGACAAAAAATATTTAATTTGGTTAGCTGCTTCAGTCGATGTCAATCTGGGGGCACAGCAGTGCCCCCGCCAAGGCAAGCGCGAAGGAAACACTGCCGTACCATCCTTTACTGGAACCATTTCGCCGCATTTTCAGGCCACTATTTGAGAATCTCTGGATAAGACCAGAACGCAGAAATTTTCATCACACAGTAAGAAATAAGATAAGGTTTCTACAAAAAGAAGTGAAATCCCATCAAAAACATTCTGTAAAAAATCTAGCCAAGTCTCGATGGAGCTGCTTGCTCATCTCTAAAAAGTAATGAAATCTAGAAAAAATCGTGCCAAGCCTACGGTTCCTTACTACGATTTCTTCATTATTATAGTAAGTGTTGTGTGACTTGGCCGTTGAAGGGTACTCAAAGGTACAAATCCAGTATCAAGCCTTAATTTTCACTTGTTATTCAATCAACGTTGTCAAATTGGCAATTTTTCATCGTCAATGGGTAGCGGTTCTGGCGACAGATTGGTGTAATATTGTCACAGAGCACCTGGTTCTGGGCCCTTGTGTTCCCTTCAACGGCCAAGTCACACAACACTTACTATAATAATGAAGAAATCGTAGTAAGGAACCGTAGGCTTGGCACGATTTTTTCTAGATTTCATTACTTTTTAGAGATGAGCAAGCAGCTCCATCGAGACTTGGCTAGATTTTTTACAGAATGTTTTTGATGGGATAATTATTAAGCCGAATAGTTTGCTTGTTTAAACGCGCTAATCTCAGGAAGTACTATTTGTACGTCCATGTGACGAGGAAGGCTTAAGGCTATAGTATAACTGAAATATTTTATCGAATACTTTTACAAAATAAAGACTCAAGTACAGATATTTTTTATGTTTTAGGGAAGCAAACGAACAAGAGAGTCACTGATGGTAAGTGATCAGCGTTACCCATGGACATTAACAACCGCAATTAAAAGGTGTCAAAGGGTCGCAGATGCGTTGCCTGCCTTTAAGACCCTGCCCAACAAAGCTTTTTCAAAATTCTGATGTTCATCACGCAAACATTTACTCCAAGCGGGATTAAGTCGGCGACCCTTGGTTTTGTAGCCGTAGGTTCTGCCCACTAGACGAACGGGCTCGTCAAAAATACAAACAAAAATGAAAATAAACTTTTCTCTTTACTGAGACACGTATAAGTTGTGATTCAGTATTAGGTACATATTACATCAAAGCATACCCATTCTACGTAGCATACTACATAATTCAATCTGTCTGGAGACGGAGCTTTTTAATCAACGCATAAAAATGTAATTCATCCAATATTCTGTGCTTACTCGTATATTTGAATAAACAATCTGAATAACAAGAACATTGCGAATTATTCGTAAACGCTGAGAATTTGAGATGCTTGGAAATACGAGTAATGCGATTTTTTTAATGCTGCGTATTTAACTCCTACACTGTGAACTCTTAGGTAATAATCATGAATCCGATTTGATGCACACTTGACATTTTAACGATTCTATTGTGAACCATTTTAGTGAACCCGAATTCATTTATTTATTGAGGCTAATTTTCCTACATAGGGATTGCAGGGTTCCAGAAGTCATCAGACTTTTGGGATGCGCCATAAAGACTCTGTGACCAATAGGGCCTAGTAAATAATAAATGTATTAAACGTCGGCGTTGACGCCTCTGTTTTTGTCCGTATCAAAAATTCAGGTGAGCTCCGAGTCATAGGTCGAGGTAGCCCACTATGAGCACCCAATTTTTGACCACCCGCAACTTGAGCACCTGGCGTAGTCCTCTTTGAGCACTGATTGATGTTTTGAATAGACTTATTTGATAAAGCGGCCGCCCGAGACTTCGTCCGCGTGGTTATCGGATCCCTTTTTTTCGCAATAAAAGGTAGCTATGTTCTTTCTGCCAATGTGTCAAATTTCATCAAAATCGGTTGAGTTGTTTAAGCGAGAAAGCGTAACTACAGACAGATAGACATACAGAGTAACTTTAGCATTTATAATATTAGTAGGGATAATTGGTAAGCGAGTATTATGAATAGTTGCTCAAATTGGACTAGGCCAGGTGCTCAAATTGCGTGTGCATTAAAATTGGGTGCTCAAAGTGGACTAAATCAAAAATTCAGGTGAGCTCAGAGTCACAGGTCTAGCGTATTCTCGGTTCAACGACAATTAGTCGCGGCGTGCCTTACATTTTAGATGAAGGGCAGACCACTTTGCGGTTATTACGTGTACAACATTTTTAATACGCCTCTGGGAGTCTTCGCTTGATTGCGTTTGACGGGATTTCTGGTCACGAGCTAATTATTTTTTGTAAATTCTTGAGAGTATTAAACAAAAATATTTTGCTCTTATTGCGGAGCGCACAATTTTATTTAAAGTTTAGAGCAGCAAATGACTCCGAACCGAGCAAAAACTCACTCGATTGTTGCCATATGCCATATTATAAAATTTTTTTTTTTATTCACGTTAACTTAATTCCAGAATACGTCCAACAGCGATAAGTTAATATGATCCCTTATTAACCTAGATATCCTTGCGGGGAAATTAGAATAAAGACCATCAATATCAGTGAATTTTAGATTTTCCAAAGCATAACAAATTGTATTCGAGTAGCTTTCGAACAATTGAAAAGCATCGACAGAACCGCGGGTTCAGTTCGATTGTCCTCTTGCGTACCGATTGTGTTGGATGGATGTACATTTTTAAAACGCTCCTGGGAACGCCGGTACTTGATTGCGGTCGCTCCGATCCTTGAGTCCCCAATAGGCCTTCATCCGCAGTCGTTACCGTCAATGACTAGGCATTTATAATTATTTTTCTTTCTCCGATCGAGTGTCTGGCGAGCACGAGACGGGCATTGTGCGCGATGACGGTGTCCATACAAATGCGTTCGACGGCATCATTTATGATGTATTCAGGCTGACCCATTAGGAGAAATTTACTTTCGTCCGTCAGCTCGGCTCCTTTGAGCGTGACAATAGCGTATAAGCGACACTTGCCGCGAAATTGGGTCGTTTGGATCTACATTTGCGGCTCATTAATTAAGACCGCGCGGCGAAATATCTTTGCGGAAGGTTAAGTCCTTTTTTATTTTTTTTGAAACGGGCAAACGCAAGTTCTTGCCAGGTTTTTTAGGAATATGAAACTATAACAGTTTGGTACTTAAGCGATTTGAATCTCAAAACGTTTCATGTAAACTTATCAATTTGATCACATTACAATGAAAAGTTTAATATAAACGGACAAATTAATATGGGTGGTTGACATTTCACTACAAAGTGTTAGTGTGTTTGCAAGCAAGTGCATTGTGCACCTGTGTGCTCTTAAAGTTTAACTTTCCTTTACGTCAGATATCGAAATAAAGATGATCTTCAATCACAGACCTAAAACATTCTAAGTTGTAAAATATCTAGGAAATAACACTAAAGCGGAAATGTCACATAATTTGTTTAAACACGATTCCGTTAGGTTAACTGCCGCGCTTCTATTGGCCGTTTCGAAGGAGAACGGGACAATTACAATTAATAAAACTTTCGATAAATCTATGTAAAGCATGCTGTTTATTGTTTGGTTAAGAGATTCATAAGCTATTGTTCCGGTGTAAAATTGAGTTTACGGACTTCAGTGACAAATCGCTTTCCAGTAAAGGGGATTAGTGTAATGTGTGTTTACCTATCTCGAGCGGTACTCTTGGTAATATTTCCTTAATACTGTGTAGTGATTCTGCTTTCAGTAATACGTTTGTAAAATTTACAGTTTAGTCGAATCGTATCGGTTCAATCGTACTGTTTAAAACTTTACGAACTATGGTGAATATGTACGAAATCGTTGATGCAATCATTTTAATCTTTCCAATTAAAGTAAAAGTTTTTCGAATACTTGAAAGCCTCCGAAATTTGAGCGAGAGATGTAAACATGTAAGATTTCATATCGTTTCTTTTAATTAAATGCATTAATTGAATATGGACGGCTTTTACATACCTATACCGACGTGTTTATTGATACAATGACATGGGAAATACTGGCCAAAATTAAGGCCATTCTATACATACCTACCTTACTCAGTCTTGCCAATTTCTTGAACCATTTTGGAAAGCCAAACGTCTGTTAAAGGTACCAGTAAAGTCTATTTGAAGATTGGCGCACTTCCCAATGTTATTTCATGCCTCTCACGTGAAGACGCTACCGATTGCAAGCAAAGACCTCGACTCACATTGAGCATTAATAAAAAACAAATTACATAAAAAAATTGTTCTTTTTTTATATCGTGATTAGCAAACAATCCCTAATAAATCAGCACCAATCATCAATGCTATCAAAACAAGTTCACAATGATCGAAGATGAGTTTTGCCTGATTTAAAACCTCATCTCTGGCACCTGACTCGCCAACAGAAACGTAGCACAAAAGTTATGCTATGCTTCTTCACTTTGGTTTTCTCTCAGGTGACGATCCTTCACCCTCAAGTACGAAGTAAGTAGGTAGTAATACATATGTACTACTTTTCCTAATTGAGTCCCTTAAACTCCTCGATTAAAAAAAACGTTAAGGTAATTATTATTTTACTTTATACTGCTTAGGCAAAACCTAAACGTGAAGCTATCTGAAATTAAAATTAAATTAATTTTAAACAACCATCTTGAATTGTTTTTAATAACAGAGATTTTGAAATTGCAGAAAATATTTAAAGAAAATATTTTATAAGAAATCAGAGATAAAATTTATTTAAAAGTAAATTCTTAATATTCGCACTTGACTGAAGTAATTTAATTAATGGAGTTCTAACGTTGTACCTAAATTATACTTCATTATAACCTCTCGTTTGATTTAATTAGGACCTCCTGCAAAATCTTGTTATTCTTGCTGATATGAGTTCAAATTGTTAACGTAATTAAAAGAGTCAAGATTCCAGGAATAATATGGACGAAAAGTAACGCATTTGTTAAAATTGTCAAAAACATTTTTATAGCGAATTAATTATTCAGGCTCACTGTTACCTATGTTAAACTTATGATGAATCGTTTATAACTCTCGCTACAAAATGGGCACATAGTAAAACAATTGACGACTCAATGTTTGAGTTACTCAGGTGGACCGTTGTAACTGCACCGACGAAGGGTCAACGACCTATCACCGGATCGAAGTTACCGCGAAACTGATAACATGATGATTTTTGTTTCTAAAAAAATACAGCGGAGTGCACGTGAATCGGCATCTCAGGCTGGCGTAATTCGTGCCTCCAGCT
The DNA here is from genome assembly GCA_958496325.1 of Nomophila noctuella. Lineage (NCBI taxonomy): Eukaryota > Metazoa > Arthropoda > Insecta > Lepidoptera > Crambidae > Nomophila > Nomophila noctuella. The sequence continues at coordinate 11,592,685 of OY292493.1, forward strand.
TATTTGCGACATTATGCGGTCAGTGACGTTACATTATAGTGGTACAAGTAAGGATCTGTATAAGAAACATTTCTGAGTCAGACCACAAGTTGAGTCCGAATTGTCTGGGAGCTAACACAGATACGGCACTGTGATAAATCGGTCTCTGTCTCGGGGGAGGCAAGAGAATAACCGAAAGTAGAGTGATAGCCGGAGGGGGCACTGGCGCAGCCTGCCGCCTCTCGCAGTGTGTTCCCGCCTTTACTCGCCGAAGCTCGCGCGTCGCCTCACTAGCCGCACGCGATACGCGATCCGCGACAGCCACAGAAAAATAAACAGTTCCAAATTCGAAATTTTAAAAAGTTACCTTTTGGTTTTTATTTTTTTCGTGACGTTATTTTTGGCTCCGAAGATGCTGTAATGAAATAATTTGCCAGTTATTTTTTCGAGTGTTCCCGATTTGATCGGTAAGTTTTTCAAAGTAACCTGTTTACTGTAGTTGCATGTAGTTTTTGCGCGAAGTTGTTCGAGATCATTGACATGCTGTTGGTCGAGCTAGGCGTCTATTAATGTTCTCAGGCATTTATTACGTGAGGGCAAGTACCTAATTGCAAACCAAGACGGAGAGCTTTTACGGCGGCATTTTTCTTGTTCAGTGTTTATGTCTTAAGAATAGCATTAAGTTTTAAAATGTCACTTGGAAGTTATGAGCTTTTGATAAGTATTAAACATCATTTGTTATAAATCATACATTATCTTAAAACATCGATAGAAAATTAATGACTAAGCTTCAAAGTTTTTAGTGTAACTACATATTGAAAGTAAGAATTATAACTGAAACCTTTATTTTGTTTTACGATTTGTTTGAGAATATTCAGTGTGCTACCAATTTTATTCATTGATTATTAATATAGAAATAAGCAACATCAAAGGATTCAAACCAAGCAAATATTAATTTATTAATAATTTTAAAAGCTCGTCAATTTAATTGAGAGTGCGGCAAAAAATTTCGAACGATGAAAATGTAGGTAATCAAATTAATTTATCCATTTCTTTTTTTGGGTGAATTTATTTGATGTTGCAAAATGAGTAATTACCTATTTATCGAGATTTGATTAGTACGCGTAACTTTGAATGTGCAAGTAACTAGTGAAGTGTAAGGTAATTTTAGCATTCTCAATTAAAAAATAAAATAAATCAAAACAATCAAAATAACACTATGTACAACCTTGTCCTTGCGCACTCAATCGTGCGCATTATATCCTGCGGAGCGGGAAAGGTAAATGTATTTTTTTATAGTTTTTGGTTTTCAATTGTTTATAGTTCAATTGTGTAGCCTCGCTCTGCATCCTATATCGCCTATACTATGGGGAGTGCTCTGAGGAATTGTTAGAACTTATACCTCCCACATCCTTTCGTCATCGTTCAACGCGACAACAGTTCCATCGACATCGTTTAGATGAATGGCAATCCACCACTGTGCGTTTCTCCAGAAACTTCTTGCCACGCACAACCAAACTGTGGAATCAACTGTCGCCTGAGGTATTTCCGGACCGATACGACCTCTTCACCTTCAAGAAAAGAGCGTACTCCCTTCTAAAAGGCCGGCAACGCATTTGTGACTCCTCTGGTGTTGCGAGTGTCCATGGGCGGCGTTGATTGCTTACCATCAGGCAATACGTCTGCTCGTTTGCTGCCCTATGACATAAAAAAAAAAAAAAAAAAAAAAAATAGTTGCCGGTATTTAAACTATATGCGCGAGATGACGACAAAGAAAAAAACACATAAACTTGAAATGTTTCAATCCGCGCGATTGAGAGAATTTAGCGCGCGCGAGTTGACGAATTAGTCGGTTTTTAAAATTGATAGAAATGTATTATTATTACGATTATTTTATTGGTCATCAATATAAGGAATGAAGACCATGAATAAAAATAGAGATGAAATCATGTAAACATTAATGTAAACGTATTATATTAATTAGTACTTTACGCCCAGATTTTCCGATGCATTAAGGTCAGTAACATCTGACCTGCTGCAATAGCATATTGAAGGATATCTGTATTATCTCACAAGTGGGCCGTAAAAAATAAACGAAGATCTAAATATGTCAACGAGATAAAATCGCTCGCGCTTTCAGCACAAAGAAAAAGAAACAATAGAATGATGATACGACAACATCACAACATATTATATTACTATTGTTCCGAAATAGCTCGTAGTACTACTTAAGTAATTGGTGTCAGTATCACACTATCGCTTACTATGACCGGTAATGAGTCATTGTAAGTAGTCTCTAGAGATAGTATCTGCATATTCATGTCCCACTACAGGGCGAGAAAATGTGAATTGAGCTAAAACATAATAAATAATAATAAATAATAAATTCATTGGACTAACACACCAATTGCCTAGCCCCAAACTAAGCTCGAAGCATCAATGAAACATTATACACAGGATAATGCGTATAAAGAAACGGTAATAAGGCTAAGAAACTCTTGAAATCTGACCTCTAATAGGGACTACGATTCGTTAACAAGCCGGTGATAAAATTAAATTAAAACATTTATAAAGCTTATACGAAATATTACTAACATGAGTTACGTAGAGAAACGCCGCTTTAAAATACCTTTACCGGAAATTCCTGTATAAAGCAAGCACTTCAGAACAGTTTAGATTGTTATTGATAAGTAATATAAATGTTAAAAGTTAATATCATGTTTATTCGAAAGTCTCGCTAAACTTTTAAAGTTAAAAATCAGCAATTATTGTTTTCCATCGAACGCTGTAAGCTGTTTAGTGAGTAAATAAAGTAAATTAAACGCTAACAATAACATTAAAATTATTACGAAGCAATTTTATGACCAAACTATAAAAGAAGACGACGTCACAGGTATCTGCTAGTTTGTCGTAAAAGCCTTTATCCGTCAGAAATCCATATTTCGTTCAATATTCTTTTTCAATACCACACCTCTGATGATAGACTGGTAATACGAAAGTAAATTGGCGTTTTATTACTCGCAGTATCGTGTAACAACGGATCGACTATCAGGGGATAGACGTCAGTTTAATAATACGGAGTTTAGGTGTCGAATATTCCCTCTTTGCTTAGACAGGGGGAAATATTGGAGTGTTATAAGTGGGTTGTTAGAAAAACGGGAAAGGGTTACTTAGGACCACTTAGCTTTTCTTTTGTGAGAGTTATATGAACAAAAGTTCATTGAACTTGGCATCACTGTAATGGTGAATATTCATTTTCATAAGGTTTCTTTTCATAGATATCAAATTAATTTGAGCGATGAATGCGCGATTTCAAGATATTTTAAAGCTTTAATTATCATTGCAGACAATACATTTATAGTGAAACGGCCTTTTTGTAGAACTAAATAAAATAATGATTAAAATACAAAATCTATGTAGCCGCTTCCAATCAAGCTAAATGCCTCCATCTCAACTGGAGTACGCAAAAAAATCCTTCTTAATAAAATCCGGAAATAAAACAGACGCCATAACTACTCGTACTCATATATCCTCCTAAATTCAATCGACTAATATATCACAATAAACCCTTGTTAGATATACCTAGTCTTTCCATATTCTTTCTAAATATATCCCTCTTGAAGAAGACTGGTAAACGACATTAAATTGGCGTTACATTAGTGTCCGACCGAATATTCGGTTTCGGTTTCGGTTTCGGCTGAGTTTCGGCAAAAACACGAGTTTCGGTTTAGTTTCGGTTTCGGCGGCAAACTGGCCGAAACTAAGGCCGAAACCGAATGTGCGTTCGGGAGTTTCCGCGCTGTCATGCTCGGAGCGTTGAATGAGTGAATGAATCCGATCAGAGCCAATGTCGTGATTCGCTCGCTTGTTTGTGCTGTTCGCTTTGTTTTGTTGTGGTGGCGAGTTTTCGAGTGATTTATTTTGAATTTGGTAAGTTTTAACTTGTTTTATGTCGTTATATCATAAGTGCGGGAAGTAAACATCAAAAAAATATTCAATATGACTGATAAAAGTATAATCAAGGTAAATCTAACCTAATTTTTTTTTTAGTTTGCAATTGTAAATTGTAAACAAACATCAAACATTACTTAGGTAGTTAGTTATGACTATAGTGCATTTCATTGTGATAGTATTATGAATTCAGAGTTTCAAAGTTCATTTTAGTATTTATCACCAAGGTATACTATCGAAGTGGCAAGTACAGTAGATACTAACTTTCATATTACCAATTTTGTTTTGTGTGAAACTGAGTTTATAAGAAAGAACTAAAAAAGTTTAAGTTTATTTGTTCTAAGATAAGTGATTTATTTTTATTTAGTACTTAAATGTTAAGTATCTACTTATACCTATTGTCTATTGTGATTGTGATATAAGTAACTACTAACTACATAATGTGATTAAAAGTGAAATCTATGTGATCTAAAGAAAAACAATAGAGACTGATTAAACTGACTGATTATAATAACGTTTTCTTTATTTTTTCCTCAAAATATGAGCCTTGCAAGGAAGTTTCGGTTTCGGTTTCGGTTTCGGCCGAAACAGACACCGTTGCCGAAATTCGTTTTCGGTTTCGGTTTCGGCCGTAAAACTAGTTTCGGTCGGACACTACGTTACATTTCTCGCAGTAGTGTGTTACCTGGCTTATCTCAAGAACAGAAACACTTCAATAATAAAAGGTTAAGGCGAGTGTTTTCTATTGTTTAAATAGTAGGAATGTTATATAAGTTGTCAGCAGAAATGAAAAATATTGCTCCTGTTGTTTTTCGAAATAGTTGATTGAAATTGTTTATAGAGTTTTCCGATATACTCAGCTCATGCATACACAATTCATAAATGGACGCGTTTACATAATTAATCACATTATGTGTGCCCAGATTATAGTTTATCGTTAAAAATTCAAATCATAAAATTATACAAAAAAATAGTTTATCATTAACTTCAAAGTTGCCTTATCTCGGTAATTTTTAATTTGTATGGATTTTAAATGCGAAAGTTATTAGAACTAATGGTTGTCACTTCATTGCGTAGACCCTACACAATAAATAGATTGAAAAGGGTGTTCTTATTTGGCACACATCAATCAATCAGTCAATTGGTGTCCAACACTATATATCGTTCTTCCCCAAGGAACACCCTCATCCCGGTTCTTTATAACTTCCACTAACTAGCGACCCGCCCTGGTTGTTCTTATGTCTTCTCTACTATAACACATAACCTTTATCTTGAATCACTCTATTTGATAAAAAAACCGTATGAAAATCGAATGCATAGAAGCATACATAAGCGAGAGACAGAAGAAAGCGAGTTTGGGTAATACTTCGTAGTAATAAGAGAATGCTTTACTCTTCACTATTTTCATCCAAGTAAATAACCTAATTAATCGCGCAGCTAGTTTCAAGATAAAACTTACTAACCCAGTAAGGCCCGAGGAAGACAATTGTGCCCACCTGTGTATCAAAGATACTCGTAGATATTGTCCCGCTTTGTTCACTTGTCCTGATACATTGGAATTATGTTGCTACTGCTTTGTTAAATAACTGATTATAATCTCCTAGTTTAAGTTGGCCAGCTTTTGCCTATCACTTAGTTCTCGCCTATTGTTGGTTGGGTGCTTTTGGATCCTTTAATTTGACATGCAAAAGAATTTGCTTGTTACCAACTGCTGAAAAATAACCTAATCTTTATTTTTTTCTTTAATGATGAACGTTAAAAAGGAACCTGTAAGAGCATTTCAAAAGGCTATAAAAACGTATTTTTTTTCTAACACTATCAATTTAGTAATGTTTTCGTTTGTTCAAATTATATAAATAACATAGAACTAGAATCCTCCTTCTTTTTCGAATTAAGTTAATAATCCTAAATTCGTGAAAAGTGTCAGATGTACTGCCAATATTTTGAAATAAAATATTCACCGGCACGTGCTCTGATGGAAAAAAAAATACGAATGGAAAACATAATTTTGCTCATTTCTTTCTTCTAAGTAGTATTAAAATGTGTATTTAGGAAATGTAATAAAATGTATAAAACGTTTAATTCTGGCGTGGACCAAAATATTACGTTAGGCAGAAGTGATGTTAGCAAATATTGGAAATGGGGTCGTGTTGTAGCAAAATATTGAAAATGACATTATATTTTGCGATGGAAAGTTAATTGCATGATATTTTCGTATTTGCCGCTCGAACACCAACATTTTACATAATATATTTATTCCAAAAATGTGTGTCAAAGGCGCTTAAGGTTATTACTTTAGTTAATAACAGTCACTAAATTTTAATGGTTAATGGAAATAAGGATTCAATTTCTAGATGTGATGTTTAATTAATAATTTGTGTTATAAATCCGTTACTTTCTTTTCAAATAATATTTCAATTAGATTGTAGGGAATTATCTCGAATGTGAGTTTTAGGGTTTAATAGCTTAGGCAGGAGTTTATTACCTTCCCTTTCCTTCCAATATTTCAGTTCTACTAATTATACAGCAATTGTAATCATGGAGTATCCATGACGGTATTGATGGTAAACGGGATGTATATGAATTTATATAAATAATAATATTTAATGATGAGCAATAGGTTGAATATGAAAGAACGCGTTGCGGCCGACATTTTTCATTTCATATTCTATATCTCTATCTAAAACGGAATATGAATCAAATGTGATAAAAACGGGCTTGCTACATCAATATTCAAAACTTGCAACTCACGTCCCTCAGTGACCAGAGCGTCGATTGAATCTCCATGCAGTTAAAACCAAACAATAAATCCAGGCGGTCCGGTACGGATTGATCGTAAACGACGACGGTCGTAAACCATAGATTTAAATCGTTAGATTATGCCCTGACATCAGAAAACTCTGGCATTACTTTGTTTGCCATGACGTACGGTTGTCAACATGCTGACACTGCGATGTGAAGCGACAGTCGCTTAAAATGTTAGTGCCATTTTTAGAGTGGTCAATGTAATGCGAGGGCGTAACTTACGATTAGAATGTAACTCGTAAACTACATACTTGTACATAAGATTTTGTGTTGACGATTTGTTAAAAATGAAGGCAGGTTCAAGAAATGTGTGTAGTGCGTACTAATGGCCAAATTAGACGGTTGATTTGGGGCAGTAAAAGTCTTTGCTACTGGTTGTGAGCCAGAATTGGTCAATATTGCTTAAATTTAATTGACATTTATTAAAATTGAAGCCAAGTTTTAAGTTACGAATTGGTAGCAGATGAAAAATATGTTTTAAAAACAAACCATAATATAAAAATTATTCGATATGCTATCTATACTAATGCGAAAGTTGAACTTTCTACGAATGAGAATAAAGTTTAAACGTAGGTACTTTAAAATCCGGGAATAAGTGATAAGACTAGTTTATAAATTAAGTATATCGCACCTATTTTTCAATTTAAATAATCAACAAGTAAAAACACCCAAAGTTGTTTGGATTTTTTTTTATTGTTCTCCTAAAAACTTCCTTCGATATTTTTATTTGGGAAATTCTACAGTTTACTTCTGTTCGCGCGTTGTGACACGACTTAAATTCTTCTGAAGAGTCCCATGTACATAATTCCGCGAAGCAATTTTGTAAGGCTGCCTCTGTAAAGGCAATATAAACTGAAATGTATACTCATGTTTGCATAGTGCGTCGCTTGACGGGCGCTCGGAAGGGGCATAACTCAATTTCATGTTAGCTCATCGCATTGTCTCATTGTGGCAATATTCTTTCTCACAACATCGCTTCACTATCATAGCGGTTGCTGCAATGCAGGTTACGGAATAAAAAATGGGTCAGCGCCCTAACGGTCCGGAGTTTTGGTGATTTGACGGCTTTCCGATGCCATAAATTTACGATATTAAGTGGGCTGTAATGAGCGCTCGTGACTCGAATGCGGCTGGTTCACGACCACTATTATCATGGATATTATGGCGTGAACATTAGACACTTTACTTTCTTATTACTTGGGACATTTTATCTTGTTTGTGACCGTAAAACTGATTTAATACTTATGACAAAATAACTGTTCATTTCATTAACTATAATCCTGTTAACGTTAATAATAGTCATAAGATGCCAGGACCAAGCATTCCTTTGAGATTTAGTCTATGTAGGAAACTAGTTTACTTTGATCTGTGCTTTGATGGATGCCTTATTGATAGTTCTGGCTAAGATAAACATACAGTATGTGTAAAATTAACATAATGCACATAATTCAATTAATATTTCTTACTTTTCACTAATAAATAATAACGTATAACTGCTGTCATAGTCGAATAAACGTTTAAGTAAGGGGTGAGTTTGCTATTTATTCAAAAATTAGCTTATTATAGTAGGTAGCAAAATTATTTTCACAAAGCAAACATTTTTTTTATAGATTTAAACAGACCAAATGATTGACTGTTTTAGTTCTTTCAAATATACGAGTATAACTGTCATTTATATTTTTGAAAGAATCAAAAGTAACTGCACCTGACTGTGTTGTCACATGTTTCGATACGCCCTTGTTACATAATTAGTAAAAGTGATAGAAAATCTGACTATATCACTGGACTAACTTATATTGTGGCACTATATGAGGAATTTGAAATGAATACCTGCACCCATCTAAAGCAATAACTCAAAGTAGGAACAAAAGCCGAGTTATGACAACGTTTACAACACTGCCATCAGTTATTAAAGCTTTCCTTATTTTATATCTTTTTGCAGTGATAAAATCGCATTTTATTACAGGACCGAGCCGCAAAGCTGTAATGTTAGATTCCTATCGTATGGTGAGAGAAAAAGAGCATGTATGTTTGTTTTTCTCGTTCTATCTCGGAGCAGAACCGGCCAGACCGCTTTTATTGTTGTTTTACTGTTCGCAATTTAACTTGAAGCGTTAAACTCGGAACAAACAATAATGATAATCGTATTCTCACATCACCGCGGGACGTGTACGATGTACGTGTGACCGGTTCGTATGAACTTCCTATGCACTTATTAGCGCCTGGTACCGTTATATCGGGGTATTACAAGAAATTCTATACAATTTTGTAACGTTAAGAGGCATTAGCTGCGGTTACAAAGACTTGTACTTATAAGGTACTCTCTAAGTACCAGAAACTTGAGATGGTAAATGCTTTAGTTTTTTATTTATAATATTTTTATAGATGTAAGAAACTTATGGAGGCTGATGTATGATACCAGCAAAAAATTCAAATGCATTAAATTTATATAATTTTTATACATATGATAGGGAGGCAAACGAACAAGAGGGTCAATTGATGGTAAATGATTCGCACAAGGGTCGCAGATGCTTTGCCTGCCTTTAAAAAACCCCAAACCCTTCCCCAAACTGAGCTCATCTTATACTTATCTTAAATTCAATTCAATTAATGAATTAATAGAATCTTATTCTTTTAAACATATCAGAATGCTCTTCATTTTACTAATAACTCTTAAAAATGCACAAATTTTCTTTAACAATAACTTCAATTAATTTGGATAGCTGCGGGCACAATGCCAATAAAAAAGTTAATCTTAATCCCCCAACGTAAATCTTTTTGGTACCCGTATTTTTTATGCCACTCGAAACCTTAATTGCTTCAAGTAACATTTCATTCCCGAATTCGTCAGCACTTATTTCCGGACAATGACAGGCATCTGCCATCCTTTGACTCGTCTAGAAAGCTTTCTGTAGCCTTATAATTAAGAGATGAGCGTAGATTTGTAACGGTGCCCGTTCCTTCCAGCCTTCATGGATGTTCAGGCCTCCATGATGGCTGGAAAAACCTAACCTGCGCGCCCACTGGCCGCTAATTAACTTCTATTCAAAATTCAAAATTCAAAATTTGTCTATTATGTTCTATTTTCGCATTTTTTTTGATCAGGCATCCAGACCTAGACCTACCGCGGAGCTAGACAGAGCTCCACAAAATAACTACCACTAAATATCTATAAAGAATTATAAAATATTAATTATCCTATAAACCAGTGCAATAGTTGTTGTTGTAGTTCGGAAGTATTATAATAGTGTACCTACCAATTGTGAAAGTGAAATAAAACTATTACCAATATCCATATACATCATATTTTATTCAAACCAACTATTTGCGACGGGAAGAAACCCCAGACCGTCACAATGGCGCCCAACGTAATATATTGACGAATCCCTGCTGTCCGCCGTGATCCACGAGCTGCTGCTACACCAGACGTCGTTGCTACGTGCCTTCCACCGCGAGGACCTCGAGAAGGAGTTCCAGTGCTGTTAGATCCAGTGCCTCGCTAAAATCGAGTTTGTCAAGCACGGCTGCTACATCGTCTGCTCGTCGTCTCGTCTGCTGCGTCGGCTGCTTCGTCGGATAATAATAAGGCTATTATATATTTTTTTTAAACATTTTGTTTTACCTAAAATAAATAAAAAACGATGTAGTTAGAATACCAGTAGCTTTTACGATTTTTATTACATTGTATTTTAACCTCGTATCTCTAACCTTTCTTCCTTTCTAGCAATTATCCTCCTGCATAATTTATTTATTCCATTTATTACCATTCATCACATTATCCCATTATTTACACAACAATAAACCTACACACACTTACAGACACTAACACGTCGACGCTGCTACAGCTGGTTACAAATGTAATCGGGTCTAATGCTGTAGTACCGAAGGCACTACATTATCTACACTCTTAGCTCGTATTATTTCTTAGGCTTTCGAGGCCGACTACAAGGGTACGCATGCTAAGGACACATTCAAACACAACACACCTACATCACACATTTTCACATCATCCATACACCACATCAATTTATCCCAAAGAGAGGTAGAGCTTAGTGGAATTTCCATTTGAATGAGCGGCTCGTCTGGCGAAGTACCTCCACCTTATAGAAGACCACAGTGTTTCTGCTGGTGAATAAGGTTCCAGGGCTCATTTGGGGAGGGTGTAGGGTTATAGGACAGGCAGCGCATCTGCGACCCTTACGCGTTGTCAATATCTTCAAATATTATTTCATTTTAATTAATTAATTATTATTACAATTTTCTTTTCATAATAATTGAACTCGTTGTTTTCATATTCTAACTAATTGTCATTTCTTGACATTGTCAAAAACAAATTTGACGCGAATTTACTTTTACATTTGAACATTTTCATTGACGACATTAAAAAGGTTTTCATACCTTTTATTATAATTTTATTATTTTAAAAAAATATTCTAATTTTTTACAATGGATATTTCACAACTCAACAAACCAGAAATAATTTACGAACTTAAACTACGTAATGCCAATTTCCAACCTTCACAAACTGCCGTCGAATTACGAGACATTTTATCGAACGTTTTGTCAGAACCAAATGTATACCCACCATCATCATCAAGCCCGTATACATTTACAATTGATGTTGAAGAAATAAAAAAATGTTTAGATATTTTAGACGTCACATTATCTTCTTATCCTGCCAGGAAATCCAAAATTCTTCCTTACATTTCACATATCCGCAGCAGATTATCACTTATCGAAATTAATACGGAGAATTCCCAGCAAGATATACAAATTTACAAATCCCTATGGGATCAACTAAAAACTCATGAAGCTTATTTTCAATCACTAGAACCATCCCCATCTTCTACGTACCACTCCACTACGTCCGTCCAGGAAAACACAATTCCAAATTCATTTTTTGATTCATTAACACAAACATTAACCAACTTGACAAATTCACGGCCAAACACAGAAATAAAAAAATTTTGCTTTACTGGTTATGGTTGCCCTAGAGAATTTATTCTACAACTAGAAGAGTTTGCTTCTGCTAGGAACATAAATTCAAATAACTTGTTCACACATATTTACGACATTCTATCTGGCATTGCCTTAGATTGGTTTAGAGCCAATAAAAACACTATCAACGATTGGGAAACTTTTAAAACGTGCTTTTTTAAATACTTTGACATTTCGGATTACGACTACAAACTTAAAAAATTTATAGATTCTCGTAGACAAAATACAAATGAAAGAATAATTATCTATTTCGCTACAATGGAATCTTTATTCCATAAGCTTCATAACCCACTTACTGACTCTCAAAAAGTAGACATCCTGCGTCGCAATATACGACCCGAATATAACCAAAGATTATTACCGGAAAACTTAACATCAGTAAACACATTACTCGAAGCATGCAAATGGTTCGAAAATTGCCTTGAAATTGCAAATACCAATACCCTCGATTTATCCGATATTTTACCTACCTCATCAAAACATAAACAATCACAAAGGTCTGACAACAATCATTACTCACGCGTATACACACAACAAACACCTATTAACACAATATCTACCAACCAAGAACAGAAATTTTGCCCTCGTTGCAGAATAAATAACCACAACTTAAAAGAGTGCACTAACACTAATAAAGTTTGCTTTCGTTGCGGAAAACAAAATGTCATTTTCACAAATTGTCCAAATTGCAATAAGCCAAAAAACTAATTAACGAGGATTGTAGAAATTCCAACTTCGACAAGTCAGATTGGAACAACTGGCTTAATACATTAAAAATATTTTTTAAATCTTATAAAATTTCTACACTCCTCTATTCTAATATTACTGATACCGAACGTCCCTATATTAATATTAACGTCAATGGATTAATATTATCTGGACTACTAGATAGTGGTAGTGCCATTACTATTCTAGGTAATAACTCACATAAATTATTACTACAACATGGATTCACGATTGAACACAATGAGATTATTCATGGTACGGTTGCGAATGGCCAACCTATACGTTCTATTGGCCATATTAATTTACCCACTATTTATAACGATCAATTTTCTAATATTACCGCCCATATTATACCTTGCATTTCTGAATCATTTATACTAGGCATTGATTTTTGGAAAACTTTTAATATAGCTCCTCAGATTCTTTCTAACATTGCAATCCATAAATCAGCAAACGCTCCAACCTTTTTGATTAACACGAATAACGCTAAACTAAACAACTACAGTAACTTATCTGAACTTCAACGTGTTGTTGCAGATTCTTTAATCCAGAATTTCAAAAACATTTCTACCGAGACTTTACCACTTGGTAAGACTCACTTAGCCGAACATCACATAGACACCGGCGACCATCCTCCTATACGCCAGCGATGCTATCGGTTATCGCCGGAAAAACAAAGAGCGCTTCGTGAAGAAGTCGATAAAATGTTGACATTAGATGTTATTGAACCTTGCGAAAGCCCTTGGCTCAACCCTGTAATTATTACTCCGAAAAAAGACGGTACTTGGCGTTTCTGTGTTGATAGCCGTAAACTAAATGATATTACAAGGAAAGACGCTTACAAATTACCTTTTATTTCTGACATAATTGATAACCTTAAAGATGCTAAATATTTGTCATCTATTGACATAGCTAAAGCCTTTTGGGAGATACCTCTTCGAGTTGAGGATCGTCCTAAGACTTCTTTTCACGTCCCCGGCCGAGGAACATATCAATTTAAAGTAATGCCCTTTGGTCTTACCAATGCGCCTGCTACTCAACAGAGATTTATCGATAACCTTCTCAATGACGTTGATAGCACCGTGTTCTGTTATTTAGATGACATAATTATCGTTACCAAAACATTTGCTGAACATATAACTCTCTTAAATAAAGTTTACATCAAATTAAAAGCAGCTAATATAACAGTAAACTTCCCTAAATGCGCTTTCTTTCGAAGCGAGCTTAAATACTTAGGCTACGTAGTTAATGAAAAGGGATTACATACCGACCCCGACAAAGTCAAGGCAATTCTAGAGATACAACCTCCAAAATCTGTCAAAGAAGTCAAAAAGTTTCTTGGTACAGCAAGTTGGTACCGTCGATTCATACCCAATCTTAGCACCATGGCTGCACCTCTTACAACATTAACCTCAAGTAGTAAAAAGGCGCCTCCATTTAAATGGACTCCAGAGGCTAATAATGCTTTTAATCTTATTAAACAAGCCTTAGTTTCTACTCCAATTTTGACTTGCCCCGACTTTTCAAAACCATTCGCAGTCCATTGTGACGCATCTGCATATGGCCTAGGAGCGATGCTTACACAAGAACTCGACGGCATAGAGAAACCTATCGCTTACATGAGCAAAATCCTTAATAAAGCTCAAAGAAATTACTCTATTACAGAACGAGAATTATTAAGTGTTATCACTGCCTTAGAACATTGGCGGTGTTATTTGGATAACGGCCAAAAATTTACAATATACACGGATCATTCCGCGCTTCAATGGTTTCTACGCCTTGATAATCCTACTGGCCGTCTTGCCCGTTGGAGTATCCGTTTATCTATGTTTAATTTCGACATAAAACATAAAAAAGGTAAAGAACATCTTGTACCAGATACCCTATCCCGTATCAAATCCATAAACGCAATTAATATAAATATGGCTAATACTAACGACGAATGGTATAATACAATACTATCAAAATGTAGAACGAATCCTTCATCGACCCCCGATTATATCATTAGAAAAAATAACTTATACAAACATACACGTTCCAACACTCCTTACCACTCTGAATTCTCTTGGAAATTAGTTGTCCCACTAGAACTTCGCGATACAATTATATTTGAAAATCATTCCACACCTACTACTGCTCATTTCGGTACCTTTAAAACATATCACCGCATCAAAAATACATACTTCTGGCCAGGCATGTATAAGGACATAGCTACTTATATATCAAAATGCGAGACTTGCCTCGCTTACAAACATCAGAATCAACCAACGATCGGTCTGATGGGTAAACCTAAACATTGTTCGCGCCCGTTCCAATGCTTATCAGTTGATTTAATTGGACCTTTACCTTTATCTCGTAAACTTAACCGATTTATCTTAGTAATTACTTGTTGTTTTTCTAAATATTGCTTATTATACCCTATAAAACGTGCCACGTCTTCAGTTATTAAACATATACTCGAAAATTTAGTATTTATGACCTATGGCATTCCTGAAACAATCATTCTAGACAACGGCCCACAAATGATAAGCAATGAACTAACTGACATGTTTACATTTTATAATATTCCTAAAGTACACTACATCCCACGCTATTGCCCACAAGTAAACACCGTGGAACGTTATAATAAAACGATTATCACTGCAGTTGCATCATTCGTCAACGACGATCATCGAACTTGGGATTCCCATCTCAATAAAATTCAGTTCGCGATCAATTCCGCAGTAAATGAAACTACCCAATTCACCCCATCATATCTAGTTTTCGGTCGCGAAGTCGTTACATGCGGTACTATCTATAACAGGGATACTACCGAAGATTCCATTCTAGCACCTAAAGATAAATATTCGGAGAACATTGGTCTACTTAGTCCAATATTTTCAGAAGTTCAGGCCCGTCTTTTCAAATGCCACCTAGCGAATGCCAAACATTATAATAAACATCACCAGCAATTAGAATTTAATCAGGGAGACATTGTTTGGAAACGAAATTACCCCATTAGTTCATCCAATAAATATTTTTCAGCAAAACTAGCACCAAAATTTGTAAAATGTAAAATATCCAATAAAATATCACCCCTTGTATACGATTTAGCAGACATGTCTAATAAGCCATTAGGTCGTTGGCATGTCAAAGACATTAAACCTATACCTAAAGCGATACATTGATTATATTTTACTATGTTTTCTTTACTTATTACTTACTTTTATTACTTATTACTTACTTACTTATTTACTACTATAGCTTAAAGCGTGACTAAGTCACTAAATTTAATGATTTAATATGGTAACTTTTTGTATGCATCCCCATCCTTTTGGCTGACCCATTAACCACTATTACCAATTCGTAAGATGTACATATTAGGTTATTAATTACATGAATAATTATGTTTTATAATTAATCTATCGTCTTATCGACTGTTTTTACTACTAGGCAACTAACCGCCTTTTGTAACGATTGTACTTATAAAAGTAATCATTATAAGGCTACTTATTGTCTACATAAATTAGTACTCTTACTAAAACATAAATATTACTATTACTTACTAATTATTACTACTACCTTTAATAAGGGAACTACCTCAATATGTAATGAGGTTTAATATGACTATTCTAACCCTTAAAGGTTAGGTAGTAATCTTGTACATAATAATATCATAATTATCATTCACCAAAAACCAGCGGGTGGTGACTGGTCCATTTTAATAAGCCTACACTATCCTAGGTTGTTTTCATGAGAAACTTCTTCTGTTATAAAAGATTTCTCTTTAAAAATTGGCCTTAATTATTCAAATTAATTAAGACTGTAGAGGCGATTTCGGATTTTGGAAAAAGAAACCAACCTAGTGTAAATATCACATTGTAAATATCACTTGCACCGCCTAAATTCTATCATGCATCTCCATTTATTTTATATTTGTATTTTATATTGTTCAGGTTATACAAAAAAAAAAATCCTCAGAGATTTTTTTTTTGCGCCGGCCGCCCCGGTATTGTAACGGTGCCCGTTCCTTCCAGCCTTCATGGATGTTCAGGCCTCCATGATGGCTGGAAAAACCTAACCTGCGCGCCCACTGGCCGCTAATTAACTTCTATTCAAAATTCAAAATTCAAAATTTGTCTATTATGTTCTATTTTCGCATTTTTTTTGATCAGGCATCCAGACCTAGGCTTATTCCACTTTTCCCCGTTGAAAATCCCCGTTAACGGGGATTTGTGAACTTTTTGTCCACTAATCCCCGTTAAGACAATTTGTGGTCCATAATGGGGAAATGTGAACTAAAAAGTTCATAAATCCCCGTTACGTTTAAAATGAAATACTTATGTAATAATCTAGGTCGGTTTCCGCCCACATAGGTAATATACCTACTATAGCCTAAAGCCTGACTCGTCGACTGAAATAACTCTATCCAACATAACACGGCTAGCGCGTTCAAACAAACGAACAAACAAACATACAATCTCTTCAGCTTTATAATATTAGCATAGATTGGATAAGAACTATATTACTTATTCATTACTAGCGGCTATCCATTACAAAAATATTTTTTCAAATCGAACTATTAATTCCTTAGATAAGCACGTTCAAACGAACAAACAAACACACAAACAAACAAACAAACAAACTCTTCAGCTTTATTATACTAGACTATATAGATTTTTATACTCAGTCGATCGCCCGCCGGCTGTGTATGAAATCAGGGCCCGTAGCCAAGATGCCACTTTGACGAATTCGCCATACGCTTTCGACGTGACTTATATTGCCCTCCCGCACACGAACTATTTAAGTGAGCGGGGTGGAGATATAAGTCGCTACGAAAGCGTCTGGCGAATTTGTCAAAGTGGCATCTTGGCTAGGGGCCCTGGGCCCGTAGCCAAAAGCGGCATCTTGGCTAGCCTGAAGAGCAAGAACGGGAATGGGAAGGGATGGTGATGTTTTTACTGTGAATGTCAATCATGTTCCCGGGGGATAGAAAAGCTGCGGGCGATCGACTGAGTATAAAAATCTATATAGTCTAGTATAATAAAGCTGAAAAGTTTGTTTGTTTCTTTGTTTGTGTGTTTGTTTGTTTGTTTGAACGTGCTTATCTAAGGAATTAATAGTTCGATTTGAAAAAATATTTTTGTAATGGATAGCCGCTTGTAATGAATAAGTAATGTAGTTCTTATCCAATCTATGCTAATATTATAAAGCTGAAGAGATTGTTTGTTTGTTTGTTCGTTTGTTTGAACGCGCTAGCCGTGTTATGTTGGATAGAGTTATTTCAGTCGACGAGTCAGGCTTTAGGCTATAGTAGGTATATTACCTATGTGGGCGGAAACCGACCTAGATTATTACATAAGTATTTCATTTTAAACGTAACGGGGATTTATGAACTTTTTAGTTCACATTTCCCCATTATGGACCACAAATTGTCTTAACGGGGATTAGTGGACAAAAAGTTCACAAATCCCCGTTAACGGGGATTTTCAACGGGGAAAAGTGGAATAAGCCCAGACCTAGACCTACCGCGGAGCTAGACAGAGCTCCACAAAATAACTACCACTAAATATCTATAAAGAATTATAAAATATTAATTATCCTATAAACCAGTGCAATAGTTGTTGTTGTAGTTCGGAAGTATTATAATAGTGTACCTACCAATTGTGAAAGTGAAATAAAACTATTACCAATATCCATATACATCATATTTTATTCAAACCAACTATTTGCGACGGGAAGAAACCCCAGACCGTCACAGATTTGAAGGATAATGATCTAATTAGAAACGTTCGTGTTCTTTTGTTGGATTAAAATATTTTCTGTTCTCAATTTTTCTTTAACGCTTAGTGGAGATAAAAGATCAAAATGAACAATAGGAATGTAAATAAAGCTTTTCTTTGAAGTATAGCTAGAATTGTTTGGAACTTATGAAATTAATAATAATTATTTTATTTAACTACTGTTCTTATAATTAATCTTTATTCTTACGCTACCTTTTCTAATGACAATTTGACAGTTGTTTCTGATGCAATTAGTGCAAATGAGCACTTTGTCAGACTAAATAAGAAAGGAAAAGTTAAAGTTTATAACTTTTCATTTTTCCATATCCTCAATGAGAGAGAAACTCTCGGATAATTTAGAACAGCAGAACAGCGAAGGCTATTGTAATGTTGGATAAATATTTGCGCTAAGAACGTCTTGATTCGAGCATCTTATTGACTTTACCTGGCTTGTTATTTATTTCCAGTGTTCCTAGATATCTGTATTTCAGAATAGTTGTTATACCTTAGAAAATTATTTACAGTACGAGGGTTTATCGTGATTAGAAGGATGTTTTGCTTTAATATAAGTAAAATGTTGTTGTAGGATCGAGGGAAATGTTTGTTTATGTAAAATTTTGCTACGAAAAATTACTTTCCTCTTTGTGACTCAATTTTCGGTAAGGTGGTTCTAGCAATTTATTTGTTTTTATAAAGACAGCAAACGTGGTCGATCTACCATTCACGCATAGCTCCCAAGGTTATGAGGGATTATTTTTTACCCTAATTATTAAGATTCCTGTTTTAGCTCATAGAGTATTCAATCGGGTTAAAAAGTATCCTTATACGAAATATCATTAAAAACCGTTGAGTACTTTCAGTGTGATTGACGGACAGTCATCAAAACAAACAAACTTTCACATTTATTATATTAGTGTGATTATATTATTTTTGAACTAACACAATGACACCTTCAAACTCAAGTATATTAAGTACCATTAAAACGTAGCTCCTCAGAGAATTACGGATTATATTTTAGTATTAACTCACTTCGGTCTTAAAACTCAAGCGTGATAAGTAATTAATTGAAGTACACTCTGTCTCATGTTTAGCAAAATTTCAGTCTCATGATCACCTGTTATTGGTTAATTAATTAAGATCGAACACGAAATCATACGTCGAACGTTCGGTGAGTGGGGCAAGTTCATTATTACTCTGCTAAGCAGGCCCTGCCGAGGTAAAATGTACGGATCCCTCCGGGCGGCCGAGAAATTTGTATTCGTCCCTCAAGACAGATGCAGGGCTAGCACGCGAATTTTATTCGAACGAAAAAACACATTCCAAATTCGGAGAGTATTTCTTCTCCGACATTTGTTATTTGAGTCATTACGACAATTACGAGAATATTTTTGATCGATCGTCTTTGTGTCTCTTAGGATATAAATTGTCAAAATGTACCGATACAGTAAAAAAATAAACGGCCTTACTTTGATAAATCGCGACATCTTCCCAGGATAAAATTTCGGCCTATATGTTTGTCAATGTTTTACGCACATTTTAATATAAATTTACGGGTAACGAGTAAATTCGATACAAACCCTTTTACGTTCAATTTAGTCAGCTGACCAAACTTTAGGTTTATCAACAGTATCGATTTCCTGAAGAGCTAGAATTCCGACAGCTCTCCAAACAAAAGTACACATGTCTGTACGGCGTATACAACCTCATCTTAATTTATGGCTGAACGTACCGTAACCGCAAATACATAAACAACAGACCCTGGTTGAGAAGGGTCTAAAGAGCCCACCATATTTTTATCGCGACAGAACATTCAAATACCGATTTGGTCCCATATCGGGTTCCAGACATCCCTGACACACCTCGTAATTTATGTCTGAAATAATCGTACATTACTTACTTCGACCTTAAGCTGTTTGTGACCTAGATGACTTTTTAAAATTATTATTGTTTTTATCCGATTCAAATTTAGTGAGTTAAAGAAACTAATGCATGCCGAATTGGTATATGTTGAAATTATATAAAGGGAAATGCAATATTGCAATAGGTACCATTAAGACTTTGTCATTTCTGTCAGAACATTATAATTATTTGTATTTATTTCTTTACAAATTTTACAAATATTTTATACATGCAAGTTTACAAGGGTATCTATGTATATAGAATAGATTGTGTTTCTTTACACATAAATAATCAACTAGCCGCAAAATACAGTCAGAAAATCCGAGATGTATTTGCTTTTAAAATGAATAATGACGATTAAATAATGATGTACCTACCGTTAATAATCACAATGTGAACCATCATATTTTATTTTATTGTATTGACTCATCAGAATATCTCTGAGATAATAATTTAATCCAAATGGCACAATTTCTCGGAAACATATTTCATTCAGTCCGTATTTAATGTTTACCGTTTTCATTAGTCGAGTTTAAATTAACGTTTCACTGATCAAAGTATCCGGATTCACGGCGCGGCCGGTCTAAGACTTTGAGGCCGAAAAGACGTTAATATTTGAAGCTCACAATGTTCTGTGAATCTAAATTGACTTGTTGCCTTTTACAAATTATACATCAATTTTATTTACTAGAGAAAAAATATAATAAGCGTGTTCATGCTCTTTCTTCATGTCCTTACGTCATTGAAATTTTTTAATTACTCTCTTCTCTACTGTACTACTGATTATCCTGAGATACCGCAATTAAAATTTACTGGCAATTTTTTTTCGCAATTGCTTTATTTTAATTAATATCTTATACTTTTTAAATACAAGTACGAGTACATTATTTACATCGAGATAAACTGACTGCAAATCCATGTTTCAGAAACGTATTGCAACGACTTTCAATTCAATTTACAAATTAACTTAAGCTCGCAGCTTTATAAAAAGAAGATCTAGTGCTTTTGCCACTAGGGGAGAAAATAGCAAGCCAAGAGTTGTTGGTTTAATAACAGGATAACTGAACAAAGAATTGTGTATTGTATTTTTAAGTGGGACTTTGGATCTTGTACTCGCTACATGCTAAAGAAAATAAAATAACTTTTAACACACGCAAAAGGAATGTAGTATTGTCAAGTATAGATATACTTGACAATACTACATTCCTTTTGCGTGAGTATTTTTTTCTCCCTTTTTTAGATAAAAAAGGGAGAAAAAAATCCTTTATCAAATTGCTGAATAAATTTCATTTCAGTCTGAAAAAATATCTGGTCGATAGAAGTTAGATTTCTTCTCAAAATTGCTGCGTGTTTTTTTTTGTTCCAAGTCGGAGTGTTTTGGGGCCCAAACGTTATTTGCATTTAATTGAACTTTAAGACATTTTTCACAGACAGACGCAGAATCAAATTGGCTGATTTGTATTCAACCTTAATCTTTCAGGTTTTAAGTTAGATTCCTCTTTGAATCTGATTCGTGATTAGATTTCTGTAGAGTTCATTGGTCAAACCTACTCACAGGTGATTTGTCGCCAAAATAACTGTGGCTGTATAACTTTGGAATATCAGATGATTGATATTGAAGAGATTGGGATGAAAGTAGCAGTTTCCATAACACATGAGATATATTGAAAAACTTCGAGGAAATTATTTATAAGCTTGTGGATAAGACGAGGGAAGGCGGATCGAAAGTAAATACCCTAGTCTATCGGAAATTCTGATAGTGTGTAATGTACACTAAAATAATAAAGCTGAAGTTTGTTTGTTTGTTTGAGCACGCTAATCTTAGGCACTACTGATGCGAATTGAAAAAATATTTTTGCTTTGGATATTCCATTCGTCGAGGGAGGCGTCGGGGAGCTATAGTGTTACACTATATGTATCTCAAGAAACTGAATCCAAATGATGTCGCGGGCGGCCGCTAGTGTAACAAATAATTGGATCGGAGAGTAGCCTGCAACTCAGTTATTAGGTAACGAAATTGTTCGCGGGAAGGAACCTGTCAATACAGAGAACATTTAGTATGAGATGGGCTCCGTCTAAATTAAGTTTTACTTGAGAAAGCATTTCTTCGGTTTCAAATCTGTATGTACAAAAATCAATCCCTGCTTTCGTTTAAGCGGTTTATACAACATAAAGCTATTGTGATTATTGTAATGTGAAATTTAATGATCCAACCAATATGAAGTATAATTATATTCAGGACAGTACAGTAGTTTTAAAGCTAAAAGCTTTTGCTAATCGAATCCGGACTGATGATCGTGATTTGAGGCATTTTTCTATTTATAAAGACTACTAAAGCTGCCCCATTTCGCCTGATAGTAAGAAAAACTGGAATCTAAGTCACCGTCAATAGAGTGAGGAGCCCAGTTGCGTATCCTTTCAAACCACGCTTCTATTCACGCTTCACTTTACAACCAATATCAAAAGGCAGAGCAAGCGCGTGCCAGCAATGAATTACGTCTTAGAGACGTGACTTAACATTTCTAACAAATAATGTGTTTGAAAGCCTTTGTATTTCAATTGCTGACTGGTTGGTAGAAAAAGGTTAGGTACCGAAAATATTGTTGTATGAGCCAAAATTCTTAAAGGAAGAAAATTAAGGAAAGATGTCAAGACACATTAACAGTAAGTTGAAGTATGTTAACTTGCTGATTGATGGCTTATCCACCATTAGGTGGTTCTTTCTGCTTATTAACCAGTTTTTGTGGGAAGTTAAGAAAATATTGTTGTTTGAGCCAAAATTCTTAAAAGAAGAAAATTAAGGAAAGATATCAAGACACATTAACAGTAAGTTGAAATATGTTAACTTGATGATTCAGAGTCAAAGTCAAAGTAGTTTATTTTGCAATTTGATTTACAAAGAAATTCTTTTGCACGTCATATCTTTTTTTTTACCTACCAGCTACAGATTGATGGCTTATCCACCATTAGGTGGTTCATGCTGCTTATTAACCAGTTCTTGTAGGATGTTCTACCACCCAGCAGCAGGATCGATCCCTCGTTCTCAGGGTTTCTAGAGCGGTGCGGTTTAAGATCAAAATATACTCGTATAGCATACTTTAAAGTAACTGACCGACATTATAAAGACAGATACGCATGCACGTCTGAACAGAAGTATCACCAGCAAAAAGGGCATACATTTAAGTAACGACATCACTATTATGGTGCGGTTATTCGAACACGTCTGGAATTATAATGAAAACACGTATAGCTCTGTAATGACTTCTGGAGAGCAAAAACTCTTGGCGAGTGTGTTTATGACGCCTCCCTTGGGCGCCGAGGGAATAACTTTCCCAATAGTATCGCGAACGTCATTAATATTGGATATTTTATTTTTACGTTTCTAGCACCGACCGGTTTGTTGTGGGCTTTGAATATTTCTGCCTTCTTGTCTATTTCTGTCTCCGAATACAATTTACTCGCATTTTATTGTTTTTTTTTTCTGTGCAGTCTTAATGTTCAGTATTTGTTCTTCTGTGATCACTTTAATTACATTTTATAACTGTTGCCTATAAGGTCCAAGAGTTTTATTTTTTTGTCAGTGTTTTCTTAACAGAAAAAAGTCAAAGCAGCGTGGTTTATAAGTTTACCCTAAATTACTTGCAAAGATTGTAATCTTAGTCTTGTACGACTGCTGTTCAAAACAAAGTTTCCATTAGTGTAATGGTGAAAAATTAGATAAAAAACCATTTATGAATATGCATTTCAAACCCTATGTTATTTAGCAGATCTCTCGATTACATACAAAATACTGAATATTTTGGAACATTGTTCAAAGGCTTGGAAAATTAAGGCAAATAACGAGATGCCAAAAACCGATAATGCTAAACAGATAGCCCTATAAATATTGATATCGATCTATGAGCAAAAAGAATACTGAACTTCTCAGATTAGAGTTTGAAAAGTTAAAAGCTGGCCTATAAAATATTTTACCCTGCGCTTATTGCTATTAAGTCTAAAATCCAGATTATTCATATAAACAATGAAAGATATAGCGTCCGTATATGTATGTGTGGCATGAATAAAAAGTTCTAGAGATCTTCGAAACTACATATTTGTGCAATGTTGCGCACTTTATATTCCCCCCTTCTTGGGGCGTAGTGGGACCACAATCTGGCACGTTTGCAGAAAGCTCTGGCGCTGGATCAACGGCTTTTCGTGCTTCCCAAGGCACAGCGGTGTAATCTTGTCACTAACTTCTAGAATACAGACTGCAACTGAGTTTTACGAACAGAAAAACTCCAATTACTAAACGTCTAAAGACCAACTACATTGACTTAAAAACTATTGACAAAAAGTTTGGATACATTGGTCTTCTATGCCCAACGCGTGAAAATTATTATATTATTAGTTATTTAATTAAATGTCATCTATACTTATAATAAATCTGTAGAGAGGTCAATTCTGTACATTAAATATTTTTCCAAAATAACTATCAGGGGGTGTTTAGTGATCGATACTGATACCAAAAATGCAATCAGTAAAATTTTTGTCTGTCTGTCTGTCTGTCTGTCTGTCTGTATGTTCCTTATAGAAACAAAAACTACTGGACGGATTTTGACGAAACTTGGTACCATTATTCTTCATACTCCTGGGCATATTATAGGATACTTTTCATCACGCTACAGTCAACAGGAGTAGCGTAGTGAAGGGAAATGTGGAGAAAACGGGAGAATTTACTCCATTTCTTAAGCTTCAGTCGCGTGTGCAGCCTTAATGGTTAAAGTCACATAGAAATCATGTATGACGGAAATATTCTACATAAAATTTCCTAAAAAATATTCCCCAACAGCATATGTCTATCTTTTATGGTTGACTCACAATAACACGTGCAACTCAAGATCCAAATTGGTTTGAACGCGCTAAGCTCAGGTACTACTGGTTCGAATTGACAAAACATTTTGTGTTGGATAGTCCACTTACCACTTACCATTTGTCGAGGTAGGCTTTAAGCTATTGTATATTCCTTTATGTATTTTCTCATTGTAAATTGTGCTAGCGAACTATTTAGTTCTAAAATGTGCCGATAGATGGCGCACCTCGCTAGAGACGTGGCCGCGGATCTGAATCGCGGTGAACAGATGATTTCTCAAATGTATAAGGTCTCCAGATTATTGTTAATAATGATAAGCGTTTTCCGTCACTTGAATAAACTATTATTATGTATTTCTATCCTCCTGAGTAATTAGTCCCGTAAAAGTGTGCAAGTTGACTGCATGCATATTGCATACAGATAGACCGTTGTTTTATTCAGCTATTTTTAGTAAGACTGTGTGCGGAAATCGTAACCCACGCGGACGGAGTCGCTGGCGGCCACTAGTGTTAAATAAAACTACTGAAGTCGGATAAAATCGCGGTTTATAAAATTGTAATTATGTTTTATCTTATTTCAATAGTAGTTTTTTTTAATGATCAGGAATCGTAGAAACCTAAGAAAACTAAATGTCATGGTTACTAAAAGAATCTCAACTAATAATATACATATTATCTTATTCTCGTGTGCCATAGGTACCCTCGAGATTGGTCAGTGTGCCCAAGAGCTTGTCGGTACAAGGGCGTAATTAATGTTTGTATGATACTTGTCTTCCCTGAATGGTTACAGCGACAACAGCTTCAGTGTAATTACTGGAGTTGCCAAATCTAGTAGTATGGCCAAAGTATGTTTGATTTTTTTGGGACGTATAACAAATAGTGATTCGTGAGTTTGTGGGAGACTTCTTATGAGAGTAGGTCTTAATCGTAAGTGAATGTTTTTGGATGTAAATTCCATACGAGTGTATTGAAGAAATAAGATTAACTTTTGACATTTGAAGGTAAAGCTTTTTTTTGGTAAAAATTTTCAATTCTTAAAATACATATTATGTTAGGTTTCCAAAGCAAAAAGCATTATGAATCTCTTTTTTATGGACCGTCATTTAGACGAAAAGCTTTTCTGCCATTTTTGTAGGCTTTCCTCGTCTTAAAGCCCAGGTGTCTCGGTTCCCACATTAATATTATCGGAACATAGCCAAAGCTAAGTAATACAGCCACAGTTTTACCCGTTATTTTAAGGGCGTTAACTCACGAGCAATTCATAACTATTATTTCAAGTTATTGAAAGATTTAGTGATGGTGAAAGGTTAAAAAATAAAAAGTGTTTTTGGGAATTTTGAGCCGAAAAGTACTAATGCTGATTATAGCAGCACTGCTGCCGTAATTGGAATAGGATCATGGAAGTAGACAGTCACGATGTACGCTGAATCGTGAACTGTTTACTCGGATAATTCTAAAATGAAAATTGCCTTCCCGTTACATGAGTTTGCAAAAAGCGTACGTTAAATTATTATGATCGTGCAAAACTGGTTGGAACAATTCTCATTTAGGAAAACGCTTGCAGTCTGGATGTTCGTATTTAAATTTTTATTTGTGGTAACTGGTTCCGACTGAAAAATCCTAAAATAACTCGCCACAACGTTTACATCAATTACGCAGACGAAACGACTTATTATGAATGCTATTTCCGCGGAGATAGCTCCGAATTGTTTTATGCAAAATATTTTCCCAAAACAAGTTATTGTTTCGGCGAAGCGTTGCGTTATAGGCCATTTTACTCAGTATTTTCGGTAACGCTATCTAAATTGCGGACTTGTGGGAACTCGGCTCCATCCATTGTGGAGAATACCGCTGTAACTGTACTAGTGCATTGATTAGAAGCTCATCATCATACAAAGAGTTTTCTTCTAAGAATGATGTATAGCATGCATCAGTCAATTAATGTCAAGGGTTAAGGCATTCATCATTAAAATGAATTCTTCGCTAAAAGGATTAGTACTGGAATTAACATCAGTGTATTTGTTAACTTGTTCCGATTTCGTTTTTTTAAGAAGCTTAGTGGCTACCTTAATTATCTAGAATAGGACCATTAAGACATATTTGTTGATACAATTTTCCAGCTTTTAATTTCATCAACTTTGTTCGCCACAACTTAAAGTCGCTAATCGGACTGTACAAAGTCCAACTACCAACATGAGTTAAGTAAGACAAGATAACAATTTTATTCACGACATTGTTTCACATTTCTCATAGTTCTCAATCGGATGTGATTAGCTTTACGAATTATCCGTGCACGGAACATTGTCTTCATTGTGAAACAATCATGTCTTATTAGTGCAATATCAACATTCACACCCTCTACTAAGCATAGAAAAGACATAATGGAGCTAATTAATGTCACTGTTTTATCGGTTTTGTCGCATTCGCTAATGCGTGAATAGTTTTGGTTTTATCAATGTGTTGCAAAGATCGAGTTAAACTTTTTACCCAACATAACTGCTGGTATCATAAACCTTGCCACTGTCTCTGGCGTGACCTGCATGTGATAGATATCTTTATGTGACGGATCTGTTCGGTGATTTCAAGACTAAGTTATAAAGTTGTCATTCTTTTTGTTTTTAGTAATTTCACTACATTTTTTACATGTAATTCATTCAAAAGATTTAGAAAGCTGTTCCTTAAGTTGAATGTTTGTAAAACCTTTCGCCACTAATACTTTTAGGTCAAGTTTATTTTACTTGAGCCCTGTATTACGGGACAGGACCTTTTTATAAGAAAATGTTGCCGATATTTTGCTTGTTAACGTTCTATAAAAGCTGATATTACCAATATCACTTAAGGTCACAGCGTGAAAGACGAATGTCAAAATATATTTAAATGAGCCATTGCAAAGTGTATAAAAACTGCATCCTGTTTAGAATCTGGACCTTTATGGAGCGAGCGAAGAATATGTAAAACGTTTTAGGATTTATTGCCATACAAACCTGCGGAACGTGGATCACGGTACTGCAATAAAGAAACCTGCACGTTCTTGCAATATGTAGATACTTATATAAAGCGCTGGGTAAATAAGGAATCATGTCATAAGATGCAGATCTAAAGATGAAGGGTCTTTAAGTCCAAGGCATTTATTTATTTATTTATTATATAAGGGTCCATTTTGTTTTGTTTTTTGTAAGTGAAATAAGCCAGTCAAAATATAAATCTCAATATAAATAAAGAAATATTACAAATGTAAATGGATGTACAGTTCTATGTTATCATAATTTTTTAGTGTTTGGAGGTGACTCTCTTATGTTTTAAACAACAAAAAAATATGTATCATCTACATACAATATATTGGGTGTTAAGATCCATTTTAAATATTGCAAGCATTACACCTTTCTTTAAAATAACCGAATGTTATTCTTAAATAAGATAAGGAAGCTCACCTCAGTTTATCCCCAATATCAAAATAAAAAGGTAATAAACCTGCGTCTATCGAATATCCCCAGCCAATATTCACTAGTCAGTACGTCGTAAACACACATTCTCCTAGACTCGCATAACCACTTACGCGCTCCGCGATTCATATCAACGCGGGATTGGTGAAATTGCTGAATTTTGCTGAGTTTTGTGAATTTTCCCAGCAATCTCGCGTTCCGGCGTTCCAAATGCATGACGTCATAAATCAGGTTTTCTCAAGCAAAATATTCCGTGTAAACACTCCAGGGGGCGTTAGAACGCTCACGTCAGGGAAATGAACGGATGTGAAAGAAAAGCAAGGGGTGCGGTAGGGCGTGGGTTAAAATAATATCGATACAGAGTTATCGATGCTTCTTCAGAGCTTTATTAAAGATGCAACTTCCGTTCAACTAAACATAAAGCACTAAACTGTTGATCGCTAATTTTGAGCTTGATTTGATCAAAAGCAAATTTAATTAAATAATAGTTGTTATAAAATCAATTCATTTGCTGGCCACTAAGACTAAAATGTTTGTGGAGAAAAACAAAGTGTTTTTTTTTTGTCAATGATTGTAATGGACATTGTCAACAATAAAAAAATATGAATAACGGCATAATAATCCATTTTGTCACTGACTTAAATAAATTTTCAATTTCTAATAAAATAAATAATTGAGTCCTGGTCTCGATCAAAAAAGTAATAACCTGAATACAGGTAATTACTTTTTTTCCAAGTCGTATAAGACTTGGTAATTAAAAATTACGAAATGAGATTAAATTATTTGCTTCTTAAATCGCTCAATAATCTTTATTTTTTCCCGTAATAAGCATAATAGTTATAGAGTAATAGTTATAGAGTTTCTCAGACCCCAAGCTTCTAATAATCTGATCGACTGAGCCGCTAATAGCGGATAAGACAAATAACAAAGGCAATAATCGTAAAGACCATGAGTACGTTTTCGCCTCCCAGGCAATCGGCGAAATTCGAGATGTAGAGAACAGGATTATACCTATAAATTTAAATAGCTAGATGTCCCAACACCAGAAACTGTAGGATTATTTGGTTTGACAAGAATACCATTGATACTTCTTAGGTAACGTTTGAGTGCCTTCACCGAAACGTCAAATGTCACCTAACTTTGCACCTAAGTCTGTTTCTTATGACGTCATCCCACTTGACAGTTTAGGCGGCGAAAATACGTGTCTGCTTTCTTGCTCTAGCACACGTGATTCATAATTAGGAGAAAAAAGATAGCATAACTGTCAAATAAATCACTGCTTCTATTGTTTTTCATTAATCTGTGGTTTGACCATATTGCCACTGCGATAAAAAGCGTCCATCGATTAAAACTTAAATGCAAATTTAAGAATGGTCGAAGTATAGCGTGGCCATATCTAGGGATTTAAATCTATGTTAATACCTACACTTTGATAGACGTGAAGCGTAATTAGCGAATCAGAGGCTGCCATTCACAAGTTCGCTTTAACCTTTCGTTGTCAGTTCGCATCTCACTTAGAATAAGATGATAATAAGTATGTGTTTGTCATGTCTAGTAATTATAGGTAGTGCTTGAATGAAGATTTTATCACAGACATTGATATTACAATTTATTGACTATCATGATTCGATTCAGCTACATTTTTATTATCTTCTTTGGCTTTTATTGTTTTGAAATCATACTGTCGTATGGTAAAACTTTTGAATTTGATATTTCTCAATACTAGTCATCCTAGTGTATATTATGAAAGCTCACAATGTGCTTTTGTTAATAGGAATCGGATGATACAAAACAGACCTTAATCTTGTTGAGTTTCTAGGAATTCAGTTAATTTTAAACATAGATATGAAATTTTTATTTAATTAAATTTGACTGACCCTGGCTACAAAGCCAAGGGACAAATGTTTGTATGATGAACATCAGCATTTGTAATCGAGTCATGGATGTTTCTTAAATTATTTCAGTATGTATATTCGCCCCTAGCTGCTACAGTACAAGCTTCGAGCTTAGTTTGGGGAAGGCAATTGGTGTGTTAGTCCAAAGAATTTATTTACGTATTTTTATATTTATAGTTCAAATAACTTGAAAATCGTTCAACAGTCTTCAAAGTCTCGCCTCCCTATTTATAACCCGATTCAAAGTTATATCGAAATAGTAATCTACATTTTCAATTCATACTTTATCGATAACCATTCATAAACTCTATCCACAAAGACGTCAAGTCTGCCAATAATTGAATTGATGTAGCGAACACCCGTTAATAGAGAATAAAACGAGAACTGAGGCAATAACCGTTCGGACAGAGCCTCGGAGGCGTCTATTTGAGCTGGTGTTGCTAGGTGGAAAAAATAACTAGGTAAGGGAATTATGTTTGATGTGGGTTTACCTTTATGCCGAAGGCGAATATTTTTTGGGTCTTATTAGGTCTCTGGATACACACTAAGATTAGTTGTAACTTTTATGCTCATCCTACTACTATTATAAAGGCGAAAGTTTGTATGTGTGGATGTATGGATGTATGGATGTTTGTTACTCTTTCACGTAAAAACTACTGAATGGATTTGAATGAAACTTTACCACAATATAGCTTACTACATCAGAATAACACATGATATTGGAAATCGAAATCCACGCGGACGGAGTCGCGGGCGGCCGCTAGTATACTTCTAAACTAGCTTTGACTCCTACTAAGCATAATATAACTGACTTCTTCTTTTATCTGGAAAGAAAGTTTGTGTTGGGTCTGGCTAGCAAAGTTGTATCTAATGCATCGTAATGTTATCAAAGAAGTGTACTTTTGAGTCCCAATTAAAGCAAAATTTTTGTCGTAAGTAATATTTTTATGATTTCCAATATTTAGGTACCTCGAAGGCTTTACCTGTATCCAACGAGGTCATTCAAAATGGGCTTGTGGGTAAACCGTAGCCTGATGAAGATGCGAGGTATAAATCTTTCGAGTCCGTCGTAAAAAAATATATACCTATACTGTGAAATGTAACTCTGGATAGAACCGTTCTTAATTTTGAAATCCATAAGAGATGCTTTTCCAATTTGAGAAACTGTTTTCAGTTAAAGCGAAGTTGTTTTGATATCTTATATAGTCGTTTTACCTAATGACTCGTTCTTTATAGCCAAACATAATAATAACCTAATCTCAACTTACATTTTACAGGAACATAGAATAGTTAATGTCTCCTACTTGTGTTTTATTAAAACTTAAATATGGCTTTGTAAAGTTTTACGTTTAAAATAGAACACTAAACGTCTTTTATGTTATTTAACTACATTTTGGAACCTACAGATTACAAAAGAACACTCTTTAGAATGTAAATAAGTATCTTTTGTACATTTAAAGTGCTAGATTAATTGTTCCATGGAAGTTATAAGCGTCCAATTTGTAGTTTTAAGCGACTTTTAAATTATTTTGCCTCACAGAATTTCAGCTCGAGTCTGTAGTCTTGGTGTATTACAGCCACTTTTGAAGCGTATTTTAAGTAGAATTGTACTTTTTAGTTACTTTAATACAGGGACCAAAAATATGTCTAAATTACCTCCTTTATTGAAGCGTCAGGGTAATTTGGACTTCTGTCCTAGCTACCTTAATTCAAACTAATATCAATCAAACCCAAATTACGTCAGATATTGCCACACCTGGTGTATTGTAAAAGCTTACTAACTATTAATATTGATATTAATAATCAAAACAGGTACATCATAACACAAAGTTTGTATTGACTAGTTCCGATCGAAACATAAGCTGGAAGCTAGCTTAAGTTATAAGTGGTCCTCCTGAGGGTATTGAATGAAATCGGTTTCCAGAACTATCGTCAAGATTGCGAACGTTCTCCGACGTGCAGTGGCTCCATCTACTCCGGTATACGACATTTGCCTTATGGAATTGATTGAGTGCGGAATTCGCGAGACGGCATACATTTGCGAAGCTCATAGATGTAGATCTTTAGATATGCCCGCCATATAAAAATAATTATTTATACAAATGAAAACTGTTGAGTTTCAATCGGCACTTCTTCTCAGCAGGCCAATCAGATCGAAGTGTTAGTTGGTAAAAAAGATATGACGAGCAAAAGAATTTCTATGCAAATCAAATTGCAAAATAAACTACTTTGACTTTGATACTTCGACCCGCTCTGAAATTGGCACTTTAATTTGTAGCGACTGTCTCTTCTATTCGGAGTGACAGCATATGACAAAGTACGTCACGTAGATCAAAAATAATGCCACAATTTCCTGGTGTCAAGGCATATCTAACTATATATTTAAATCTATGACGAACTCATCTTTATTCAGCTCCGTCGCATCGAAGATCCGAAGATATTCCATCGCATGTTTCTGTTGTAAACTATTCATGTCGACGCATTGGATGCAAGTTTCAATTTTCAAAATAGGAAAGGTTGTTTGCATTTTATTAAAGAGAATGAGAGGAAAGCCCATTTGGTAGGTAGTCTGGTAGGTTAGGTAGGTTTTCATACCATTTGGGCTTAAGTGATTATTCTTTAGAGTTAGGAACATCGATTAGTTAGCAATCGACAAGTGTGGTAATGAATACCATAGATCGATTAATTGTATACGCATATATGTAGCTAACCGTACTGTGTATTTTTTCTTTCACAAAAATAAATCTCTTAACGTTTATTTATTATGTTTTGAACAATTAGATAAAACAAAAAGATTGACACTAGATACACAAACCACAACGTTTCGAAGTCTCGTCACGGGCGTACCACGTTTGCATTTTACCGGTTTACAATCCGTGAAAATACGCCTTTACAATCCCATCCAATAGGGCATGAATACTTCTCTAGTTCCATCGAATTCTTGATGACGGGTGCTTTCCCATTTGTCGTTTGTTTTGAATCTGACCTGCCCCATCTCATACGTTTGAATGTAAAACTGATGATGTATGGACAACTGCGTTTGTTTTTGGAAGCGATTCTACTGGGATTGTTTGCAATTGATAACTTTGGAGTATTCAGGTGGAATAACATTCATAGTGATCCTGCCACCGTGAATATACGACATGATATGTTCAAAAGAAATAATCGAAAAACAATATACCTCAATTGCCGACCGATATTCTGCGGCTAATGGATGATCCGTGGGCTCGCAAAATATTCGTATTTTTATATTCGTATGGCATGTAATAAATGACTTTATTTTCCTTATTATTTATTAAACAATTTCCAAGTATTCATCCAATCTTAGTTTCAGTCTCGCAATTACCCGATTAAGAAAAGATTGATAATTTACTTTTTCCCTTTAAAACCCTAATCAAACGTCATTTTAGAGCGACAACTTCACGTAAGGCTTGTACGTGTGTTATATATATATATACCTAATAAATAATAAATATTTCACAACATCACATACATTGATCTGACCCCGTGGTAAGTAGCTTAAGCACTTGTGTTACAGACATCAGAATCAACATGACTGTAACACAAGTGTAATAATACCACACAAATATACTTAAACACATGTACATGTTCATGCACACAAATGTTTGTCCTGTGCGGGGATCGAACCCGCGACCTCTTGCGTAATAGGCAACTTATTGACCATTACACCAAGTGGGTCGTCTAAAATACCTAATGAGGCATTAGGGTTTAATCGCTGAACATTTTAGAGAATTTTGTCTGTCACTGGAAATTACTACGTAAGGTTTTTGTGGGTGTCAGGTTCTTTATTTTATATAGCGGCCCGTCACGCGGTTTCACCCGCGTCCCGGGGGAACTACTTCCCGTACCGGGATAAAATATAGCCTATGTTACTCTGGGTGAATGTAGCTTTCCAACAGTGAAAAAATTTTTCAAATCTGCCAAGTAGTTTAGGAGCCTATTCAATTCATACAAACAAACAAAAAATCAAACCTTTCCTCTTTATTATATTAGTATAGATTACAAGATTCGTACGCTGCGTCGCGTCGTTGTCTAAACAGCGAATTTATTAAAGACTAGCGGCCGCGTCGACTTCGTCCCCGTGTATGACTTTTTCCGCACACATAGTACTATTATAGCTTAAAACCTTCCTCGTCGAATGGTGGATTATATTCAACACAATTATTTTTTTTCAAATCAGACAAGTCGTTCCTGAGACTAGCGCGTTCAAACAAACCGACAAACAAACAAACTCTTCCGCTTTATTATATTAATATAGAAGTATAGATAGTAGAAAACCCTGCACGTATTCTTAAATAAAAGTCTGCCCTAGTAAGTTGGAAAACTTTATATGACTTAGAAGGCAGCCGCGAGAAATTGCCTGTCAATGGAAAAAGGGTCTGAATTTAAGTATCTGGAGTCTGAAGGGAAATCAAATTATGTCAGTATTTCTCCTTGCTCTTGGGAGTTCATGCTTCTCGCATCATGACTAGATAGAAGATAAAACAGACAGGAAATAGTACTGTAAGATTATCTAAAAGAGTCCCATTTACATTCTGAACCAAGCCTTATTTTAATTATACAAATGCCTCACGTTTCAAAGTTATATAAAGCTGGCCAAAAAATAAAAAAGTCTATGGGCCTGGCCAGAGCGCATTACATTTTCATCGACTAATGGTTTTGTCGGATTCGGAGTATCCACTGCTAGCATATATTATGAATGTTACGCGAATTGATAGATCCAAAAATGGGAAACTATGCAAATTCTTGCAAACCAATCTAGCCAAAAAAACTATAGATTATGTAAATAAAAATTAACATTGACTGCCATGTTGGTATAAAGTCATTTGAATCTAACTTTGTACAGTACCTACCATTATTCTCTAAAATGTATAATATTATATACATTTCTCTTACATTAGATTAAATCCACAGTAATATTGTCACAGTATTAAGGACAAAACATAGGCAAATTTATTTAGTTGTATTCTCAGCGTAGGCAAATATCAACAGAGAAAATAGAACAGACACACGTGATATAAAAGACATGTAAGTGTTTCCTGTAATCGGGTTTGAAAGCGCTCATCGCAAAGCCGTTGACTTTTGTGACTACCTTAGGGCCGTTTTTTCGACCATGCCGGCCGATCTTACGATCAGCCAGGTATGCAGGATACATTGAAGTTCAAAAGTGAGTCCGCAAGCACAGGTGCACTCCCTGTTCCCTCACTCTCATAGTCATTCTCAATCATCCCTCATTCGTTGGGACAGCAATCTGACACGGCCGTAGAGAAATCAGGCTCTGGACCAACTGCTTAACGTGCCTTCCGAAGCACGGAGGAGCTAGTGATGATTGTTTTCGGTCACCCATCCGATGACTGGCCTGTGTGAAAGTTGCTTAACTTTGTAATCGCAGGCCTCATCGCTAACCACTGCTCCATCGAGCTCCTCAAATATAGGTCAAAAATGAATACGGTTAAAAGTGAACTATGAAAGAAACGAGTTAATTACAAGAGCGGAATTCTCTGAGGGCTACCTGAGAAGTAGGCGCGGCCCTCATTAGTGCCGTGCTAGTTATACATACAAACACAGTCTGTACATACATCGTTTTATATATTTACTCATACACATTTTATTTGAAACTAGCGGCCGCCCTCGACTCCGTCCGCGTGGATCTCGATTTCCAATATCCTATGTGTTATTCTGATGTATAAGCTATATTGTGGTAAAGTTTCATTCAAATCCATTCAGTAGTTTTTACGTGAAAGAGTAACTAACATCCATACTTACAAACTTTCGCCTTTATAATAGTAGTAGGATAGAAATAGCAATCTAGGGCCTGATATTTATATAGGTACGAGCACTATTCATTAAGTAGGTAATCTTAAACTGAATGTAAGGTCGATTGTAAAATAAATTTGTACATATCAATCGATATTTAAGGGAAACAGAAAAAGATTACCCATTTTAGTTTCTCGCAAAATAACGTAGAATTAGGAGAGATAGGTACTTTGGTATTTAAAAATCTGGTTTTAACCAAACATATAAATATATAGATAAAACGTTATAATACCAATTTTTAGGGTTCCATAGCCAAAATGGCAAAGAAACGGAATTCTTATAGATTCGTCATTTCTGTCTGTATGTCTGTCTGTCTGTTCACCAGTCTGTCACAGCCACTTTTTAGGGTTCCGTAGCCAAAATGGCAAAAAAACGGAACCCTTATAGATTCGTCATGTCTGTCTGTCTGTCTGTCTGTCTGTCTGTCTGTCCGCCAGTCTGTCACAGCCACTTTTTTCCGAAACTATAAGTACTATACTGTCGAAACTTGGTGAATATATGTATTCTGTGAACCGCAACAAGGTTTTCACACGAAAATAGAAAAAAAATAAAAATAGTGGGGGGTCCCCATAATTTTTTTTTTCATTGAACATATACGTGTGGGGTATCTATGGATAGGTCTTTAAAAATTATATTAAGGTTTCTAATATCACTTTTTTCTAAAGTGAATACTTTGCGTGACAGACCCTTCCAAAGTGGAAAAAAGTGTGTCCCCCCCCTCTAACTTCTAAAATAAGAGGATGATAAAACTGAAATTAACATATAATGTGCATTACCATAAAAACTACCAACGAAAATTGGTTCGAACGAAATCCATTCAGTAGTTTTTTTAATACTTCAAAAATAGAATTTGTACGGAACCCTCAGTGCGGGAGTCCGACTCGCACTTGGCCAATTTTTTCCGAAACTATAAGTACATACTATACTGTTGAAACTTAGTAAGTGGATGTATTATGTGAACCGCAACAAGGTTTTCACACGAAAATAGAAAAAAAAATAAAAAAAAGTGGGGGTCCCCATAGTCAGAACTGAAACACGAAATATTTTTTTCATTGAACATATACGTGTGGGGTATCTATAGGTCTTTAAAAATTATATTAAGGTTTCTAATATCACATTTTTCTAAAGTGAATACTTTGCGTGACAGACCCTTCCAAAGTGAAAAAATTGGCCAAGTGCGAGTCGGACTCCCGCACTGAGGGTTCCGTACAAATTCTATTTTTGACGTATTAAAAAAACTACTGAATAGATTTCGTTCGGACCAATTTTCGTTGGTAGTTTTTATGGTAATGTGCATCATATAATTATTTCAGATTTATCATCCTCTTATTTTAGAAGTTAGAGGGGGGGGACACACTTTTTTCTACTTTGAAAGGGTCTGTCACGCAAAGTATTCACTTTAGAAAAAAGTGATATTAGAAACCTTAATATATTTTTTAAAGACCTATCCATAGATACCCCACACGTATATGTTCAATGAAAAAAAATATTTCGACTTTCAGTTTTGACTATGGGGACCCCCCACTCTTTTAATTTTTTTTCTATTTTCGTGTGAAAACCTTGTTACGGTTCACAGAATACATCCACTCACTAAGTTTCAACAGTATAGTACTTATAGTTTCGGAAAAAAGTGGCTGTGACAGACTGGCGGACAGACAGACAGACAGACAGACAGACAGACATGACGAATCTATAAGGGTTCCGTTTTTTTGCCATTTTGGCTACGGAACCCTAAAAACCGGCCAAGAGCGTGTCGGACACGCCCATGAAAGGGTTCCGTAGCTAAAAGATAGCCCGACCGCTTAAGACAACATTTAGTAAGGGCAACTGCACGTCATAAGTTGGTCGAGTTGTATAAAAATAACTATGTATGATACAGAGTTCGCTATAGTTTTCGTTGAAAGTACTTACTTAGAGGTATACAGGACATTTTTTTCAGAATTATTGTAATAGTATTTCAAAAGTTAAGGGGGGGGGGACGCTCTAATTTTAACTTTGTATTAATATATCTCGAGACTGGGGTGTTTGATCCACATGGTTTCAAGGCGAGTTTTATTGTATTTAAAAATACCTGTTTAACGATACCCTACACGATGGGTTAAGTCGAATTTTTTTTTTAGAATTAACTTTTCGCTGTATGGGAGGGGGGGTAAAAAATGATTATTTTTTGATAATTTTAAAAACCAATTCTTGAATTATCACTATACATCTCTCCACCAATTTTCGTGGCAATCGGTTCAGAAACGGCGGAGAACGAACCAGGACAGACAGACAGACAGACAGACAGACAGACAGACATGACGAAACTATAAGGGTTCCGTTTTTGCCATTTGGCTACGGAACCCTAAAAAGTGTGTCCCCCCCCCTCTAACTTCTAAAATAAGAGGATGATAAAACTGAAATAATTATATAATGTACATTACCATAAAAACTACCAACGAAAATTGGTTCGAACGAAATCTATTCAGTAGTTTTTTTAATACGTCAAAAATAGAATTTGTACGGAACCCTCAGTGCGGGAGTCCGACTCGCACTTGGCCAATTTTTCTGTCTCAATTCCACTTAAATCGTTGCAGACATATTTAGAATTTAGTACTCGTTAGGTACTAACTAGTTTCGGGAGAACGGAATATACGTTATTTATTTTGTCGATATTTCCATCAAATCGGTCGAATAATATCGCACCATATACTTATATATGTACATATGTATATGGCACGATAGCTTGGTTAGAAGTCCGATGTTACCCAGACGAGTCACTTGCTAGCATTTTGAAATTTATAATAATGTAACCCACAGCTTTTGTTATTATTTAGGCGATGCAAACATTTCCGTAATTATGCTATTTCAACATGAAGACGAATGAAGCGCACGCTTTTCCCAAGCTTTTGTTTTTACGAATGCTCAGAAAAAATATAATCAAAATGCAGTACCTTTGGTTTTATATTGCACATCGACCCTTTGAAATAGAAAATCGGCTGAATTTGTAAACGTTACGTTACATTTATATTTATGTCGCACACTATTTAACTTTTTCGGAAAAATCGCAACTGGTTTCCAAATATTTTTTTCGGTTGAAATTGCAACATGGGTATAACGCATCTATTATGCTAAAGAAACATACATACCCAAATATTTTTCTAAATTCCAAACTCTAATTCATGAAGGAGCTTCGCGTTTAATCGGAAAAACGACGACTGCTAAATGACAATGTAAAATATGTATAAAGCGCAAGCAATACTCTCTAGAGTTGCAGCAAATATATCCATATTTTGATTAGTCTTGGCTGCAATTATGCGGAGTCCAGTCTTGGACTTCTGTGCGAAGAACAATTACAGGGTTCAAATCAAGACGCTGCAATTATCTTGATGACTTTTGGCTTGAAACTTGGAGTCTTGGATAGCATGGAGCCTTAGTTAAGTGCTTGAAAAAGCGCTAAGTATATTCTGCTTATTTCTGTAACAACAGTTAAAGATAACTTTGAATCTAACATTTATCAAAACATCTGTCTTCATGAACTAACCTACTCAAATGTTTCATACATTTTCAAGATGATCTTCCAAAAGTCTAAACAAACAAACGTAAGTACTTTCGCTGGGGCCATTTCCACTTCTAATTACACGGGTTACTTTGTGACTCGCGTCAAAGTTGCGAGTCGTCTTATAAACTTATTATATGACTTAAACAGAGCAAATTACCTTCGAAGAGACTATAAGTACCTAAGAGTATAGGTTTTAAGCTTATGTTGTTTGTTTCGGAAGTTCGGAGCTTGTGTTCCAATTTAAATTTGCGCAACGGCAATTAAGATTCCATAATACTCTTGGATACTTCATTAAGATTTCCAATATCTCTCTCATCTTGTCGATATTTAATAACTACTGGTACGCTACCCCAATAAAACAAGATTTTAATCAAATTTTCTGGTATTAACGTTGAAGATAATGTCAATTAGTCAAGTTGTTATGCCATTTAAAATGTAACTATGAAACTAAGCTTTACACAATTCACAGGTGTAATACATACTTGATATTGTTTAAAGAACTACACAAGGCTTCAAAACGTTTTCTTTGTTTACTTCATAATTAACCGGCTATGTTTTGTCCACAGGTAAGGCACGGCTAGGTGAAAAGGGTCCATTAACAAGTCTAGCGTCGCGACATCGCTCGGGGTGTCTTAGCAGGAGGCACTCCGACGAAGTGCCTGCGGCTATCACAGTTTGAACTGCGTTTGTCGAAGCGGCTTGTTCTCAACCTGTATGTACTTTTTAAATATCTACATGTAATACCAAGGAGGTTGTCGATTCGACAGAACAGTTATTTTTAAACGTTTTATTTTGTTATTGTATCATCATCATCGTCCTAGCGCTTATCCCGGTTGCATCCTTGGCCATTGCCTCGGAGCCCAGGGTACGCTACGACTATGATCCTGAATGACTAGCCCGGTTTTTTGTTATATCATATAATTCGTATGTAATGTAACTATGGCGAAGGTAATGCGGTTCATTATCGTATGTCGAGCATGTAATCGCCTCCAACGCTGTAGTCTACCGATATACATGCAAGAGTAAGCCTCTTAGGCTTAAAGTCTAGAGATTGTAGGCTGAATTTAATTTGGTGAAGAAAATATTTAACAGTCTGATCACTCATAGTTGAACGGAGAGAGCCTAAAAGTTGTATTTAAATATATTTATGTGGGTGCTCCTGAAACGTAGGTTAGTAAACGTAGTTGTTTTGTTCGTTTAATTGTCACTGCCTTCAAAGTGTTTAACTCTTGAAACGTTATGTTAGACAATAATTTCAGTGGCGATAATAGTCGTTAATTAAATTTATGTTGAATAAATAAGTGGGTGGTTTCTGTTTCAAACGCAAATAAAGGAAATTCAGTAGCTTTTTTATGCTCCAGCTATTTTCAGCTCAAAAAACAAGCCATGTTAATGAAGTTAGGCATTAACATTCAGAGTAATAAAACAGATAAACCTTCACTTAAAACGATTCCCACATGAATTCCTACATTTTATTTTACATTATGTAAATGTTACTCCAAAAATTACTTTATCGCTTTTAAAATATGGTCCACTATTGTATAAAACATTTGTGGTTAGAGCCCTTTTTGCCAACAACCCACTCGTAGTAGTTTAGAAACTTTTAACCGAATTCTAAACGGTTAACCGCTTTATCGGGAAACTGTTATAGTTTTTGAGATCATATGATCTTTTTATTAGTTTTATCTTTTCACTGTTTCTTACAGCGTAACGCTGGACGCTAGTCCATGAATGTGCATTCTTCCAATAAAACTTTGTTTAAAGTAGTTGTAACTTGTAGTATTTTAAAAGGCCGGCAGTCTATGTATGGTGATAATTAAGATGATATAATAAGATGTAAGGTGACTCGCTTGCTTATTTGCCACCATTAGCATATTTTTTTTCTAAATTTATCTATACAAATATTATAAAGAGGAAAGGTTTGATTTTTTGTTTGTTTGTATGAATTGAATAGGCTCCGAAACTACTTGGCAGATTTGAAAAATTCTTTCACTGTTGGAAAGCTACATTCACCCAGAGTAACATAGGCTATATTTTATCCCGGTACGGGAAGTAGTTCCCCCGGGACGCGGGTGAAACCGCGTGACGGGCCGCTTGTTGTATATATTTTTGAAAAAAAAAAGTGGATTTCAAAGGTGCATGATGTACGATCGTTATACTATGTACCTTGAGCTTTGTCGGAAATGTGCAAGCAAAACAAAAGCTCCTAGATGACACGTCTAAGCACTGTATAGGCGTTTATGACCGCCATATTGTTGGTATGAAACTACAATGTTGGTGCTTAGTATGTGCTTAGCTTTAGGTATGGCTTAAGTTACACGATCCTGACGACATAATACGTCGACATAATAATTTTCCTTTATGAATGAATAAGTATCTGTTTTGATTTTGAAATAGTGACTGTGACAGAATTAATATGGCAGCTTCATACTTTACCTTTAAGATTAGTTACCCGTAATTGTACGATCACTCTAACTGGGTTCCATCTGAAGGGGGTGAGACTGCAGCAAAGCGAAGATGTGCGGAGCGAAGCAGAGATGTGTGACGACACATCTCTGCTTCGCTGACGAGCAACCAATAGTATTTTGGCCTCAAGACGTAACCGTGATCATCTCAGCATTGAAATCCTATTGGCTAATTGCAGCACATCTTTGGTGGAGTTTCACCCTCAACGCGTCTGTTATATGCGGTAGAAACTCATAGTTTCCGTGTTCCGATAGGAATTTAGATGCCCGTTGGTGGTATCGTATAAGCACACCAACATACATTGTTCTTGTTTGGACCAGCGTGTGTATAATTACGGCGTGCCGTCCAGTTAAGCGTGTTTGCGAAGTTTCAACGACATCGGATGCACCATAGCACGCTCGGTAACAATGGTTTAACTAATAAGTTTCGAGTTCTGAGACACAACATGTAAGGCAACACACTGGTTGCAAACATCATATGATGTATGTACAATGTACAAACGCGAT
Source organism: Nomophila noctuella (assembly GCA_958496325.1). Lineage (NCBI taxonomy): Eukaryota > Metazoa > Arthropoda > Insecta > Lepidoptera > Crambidae > Nomophila > Nomophila noctuella. The sequence goes on from OY292493.1 coordinate 11,635,345, forward strand.
TATATTCTGACACATTCGACGGGCCCATTGGTCTAGTGGTCAAAGACTCTGGCTACAAAACCGAGGGTCACGGGTTCGAATCCCGCTAGGGAAAAATGCTTGTGTAATGAGCATCGGCATATATACTCGAGTCATGGATGTTTATTTAAGTATGTCTATCCATTCCCTAGCATCCATAGTATAAGCTTCGAGCTTAGTTTGGCGCTAGGCAATTGGTGTTAGTCCAAGAAATGTATTTATTCGTTTATTGATGTAACGTACATAAGTCTCTTTGTTCTAGAGAATGTACAGAACGGTACAGTATGGACTCTGTAAGAATCTCAGACGAGTCTTTGGGCGTTTCTTTTGATGATGTAATGCCTCGGGTGCGTACTGTTTTATTAATGTAAAGCCTTCCGCCAGCTGCTTCGCTCGCGTGGACAGCATGTGACTGAATCCCGTGGGAACATGATATTTTACTGAGATAAAAAGAAGCCCATGTCTTTTATTAGGTAAATTTTATATCTTTTAAAATTTCTTTTCAATCGGTACAATAATTTCAGAGCCAATTTAATTCAAACCAAGAAACGTAAAATAAATTTTTCCTTTTTATAAGTTCAGACTACTCCTAAAATTATTTTAGTAGACTGCATATAACTGTAAAAAATATTTCAATGACCAAAGTATCAATCTTTCATTGCCAAATTATTTCCGATCAGTTATCACACTTAAGATTTCAATAGGTTCATTAATTTTAACAACTCGAGTCATTACCGTTTTCGTAAAAAAGGTTGAAAGATTGTGCAATTTTAATTACACTTGAAACTAAAATGGATCAATAATCCCTTTCAATATCGTTAGTATCATACATTAGACACATATAATAATCGCAGTGAAGCAACTTTGACACATCTATCACTCCGTATTTCACCACCGAAACGAATCAAAGAATAAGTGCGATTGCAAAAATCATATTTCGAATTTCATTGTTTGTAATTCACAATATCACAATGAAGAACATAATTGCAATTGTTATAATCGTTTTTGTTAGAGTGACATTTGATAGGTTTTTGTTATGGGGTCGTGAACAAACTCTTCGTATCTGATTCAGATTATGTCAGATGTTATGTAGCCGTAATGTGATAGCAATGATCTTTGATTGCGATCTTAAACGAGTAATTGCGACACTACAGTTATCTAGTAATATGACTTTTATGATTCATATAAACAATAAAAGGTTCATAATAAAGCGTAACAGTTATTATTTACGATTATTATATTTTTTCACATAGCCTTTATACGAGTACGTAATTCAAGTCACATTTAGCAAGTGAGAACTAAATTGTGGCGATAAAATTTTATACCGGATAATATGTATTATGTGAATTTATAACCGCGTACATCGTACTTGTCATTGATTACTATGATAATGGATTTGTACCAATTGTGAACCAAGTGAAACATTAAAATTTAACATTAAATTGTTGTGTCAATGATAGCTTAATGTTAAAGGCATGGTGGAATATTGACGTAACGTTGTAATTGCTGTTAAGCTATCAATAAATAATTTGAAGAAATGTTTGACCGTTTATTAGATGAAGGGTAAATTATCAAAAAACAAATTGCAATCCTTTCCAGATAGAATTGAGAAACCAAAAAAGCAATGTTCGTAGAATGGGCAATAACTAAGCATTGTATTAACAAACAAGGTTTATGGGGGCTCGTAAACAGGCGAAACGTGACGTAAAAGGTTGTATTTTGACGAGTTCGTTTGAGTTGCTAAAGCAGAAAAAAATTATTTATTTGCTTGATTTCACTAAATAAACTCGTATTTTTTCGGACAAATATTATAGTAACTGCTCTTTAATTATGAAGTTAATAATAACTATTCATGAATAAGCACGCAATGATTTAAAAAAAAATGAAAGGAAGAAAACATCAGAGTTATTCTATAACTCACTTAGCCCATAGAAAATCTTGAAAACTGAATTCTTTAAATATATTCCTATTAAAACTAAACTTCGCAATGTATTTCCTTAATCACATCCTTTGTGCTTTCAAAAGGAGTTTCTATTTTTAGTTAAAGCGCATTTACCGTCGATACAAAACAATCCATTTTCCATTACAATGGCTTTGCATCCGAAAATCCAACATAATGCTGTGCTTGCCCGTGTTTAACATGTTGGTGTCGTGTTGGTGTAGTGTTGGTGCAAGCTAGTGTCAGCAAGCTGAATAGGGGAACGGGACAAGAGACGTTGTTCTATGTTGTAGGTACATACTCGTAGTTTCATAGCAGGTGCTTGGTGTTTGCCATATTGTAGGCATCGTGAATTTAGAACGTCGTAATGTTATGACAAGTTTGGTAAAAAGAATTAGAATCGCTAACGAATCCAAACGCCTCCATCAGATCACCGTTCATGCCAAATGTGTAAATTTTACATAAGCTTTGATTAGTTGGACGCTAACATTAATCATATCATCAAAAACAACTTTGTTTACATTTATTTTATTGTACTATCATAGTTATACAATAGTTCTACAATATTTTGTGTTTTACTTATTGCAGTCTTGGAAAATGTTAATGCATAGTAATACTAGTGTAAGTTTCCTTTGACTTATATCCAATATTTGATATGCAAGGCTTCTGAACAGACAAACTTGCCGAAGTTTCCAACTTCGGCGCTGGAATACAGTGGATGTCTTTACGCCGTGGCTACATAAGTAAAGAACCCTGCTCAAAATACTGTGAACGAACAGCTCTTCAGTTTACCAAGAACTGACATATATCGTCAATTATATCGAAACATAATTGTAAAGCAATAAGTTAACAATCGAATCAAGATTTTTGATATATTTGTATTTATGCTGTTTTTCGTAGATAAAATATCACAAATTAAATTTATGTATGTTCACTGAATAAAAGGGCCACATATCAACGGCTTAAATTAATTAATTACCAAACATTTTGTATCAAACTACATATGTGAAAATTATTTTTGCTGTAAGTACTTAGTATAAGGACCCAGGACCGAAACCGCAAACTAAACTTAAATGCTAGTGAGTGTAAAGTTTCAGTTCAAATATTCTGTTTTCATGCCACACTGGCTAGATTATAAGTTTGACAGCTACGAACGAATGAATAGAGAAACTCAATCTAACTTAAGAGTGACTACCGACAAGTTTGAATCAGTCATACTGATTTTTAAAAAAGAAGGAAATGTGAGCCCAGCCCGCGAATTGAGAACACCACGAAATCAATCTGACCTATATCCCGATTTATTCTATATTGAAAATATAAAATGAGAGCTGTCGTTCTTTGCGGGCTCTACTGATGTCAGTGAATTGTGTAGAGATTTAAACCTGGAACAGATTAAGGTCAGTAATTTTAAAGCAAACAAATGGCATCATTTTTATTAATTAATGTAATGATTTAGAGGTACCTACCTCAGTGGAGAGAGCACTATCTTCAAAAACTATGGAGGTCGTTAGGTCGGATCCCGCGGGGAACACTACCACTTTGTGTTGGTTTTCCCAGTTTGGTTAGGACATTGCAGTCTTGAATCACCTGATTGTCTGATAAGAATGCTGATTCCGTGCTTCGGAAGGCACGTTAAGCTGTTGGTCAAAACTATGATCCAAATGGTCTGATAATTTTGATTTAGAAACAAAGGATTGTACCTTGTACCATGATGAAGAAGAGAAATCTAATAGCCACTTGATCCACAATAAAGGTTCGATTATGCTATTTTCTCTGACCATAACTTATCTAAAACGGTCTACACGCCTCGGGAGAACAGAATTACGACAATATATCAGTTTCTGCGTGAGCGTCTTAGGATATGCAGAAACGATAGCAAATCCCACAGCAGCGCCCGTCGTGATAGACGCCTATAAAAGTAATTTCCGCCGCATCAAACTAGGGCTGCCATAAAACATTTCTATGGCGAGTCAAAATATAAATAATTTTATGTTTTCGGAGGATCATAAAAAGGTATTTAATTAATTGACTATAGTATGATTAACCTAAACTGTAAGTATGACTGTTAGGAGTTTTACGAATTATGGAAATAAATGAAAGACTCACTATTTTGCTAGACCACTACCTACAGGAAAGAACAACTTTTATAATGCAAAAAAAATTACGTTAAATGGTCATTGTTAACAAAAAAAAATTACATTTTAAGGGGATTCTGGACTCTGAGAAAATGTCCGAGCAAGCGAACGGGACAAACAAAAATGATGATGAGTTACAGAACAACTTGAAACATCGGCACTTTTTGCACTAAACAGTTATCAATATATGGTTTCTAAAAATATGATTTAGCAGCCCTCATCCATACAGAATCGAATCGCTTCACAATTCGTATCTCTAGCGGCCCGCACACGGGACCCGCATACATATTTTAACCTCTGCAATTTATGCCTGCATTGCTCGGATCATTCTCTGCGTCAGCTATATTTTAATGGCTATCTAGATCGGTTTTATCAGCAATATGTTTTTGGGTTTATAAATGGCTGGGTCCCATTTATAAATTTTGTCGAAGTCAACCTTTTAACCGTTTGGGTATTTCATAATATTTATTTTGGTTGGGCTGTAATGAAATATATAATTTAATGTATGCAAAATTTGTATTTCAGACAAATGTAAAAGTTTCTTTAGTTTGAGAATTACGTAAGTAAAGTAATTTGTGTTTTACTAACAAACAATAAATCTCAACGATGCTTGTATGCTAAATTTTAATGCACTGTTACTTCACGATATTACCTAGTTGCAACATGTTATTATTGTCTTTTGTGTTCGACTTAATTAACTGCAGCGTATCAAATCCTTTGAATTTAATTTAGGTCACATGATATTCTAAAATGCAATAAAGCAGCCTGTTACGAAAGATACAATATGCATTCACTTTGTTATTAATGAAGAGGAATATGCTTTGAGTACTAAAATATTTATGATTTAGATGTTATGACTTAGGTGTGAATTAGTTATGATAAGAATTACTTTCTGAATTGTTGTGACTTTCTAATACTAAGCAGTGGTTAACAAATACTCGTTTATAAGTACCTATACTTATATAAAAAACTGAAGAGTTTAAAAAAAACTGAACTGGTTCGAATAAAAAGAAATTGTGTTGGGTAGTTTGTCGAGAAAGGGTTAAATCTATACTAAACACTATCTGTGCGGAAACCGAAATCCACGCGAACGGAGTCGCGGGCGGTCGCTAGTAATTCATAAACCTAGCGGCACAACTGTAGGGAAGTTATTTTATGACATTTTTAACCCAAGCTATAAAATTAAAAGCTTTGTTTTTCATGAACATAATACATGCTTATTACCTTATATAAACAGTGATTACCATTAAACACAAAAGGCATAAATGCATGACTTTAATACTTCATCGCTCTTAGCTTTCTAAAAGTTTTCAACTATAAATAATAATCATAAATAATAATGTACAAAACCAATTCGTTGTGAACAACAGGGTTCTTTCAACTTTGCTTTTACTCAAGAAACAAGACTTCTCAAGAATCATAACCATTGTGCTATTTCACTCTTTCAACCCCGGTTCGCTATCCCACTTTCTGTTATACAAGTTCAGTTACATAAATGTGGTCCATTAGGTCTAAGAGGCTCTTAAGAAAGCGACAAACGATGTCGTGTTTATATCGAGTGGAATCAATGAGCAAATTATACAAAGTCCTACCAAAATTGGTTTGTGGTTGCGGGTCCAATTTGCTCCCCTGAGGAACGCCGCGCTTAGAACGACTAATAGTTATTTCACAGTAAAACAGTTTCCATTTGGGAACGATTTGATTATCGGTAATGTTGGTGATCATTATCGCACGAATTTATGAGGCGAATATTCCGAAAATAGAAGCTAGACTACGTAATGTTTATTTCAAAGTGAGTTCATTTGCGATGTGCTTTCACCGACGAAACATATTTTAACTTGACACATGACAATACTAATATAACATATGTGAAAGTTTGGTTAAGGTTCAAGTGATAGCATGTGCAAATAAATAAATAAAGTTTTTCTGTTTGGATATTTGTTCGTCCATCACGCTGAAACTACTGAACGGATTTTGATGAAATTTGCAGGGTATAGGCTGACTTATGTGAGATGATACTTTTATCCCGATTCAATGCTCCCATTGGATAAAACAGGAATCTTGATAAAGAGGGCATAGCCGCGGGTAACTACTAGTCAATACACTATATTTGCTTATTCCGACCTTACAAGTAAAAACTGGTAAGGTCAGATTACAAAAGTAAACACTCAACAAAAACAGTGTGAAAGGTATAATTTTCCAATAACTTTTTCTAACAAACATCTTCGGCCCATACATACGCGCTATAGACCCATATTGGAGTGTGATTCACGCTAGATTTCACAAATCGAAGATATGATCCCTTTCATGTTTACTGAAGTTTGCCTTCTCAAGTAGCGGATATCCGTTGAGCATCTTTGATCATTTACAATCTGTCCCCGGCAGAACCTGACAAACAATGTTACAAATATCCCAAAGTGATGTTTCCAGTTGGATTCTCTAAGCGATTTTGCTTTGCATCTATAAATCTGGATGATACGAGAATTTAGCACTGCGAATTTATTATCCACTAAGGATTTGACCTAAATCGGAATGGCTAAGCTACGGTAGTGACAGATTTTATTGTTATTTTGGTTTGGCTTATTTGTAGTGGGTGTTTCGTTTATTTTGTTTACGGTTTGTTTCGCGATCGGATTTTCGATCTTTTAGGGATCTTCTTTAATTCTTTTGACTTCGAATTTAATCTAATTAAAATATTTATGAATCTGTTAAGGTCTTTGAATCCTAAGACATCCTATGTATTTATCAAGAACAAACGTGGTCAGCACCTTAAGTCACTATCCGGTGAAGAGTGGTGAGAATCTTCAGAAAACGTATTTCAATCTAGCTTTTTATTTGACGAGTGTTCCACATTCCGGATATTTCTCAGCACGCAATCTCTAAAGCACGGTAACGGGCTGGGAAGCCGCCGTTCCCGATAAGCTCGATAAATGCCGGATAGTGTCTGGACGATTTAATGGCGAAGTGTGCAGACGAAAACCGATTAGATTGAAATCTGATTGCTCTTCCGAATCGATCATTGGGTTCCATCGCTATTCGCTAGTCTGAGAGAAAATGAAGTGCTTGTAACACTTCATCTACCTGAGCATACATTTTGTCACTAATTCTGAATTTAAAAACTGGCTAGTGGTAGTCAAATAGTATTTCAATGAAGCTGATTCAAATAATTTTGCTGAATGATTTGCCATAATTTTAACGTTTTTAGGAGTATCATTCACTACAATATTTGACAACCACACAATGAAAAAGCCAATTATAGGGGATTAATAGTCAATTGAAGATTAAGACCTACTTGGCTTAATCATCGGTTAGCACAAATGTGATCGTGTCCTCTAACTTAAATAATATGGTTGAAACAAAATTCACATTAAAAGGGGAGAAAAGGAGAATAGGCATTGACTTCAAAAAACATGAGGTAAAACTATCCAGCGTCCGTGTAAATCTCACAAACTTATCTCTAGCAAAAACCGAAGCTATATTAAGTTTTATGGCTCGGCACGTAGCTGAAGCAATAAATAACCGTTTATTAAATATAGTTGCAACGCCCGTTCACCAGATGAAAGGCAAGGCAATCCCTCATCTACCTTCACATTTCCACCGGATAAGGGGAAATATAGCACCGCACCTTTAAAAGGACCGTAACTATTAGATGTAGTGGTTTTAGCACTATGATTAAGTGTAAAATTGTTAAGATAAATTAAAGGCATGATTTCAAAATGTTTAAGTTTGAAAGTTTACAGAGAATAAAAACGCAGTAAGATGCAGTAATTGCAATGAAGTAGAAGCGTTTCTGTCAAATGCATAACAAAAAGTTGTGTTACTCGAAGTTTAATTCAATTCAAAATCTCACATATTCAATATCTCACATGTTCCCATATTGTTGTGATCTTATAATAAAGTTATCCGAGGAATGCTATTCAAAGTCTGACTTTATTCGAACTAGTTATTTACGAAATGTAACAACATGCCAAAGTGCAAAAAATGTAATTCAATCGTGTTCACACAAATGTGCTGGTACTTACTACATATTATGGATTTGATAGTATTGGCATCACGAAAATAATAAGCTTGATTTAATTTTATAGGCGCACTTTTAATGGTTGTTGTAAGGACAAAAGATAAAATAAATATTTGAAAAAATTAAACTCCTATTAGCTTTAAAAAAACACAGGTCACCTTACTTCACGCTTTATATTGACCCTTATAAAATAGTGTTTTGTCTCGAGTTCTTTGTTTTGTCTCTTTGTGGAGTATAGAACATTTGCTTGAGGCACTCCAGTAACATAGTATTTTTACTCGTCCTGCTTCTATATTTTTGTCGTTTTTTCCTACGTAATTCCATTTTGTTATACTGCCGTGTCTTCTTCTGTGTAATTGAGTTGCGAACGACAATGTTCGTGTTGCTCTTTTTACGGCGTTCGCGATTGAGGGCGGAGGGAAGAACGAGAACCCTTAAAATGTTATGGCGCTGATGAATCAAAACAAAACACGACGCGACGATTCGTTTTCTGAATAGATAGTTGATTGATGAATTCTTTTATTCTGATAAACATGCGAAAGGGCATTTGTCTAGAAAATTTTCTATTTTCTAAATGTCTAGATCAGTCGTAGAAAATTTTGAAGATATTTTTTTTACCTTTATAAACGGTTGCATAAGTTAAGTATATTTTCTATAACGCTAAAAAAAAACCAATGTTAATTTAAAACACATTTTCTTACATACATAATTTTATGTCAATATTATAATGTTATATAAGTGCGAGCACCAACTTATCTCAAATAATAGCAATATTAATAAGAGCTTTCATAGTGATAATTAATTCAATTTTGAACTTGTCAAAATTACATCATAATACTAGTACTTGTAGTAGAATTAATTACCATTTATGTCTAGCATCAATTGTTGTGAGCCTAAAATTAACTATTCTTGTTAAGAGCTTAAGGGCGAGTACTGATAATTTAGTACTTTAACTTAATACTGTATTTATTACGCTCTATAATACTTTAAGCTCTCTTAAAATGTAAAGCAATTTACAAGTTCAGCTAGCTTATTAACCGGCTGATGTAACACAGGAAACTACATAATTAAAGGCATGAAATGTCTTGAAATTAAACGACACTGAGAACTTTGGAAGTACTTAAATATGAAGCGAGAAGCCCCGCGAAGTTTGTATCCTGGGTGCAAGTTGATAACTTCCAAACATGTCGCTGAGTAAGGCGACATGACGATATTTTAGACGTCTAGAACTTTGGGGTGTAAGGAAGTCCTTTTGTTTTAATTACGCGTTATTATTGTTGCGGATGAAATGCTGCATGAGCTTGATGGCTTACTGGTTGTCAGTGCCGTAACTAGCCTTTTATGCGCCCGGTGCGAGCTTTCAAAACTGCGCCCCTAGTATATAATAGTCTGTTCATTTCTGCGCCCCTCCAGGATCTGCGCCCTGTGCCTGGGCACCGTTGGCACCGCCCTAGTTTCGGCACTGCTGGTTGTTGTTGAACTACATTATAAAGGCCGGTCTTCAGGTAGGTGACCGAAAATTTTCCATGCTTTCCCGTGCGTCGGAAGGCACGTCAAGGGGTTGGCAGGCGTTCTTCTTGTTAAATTAATTTTGATTTAATGAAACATATTTGTTCGATTCTGCAGTCAAACTGTTCGAACAGTTTATCGCAACACAGTTTTTCACTCAGATTTTTGTATTCGAGTATTAAATAAATAAATAAATAATTAAATAAATATTCTGCAATGAGCTCGCTTGGCTATTTAAGTTTAACTCCTTACCCACCCAAAAGGAAGGCCTGTGCTCCAGCAGTGGAAATATTAATAGGCTCTGATGATGATGAATCAATTTCCAGTACACAATAAACAGACAACGTCCCTTAGAATCTCACTTTATACGGAAACAACTTCATTTCGTGACTACTCATTTTAACATTTACACGTGTGTCCGTAGTTTTCAAAGGATCTTTTGAAGAGCATGATAGTACAGTCACGAGTAATAACATGTAAACACCTCGACTCTTATGTCAAAGCAGTAAAGTTCATTTTTCAATGTGTTTGTATACATGTTAGTGCTTATGACTGTACACATCCCACACGTCAAAATTGTAATCTTCCTTGACATGAGATATGGGAAACTACAAAGTCATACCACTGAGTAACCTCAGCCATTTCGGGAACAATATACAGACAAAGTAAGGAAAGAATTACTACTGAAGTTTGTTTATTACAATGGCTTGGCTCAAACTTAGTTTAAAAGCTTCCGTTGATGTATGCATCCTTGTGAGTTGTAGTTCAGCTTAGATGAACTGAGTATCTCAAGATTTATATATTTTTTTTAATTATTAACATTTCCAACATTATTTTCATTCTAATCATTTTTTAAACAAGAAAACAATTTGAGAAGATAGTTTTTGTTTGTTCATAAATAAATAAAAATAATTTACGTCATATGTAATAGATCATATCAATATTAAACGCTTTCACACAATCTCGTTAGGTCTTATAGGGTAGATTGGTGGTTTATGTGTCTTGTTTTTGACTCCTTAGCCCTAAAAATCATAATGATCTAAAAGTCAGTAAATTACTTTCAGACCTATGAAAACTTAAAGCGTACCGCAATTCAATTGAAACTAAAATTATTATATTTCTGCCACAACAAATGTATTCCAAGAAATGTCAAACCACAGAAGTTCTGGTAACTGTCTAGCATTTTGATGTGTTTTGGTGGGCCATGACGTTAACAAATTGAAAGTGTTCATTTTATTTGTTTGTCAGAATAAGTTCTTTCGGTTGGACCTTAAGTAAGTTTCTGGTATTGCCTGTCACACATCAACGGTTGTTTAGTCCTCTATTTAAACTACCGAGTCATCCCGATGTGCCATGGATAAAAAGGTTTACCATACCACACGCAAACAAATGTGTAGACAACCAGAGGTCCTAATCTTCAAAGACCGGTAGCTTATACCCGTCGGGAACCTAAAAACCGTAATGAGTTGGGGTTGGCACATACCTCTGTTACTATATCATTATGAATATCATAATGAGCACTATTTTCACAGGGTATTTCGGCAGTTGACTTCGGGTCTTGAATACATCGCAGTGTCAACAGTAAAAGGTTCTTTTAGGATTGACCAACTTTTTTCGACTTCATCACTTGACACCGCTGTTTTATTAAACCATCGGGAAAGCTCTCGTAATTAATGTTCGCAATGGTAAACATTGTTTATTTATAGTTCGATTAGAAGCTACGTAAATTACAGGCAGATATTCCATCGGGTACGACCGCGAAGGCAATTTTCCGTCACTTGATCAGAGTTATGGCTGCGCCAAGGGACGCGCCGTGATCGACGCCCGATAATCTCATCAAATGACGCAATTTAATCAGCGGCCGAGATCGCTGGGCTGTGAAAACATTGCGCCGCAAATATTAGCGAAAAACAGCTAAATATTCAGCTAGAAATTGAAGAATGTTATTAAAAATGGGGTTTCGTCACCTATGGATGAGAACGTTTGCAAAACTATTCGTCAAGTAAGCTGTACGAACTTGAGATATGAGAAATTAATGGTTTAAATTATTATGTTCACATACACAATTTTATCTAACGATAGATCAGTCTATTTAAGAAGAACTCTTTAAAATACAAGTCACATCATTTTGGAATGTAGCTAGCGAATATGGTATTGAAATAAAATCTTCAAACCGAAATATTAAAGATAAATCAAAGGAAAGTTCCGGATTAATGTAGATAACGACATAATTATCTTTTTCATTAACATCTATTCACTATGTACTTATCCGGGAGACGACCATCTGCTCACATTTTTGCTACTCATGCTTTTGTTTGCCCCAAATGTGAGAGTTCAACAATCCCTGGTGATTAATAAGGGGCGAGTCATTATGATAGTCATGACAACCGAGGAACATTATATCAACATGCATTGTACCAGGATAATATCGTGTCGTTTTCATGTTTCATCATTCGCCTTGTCAGAGTTGGTTAAATTCCTATGAGTTTGCTTTTGTATTCATAAGTTCCATTTATTCCTACCACAAAACCAGTAATTACCGGTAGGGTTGATTGGAAATATTTCAAATATCCCTTTCGATAGATTTCCGTTGATGTGCAAAACTTGATGGTAATATATTATTAAAAAACAAAGGACATCTAAAATCACAAAAGATAAAATTTTGATACGCAAATTACTTTGCATTTTATTCATATTTCCTGTCCGCCTTTAAAAAATATTTTTGCAAAAAAACTTGTGATCTGTATGGACACTAATTTCTACAAAGCATAGTTTCCACTGCAATTCAGTTGTAAATCCTGCAGTTTTCTTGATATGACAGTTATGCTTATTAGAATTCTTGTTGCTCCAGCATCTTAATGGCGGCGAAGTTTGAAATGGACAGAAACTATAATTGAAATTAACCTTTTCAGCTTATTGTAATTTTAACATTATTTATATGCCTTTTTGTTATTTCCAACAAATAATTAAATGTTGGACAACATTACGTCAACTTTGTATTAATTAACCATTTAGTTGTTATCTGTGTATTATCTCAAATATATAAATTTTAATTTAATTACCGAGGTTGAATAAGCATTTGTGTTTTGGATATCAAAGTCGACACGAAGGTTATTAATAAAAAAGTAAACATCCAGTAACAGAATAAACATAAACGTTCAGCAAACGAATATCAGAGTGGTGTTCGAAACGACCGGCGGCGCGCCATGAAACATAAACTTACGTATTAATTTGTACGTACTGTAAAGTGTAAACAGTGAAATAAAACATTTTATTATTTACACGAACGAGCGAATCGAAAGCGAGGCTCCTGCTTCCTTTATATATCGGATGAATGAATAAAGAAGAGAAATCAGGTTAGGCGTGCTACCGCAGTGCGAGAGGTATCTATTGTTTGTGTACATGACCGCTCTAGATTTTACCTTGCATTTTTGTCTTGGACTCCTGTATAAAAATACGATGAATTTTTGCAACAATATTATTCATTGTTGCAATGCATCGTATATCATCGGAACAAAGATAAATGTAGAAAGAAAGATGTTCTTTATTCCTACGGCTTGTTAAATTGTGCGATTTATTTTCCACTATGCGCTTGGACTTAATGTGTGTGAGCGATGGTGGCCCAGTTGTAAGGACAGCACCTCGGTTCGAATATGGGCCCACAACTCTGGATTTTTATATGGATTATGGAAATATCTATGTCTGGATTTGTGCCATTCGCTCGACAATGAGGAAAAACACCGTGGGGAAACCTTCACATTCAGATAGTGTCTGACTTTAGTTCAGTTAAATTTAAATAAGTAGCCATGATCCAATCTGTCTGGATCCCCTCTAAAGGTTCCGAAGGTCTAATGGCAGTCGCTCCACCGTAATAACCAAACTCGCCAAGTCCTAGAGATCATGGTCAAATCGGACCCCGCACTAAAACGGCATAAATGCTAGGAGGATGATGATTGACCTAAATGTTTGGCTTAGTTTAGGATGTACGTAATAAGAGGGTGTAACTATTCTTCTTTTCGTATTAATTTACTGAACGATACTATGTTGTGTGAATAAATTGATAAAAATAAATATGTGTTCGGACCAAAGTTCTTAATTCGTCACGAATTAAAAAGTATTCCATTTTACACTTTCAACGTACGAGGGTCGTCACCTGGTGCTCATTACAGAATGCACTTAAGTTGCACCGCATCGCCCGACGACACCGCAGCTCGCGGTCCGTCCGACCTGATTCTTGCAACCTGGAACTAATGTAAAATGCATATTACTGAGTCCGTGTAATGGAATATCGATAACCAGCTAACTAATAAAAATCGTCTATTTTCTCAAATATGGCCGATCGACGTCAAAACTGTATTTTTAAAAAAATCGCTTGAAGATTCGATTAGTGAACTAAAAGATAAGTTAAGGTTCGTTTACATAATAATATTACACATCGTAATTTTATTTTATTTGCAAGGATTTCTGTGAATGTTATTTAAACATTTGTAGGTGGGCGTCTTAATTTTTTTTCGGAATCAAAATGGTTTCACGTTATAATGAATGGATAAAAGAATATCTTACTTTATTTGAATAAAGCATCAGATTTATTTAAATAAAGTAAGATGGATATCCTCTAATCCATCCATTAAGATCACAGACCATATTTGCATATTTTTTACCGTGGTAATGTGATTTATAAGATGTCAAAATTCGTTATATCACTGTTAAGTATGCCAATAAGATGCACCAAAACAAAAAGGTCAGAATCAGATATAAATCATTGAAATATTACCCCAGCTAGAATGCAGTATGTGAACGTCAATTATATAACAAGAGCCGATCGACCGACAAGCTATAAACATTGTTTAGATGTAATCTGATTTCGTGTGCGACCACATCAAATATTAATGCAATGCAACGCGGTATTATGCCATTTCATGACTTGACCATTCGTTGATTATGCATTGAGGTTTTGTCTATTATTTTGATAGGTTTCAGATTAGTTGGAAGCTATGTTATATGAACGTTTTGTAAATGAAAACCTGGTAGTCAGTTTTGTTGCTAACATTTAATGTCAACTACTGATTAGGTAGGTACATATTATATTATGCGCGCCACTCTTTTTACCTAAACTTAAGCCGCAACAAAGTCTTTTGTTAGTAGTAGAGCCATGCTGTTGCACAGCAGGAATGGGCCGGGTCGTCCGGGGAAGTACCACCCTCTCACATAACATCAGCGTGAAATAATAGTATCTACTATTATCTTTCGTCTAGGCCCACACCCTTTAAAAGGTTGGCAACACATCAACGATACCTCTGGTGTCGCGGATGTCCATGGGCGGCGGTGATTGCTTACCATCAGGCGACCCGCTAGCCTCTGCCATAAAAAAAAGAAAAAGTCTTATACGGTAATTTTAAACATAATTATTAATGAAAGCTTTACATTTTTCCGCAATTGATCAAGAATTGCATAGGCTTTTTAACCTTTTTTTATACTATCAACAGCGAGTGCAAACTCGTGTTACTAAACGAAAATGGAGCTAACTTTAATGAAAATTAATGTTTTTGCTAACGGCGCTCTTTCACGCCGGTGACTATAAAATGCACGGTGGGACTCTCGCAGCCCATTTTACAATTTTGACTGCCATAAAATACTAAATGACATTGTATGAACATTGATGACAAGTAATATGAAAGATTTCGTACACATAACGGATAATTTTTGGAAGAGATTTCAAGATTTTCCCTTCTTTTATTTAAATAAAAATATAAACTGAAAAATGATCTCTTTAATAGAAAGTTATACTATAAAATCATACATACTTGTAAAGAGGATTAGTCAGTAAACCTAATAACTTAAAACGACCTCATACTTCACCCTTAAAATATAGTATTATTAAATTTCCCTACAGTCCGACCCACTGCATACTTCTACTCATTTAGAATATTATGTTTGGCACGATGTACATCGTCCATATTTCACAGTCTGTCGCTTTCATACGAATGTAATTATGACACCTCTGCATTCATAGCACCGAAATGTGGTTTGTTGTCCCGTAATGATGACCTCCAGTCACTGCAACTTCATTCATTATAAGCTTTGTCCATATGTGAATTCGCTCGGTTCAAGAATTTCGGACAACAAATGTATAAAAGGGCTTGAATATCAGGCTCTTTATTTAATTTGGATCTTAAGAGATCAGCCCGCCTATTCAATTAAGAAGGTAAACTAACTTAGGCTTGCTTGGTCTAAGAGCTTTTGATTCCAAATCACTTTTACATTGATAGTGTGCGAAGTTCTGTTCTTTTAGATCCTACTGCCCTGGTAGCTCAAGCTGAGAAGGCTGTATTTTGGGTCCATAACTTATCGGACATATCTAAGTAGTTCGACTACAAAAACTCTTAAAATACTAACCAGATTTAAGAAGGATCAAATCGACGACCCCAACTTTTTAGACCCAAGCCAATTTCGGTTCAAGAATTTTGAACTACAGAATTATATTTGTGAAGTGTAAAGTTTAGGTTGCCTTTAATTCAACAAGTTCAAGTGACCTCAATGCGGTTGGAAAAAGTTTTCGCTTTTGATTTGAGACGGGACGTCAGGAGATTTTTAGATTAGGTAATCAAACTTCGCTGACCGCGGATTGGCAACCGTCTGGGGCCAGTTCGCCTGACAGGTGATTTGTAAAGTTGGTCAGGTTCTATATAAAGTTTGAAGACGTTTGAAGTGTGTGGGGATCGATCTGGGACCTCTCGTGTAGTCCTAGTCAATTTCGAACTCCGAAAACTTTTAAAGTCATCAATTGGTTATATGAAACAATCACTGCTTTTTAATATCTTTTAGAATCAAGAGTAAAACCTTGGTGTTGAGTTTATATTAATAAAATATGAGATCTGACAAGATAATGGATACCTAATAACAAATTCTGTAATGCTAACGCCTTCCAACGTTCTTCATCGATCAAATATACCAAAATATTTTTCAACGCAGAATTATATTAAAAAAATGTTCATCTGTTCCTTACGCATCCGATCAATCATGCTAAATCGATTTAACACGGCTTTTCTCAACGAACATCTTTTCAGCGAATATTTTTTCTTTCGTCCAATTGGCGTATTTGCTTAAGAGTGTTTTTGTAAGTGACAAAGAGCCGCTTTGGTCTAGCTTATAAATCGTGATCGTGATATTTACGACTTTCTGAATTGGAGAAAGATCACCCCTTTCTATTGTTAGTATACGACGAATAGGTAGATAATAAAATGCTGGAGTATCAGAACGTTGGAATGGAAACCCTATAAGTTTTGGCGTATGGTATTACCAAGAGAATTCAGTCTAATTCACAAAAATAGTCTCGAGAAGTACGTAAATAAAGGCTATGATGTCAGGTTCGAAACTAAATAAACAATAATATTTTCAGACGTTGTCAGCCTATCTTATAATAGGAGTTACATAAACGTCAAATAGAAAATTTCTATTTCTGGAAACAGTCTATTTTCGTACCGCTAATCATTGCAAAATACGTTACCTATCAATCAAAGTCTATTTCTTTTTTGATGATTCTACCCTAATTGGTTCTTAACGCCACTTTCCTACCTAGGCACTTAATTAACGCTTTCTAGCGTAAACTATTTATTCGTTTGGCTAATTACTTATATTATGATAGTATTCAAAGGGCTATGCCAGCCATATCACGTTTCTGTACCCATCAATTTTAATCGGTGGATATGCCCCAGCTCCGACGACGCCAGAAAACTGTGTTATTATTTAATTACGCATGCCGCACGTTTTAACATGCTGTTATTGCGATAAGAAGCGACAATCGCTTTAAATTTTATTGCCACTTTCAGAGCGAGTCGATTTATTTTGAGGGCACATCTGACGCTTCTCTAATAGTATCTATGCTTATGCGTTCTTCTTTTTCATCCATAGAGCAGAGGACGAGGTGTAAATCGAGTTCCGACCTGCTCGTCTCTACCGGAGATTGATCTCGAAGTAATATTAACCGTTGGTCTAGCCGCGAGGATGTTTCATGTAAAACTGTTAAGGCTGTGGATGATCTGAATGGAAAATGGTGGAACAGATTTCAAGGGTCTCATTTCTTGAGATAACCTGGATTACTACTGAAGTTAGAAGGAAATTTCGGTAATGAGGGCTTTCATTATTTAACTGTTGAGGGACAACTCTAAGAAACAGAAAAAAAAACGTAACTTATTTATTGCATGCACATTAAAACTGTTAAAATCTTGTCTGATGAAAAGATACTTACATAATGGTGTAAATATAAGCTTACAAAATATTCAATTAATAAATAAACAAAAGTATCGAATCTTCCCCACTCCTATGCTATGACTTTATATCAAATCAGTTAAATGCGGAAAACATAACAAAAGTTTCTCAACGAGAAAACAAGCATAACAGACACCATTAAGTAAGATGTGGCCCACAGAATGGGTCGTGACACGGTTTTCATTGTCCCTGATAAGTAAATTACATCTACCAATGCATTGTTATTTTAGCTCAAAATCATTTTGAGCTCCGAAATCCATCTAACATTTCCCACTACGTTTAACAACATCATAACAGAAGCTGATTTGTTCCAAACAATTTGCCTTTGTAGTGTCACAACAATTTCGATAGAAAACTTTCTTCCCAATGGTCCACGTTGGACGGAGAAATCTATCTGTGTAACTTAAATATGGCATTGGAAACGAAATGTTTTTGGTATTTAAAGTTTATGGGTTGGGAGCAAAGGTTGTTTTATATTCAAGTTTTTAAGTACGGATGGTGTTTAAGTGAAGTATTTCGGGGTTCAAGGTCGAGTAATTTTGTGTTTTCAATTTTCATTGGCAAGGATGCTATGAAGCTTAGTATAGAAACACACTAGGCGGAATAAATCGCGACTGAAGCTTGGCGTGACTACGCCTGAAATGTTTCAGTCGTGTAATTTCAGCCTTGTGTCCTACCCTTATACTCTACTACATATTATTATTATAATGGTGACTTTTGTTAAATAAATTGTATAGTTTTAAATTAGAGTATTGTCAGAAGGTTTACAATTATCATGTGTTTGAATCATAAAACTGCAAATTCTAAAGCGAATTTATTTTCATATTTTCACTTTTATATCTCTGTATCTCAAAATTTTTATAGTCTATAAAATTTTGCACACGCGTTTTAACGGCTTGTTATAAAATGCCATGAAGACAGGGTGAAATCAATTTGCGAGCGCACGAGTCTATTATTGCTCAATCGTTAAACTACAAAAGGGGAGAATTCATGAGTCTCAGTTACAAGAATACTATAAATTGAAATAATTCCTATCATAATCCTTGACTCACTCTATCAGATTAAAAAACGTCAGAAAATCGGTTGCGGAGTATTAACGATTTAAGCATACAAAGGGACAGACAGAAGAAAGCGACTTTGTTTAATACGATGCAGTGATAAGCATGGTAATATTTGTGGTATTATGTAGTAGGAACCAGAATATCACTGACCTACAACATCAGTGTCACTAAAATGACGTCACTCACCTCTCGTTTCTGTGCTAAGCGGACGTTGGCCCATTTCTTCTCACACAAGGTTAAATCCGGAACACGTCACATTGTCAATTTGAATGACAACTCTCTAACAGGCCGGTACCATCTGTGCAGAAATTATACACTAGCAGAGATGGAGAACCTTATTTGCAGACACATACATATTTATTTATCACCGTTTTACTTAATTAAATACAGTGTATTTTATTACTGAGGAGAGTCCTCCTCAGTAATAAAATAATAAGTAAAAAAATAATATTAGGAAGTCGATTTAAAACCCTACTTTACTATTATAAAAAAAAACTAATTAATATAAATTCAAAAAATCTGACAGGGTAGCCAAAGAATCGGGGTAAAAATATTTTTGTAAAATCGAATTCCATGTTTGGTGCAATGCACGGGTTTAGCCTTTAAAAAAAATAAAAGTTCACTCCTGAAAACTTTATTATAACCCAAAATTTTTACAGCAATCTTACTTCCACCGTTTATATTCGTTGAAAGTTTATTCATTGATTTATTATACAGGGTTTGTTAGTTCTGCTTTCTGTTGTCAAAATATACTTTATAGTAAGAGAGCCCACGACCAAAATTTTTGTCTCATAGCAATACGGCCAAAACCGCATCAAATCGATAGATACGATTATCCTGAACTCGAAAATACCAATATCAGACATTTTCCGCGTAGCGTTTGATCTCACCGAATTTTCAAAATTGTCAAAAATTTTACCGAACTGCATCATAGCAATATGTCTGATTTGCAGACTGTAGTTGAATGATAGTTCTGAGATACCGGAAACATATTTTTCAGAAGTTAGTGGTGTAGCGCAAACCCGTAAAATCACTTATAAAAATTAAAAATGAGACAAAAAAAATGTCTCATAGCAATACGTCTGAATTTTTTTTTTATTAGTAAGTTTTGGTTATTTGAAGCGAACAAAACCATTTTCAGACGGAAATGTGAACGCATTAAATTTTGAGACCGTTTTGAAAATGTTAACAAATTTTACCGATCGGTATCATAGCAATATGACTGAAAATTGTTGGACATGATAAAATAAGTTGTCCACATGTGCAAAAAATTTATATCAGACAAATTAAGTGTAGCACCTTCTCTATCAGACAACTTTTCGATACTCAGATTTTTCAGCGTCTCTTCGGTAAATTTTTTCACTTTCTCAATCGTTGTTTCTTTACAAAACACACAACTCAGGTCCGACATTTTACACCACCACAACCGCACAACGTATGACAACTAAGTGAGCGTCATTCCAACGTTTGGAGCAGCTGGCGAGTGAGCTGTATAATAGTAAGAAAGGGTCAGGAGCGTAACAAGCGCTGAGGCTGTTGAAATTAAATACTGATTGATTTGATAGTTTTGGTTTTATTTAAAGCACACTTGAGTAACTTTTACAAAAGAAATAAGTAATGACATCTGTCATCTGTCAAAGTACATATAATAGACAAGGGAGATTCTTCAATATCTATGAAGGCTGTAAATTTAAAAAAACATTTAACAGAGGCGTCGGCCAGGCGACTCCGAAACGTTATTTTCGTTTTTGGGAGTATATGCTACACTTAAAGTGTCTGAAAACAGGTTTTTGGTAATCATGGCAGCAGAACGAAAAGTTGAAAAAAAAAATTATCCGTATTGCTATGATACAGGTCGGCTAAATTTGTTGACATTTTCAAAAATGCGCTCAGGCTATATGCTACGCGCAAAATGTCTGAAAACAAACTTTTTCGTAATACAATTATAAAATCTATGTACATTTTCACTATCAGACGTATTGCTATAATACCGACTGTCTTTTTTTTTTGACACAGCAGAAATGGCCTCCCACGCAGTTGCTACACTTTCGACCGTTACTACACACCTAGTCAGGTTCAGAATCGTACAATCTAACGATTTTATAGGGTTTTTGCCGTATTGCTATGAGACATGGTTTTGGTCGTGGGCTCTCGTACCATTAAGCAAACAACAAAAGAACATGTAAATCAGTAGATTTTTGAACCACATTGTTCTTTTGAATGAGTAAATGACTAAAATCTTTTACATGTTATTAAAATAAATGTTTACTTTGAGTTCAACTGTATTTCATGTTAAAATTAGCGGAGCATCCACTAATGACTTACAAATGTAAGCTTAACTATTGTGTTAATGAAGACTGCATTATTCATCTCGTATTTTGTTTGTGAATTTAACATCCAACTTTACTTACTGAAGATCCAGATTTAGTTTTATTTTGTTATATTGAAATTGTTCTAAAAACTATTTTAATATTTATAATTAATGATTAATAATTTATTACATTTTTCAAATGACAAATTTTAGTAAATTTCACCTAAAATAAAAATTCAAAATCCATTTTTCTAGCACTGGTATATGAAATAGGTGAATGCAATAAACTTTGTCAAATTAAGTTATCATGGTCAATTTTATAATAATATGAATTGCATTTTCAGATAGGTGGATATATTATTATGATACTTATTAAATAACTAAGGCCAGTAAATAGCTACGTTATTTCTTCGTCATCATCATTTCTTAGATATTATAAATACGTGAGAGATAAAGTATGAAAGCCTAGTCCAAACGGTCTTTTGAAAATTCTTTCAAAAGACCGTTTGGACTAAAAAAAATCTTTTCTTAACTATTTAACTACATCTATATATTCTAGAAATAAAAAATCCGACATCATTAAAAGCTCGGAGGTTGCTTACCTTTGAATTACAAGTATTTTTCTCGTCAGTAATAAAATATTTCTCAAGCCTACACGTTCGGGGATAAAAATATTTCTACAAGATTCTCAGTCATTTGACGTTGAGTAAATTGTATTATGATTATGATAAATAATTTAAATCATTTTTTTTGTTAGCAAACTAGCACTGAGCTCATCTGATGGTAAGTGATCAGATAACTGCTGCCCTTGGACATCAATAACCGCAAGAAGATTACACATGCGTTGCCTACCTTAAAACCCGCGTAACCTCCCCAATCGAGCTTTGGAGACCTTACTAGGTACTAGCAAAAACAAAGTACTACTCTTCTGTGGTATTTTTTAAGGTAGAGGTAGAGCAACTGAACCTTTCACACCAGTAAAAACATAGCACATCAGTTATGAAGTCTTAAATCAGGAGAATTGTAAAATTAATTAATGCTCCAAGAAGCTCGGACACTTGAGCGAAGTTTCCCGCTTGCTTCAAAGTTATCGCTCAGTTCTACAACTAGAGAAGTGGTCGAGGTTAGAGAATTCACTTGGAGCGTGTTTTTGCAAACAATTCTGTTGTTTTATGGTTGATGGTTTCACTTGAAGACCTGCCAAATGAATATTATGAATGTATATGTTATTTTCATTATGTAAATATTCGCATGTGGCAAACCACATAAGAACATAAAGCCATAGGCACAATACGCTTAAAACGAATTTGAACAGTGCCACTGGTATGTTCTAAACTTTGCTTTTGTGACATTGTTAGTATCTTTTAGTATTGTTCTTGTTGAGAGCTAACATTAATCAGATATACTTGATGCTACTACCCTTTAGGGTAAACAAGCAAAGTTATAAGAATCTCTCTGCTAATCCATACAGACAGAATTAATTTAATATTCATGTTCATGTTCTGACGCACAAATTAAAGGTTTTGCTAAGTTGTTTACTATTAAGTCAACCTCTAATTTGTTTCAGAATTTCTGCAATCACAATGCTTAATATAGTAAGCAAAACAAAGACTTCAAAGGCTTTTGTTCCCGTTTACCCTAGATGCCCATAGATGTCGTTATCAGTGCTTTATATCGCGGTGAAGCACTCTTCTATTTGTTTGAGCTGAGTAAACGTTTCGAAAATTACTTCCGACCCGAGTCCATTATCTGAGTAGCTCTTCACACTCGTCTTTGCATGCGATTATTGTAATCTAACTGGGAACACTTGGGCTCGTTGTTTACATTAACATATTTGTTCAATAAGACTACGAGTACAAGATAGTTAGGTAAAATGTTTGTTTTTGACGCTCACTTTTCCGGCCCATTTCTTTTTACAGGACGCTTTCATTTTGTAAATTAATCGTGTAATATAGCCCAAGCAGTTTATTGAAATAATAATAATAGGAAAACGACAAACACTTTAAGTTGTATTCAGTTATCATTGTTACAAATACGAATTTTAATGCTTGAAATTCATCGTAAGCCTGTGATTCGGTAATCAAGACAATTAAATTACAGGCATTAAAATTGCATCTCTATAATAGGAAGAATGGAAAATGAATATCTATTCGGAATTAAATAAATGAGTAATAACCACTGAGTCAGAGTGTGTTAAAGAAGTTTCTTATTCGAATATGAAGATTAGATGTTTTTTGGCAAACAGAGTGGTCGGTCATTGAACCTCGTCGGGTTCCGTTATCAGCGTTTACTTTCAACGTTTCTTGTTTTGTTTTGAAAGTGATTGTCTTTTCGTATAGTAACAAGAATGAGTTGGGAGATTTATGTATCTCTCACAAGATATTTAAAAAGAGATGTTCTTTTCAGAGATTTTTTAGAACAAATAAAGTAAGAAATATGTATATATCTCATTAGATAAAATAAGTCTGTTGATATTAGCTTGCTACAGATAATTTGACATTTGATTTGTCTCATTAGATAAATCTTATTTTTTATAAATACATATGTAGTATGTTCTTATTAATAATATGTCTGTGTTAGAATTAATAAAAGCAAAAGTTAGGATCAGATTTTATTGTTGCCAATTTGGCCGCATCATGTTTTGAATGTATTGAAGTAACAACTTCATCCCCAAAAGCATCGTAAAATCCAAATGTGTATAACGCCATAAAAAGTTGTTAATTAAAACCTAACTTTTATGTCTACGTTACCCACCTACGTGCAATCCGTGGTTTATTTCATTTCTCACAAGTTTTGCTAAGCAGTATTTTTTTTGTTGTTTGATTAGCTTGGCGAAGCTTTCTCGCGTGCTGATAATTAGCAATATGTGGTTTTTAAAAATGTTTTACATATTTCTAGTTCGTTATCTTGCATTATAAGCTTACGTACGGACAGAATTTGTTTATGTCCTAGTTCAAATATTTCTACTATTATTGGGTATACTACTTTTGTGTAATGATTTGTTACTACTAATTGACAAACTGTTCGTCACTCATAAATGGATTGAGTTATAATAATCAATCAGTAAAATACCACGACAGAACTTTGTGATGTCCATCCATTGGTTCAATGTGCAATGTTGCTAAATACGGAACATTCAAATCTTAAACTATTTACGGATATGTAGAAATAGGGACGCAGGTTGGACACACAGTAGCGGAATGTGTCAATTGTTTGACAGGTCAATGTGTACTCAGTTGCACGCTCAGCCCACATTACACAGTGAACCTATAACCGTGTTAACTGCATGTTTTAGACTTGGACCAGAGTTGTTCTAATGGTTGTAAGAGGCCGTGAGAATGACATACCACGAGATGAAATAAAGCATCCGCCTTCGATCATTTTTATTACCTTTCCCTCAGAGTAAACTATACTGTAGGTTTGCGGTTGTGAAGGTAAAGATCGTATTGTGTTGTAAAATAAATCAGTCCGCGCAATCTTATTTATAGATATCTGTTTATGTTCTAATTGTTAGATGACCGAAGATATGAGGTTACCATGACCTCAAAGGAGAATAGAATTAGACAGAACTTTGGTCGGATTTTCGCTTAAAAACTGATATCACATGTCAAACTTATCTTGCAAATATATTGGCGATAAACCGTATGATTTTAAAAGTCTTAGTTTATCCTTCTCTAAAAAAATAAAAGACAAAGCTGTTTAATCTATTCGATCGTGTTCTCTGTTTGCATGAACAAGTTGAGCTTGCAAATTTTATGCATGTAGATGAATACTGTTTTTAGAACTAAGCCGAGTCTTAGTTTACAACGAAATGTCTTTGCGCCTCTTACTTTGGAATTTTGCAATTCCATAACTCACTTTGTTTTCTGGTTTAAGATATTTATTTCTCAAAAAGAATTTACAAAAATTCACTTACATCGAGAAATGTAACAAAACAATACAGTAAATGTAAACAATATCGAGTGACTTATAAAAATAAACACTGCATGCAGGTAGTTTTAAGTTGGTTCAACCGCCAAAAGAGCGCTCGATGCTAAGCATGTTCCGTGATTGATGCACAGTGTTTTAAGCACAATTTTATCCGATCCAATCCAGATATGTTTTTGATAGGTTAACCAAAATATGGACATAATAATGTCTGTTTCCCATACAATTAAGTGCTTGGTAATGTTTTACACCTATGTACTTAAATTATTTAAACTATATGACCAAATTAACTATCTAAATGAAAATAAGACCAATATTTTTTGTACCCGCTAAGGTACATAAATATCGACAGTCATAATCTTTTAATTTCTTATATAAGAACTTGCGAAAACAACAAAAAATAATAATTCCTAATCACGTTGTGTCAATATCAGGAAAAAGTCAGTATGCCTTATAACCAATATTATGTATGGTTTACATAACCCGGCTACGTGTCAAATCTGCGATCCATTTTTAACTAGTTACTTAACGGATGATCTAGATTACATTACGTCATTCATAAATCATGGTTGAAGATTAGCGATAATGAATACTAATGTGAGACTAGATATTAGTAATAATGGGCTATTTATACAATAATAGTCGTGTAGTGATCTAGTGCCGTATGTTTCGCTAGTCTCGTTCTACTTAAAGTGTTGTAATCATGTCAATAAATCATAGATTTCAATCGTTAGATAATATGCCCGAATGAAATACGATGTAAAGCCACAGTATCTTCACATTCAAAGGGCTGTGTCAAAGCAGGAAGAAATGTGGCGATATATCGAACGATTAAAATATATGAAATAAATGCAACAAATAAATAAATCCTACAAATGGAAGCGTAAGTCTGCAGTATTGAATCAGTTTCCTTATTTTAATCCCCCGATGGAATATTCATTAGATTCATCTGGTTGTCTGAATCCCAAATGGTTCCTGTACATTTGGCACTGAGATAACCTGCAATGCTGTAGTCGAGATTTGGTGGAGTGCGCATAAACTTACGTTATCCAAGCAAAGTAAATATTTAAGTTCACAAGTTTGCGAACACAGTTGCATATAGGTACAGAAACTAAATAACTAGCGGCCGCCAGCGACTCCGGCTTTCTCACACATAGGTATAAACTAGCCTAAAGCCTTCCTAATCAAATGGACTATCCAACACAAAAATATTTTTTTCAAATCGGACCAGTAGTTCCTGGGATAAGCGCGTTCAAACAAACAAATAATTCAGCTTTATTATGTTAGTATAGATAATAAAGAGTATTTAAGTAGGTATGTCTATCAGTTCCTTAGCTTCCACTTCGAGCTTAGTTTGGGGCTCGGGAATTGGTGTGTTCGTCCAAATAATTTATTGTTATTATAATGTGTATTGCATTGAAAATGAGGAGCTCGATGGCGCAGTGGTAAGCGCACTCGGCATGCGGTTGCTAAAGTTAAGCAACGTTCGCAGATGCCAGTCATCGGATGGGTGACCGAAAAATTTCATCTCGAGCTTCTCCGTGCTTCGGAAGGCACGTTAAGCCGGTGGTCCTGCGCCTGATCTCTCTACGGTCGTGTCAGATTGCTGTCCCACCGAATTATGAGAGTGAGGGAATAGGGAGTGCACCTGTGCTTGCGCACTCACTTGTGCACTATAATATATCCTGCGTACCTGGCTGATCGTAAGGTCGGCCGCCATGGCCGAATACGGCCGGAGGGGTATTATTATTGCATTGAAAGGACCAAAGTTTCAAGGGTTTCACTAACCACGGATCCTCAATATACCTACCGAAATTTTCATATACATATATGAAATAATCCTTATTTTTGGAATAATCAAAAATCTTTCCAGTCCCATTCCATTGTCTTGACCTCAGCTACATAAATGTTTTAATGCTAAAGTTCAATTACCCATTTTGCTTTTTGCCAAGGTTCTTGCTTCTTAGAAAGTAAAACATAGGTAGTATATTTAAAGATGTATTTTCGTTCCCGTCGAATAAAATTTACAATTCCGTTCGCTACTTACTCTAATACCTAATTTATCTTTTGCTTCATGTAGATTCCGTGGGAAGTTCAAATTACAACTGCGTAACGAAGTTTTATCTGGCGCAAAACTCTGTAACTTCACAGTAACTTTATAAAGATAATGAACGTTTCTCTTTCAACCTTTTCAAAACGTGCCTGTAATAGCTGAGCAAATTATTTGTTGTAAAATGTTTATAATAATTTAACATGATTCCTAATTTAGTTATTATGTGAATAAAGTTTGTTTCCAAAAGGAAACTACTATTGTTATCAATGAAATCATCTAATATTGTAAATGTACCATTGGTATACTTACAGGCAGGGTATATATGCTGACTTACGAGTAGGTGGTAGTCACACATCTGTCTATTTTTTATCTCGTTTCAATTCTCCCATTTGATAAAACAGGAATCTTGATAAAACGGGCAGTGCCGTATGTTAAAACGAGTACATAATAATCATCTGTATAGGTTTCTCTAATTGGACATCTTCAAGCGAGAAGATGAATCGCACGAGTGAGTCATAATATTGTCTTTAAAGTGCTAGGTTAGTTAAAATAATATTGAAATCCATTTCTGAATAACCGTAAATTCCATAATTTTAGCTTAGTTCACTCGAAATTCTGCGTATTATTAGGATTGACGTTAGTGACAGATCAGTTAATGCATATTCTAGTGATAGCGTGATTGACGGGTTCTATGAAGACGGTCTATGCCGGCTTTCGTATCTGAAGGCTGTAGATAGGGTTCTCGACAATGGTTTTGTCTTGTTTTGACATGATTTCTGGCTAAATTGCTGGGTTGGTGAACTTATCAACATCAATGGAATTAATCATGATATATCAGTTGGTAGCAGAAGTACATTATACTAATATTATTAATGTAAAAGTTTGTTGGTTTGGGTGTTTGTCTGTCAATCATGCTGAAACTTCTGAACGGATTTTGATGAAATTTGATATTTGAGGATTTGGGGCTGACTACGGTCTATAGGATATCTATAGGATCTGATAGGATACTTTTTATACCAATTAAATGCTCGCGCGGAATAAAACATAAATCTTTATAACTTAGGCAAAGCCGCGGTCAAAAACTGGTACTTCATTAATGCTTTCGAAGTTATTCTAAAGTCGAACCTAATAAAATTATATTTTATATCTGATTTCACTCCCGTTCTTTTACAGTTGATTTGGTGCAACCCTAGAACATGCGGCTAGGAGGAATATTTTATCGCACGGACCGCTCTTGAATATTCCCAGCTCTAAAGTCCCGTCTTGATGTACTCTCGACTTACGTTCCAACGATCGGATTAATCCAACTTCCTAATATTTATTCATTAAATAAGCTGCGTTTCGTCCAACATTATAGCAAAGCCGTGTAGGACAAAACACACTAGGCCAAAAACACGCGACTACGCCTGCAATTTATTTAAAGTGGAGGATAACAATAAATAAATAAATACATGAATAAATAAATAACTAGTATCCACGAAGCTACCCAAAGCTTTGTGGATAGTACGAAGACAGTTTATAAGCAAACAACAACATAAACAAGCAACATCTTCGATCTCTTACAATGTAAGACTTATCTTGCGTTATACTTCTTACGAACAAAGCTTTCATTGCTGTTGTTTTTTTGTATAAAGCTGTTCCGAAGCCTATTCGCATTGTGCCAACAGATGTTACCTATATTTGACTTTAGACAAAACGTCAGATCTTACGTATTTATTCAATCTTTTTGTACTACATCAACCAAGTGCAAACGGAGTTATCTATCTATCTTATCAACCAGTCTACCTTAGGACAAAAGATCTTCATCTTTTACTAGCAACAGCCTATCTCCAATACCGCAACGCCACGGTCCGTCGCTCCCGCCACCGTTACTTGGGAATGACAGTTATCCGTCACCGACATTGACACTGCAATTCACCGCATTATGCAATAACTAGGCCGTGGCATTAGCTAATTGTGATGGCGTCGTAATAATTGGCCCATTGGAGACTGTGGGTAAGATGCTGTTAAAAGTTTAATTGTTGGTCTGTTTGTAACATAAGCCACTAAAGTAAACGCACAGACATAAGTTAATAAAGTAAGTACGTACGTAAGTAAAATAAGTTGTGACGTTCCTACTCGAAGAATATTTTTATATCTTATCTTACCGCTATACTGATTTCACAATATGAGACACAATTTATGATGACTACTAGAGCTTTCTACATGTTCAAAGGTGATCTTGAGACTCCTTGTTCCCTTTTTGATAGAAGAATACTGGTTTGTCTGTCGAGGTTGAACGAAGAGTCAATTGACCCTTTTAGATGAACTTATTACTTTTTTACGTAAAACGAAATTGATTCTTTTCATGTGGTAACTACATACACAGAGATTTTGACGCGGGTGTTTCTTATCAGATAACTGAGCAATTTTAAGTGATTGTTTTGCTCTGAGCTGTCTCATCTTAATATAAATATAAATTAAGGAATAAAATGATTCAAGTTTAACTTTATTTTGGAATAACATGCTGAATGGTGTTGCGTCCGTGCGAAGCCGGCAGCTACGGCCACTTGACTTAATATAATGTCATTGACGTGAGCATGAATCATTACCGGGCAGAAGTTTAACTTGATTTTCTAGGTAAACGGTAACGTGTCAAGTCAAGATTTAACGGCGATCGGCCGGACGTGCCGGACGCATCAATCAACCGAACATATCATTGATGTCACTCAGTCCATAATTATGCACTTGGCCCAATCATCATTAGGCTTGGCGATGCAGTTATGAACTTGAGAGTTTGTAATCATGTCCTTGGTTGTGATGAGACTGTTTAATGCTTTCCGCCTTACACTGAATATCTAGAAATTTTAACACAGTTATATTATTTTATGAAGAGCATAGTCAGAGGGAATGAATCATCATCAGCCTATCGAAGTCCACTGCTGGAAATAGGTATCTCCTAGGGCTTTCCAATCAGCGCGATCTTCGGCGACTCGTTCCTCGAAAATGAATATTGTTATATTTAAAAAGTTAAAAACAAAAGCAAAAGTTGCAATCGTACCTGAAGCGTTTGCTTGCATAGGTTGTGTTTTCTGGGTTTGTGTCAGTCACGGCATAAAATACCTCTTCGTTACATTGTTCCAAAATGTGCCAACCGTGCATGAGCGTTTCCGTAAGGAAATAGACATTCCTTAAATGCGAAACATTATATTACCCTTACAATGTTTTATTACCTTGCGTAACACATATATCACCGGCAAAGTTGAGTGACCCCCATAAAGAACTCAAGCGGAGTGTCAGGTGTCCCACATATTTGTGGGCAAACATCTTGTCAAAACACAACGGAACCGCGTCGAGGCCGAAGAAATGGCAACTATAAAAACAGATAACATCACAATAGGCAATATACATCGAAAGATCGGAACCGAAAACGTCGAGATAGTCGTAACAAACGAAGCTATAGATGGGGAACAAGGCGATCTATTCGCTTCGGCGAAGTGGTCCGTTGGCACAAAACTAGTTTTAGATTACGCGACAATGACCGTGGCTGCTTGGATAACTGGTTTACTTACTTCATTTCTTCTATTTGTGTTTGCTGCTGATTAGCATATCATAGAGATTCGCGAGCCAACGGTTGACTTATCAGATCGTACATTAACTTTAATAACTCTTAATGCGTGCGCCTTTTTAAGACGCCTTTTAATTACAGCGCCGCTTTTGTTAGATAAAATACAGACATAATTATAGTAATTACGTAAAATTCTAGTGTTACGTTATAATTATGTGCCTGCTTACGGTAATTTTATATTTATTGGGTGCTTACACATGATAATTACATTTCCGTAGGCGAAGTTTTCAAGTTCAGGGTAAATAAGTTAGTGCAATTTGGCCGTGTCATTTTTATTAAACAGTTATGTTGGAATATAATGCCTGCTCATACCTCACCCATAAAAAGTATGGATGTTGAAACTTGGCAGTCACAGCTATGGGGATAATAATAATTTACCAAACTAATTGACTTTATATTATAATTTTATTAAAAAGTGAAAGAGTGAAAAAACTCATTCAAGCGATTTTATTGGCAGACGACTCATGGACGACAAATGGGCCTTTGCCCTACAGTGGGACATTAATAGGCTGGACATTAATTTACATAGGTACTTTACTTTTTTGTCAGATAGAATGAGAAAGACAATTTTTAATTTGTTTAACATGTGCACGGGACGATAGTCAAAGACATTTTATTAAAATTGCACCCGTGTAGCCAGGGTGCGAAATTGTAAATTTTAATCCATATAATTGAAATGTTTTTATTGCAATGCTAAACATGTTAATCATCTCCAGTTTCAGGTGGTCGCAAGAGTGCATGGGTGGGCAAGATGCGAGTCCCGTTGTGTTTGTTACTCGCCGTGTCCTGCGCGTGCGCCGCCCAAGACGAGAGCAGGTAATTAAAATATTACAATATTTATTACCTACTTCGGGCTGGTCAAATCTCTGAGCAGCTAGAGATACCGGTCTGCGACGCTTTACATCAGGCGATCGATCGGGAGGGATGGAGGTAGACCATCAAGAAGATAAAGCCTCGATGGTTTAGTGGTTTAAGTACCGGTCTGTCTCGAGGTCCTGGGTTCGATTCCCGGGTCGCAGCAAAGTGTTGAATTTTTTAAACACAGCCCAGGTTTGTGATCGCTAGCCCGCATTTGGCAAGCGTGGTGATTATTCCAAAACCCAATTTTACATAAGTTTTGATCAATCAAAGTCTTCATAAATAAAGTCATTGTATAAAAATTTACAAAAAAAAAAAGAAATTAAATAGCGGTTTTGGTAGGTTTTTGTTTAAGTACTTGTTTTTGGCCTAAGTATAAGAAATATTTTTATCTAGTAGTAAAATATATCTGATTTACCTGCCAGTTATATTCTCCAGTACAAAGAATTGCCCGTAGAATTTGGAATGAATCTGCATTTGATGCTGCTTGTTAATCAGTCGGTACCTCTATAATGATTGTATGTTATGATGATACTGATAAAACCAGCTCAACATAGACATAAATATCTTTACTCTATTAAATCCTGACTTTCATAGGCCTATAATTATTATGAAGTCGTCAACATAATCCTTATTTTATGCAATGATACGACCCAACAGGAAGTCAAGTAATCAGCTTGGTTTACTATGCTAAATTGACTGTGGAATATAAATGTCCTGCAGTGTATGTTGGTCTAACTTACATCAACAGTTTTGTCAGTACATTCGTAAATGACAGAACTAAATTGTTTTTAATTACTTGTACTACATACATACTTCGAAGTTAATAACAATAATCTTACCTTGGATACATTTATAAAATTGAAAAAGTTTGATTTGTAATAACATAAAATAACATAACTATTAACATAATTATCTCTATTCAGTTCTTTCAACACATTCTTACAGAAGTGAGAAAAAAATGGCTAATTTTAAGGTCACTTCTGTCTATGTAGGTATCTATGTTTTCTGATCAAACAAAGGAGTTTTACTTAATTAATGACCATGATCAGGTAATATTTATATAAACAACTATTTAAAATTCTAACATTACTTCCATTTAAATTCCAGGGCCAAGAAGCAGCCGTTCGTCGTTGATGCAGTCGGCAACACATTGCCGCCACCTTCAAATGTTCCCGCCACAGTCGGAAGCCCAGTCAACCTTATCACACCGGACAGATACGAATTCTACACTTTCGATGAATCCGGCGAACTAGTAAAAAGACTAATGACCTTAGAAGAAATACAGGCAATCGTAGCGGCAGGCGAAGAAGCGGAAGGATTGGTCACTCTGGCAAATGATAAGCAACCTACAGCTGCCGCCAATTACAGCCAACCTCCTTACACTGTTCTTCATAGTGTGGTTACAAATGTCAAAAATGTTCTGAAAGAACAAATGGAAGCTCATAAAACAGCACATAAGAATAACCCCATGTTCCAACCCACACTGGACACACCAGATGTCTCTGATTCCTGGAGTTTGATATTACCATCAATTTTTGGAAACACTGGCTTAGATATTGTTCCTGATAAAACGCCGAGTAGTGTCACAACTCCAGATACAGAAATGCTTGACATAGAATCGCAACCTGAAGAAGAGGATAACATCAGCAAAGAAGGTAGTAATGAAATAACTAGTAGTTCCGCAGCAGACAGCAATGACATTGTCCAAGTCACAAGTAAGATGCCACATGTGGAGGAAGTTAAAATTCCTTCGACAACCACAACATCTTCGACAACAACAACTACAACTACGACAACAACGACTACTCGTAAACCAACAACAACTTCAACGACCACACCGAAACCAACGACAACAACAAAAGCACCCACTACTTCTACTAAACGCCCGACGACGGTCAAATTATCCACAACAGCGAAACCATCAACAACAACTAAATCTCCGGTAACAACTAGAGCACCTACTAAGCCGCCCACTAAAGCAACAACCATCAAGGAAATACGAAGCACAACTAAACGATCGCCTCCACAAGTAACATCTACAACAAGTAAACCTCGCATTACAAGTACCACTAGCCGACCGGTAACGACTACAAGCTCAAAGCCACGTACAACTACAAATACAGTAAAACCAACTACAACGACTTTAAAACCAACTACTACGACTACGACTAAAGTAGTAAGAATTACCCCTAAAGTTACTACTGCTAGACCACAAACTACTAAAAAACAACCATCAACTTCTACTACTACAAAAATCAGTGACAGTAATTCTAATGTCATCATTCTTAATGATGGCGAATCTACAGAAAAATCAACTTCAACAAGCCTACCAGTTCAATACGAAAAAATCAGCACGTTTGTTCCAATTTCAACGGTTAATTACATCACCGAAAAGTCTACACAAGCTGCAACTGAGGCAACAAAACCTTTGTCCAGCACAACAAAAAAATCTGTCACCACTACTACCAACGCGCCTTCAACTTTGGGTTCTACGACTCAGCCCCCAATAACAACTTACAAGCCATCTACAACAACATATATTTCATCAAGCACCCTAAGTGAAGATGATGAAAAGTCCAATGCAACCACAATCACTACTCAATCTGTGTCGCCTTCAACTACTGTTTCATCTACTGAGTTCATATCAATTGATAATTCTCATATTCTCAATACAGAAGTCAAACCTACCGATGAAACATTTAACAATGAAAACAATGATCCAATTATCCCTATGTTCGATTTAGCACAAAGTATCAGTCAAATATCTTCAGATCTAGGTAGTGAATACATGCCTCTACCTACCGTAAGTAACATGTTAGATGTAACAAAACTTAATGACATGAATTTAGAAAGTAAGGAAGACTTTGAAATGGAAATTCCAGTTGAGCATAATACAGACAAACCTAATGTTCCAGAAATATCAGAAGACAATTTTGTGAAAATATCGACCATAGACCCGCAAAATAACAAGGAGAATATTAATGCCCCAATAAAAGACCAGGAAACATCAGTGAAAAACGATTTAACCACAATGAAACCTGAAGTGACAACGTCTATTACAGAGAGCACCACCATGGACCGAATTCTATCTGAATCGATGGGAGATTTACTATCGCAAGTAGTCAATCAAGCACCACAATCAATGTTGGACTCAAATAAATCAAATGATAGTGAAACTCCGGCTTCTACCACAGAAACAAGTTCTGTTACAACGACTGAAAAAATAGTAAATCTTGTAACAACAGTAACAGAATTCACACCGACTGAAAAAAACAAAGCAGACCAACAGGAAAAATTAAGTAATGATATACCCAAACTTGAGAATCGGATAACTGAAAATAGTCAAACCATAAATAATGAAACTGATGTAGT
This sequence comes from Nomophila noctuella, assembly GCA_958496325.1. Classification (NCBI taxonomy): domain Eukaryota; kingdom Metazoa; phylum Arthropoda; class Insecta; order Lepidoptera; family Crambidae; genus Nomophila; species Nomophila noctuella. The sequence goes on from OY292493.1 coordinate 11,670,424, forward strand.
ATCAAGTAACGATAAACTGGCAACTATACAAGAAAACCAATCATTATCAGAGAAACCAAATTCGCCCAAAGATGATCCCACTTACGTACAAATCTCAATTTTAAACAACGCTGATAACATCAGCACGGAAAAAACTATTGTTGATAATGATATTGCTAGTCAAGACAAAATGACCACAGAAAATGCTTCTATTATAAATGAAAGCACTCCTGCTGTTTTAGAAAATGGTATTACTAGCACAACAGCTAAAGTAATATCCACTGAATCTACTCCGATACTTGAAACTACATCTGCAAAAGTTGAAATTCAGAACGAAGGTACTACACCAAAAATGGAAGACGATAAGAAAGCAGTGAAAAATGATAAGGTACCGGAATTCTCGCCTAAAATAGATGATTTCAAGAAGAAAATACAAAAAGTTAACATAGATGACAAGGAATTCGCCAATGAACGAAACAACTCATGGAAGCTTATCTCAACGGTATCCCCGCCAAAGTCCAACGAGATCCCAAAAGATAAAAATAAAAATAGCGGGGGAGTGTCTGATGGAAACAAGGATATCATTTTAGAATTTTCAACTGAAAACCAAGGTTTAGAAGTAACTACGAAAGATCTTGAAGAAGATATCGCTAAATTCACTGAGTTATGTAACGAGCTAGCATTCCGATACTGGAACACGATGGTTGAAAATATGGACAAACGCAGAAGCTTTGTCTTGTCTCCTTATTCCATCACTTCTATGTTAGCTATGATGTTTATGGGTGCAAGAGGCGCTACATCAGGCGAGATGAACGATATACTCAAACTGGACGATATGGTAACTTTCAACCCACATTTCACTTTGAAAAATATTTCCGATTCGATTGAAACTACACCAGGTTCAGGTGTTATAGTTTCTGCTTTCATTAGAGAACTATACAGTGACAGAAGTAAAGGGAAAATATTGACATTCTACAAGGAGAGAGCACAACACTTTTATAACGGTCATGTTGAAGAAATTAATTTCAAATTAATAAGTGACATTTTAAGAAGGCGAACTAATATGCTGGTTAAGAGATACACTTGGGGAAGAATTGTGGAATATATGAAGTCGAACACGATCACCATGTTCCCGCCACTAGCTGCCTTTGCTGCGAATATTTTCCAGGTAACTATTTTAGATATCTTATTAGTTAATACTTAATTAACAAATTGTTGAATCTTCTTTTTTTCATTTGAGTCGTTAACCAAAATATACATTTGTTGATTCTTTGGGCGAACATTATTACAAGCAATTTTATTGAATACATGGTTTATACTTATAATCTCTCTTATTTTAAAAAGTCGATTAATTTACTTTTGAACTTAAAAAGGCGATTAATTGACTTTTGGACTTAAAAATATTGTTTCTATTTTTCAGACTGACTGCACGGGCTCTTCGGTTGAGGGCCGTGACGGTGAAATGTACTTCGTGGTTTCCCCGAACGTCCGTCAAAGGCGACTAGTTCCTGTCCCCGCCGTGGTCTACAGAGGCGGATTCCTGGCTGGCTACGACCCTGTCCTAGACGCCACTGCAGCAGCTCTAGGAAACACCAACTCAATCATTAGCACGTTATTTGTTATGCCCGGACAACAAGGGAACGTTGTACATGCCGAAGATTTAGAAGCACTAGAGCAACGTTTGCTTGACGCAAATCCAACAACCCCAGCATGGAATCGTTTACTGCGTACACTGCTCCCACGGATTGGCTTGGAACTTCAAATCCCAAGGTTTTCACATAAATCAATTTTCAATGTTTCATCAACTTTGAAAAAGATGGGATTGAAAGATTTGTTTGATGCCGACCATGCAGATTTGGGTGGATTGAACGGACCATCAAAAGATCTTTATCTGTCTGACATGATCCAGTCTACTACCTTCGTGACCTGCGGAGAAGGCGTTGTTGGAGAACAGCATCACGTTGAGGAGTATCCGGAGTCTTTGAGTTCAATTGCAAGGCGCCGTGCTTCGCGATGGGCATATGATTGGGACGAGCCTAGAGATTACCAGAGAGCTTTCCATGACCCGCACGACGTTGGTGAAGCGATGCATTTGCCTCTCCACTTGCGTCCTCGACAAGCGCGACTCCCAGCCAGGAATGCTCAACCTGCCCGATTAAAATTCGATCGGCCCTTCCTTTACTTTGTAAGGCACAATCCTTCCGGCATGATACTGTATTTCGGAAGATACAATCCACGGCTCCTGCCATGAACGTATCAGATAAAAGACTGCTAGTTTAGTGTAATTAATTCCTAAAAGGAAAGTGATAAGGCAAAATACTGGAGCGTGTGATAAGTGAGTTTCGGCCTATGAGCATTTACGTGACAGTATTACTTATTATTTTAAAGGTACGAAGTCGTTTAACACTTTTGCCAACTACTCGTACTGTTCATGTAATATCATATCATATTGTGTACAAAGGAATGATGGTATCGTTGTTGAATGCCTGCATAGTGTGTAATGTATTAGGAAATAAGTAGGTAGTGTGTTTGAGAGTATAATGTCACGCATCGTCATTATAGTTTCTATTATAGAATAAAGTAAATGTTTCACGAATAGCCTTTTTATTCATTCATTAACTTATTTTGTTGCAGCTCCTCGTAGCCTTAATTCCAGACTCAATCATGGAGGCATGTATCATATGAAATATTCATGACATTCTTTGTAAAATTCCTTTTGTTCCTGACAAGATGGGCTTTGTATCACAGCTGGACAGTTCTGAAATAAAAAGAAATTACTTCTGTAACGATTGGTCCTGTAATTTTAATAATTTTGATTTTGATTGAGGTCTTCATTGTTGAAACTAAATTATTATTACTCTTTTATTTAAGTTGCCATTCTAAAAATATCTTTAGAGTTGTTACTCTGCGCTTGCACGGTGCATGTCATAGAGTTAGCTGATACTTTTCTTTCCGTACAGCACAAGCATAAGGCCCGAATAATCTATTTGTATGGTTCATTTTATTTCATTTGGCATTAATCTTTCGTAGAAAGAGTTAGCCAGGTGCGATTAGGAAGGTAGTTATAAAGATATGACATACTTACAACAGTAACATGATTTCTCATACACGTTCGGAAATCATTGAACTCGCAAGCATCAAGAGGCATAGCGGCTCTAAATACTTGTTTGCAGTGGATCTTTGCATTCAGAATGGCGTCGGCGAAAGGTGGATTCAGGTCGACCCATTTGTCCAGATGGTTGAAGAGCTTCTCATCTTTCACCAGCCCATCGGTATCCAGAAGAAAGTATTTTTGCAGCATACATTTCCAATAAGTGCACTGAAATAAATTCATTTAGGACAATAATAAAACTTTAATGGTTAAAATACTCTATAATACCCTCCGGCCGTATTCGGCCATGGCGGCCAAGCTTACGATCAGCCAGGTACGCAGGATATATTATAGTGCACAAGTGAGTGCGCAAGCACAGGTGCACTCCCTATTCCTTCACTCTCATAATTCGGTGGGACAGCAATCTGACACGACCGTAGAGAGATCAGGCGCAGGCTTAACGTGCCTTCCGAAGCACGGAGGAGCTCGAGATGAAATTTTTCGGTCACCCATCCGATGACTGGCATCTGCGAACGTTGCTTAACTTTAGCAACCGCAGGCCGAGTGCTCTAACCACTGCGCCATCGAGCTCCCCAATACTCTAGTAGGTACTAAAGTAATAATTTGGTATGCAACTACCTCAAAAATAAATTTCGAATATGTACAGTCATGAGCACCAAGTCCAACATGTATTCAAACAGATTCAAAATGAACTGGTACATGTCGGTGCTCATGACTGTACCTACACGTATCTTTCACAATGATGGAATAGAGTAAGATCCCAGAGCCCCCAGACCTACGTCATTTTAGCAAAGCTGAAATTTTGAGGATTGTTAGTATAATGTGTTATTAAGAAGGTATGCGCACCCACTTACCTTGAAAGCGGGGCCGTTTCTCAGGTAGCTTCTAGTCCAGGAATTTTAGATTTTATCTACGGAATAATTCCTAGTGAGCTGAATTTTTGTATACACCTTTATTATGATATTGTAATGATGATGTGAAAAATCGACATTGATATCGTGCCGGCTAAAAAAGTTATAGGGGTCCAAACGTCACGAAATCAGTTTTTCGCAAATATCTCGCGATCTATTGCTCAGAGGTCAATAATGGTTTCATAAAAGTTGGTTGTCGTAAAATTGTCTACAAAAAAGGTCTCTTGCATTTTTCTGTAGAATTAGCCGTTTTTGAAATAGAGACTAGAACGCACTCACATATGGTATTGTATACCGTACGCCGCATACCAAGGCATAAACCCCTATTGTTTGTTTTGTTCCCTTTTTTGTTTGTGTGTTTTTTGTTAGTATGATGATCTACATATAGAAATATAAAGGACTTGCAATACTAGTACAGTCAGGAAAACAGGAATATCAACTATAAAAAACTAAGTGGCTATTTTTTTTGTCACTTTATAACTCAAGAACGGGCTCATCGATCCAAACCAAATTTTCAGGGTTTGTACAGACTATTTAGTAGATATTTTATGTGAAGTTTGAACAAAATCGGTCGCTTCACTTTATACGTAGCGAAGCACGTACCGGGCCGCTAGTAATGATATAGATATGCATTCTTGAGTTATAAAGTGACAAAACAAATTGCCACTTAGTTTTTTATAGTTGATATTCCTGTTTTTCTGACTGTACTAGTATTACAAGTCCTTTATATTTCTACATGTAGATCATCATACTAACAAAAAACACACAAACAAAAAAGGGAAAAAAACAAACAATAGGGTTTATGCCTTGGTATGCGGCGTACGGTATACAATACCATATGTGAGTGCGTTCTAGTCTCTATTTCAAAAACGGTTAATTCTACAGAAAAATGCAAGAGACCTATTTTGTAGACAATTTTACGACAAACAACTTTTATGAAACCATTATTGACCTCTGAGCAATAGATCGCGAGATATTTGCGAAAAACTGATTTTCATGACGTTTGGACCCCTATAACTTTTTAGCCGGCACGATATCAATGTCGATTTTTCACATCATCATTACAATATCATAATAAAGGTGTATACAAAAATTCAGCTCACTAGGAATTATTCCGCAGATCGTGGATTAAAATTGCTAAAATTACTGGACTAT